>CAKXYN010000186.1:0-600000 GCA_935064755.1 Tragelaphus eurycerus | reverse complement strand
ACATATTAAATTGATAAAACAGCCACCCTTGAAAAGTAACTCTTTCAAGTAACTTTTCATTTTAAGGAGCTTCTGATTCTGACTAATCTAAGTCACTTTTTTTATCTCTGACATCTGTAATGGAGTATATTCTAAGGTAAAAAGAATGACCAAGAAAGCTGAAACTTTACTTACTAGATTTGTTGGTAATTCTAATACTGGTATTAGTAATGATTAATTGTGTATCACTGTCACTGGGTGGATCTTTGAGAATGTTTTTGGATGAAATCAAGATCTGATTGGTAGGACTTCCCTGGTGGCCCAGTGGTTGGGAATCCACCTGCCAATGCAGGGGGCACAGTTTGACTCCTGGTCTGGGAAGACTCCATGTCTCGAGGGGCAACTAAGCCGGCTGGCGGCAACTGCTGAAGCCTGTGCCCCGTACAGCCCGTGCTCTGCAACAAGAGAAGCTGCAGCAGTGGGAAGCCCACGTATCCCAGTGAAGAGCAGCCCCCGCTCTCTGCAATAAAGCAAGCCTGTGCAGCAATGAGGACCCAGCACAGCCAAACGTTAATCTACTTTTAAAAAATATTTCACTGGTAGACAGGAAAGCAGATGGCTTTCCCTAATGGGTGGGTGAGTCTCCAATTCATTGAGGATTTGAACAAAAAAGCTGGTTCTTTTCTCAATTAAGAGGGACCTTCTTTTGTATGTAGCCTACAAGCTGGGACATGATTTTTTCCCTGCCTTTGGGCTGAAACTGAAGAACTGACTCTTTTGGGTCTCAAGCCTGCCAGCATGGACTGAGGACATTTTCAACGGACTGGAACTACATCACTGGGTCTCCTGCTTGTCCACTCACCCTGCAGATCTTGGCACCTGTCAGCTTCCATAATTGCAAGGGCCAATTCCTTATAGCAAATCTCAAACAGAGAGACAGAGAGGAAGAGCTATTAGTTCTCTTTCTCTAGAGGAACCCTGACCAATACAGTCTTATAATTCTAAAGCAATTTTAGTTTTATTCAGGATAAGGCAAATAAGCAAATATATGAAACTTCTTAAGAAATAAAAGTTTCTCTGTAAGAAAAAAAGAAAAAAAAAGACATGAAAATATAAAAGAAGATAAGGAAAGGCCTTATCTTATGACATTTGTGTGGGAAACTCATTAAGGACTCACGATTACTTTGAAAACATCGCTCGGCTTTGTTCAGTAAAGTGACTATGAGCACCGAGGGGCAGTGCAC
Organism: Tragelaphus eurycerus; assembly: GCA_935064755.1. Taxonomy (NCBI): domain Eukaryota; kingdom Metazoa; phylum Chordata; class Mammalia; order Artiodactyla; family Bovidae; genus Tragelaphus; species Tragelaphus eurycerus. The sequence goes on along the minus strand of CAKXYN010000186.1, from coordinate 598,777 downwards.
ACACACGGCACCCAGAGTTTGGTTTCTAAATCTTGCTCCCCATTTCAAGAAACTAGGGTGCCCAAGAGAAATGGTTGATTTCAGATCTGGGTCAGAAGAGACATGATGAGTCTGGGACATTTTGTGCCAGAAAACAAAGTGGCGATCAAAGACTCACAGGGTCACGTAAAAAGACTATGTGTCCCAAAGAAAGGGGCTCCCACTGGTGAAATTTAGGGCAACGTGGGCATTGGAAAAATGATGGTCATTGTTTATAACACATTAAATTGCAAAAAACCATGAATTTATAATTATACAAAAAGGAGGGAAGATGGGGAGGGAGTGATACAGAGAGAAATGGAGGTGGAGAGAGAGAAAGCTCTTTTTTTTTTTTTTTTTAACAGAATGCCAGCTAATAAATATAGAATAGATTATACAATTCAAAAAAAAAAACATCAACCTTCAGTCCCAATATAATAATTCAAACAGGCAGGGATCATCATGGATTCTTAAATTGTTGGACAAAATATTGCTAATGGTGCACTATTCTCACAATTCCAAAGCATTCACCATCCCGAATATTCGGCAATTTGAAAAAGAAAACTATTATCTACACAGTGGAGGGGTCTGGTAGCCTTAGCAAAAAAAAAAAAAAAAAGGATTTTAGGATACTTTAACATCCTATGCCTCTGGTAATGAAATAGTAAGTTCTCAACACTACCTATGTAATATTCTTCAGAGAACTATTTAACCTGAATCGAATCATACATTTAGTCTTTACTCCAAGTTACAGTAAAAAGCACCAGCAATTACCAGGAACAAAAGAAACACTATCAAGAGGACACAGATCAGTCTAGAAGGTAGGATGTTTTAGAAGGAGACTGGCCTGCAGTCTTCACAAAATACAATGTCACAGAGACATAAAAGAAGTCATCAAACATATGATACCAGTGTTGCGTCATAAAGAAACTGAAGAGTGGTAACAGCTAGGCACACGGCTGGACTCTTAAGAGGATCCTGAATTGAATGAAAGAGTGCAGACTACATATGAGGTAATGCAATGAAATGCTGGTCATTTTATCAGGTAGGACAATGACATCAGAGTCATGCAGAGGAATATTCTAAGGAGATTCATAAGGAAGTATTTAGAGGTGAACGTGTGGTGACTGCAATTTATTTCAAATAGCTCAGCCAGAAAGGCTAATAATATATGTATATTAAACCCAGAGAAAAAGGGGGAGGGACAGAGAGGCAGGACAGAACAAGCAAATGGGGCCAAATTGGTGGATCTGGGTCAGGAGTAAATGGGTTCTTTTTTTTTTTTTTTTCCATTGTTCTGTATGCTTGAAAAATTTCAAAATAAGAAATTGAGGGGAAAGTATTGGTGATAATAATACTGTTGAAAAATCAAATTAAGTTGCTGCAGGAAAGATAAATGATTGATCTGTGTTTTTAGATAAGAATAGAAACTTCCCCCACAGCTGGGGAGGAACACCTCGCCACCCTCAAGTTCACCCTGTGATTCTGTGCACCTCATTAATTTAAAAGGGCAAACCTGATCCACGTCCTTGCAAGCGCTCACTACAAAAGCAAGGAGTCCTTTTTCAGGGCAGCCAAGGGTCCAGGGAGGCAAAGCTGGCAGAATGAGAGGACCTTCTTTTTTTTTTTTTTTTCAGAACAAAGAGCTGGGAGGGACGCAAATAGGACTTGTCTTTGGGAGGTGGAGCAGGCATATGTCAACTGCACAATCAGGATGAGAAAGGCAGCGAAGTGAGTGAAGGAATAGGAATGTGGGGCTGAGACGTGGGCTCTGAGACGGAAGCTGAAAATAATTTGATGCACTTGAGTGACATTTCCCAACCTCCGGGAAAGAGTTTTGGCTTTTCCTTTTTTTCTTTGACTATTGTTAAGGGAAGACTTTCTGTGATCTCTCAAGTGCGTTCTAATTATTTCCCCTGACTCCACCCCTTCCCCCACATACCTGGTTATCTCCACGACCTCTCCTCCCCGTCCCTCCTCCGTGACACTCAGAGAAACACTTGGCAGCTAGTTTCCTGGTACCTATTTGGGTTTTCCAGGGTCAGCCTCTCCCCAAGGAGCCTCTTCTATTACCAGGGATTTGAAAGCACCACTCACAACGCTAAGAGATTTCCAAACAGCCACGGAAAATCGTGGCTTCACAGCATGAACTGGAAACACATGTTTTTAAAATTCACTGCTAAATAGACTATTTTTAATTTACTACAGGCAAAAAAAATCAATAACTTTGAAAGGGTGTGGTTAATGCTGGCTGGGTTAAAATATACACATATGCTGCTTTCCTCTTTCTTGGTGAGAGTACCTAAATTTTTATTTCTGTGTAATGAAGGGTAGATAAGACGAACTGATGCCAGTTGAGGGGCCCTCTAGAATGGAGAACAGGCCAGGGTACTCTGACACTTCATTTCTTCTCATGAAGTCTGTCCAACATATCTTCTACTGTAACTTTTCATTAACTTTTCTTCTCAAAGAGTCAGATTATAGATGTATTGAGCTCAAGCATAAGATAGTTGCTTTTTTCCTTATTACCTATTTTATTTTTAAAATTAATTTTTATTGGAGTATAACTGACTCATTAGAAAAGACCCTGATGCTGGGAAAGACTGAAGGCAGGAGTAGAAGGGGATGACAGAGGATGAGATGGTTGGATGGCATCAACAACTCAATGGACATGAGTTTGAGCAAGCTATAGGAGTTGGTGACGGTCAGGGAAACCTGGCGTGCTGCAGTCCATGGGGTGGCAAAGAGTTGGACACAACTGAGTGACTGAACTGAACTGATAGTTGATTTACAATGTTGTATTAACTTCATGTGTACAGCAAAGTGAAGCAGTTGTACATATACATATATCCACTCTTTTTTTAGATTCTTTTCCCATGTAGGTGATTACAGAGTACTGAGTGTAGTTCTCTATATGGCAGGTCCTTATTAGCTGTGCATGCATGCTAAGTTGTTTCAGTCGTGTCCGACTCTTTGAGACGCTGTGTACTGTAGCCCGCCAGGCTCCTCTGTCTACGGGATTTACCAGACAACCATACTGGTGTGGGTTGCCCTTTCCTTCTCCAGGGGATTTTCCTGACCTAGGGAATGAACCCGTGTCTCTTAGGTCTCCTGCATTGGCAGGCAGCTTCTTTACCACTAGCACTACCAGGGAAGCCCCTTGTTAGTTATCTATTTCATATATACAGTAGTGTGTATGTGTCAAACCTAATCTAAGATAGTTATTTTTGTATAACCCAACAGGTACCCATTTCCCCAAAAGTCCCAAGTGTCTGATGGATACTACATTTATACACACTCAATACAACTGAAAACACTTTATTCTCCTTTTCATCCTGGGGACTTGGTTTTGTGGGATGGGTATTAGTTGGATGGGACCACAAGCTGGCTAAATCTATTTCCCTTTTCACACTGACTGCAAAGACATTCAGAGCCAAATTTGAAATCCACCTCTAGCAGTGTGATCAAAATATTATGCCCTGCCTTTGGGGCATTAGTTTTACTGCCTTATGATGTATTAGGGGCTTCCCTGATTGCTCAGTTGGTAAAGAATCTGCCTGCAATGCAGAAGACCCCAGTTCAATTCCTGGGTTGGGAAGATCTGCTGGAGAAGGAATAGGCTGCCCACTCCAGTGTTCTTGGGCTTCCTTTGTGGCTCATTTGGTAAAGAATCCACCTGCAATGTGGGAGACCTGAGTTCAATCCCTGGGTTGGGAAGATCCCTTGGAGAAGGGAAAGGCTACCTACTTCAGTATTCTAGCCTGGAGAATACCATGGACTGTATAGTCCATGGGGTTGCAAAGAGTTAGACACGACTGAGTGACTTTCATTTCACTTATGATGTTTTACTTTATATTGGTTGTCATTCTGTAAGTTGCCTTGAATTCTTCTTGGAAGGGGAGGCACATTCAGGATGAAGAGAACACTGGCTGAACCCAGACCCTAGCAGAGGCTGTTCAGGCTTCAGGATGCTCTCAATGTGTGGTGGGCCTCAAGATGGGGCTTGCCAATAATCAGGGATCATTTACTTAAGAGCACCAGGCCCAGACCCTCCAGGAACAGCAAATCCTTGGAGAGCAGTTCTCAGTTGGCAAAGCCAATACATAAAGCCGCTATTTTGGTTTCTGACAAAGCACAATTCGAATTAGGGAAGGAGGTGGTGCTGTGACCCACCCCACCCCCCCCAGGTACACTGCAGACCTCTCCAGGATGCGCAGATTAGAGCACTGAGAGCAGTAGGAACTCATTGTGCTAAACACTTGACATGCATTAAGTGCATATACTCTTTTAACAACCCTGCAAAGGAACACTACTATCCTACTTATAAAAAAACTGAGTCTTATAGAAATTGTTGCCCAAGGTCATACAGCTGGAAGAAAATGGCAAAGCAAGACTTAAAACCTGGTGGGACTGATTCAAAGTCCTAGGTCTTTGCAGCCAACTGCCTGTCCACCCCTCTGTTTCCCCATATGTCACGTCTTTGATCGCTGAAAAGGCTGCTACATGAAGTCTCTAAAGTATGTTAATTCTATGGAGGAAAAGAACCTTAAAAACATAAAGCCATGTGGATTGAGGCTAAAGAACCCTAGATGACTGCCTGGTTTGATTTTGGGCCCCTGTGAAGATTAGGGAGCAAATGTCAAAGAACAGATCTTGCTCTCTGGCATCTGTAGATGTCACAAGCAATCATGGAATGTCTGAAGAAGTCCCGCAGATTTCTGTAATCACAGAATTAAGTGTTGCAGAGGGGCTAGCCAGCAGGGTGGCCACAGCACCAGCACCCTGCCCCTGAGCACAGGAAGAAGCAGGGCACGGAGGGCCCTCTCTTCTTCCTCAGGAGCCACGGTTCCCAGCCTGGACTGCTGACACTGCATCGACCTGTGGATGCAACACTCCGAGCTCCCTGGGACCTCCAGTGAACGTGCTTCAACACTTTTGCTTTATATTTCTCAGGTCCCTTGGAACAGTCCTAGGAGGTGTGTCCTGAGATGTTTATTGTCCCCTCCAAAGAGAATCTGTACGCAATTTATTTTTTAATAAAGTCCTTTCTTTGGGGACCCTTTCCTTCTTCTATTCTGGTATTACTGACACTGGTCCCTTTAAGTTCTCCTCTATTCCCTGCCTTTCTCCATTACCAGACTCCACAGTTTCCTCTTTTTGGAACATTGGGATACCTGCCTGTGCCCAGACTCCTTCTCTGGCTTTGACTTCCAGGTAGTTCCAGTTTACTTAAGTCATCACTTGTGAGAAGGTCTCTTGACTTCCCTAGAGAGTTGGACCTCTGCTCTAGAGCTCTGCTAGAGCGCCCTGTGGTTCTTTGGCATATAGTTATACGCTACATACTACAATACAACCTACACTTACTACAGTACATCCACTACACTACTACAATACATCCCTGTATCCTTGTATAACTCTTTCATAAGACTGTAAGCTCCATGAAGGCAGGTGACATAGCTGTTGAAATTTCTCCTGACAATCTTGATTCCAGCCTATGATTCATCCAGCTCAGTATTTCACATGATATACTCTCTGTGTAAGTTAAATAAGTAGGGTGACAATATATAGCCTTGTTGTACTCCTTTCTCAATTTTGAACCAGTCCATTGTTCCATGTCTGGTTCTAACTGTTGCTTCTTGACTTGCATACAAGTTTCTCGGAGACAGGTAAAATGGTCTGGTACTCCCATCTCTAATAATTTCCCACAGTTTGTTGTGATCCACACAGTCAAACGCTTTAGCATAGTCAATGGAACAGAAGTAGATGTTTCTCTGGAATTCCCTTGCTATCTCCATGATCCAGCAAATGTCAGTAATTTAATCTCTGGTTCCTCTGCCTTTTCTATATCCAGCTTGTACATCTGGAAGTTCACATACTGCTGAAGCCTAGCTTGAAGGATTTTGAGCATAACCTTGCCAGTATGTGAAATGAGCACAAGCATATGATAGTTTGAACATTCTTTGGCATTGCCCTTCTTTGGGATTGGAAATAAAACTGACCTTTTCCAGTCTGTGACCACTGCTGAGTTTTCCAAATTTGCTGGCAGGTGGAGTGCAGCACTTTAACAGCATCATCTTTTAGAATTTGAAACAACTCAGCTGGAATTCTGTCACCTCTACTAGCTTTGTTTGTAGTAATGCTTCCTAAGGCCCACTTGACTTCACAATCTAGAATATCCAGCTCTAGGTTAGTGACCACACCATTGTGGTTATCTGGGTCATTAAGACCTTTCCTGTATAGTTCTTCTGTGTATTCTTGCCACCTCTTAAGTTTTGTGTGAAAACTTATTCCCACACAAAAACCTTTTACACAGATGTTTATAATCAGATGTTTATATTCCTAATTTCCAAAACTTGGAAGCAAATAAGATGTTGTTCCGTGGGTGAATGGATAAATAAACTGTGGTACACCCTGGCAACAGATTAGTACTTGACCATGAAAAGAAATGAGCTCTCAAGCCATGAAAATACATGGAGGAAACTTAAATGCAGAGTATTAATACTAAGTGAAAGAAGCCAATGACAGAAGGCCACACATGGAACGATTTCGACAACATGACATTCTGGAAAAGACAAAACATGGAGACAGTCAAATGGTGAGTGGTTGCCAGGGGCTGAAGACAGAAGAGTTGGTGGAGTGCAGAGGATTTTCAGGACGACGAAAGTACTCTGATACCATAATGATGGATACACATGGCTGTACATTTTCCAAACCGATAGAACACCAAGAGTGAACCCTAATGTAAAGAAGCTGTGAACTTGGGGTGACAGTGATGAGTCAACGTAGATTCATGAGTTGTAGCCAACGCCCCATCTGGAGAAGGACCTTGATAAAGGGATGACAGTGCGTGAGGGGGGCAGGGGTAGCTGGGAAATCGCTGTACCTTCCCCTCAGTTTGGCTGTGAACCTCAAACTGCTCTAAATTCTCCTAAGGAAAGTGCTTTCACATACATTACTCTTATAACCCTGTAAATTATGTTTCTTATAAAAGACTTCCTTTTTACCAAATCATTTTTTTTTTAATTTGATTTGATTTAGGCTGCTCCAAGTCTTAACTGCAGCATGCAGGATCTTTAGTTGAGGCATGCTTGTGGAATCTAGTTCCCCGACCAGGGATTGAACCTGGGCGCCCTGCATTTTGATCATAGAGTCTAACCCTCTGGATCATTAGGGAAGTCTCATATTCCCAAATCTTTCACTATTAATATTTTTGCCCTGAAAGTGGTAGTAGGTCTATACTCACACCTCTCTATAATTTTTCATTTAGACAACTAACACTTATTTAGCTTTAACGATATACTAGGCACTTTCCCTAAGACTTTTATTGAAAATTTTGTCAAAAGAGGTCTTATGATCCCAAGTTTACAGTCTAGCTGACCATCCCCTGGGCCATGCATCTCCCAGTCCTGTCACTTCAACCCTCTTACCTTGGCCCCTGCACCTGAGCATGACCCCTCTCTCCTGCCTTCTAGTTTCGTCTCCTGTCCAAGCAGGGCTCTTGCACCTCAGGATCTGGCACAGGAGACCAGTCCCAGCTCCTCTGATACTGGCCATGCTCATCCCTCGGACCTCCCTGCCGTCAGGGAGTTTGAGGGAGGTGCGGCCTCCAGGACCACTCCTTGGTGCTGGCCCATTTCCACCAACTTTATCCTGGCCCTTTCTGGAAGCAAAGCGATTCTGACCCTGGAGCACTTTCCTCAGAAGAGTCAAGGACACACACATCCAGCAATTCAAGAGGACGCCACAGGCAGGGCTGTGAATGCAGCCTGAGGAACGTGGACGGTGACCACGAAATAAGCTGCTGATGGAGAGTTCACTTCCAGAAAGAAGGTCTTGGCTAATCTGCCTGCAGATCTAGAGTTGCTTTCCTCCCAACTGCAGATATACTGGCTATCGGAAGACACTTGGACTTTCCTGGTGGTTAGAAATCTACCTGCCCATGCAGGGGACAAATGTTTGATTCCTGGTCCAGGAAGATTCCACGTACTGAAGGGTAATTAAGCCCATGTGCCATAACTACTGAGCCCACAAGCCACAACTACTGAAGCCCTCATGCCCTAGAGGCTGTGCTCTGCAACAAGAGAAGCCACTGCAATGAGAGGCCTGTGTACTGCAACTAGAGAGTAGCCCCAGCTTGCCGCAATGAGAGAAAATCCCACGCACAGCAATGAAGACTTAGCATAGTCAAAATAAACAAATAAATACATAAACTAATTTTGAAAAAAGAGGAGGACACACACTTTTGGAAAAACAAAAGAATGCCCAGCTTGTAAATTAAACCCAACAATACCTGTCAGGGCAGAGGCTGGGCTTTCTGAGCAAAATGGTCAGATTACACACAACTTCAACTCACAGACTCGGGACTGGTCTGGGTTGAGGGTGAAGAAACACCTAAGAACTGCTCCCACTTTTATGAAAAGTGAGGGGCAGTGTGAGGGGTCAGGGAGGGCATCACATGGCGGGGAGGTTCCTGAGGCCACAGCCTGCAGGGAAGTGGGGCCCTTTCCAGCATCTGGATGGGAGACTCACATTATAGCCTACTTTGCAGTGTATAGGGCTTCCCATGTGGGTGGTTCAGATGGTAAAGAATCCACCTACAATGCAGGAGGCCCAGGTTCGATCCCTGGGTCAGGAAGATACCCTGGAGAAGGGAATGGCTACCCACTCCAGTATTCTTGCCTGGAGAATCCCAAGGACAGGGGAGCCTGGTTGGGCTATAGTCCATGGGGTCACAAAGAGTGGGACACAACTGGGTGACTATAGTTCATAGGCTTGGGTAGTAATTTATTTCTTTTTTTTTCAGCGAGGTGGAGAGGGAGAGAGGAAGAGAAGGCAGGCCAAGAACAAATCTTCTGACAACCTTTGAATTAGGTGTCTTCACTGTATTGGAAGAAAATATTTGGCTACTGGATTAAAACCTAAAACCCTGAGAATAACAATAAATAAACAAAGCACAGTGGATGAGCACCCCAGGGGAGGGCTGAGCACTTGATCCAGAACTGCAAATGAAAACTTGAACTCTTTTTGAAGTTTTAAGCTTGCTCTTTGAAATTCATCCAATGTTGCATTCTGCCCATTAATGTTTATTTTAATATGAAAATGATACTCTTTGTCCTCCAAAATCTTCAAACAAAAACCCCATGTTCCAGGAAGGTGTGGCAGGGAAACACATAGCCCAGTTTCATGTATCTTGGAATTGAAATAACAGGTATCCAAAATCTCCATGCGTTTAGAGCAACTGCTGGCTGACCATCTGTCTGCCATGGGTGACGGAGACAGACTGTAGACCCAGACACCAGGTGCTGGGTGACAAAGGGAGGCAGAAGGACTTCTCTCCAGGGGAGGGTGGTCAGAGACACTGCAGAGCACCTTGCGTGAGTTAGGCTAGGACAGTCCATCTTGGGGTCAGCACGGGGGTCGCACCTGCTCCCAGCATCCTCAGTGTCCTCGTTTGGGTCTGCATTCACTCAGGTGTGTGAGGCTGTGATTACAGATCTGACATTATGCAGATTACATGAACTGCCCTGTCCACAGCCAAGAGACACCTCAGATTTGTTCCACTTCCTCACAGGACTCATTTTCAGAAGGCTAGCACTCATCTCACAGCCCTGGGGCTCAGGCATATCTGGCTGCCTTTGCTTTCTCCTTCCTCTTTGGGACGTAGTTGACCACGAGTCGTGTGCCGTACGTCCTGAGCTGTGCCTTTTGACCTTCACCCCAAAGTGTGACGTGGCCCCACTCCAGAGCATAGTTACATCCTACAGGAAAAATCAGGTCAGCTGTCATTGATCAAAAAGTGGGCAATGCAAGATGTTGCTGTTGTTTAGTTGCCAAGTCGTGTTCGACTATTTGTGACCCCATGGACTGCCACACACCAGGCTTCCTTGTTCCTCACCACCTCCCGGGGTTTGCCCAAGTTCATGTTCACTGAATTGGTGAGGCCATTCAACCATCTCATCCTCTGTCACCCTCTTTTCCTTCTGCCTTCTATCTTTCCCAGTACCAGGGTTTTGTCCAAAGAATCAGCTGTTCATATCAGGTGGCCAAAGTGTTGGAGCTTCAGCTTCAACAACAGTCCTTCTGGTGAATATTCAGGGTTGATTTCCTTTAGGATTGACTGGTTTGATCTCCTTGCATTCCAAGGAACTCTCAAGAGTCTTCTCCAACACCATAGTTCAAAAAAATCAATTCTTTGGTGCTCGGCCTTCTTTACAGTCCAACTCTCACATCCATACACGACTACTGGAAAAACCATAGCTTTGCCTAGACAGACCTTTGGTGGCAAAGTGATGTCTTTGCTATTTACTTAATGTGCTGTCTAGGTTTGTCATATCTTTCTTTCCAAGGAACAAAGCATCTTTTAAATTCAGGTAAGAGATAAAAATTGGAAGATAACCACTAGAAAAATAGAATGTATAACTTCCAAAGTAGCAGCAGCAAAGAAAGAAAAAGAAATTAAGAAAAGTCAATTATTCTAGCAGAAAGGAGAAAGAAGAAATGTACCTATAATATACATATACATTATGAACAGAAAACACAAAGTAATACAGTAAAAGTAGAGTTTTTAAATCATAATAAATATAAGATCCATAAAATATGTATTAAAAGATAATAATAAATAAAATATAAATGTATTAAACTTATGTTTGTTACACAGATTTAACTCAGTTAATGGAAAAGAATACAACCCACGGAAGATTTAATACAGCTGACTATAAACATATGGAAAGAGTTCTCAGCCTCCCTAGTAATTAAAGAAACAATGAATTCACATATGGATTTTCAAATGACAACCCTTAGTGCTGAAGGGAGTGGGTAATTTGGCATCCTTTTAAAATGTTGACTGTAAAATGAACTGGAACACATTTTCCGGAAAAGAGTCTGCAACATGTATCAAAAGCCTTAAAATATATGCACCTAGCAATTACACTCTGAGGAAATAATCAGATAATATGGGCAAAAAAGTATCTGCAAAGATATTCTAATAAATTATTTATTATATAAAAAACCTGAGATATAAATATCCAACAATTATATTACTCTGATCTGATAGCTATCACTGCTACTACTCATAGTAATAAAATATAGTACTTATTAAGAGTTTATTGCATAGCAGCACTGTTCTAAGTGCTTTACTGATAGACACATTTTGATCTCCATTATAAACTGTACAAGGTGGGTATTATAATCACCCAATCTTAGAGGTAAGAAAACACAGGCAACATAGAATTTAGTAATTTGCCTGAAGCTACCCTGTGATCAAAGGGAAGAATCCCACCTCACTTTTTTCTTAGGAAGTTTCTGTTTTGGGGGGCTTGTCCCTTCCCACTTCAAAATGCTTTTGGGGGCACTCACCACAGTTGAGAGCTGAAGGTCTAGGGCACAGACAGCTGGTGCTGAGAGTCTGATAATAACCCCCACAGCAAGTACTAGAGCCCTTGAGGTCCCCTCCCTCAGGCTGACCTCGACTGTTTTATTTTTGTCCCTTCTGGTTAATCTTATGTCATTCCAGTGATTAACCTCTTGCGAAAGACAGAATGACATGGGGGACCAGTGAAGATTACGTAGCAGGTGTGATGACCAATCCAACCAGTGAACATTGGGACAGATTTTTCATAAAAGCCACAGTGTTTTCCCAGTTGACAGGCTCTTCTAGAACCCCACCACTGCACACTTTGCAGGGGAACCTACGTCCCCTCCCCACGAATCTGGGTGGGTTCTCCAGAATCACTGCGATACTTGTGTTTATGAGATTATGCAGCCAATAAGAAACATATCCTTGAAGAATGAAATGGCAACCCACTCCAGTATTCTTGCCTGGAAAATCCCATGGACAGAGGAGCCTGGCGGGCTACAGTCCATGGGATCGCAAAGAGTCAGACATGACTGAAGGACTCAGCACATATACACATGCAAAAAACATGTTCTAGGCAATACTGTGTTTTAATAACACTAAACATAGGAAACAAACTGTATTGTAAATTGTCATACTGCACACACACATATGTACGTTAGTATAAAAGCTATATTTAAACTCAGGCTATTTAGTTGAAGGAACAAGTGTGGAGGCATCACTCACTGAAATATGAACAATCCTTGCTCTGGGTACCTGAATCACAGGGAACTTTTTGTCTCTTCTTACTTTTCATATTTCTACAAGGAAATTACTCATATTATTCATGCAATGTGAAATAAAGAACTTTTAATTTCAAAGATCGAGAAAGTCATTGTGGTAGGTGGGGTGGGTGGGGTGAGAGTCAGAGGAGGGAGAAGGCACGTCCTGCCAGCCAAGCTGGGCGCTTATTTCCTTCCAAAGCTTCCTGATCCCTCACAGCCTAAGGTCATGTGTCCCCAGCACTTGAGCCAGCCAGGGTCTTTTCCGTCAACCCTCAGCATCTCCAGCTGTGCCTCTCATCTCTGATCTGTCCATGGTCAGCTGCTTAGCCTTTGTTCTCTTGGTCCAATTCAAGGAGACACTCAAGTACTTGGGGACTCATATAGGTGTTTCCTTTCTGTCATCCGAGGAAATGAGGCCAGGTGTATGGTCCACAGTGGCAGACAATGGTGATTCATTAAATTCATTCAACAATGCTGACTGGATGCCTACCACGAGACAGACTCCATTTGCAGGCCAAGCAACTTTGCATTCAAGGACAGTAAACTAAATCAGCCTCTTCCAATTCACTTCTCTAGTGCTTTTATTTTTATTTTTTTTAATAAAGATCACAACAATAAGTTACCTTTGATATAAACCATAAACTCCTCTTGTGGTAAGATTATAAAAGTTTTGGGGAGTTCCCTGGCTGCCCAGTGGTTAAGACTCCATCCTTCCAATGCAGGGGACACAGGTTCAATCCCTGGTCAGGAAACAAGGATTCTGCATGCAGTGAGGCACAGCCAAAAAATAAAAATAAAGAAAGCAAAAATCACAGGGCTGGATATTAAAGAACATTAAAGATCTGAGCATTAAAAAATAAGTTCTTTGGGAGTAAGACTTTTGCTTCCCTGGTGGCTCAGATGGTAAAGAATCTGCCTGCAATGTGGGACTCCTGGGTTCAGTCCCTGGGTTGGGAAGATCCTCTGGAGAAGGGAACAGCTACCCACTCCATATTCTGGCCTGGAGAATTCCACGGACAGAGGAACCTGGTAGGCTATATATAGTTCATGGGATTACAAAGAGTCGGGCAACACTGAGCAACTTTCACTTTCACATAAGCTCATCAGTCAGTTCAGTTCAGTTGCTAGTCATGTCTGACTCTTTGTGACCCCATGAATTGCAGCACACCAGGCCTCCCTGTCCATCACCAACTCTTGGAGTTCACTTAGACTCACGTCCATTGAGTCAGTGATGCAATCCAGCCATCTCATCCTCTGTCATCCTCTTCTCCTCCTGCCCCTAGTCCCTCCCAGCATCAGAGTCTTTTCAAATGAGTCAACTCTTCGCATGAGGTGGCCAAAGTACTAGAGTTTCAGCTTTAGCATCATTCCTTCCAAAGAACACCCAGGGCTGATCTCCTTTAGAATGGACTGGTTGGATCTCCTTGCAGTCCAAGGGACTCTCAAGAGTCTTCTCCAACACCACAGTTCAAAAGCATCAATTCTTTGGTGCTCGGCTTTCTTCACAGTCCAACTCTCACATCCATACATGACCACTGGAAAAACCATAGCCTTGACTAGACGGACCTTTGCTGGCAAAGTAATGTCTCTGCTTTTGAATATGCTATCTAGGGTGGTCATAACTTTCATACCAACAAATGTCCAAGTAATTATTTGATTATGATTCACTGAAATTCTTTAAAAAATTTTTTAAGAAATATTCATTTATTTTAATTGGAGGATAATTATTTTACAATATTGTAATTATTTTTTTTGCCATACATCAATATGAATCGTCCATAGGTATAAATGTGTCTCCTCCATCCCACTACTGGGCATATATCCTGAGGAAAGAAGAATTGAAAAAGACACATGAAAAAAATACATGTACCCCAATATTGATTGTAGCACTATTTACAATAGCTAGGACATGGAAGCAAACTAGATGTCCATCAGCAGGTGAATGGATAAGGAAGTTGTGAAACACATACACAATGGAATATCACTTAGATTCTTAACTGAGTTCCTCAGTTTTTAATCACATTCTGTGGCATCCCTGCCCGTCCCCCAAATGATATCAAGGCTGAGGCACAGAAACCACCGCTGCACTGTTACCATCTAGCTGCACTTTTAAAGCAGTGAACTGTCTCCTTTGGATGGAACTGTCCTGCCTAGCAAGTTTAGAAAACACTTCCTGCCGAAAGCATACCTTTCCTCTCTGACTTGCCCAAGTCTGCAGGCAGTCTGAGGAGGCTGACAGTCCTTCAGATTCAAACCTGCCCTCAGGAAATACCCTCAGCATTTTGGGGTGCAAACCTCGAGAGACTCTTCCCTGGGATCCCATTTTTTACCCTTCCCTGGATCATCCCAGACCTTCCAACCCTTCTTACAAAAGCCATATGTTGATTGACAGCTTCCAGAATCCTTTACAACAGGTGAGCTTCTCCTTGAAATAGAATGCTGATGAGTTTAGCCTTTTATCTCTTACAAATCCTCTTACTCTTTGTTTTCACTTATTTCTTTAAAATTTTTTAAATTTTATTTATTTTAAATTGAAGGATAATTGCTTTACAATATTGTGTTGGTTTCTGCCATATGCCAATGTGAATCAGCCATAGGTATTTATATGTCCCCTCCCTCTTGAACCCCCCTCCCATCTCCAACCCCATCCCACCCTCTAGGTTGTCATGAAGCTCCTGTTTGAGTGCCCATCATAAAACAAATTCCCATTGGCTATCTATTTTATATATGAAAAATAAAAGTGAAAGTGATAGTCGCTCAGTTGCGTCCAACCCTTTGTGACCCCATGGACTGTAGCCCACCAGGCTCCTCTGTGCCTGGAATTCTCCAAGCAAGAATACTGGAGTGGGTTGCCATTCCCTTCTCCAGGCCATCTTCCCTACCCAGGGATCAAACCCGAGTTGTAGTGTATATCACTCTTAATTGTTGAGGTGCTGAGGAAACAATGGTCAGAGAAACGTTTCATCCAGGAGAAATCAATCTGAGAAAAGGCAAATAAAAACTTTTTAAATTTTTCTCTTGGCCTGTGTTCCACACTATTTTTTAATGTTATTCATTTATTTAAGGACATATCAATTAATTTAGAAAGCATCTAAGATAACTTTAGATTTATGATAACATAAACTTTATTCCCTTAGACTCCCTACACTAGTCTAAACTAAATCAACATGAGCTCCAAGTAGATTACTGCTTGACTGTTTTGGGGACTTTTCCTCCCTGTAGTTATCAAATATTTACACAAAATAATTAACTAATAAAAACATATTTTTCTTACACATTGAACACTGAAAGAGAAAAACAGGCTGCATGCCTCATAAAGAAACATTCTTCTAGTATTGGGTTGGCCAAAAAGTTTATATTGGTTTCTCCATAATATCTTACAGAAAGACCCAAATGAACTGTTAGGCCAACCTAATATTTAACAGTGGAGAAGGAAATGGCACCCCACTCCAGTACTCTTGCCTGGAAAATCCCATGGATGGAGGAGCTTAGTAGGCTGCAGTCCATGGGGTCACTAAGAGTTGGACATGACTGAGCAACTTCACTTTCACTTTTCACTATCACTCACTGGAGAAGGAAATGGCAACCCACTCCAGTGTTCTTGCCTGGAGAATCCCAGGGACGGGGGAGCCTGGTGGGCTTCCGTCTATGGGGTCACACAGAGTCGGACACGACAGTAGTGACTTAGCAGCAGCAATATTTAACTGGACCAAGGAGTCAAGAAGCACAACCATTCCTGATGTCTGTCTCCTTTGCTCCCTCCTTTAAAGAAGCCAATCAGCATCTAGAAATCAGACTGAGCCATTTTGCTCACAGTGGTCTGAAGGGTCCATTCATTCAAAGGTGGAAGGTAAACAAACATCGGGTCACAAGTGTAACAGCCTCGAGGGGATTCTGTATGCATTTCAATTCTCACTCTGGGGGCCTTGAGGCTCCATTCTTTTCTATTTCTACTAGTTTCCTTAAGGAAAGAAACATCGCCTCTCTGAGAGAATTGTGGGCAACAAGTTTCTTAAAAACTCACATTTTTCTCTCCACCAACAGGAGCCAGTGCCAGAGCTGTGGTCTCCACCCTCCTCGCGTCCCCCAGACATCCAAGGGCCGGCAGGCTGCAGCATGAGGAGCCGACTCACTGCCTTGCGTCCGACGTGCAGCTCCCAGTAGGACGTTTGTCATATGGAATTTTGGAGTTCTCTGCCATCTCATGGACAGCAAAGGATCATGAACCGGCCCTTTAATGTCTGGGTCAGATGGGCTGAGAAAACAAGCCACAATCACAAGCCACATACCCTCAGATCATAGGCTTAATTAGGACACTGAGGGAGAAGGGTTTGATTTTTCAGTCCAGCTGAGTTCTGATGGCAGAACCTTCTGTGACTGCCATGCCATTCCTGCCCTGTGCGTGTGTGCATGCTAAGTCGCTCAGTCGCGTCTGACTCTTTGCAACCCCCTGGACTGTAGCCCACCAGGCTTCTCTGTCCATGGGATTCTCCAGGCAAGAATACTGGAGTGGGTTATCATGACCTCCTGTAGGGGATCTTCTCGACCCAGGGATTGAACCCACATCTCCTGTGGCTCCTTCATTGCAGGCAGATTTTGTACCCCTGGGCCATCGGGGGAAGCCCTTCCTGCCCTGACTGTCTCCAGCTCAGGCAGCTGTTCTGACATGGATTTTTCAGCTGTCACAGAATATAAAGGCTTCAGGCAGTACAGTGCCTATAAGTCCACAAAGAAATACATCAGGGTGGGTAGCTCTGCATTGGAGGTTATGAACAACTTTTTTCTTAATGTGTTTTCAATTTTCAAAATTGCCTACCATAATTTATATAATTTTTAAAATGAATTTAAACAGTAGATGGAAAACTCGATGGAAAAGGCAGTGGTTCTTCATAGAGACCCCAGGGCTGCTGAGTTCTCAGGAGACCAGAAGACTGCTTGCAACCTATCCCTAGAGGTTTCCCCAGAGCTTTTCAGAAGTACCATGGGGGCACATGTGACCATAACCCTCCTGCACTGACCCCCAACTCCCAGGGTGGTGATCCATGACACAGCAGAGCAGTAGGGAAAGAAAGAACTAACCCGACTTATATTATACAGTTTATAAGTCACTCTGACAAATGCTCAGCCCTAAAATCGCTAACATTAACCAATGGACCAGCTGTGCGCTGGAGAGAAAGAAAACCACAGCGCTCCCTCTGCAGGCCGTGGACAGTATTAACTGACCTCCTCTCCATCCCTAGTTTCCTTGTAAGAATCCAAGACCCTTGTCAACAAGGATGTGGTTATTTTTAAATGAAATGAAATGTGCTGACACTCAGAAAAACAAAAATAAAAAACCTTTCTCCTGTGCATTCTAGGGTAGCAGAGCAAACAGTATTTTAAACACGCATAGAAAACAGCAATAGCCCTTGTAATTTCAATTCCGTGAAAAAATTCAGCAGGGGGTGATTAAAATAACATTACCAGCTTGAGAGCCAAAACCAAGGCTGCAAGGCAGTGTTTCCAGTTGCAATGGACAAAAGCCTGCCTCATGTCCTCAAGCTGCTTCGTGGAACTGGAATTGGTAAAACAAAGCTAACAGGTTCAGATGGGTTCATTTCTCCTTTCACTTGTAAACGCTGGTGAGCTCCTGGTTAGGAGCACCATTCTCCTCACCATAAGATAAGAATGGGCTGGATCACGTCTCAAGATTCCTTTAAGCTCCAACAAGAAATAAACAAATAAGAATATTAGAGTGGATTGCCATTCCTTTCTCCAGGGGATCTTCCCGACGCATGGATCAAACCCAGGGGTCTCCTGCATTGCAGGCAGGTTCTTTACCGTCTGAGCCACCATGGAAGTCCCATATGCAATAGTAATGATAGACATTTGTCACCAAGGTATATATTAAAGGGTGGACGGTTTCTATCCACATGTTGGTGTCGGGGTGGAATGAGAAGACCTGGGGCCAAATTCCATCTCAACCACTTACCACGGATGAGACTTGGAAGGTCACTTCTCTTAAGGGTCAGTTTATTCACTGGTAAGAGTGGAAACAAAGGCTTCCCTGTGGCTCAGTGGTAAAGAATCTGCCTGCAATGCTGGAGACACAGGTTCGATCCCTGGGTGGGGAAGATCCCCTGGAGGAGGGCAGGGCAACCCATTCCAGTATTCTTGCCTGGAGAATTCCATTGACAGAGGGGCCTTGTGGGCTACAGTCTATGGGGTTGCAAAGAGTTGGACGTGACTGAGCAACTAACACTTTGAAGACTGGAAACAGTAACAACAGTCAGCTGGAAGATGCAATGAAAGAGAAGCCCCAGTTCTCAGAGGAGCAAAAATAAGGATAAACTACCTAGAAATACACTTAATAAGAAATGGGCATGATTTATAAAGCACATCCCTGAGGGAAATGAAGGAAGAACTACACAAATGGAAAGGTTACCATGTTCTCAGGAGGCAGACTCAACATCATATAGCTGTTAACTCTTCCTGAATTAATCTGTTAATACTATCCCAGTTTTAAAAACCAACCAGGTTTTGTTGGAACTTGGCAAGTTGATTCTATAGCTCTTACAAAAAGGTAACTAAACAAAAATAGCTCTGGAGATTCTGAAAAATAAGATTCATGAGAAGGATATAAGCCTTTCTGGATACTATTAATAAAACAAGTTATAAAGCCATAATTTAAATGATTTGGCTAAATAGTTTGTTAAAACAGTTTGGAGTTGACACATGAATAGAAGATCACAGAAAGTCAGAAATAGATGCCAATACAAATTGGAATGTATTAGCCTTTGACTGTGTGGATCACAATAAACTCTGAAAATTCTGAGAGAGATGAGAATATCAGACCACCTGACTTGCCTCTTGAGAAATCTGTATGCAGGTCAGGAAGGAACAGTTAGAACTGGACATGGAACAACAGACTTGTTCCAAATAGGAAAAGGAGAACATTGAGGCTTATTTAACTTATATGCAAAGTACATCATGAGAAACACTGGGCTAGAGGAAGAACAAGCTGGAATCAAGACTGCCGGGAGAAATATCAATTACCTCAGATATGCAGATGACACCAACCTTATGGCAGAAAGTGAAGAACTAAAGAGCCTCTTGATGAAAGTGAAAGAGGAGAGGGAAAAAGTTGGCTTAAAGCTCAACATTCAGAAAACTAAGATCATGGCATCTGGTCCCATCACTTCATGGCAAATAGATGGGGAAACAGTGGAAACAGTTTCCACTAACTTTATTTTTCTGGGCTCCAAAATCACTGCAGATGGTGATTGCAGCCATGAAATTAAAAGACGCTTACTCCTTGGAAGGAAAGTTATGACCAACCTAGACAGAATATTAAAAAGCAGAGACATTCCTTTGCCAACAAAGGTCCGTCTAGTCAAGACTATGGTTTTTCCAGTGGTCATGTATAGATGTGAGAGTTGGACTATAAAGAAAGTTGAGCACAGAAGAATTGATGCCTTTGAACTGTGGTATTGGAGAAGACTCTTGAGAGTCCCTTGGACTGCAAGGAGATCCAACCAGTCCATCCTAAAGGAGAATCAGTCCTGGGTGTTCATTGGAAGGACTGACGTTGAAGCGGAAACTCCAATACTTTGGCCACCTGATGCAGAGAGCTGACTCATTTGAAAAGACCCTGATGCTGGGAAAGACTGAGGGCAGGAGGAGAAGGGGACGACAGAGGATGAGATGGTTGGATGGCATCACCAAGTCAATGGACATGGGTTTGAGTGGACTCCGGGAGTTGGTGATAGACAGGGAGGCCTGGCATGCTGAGGTTCATGGGGTCGCAGAGTCAGACATGACTGAGCGACTGAACTGAACATAACAAAAGTAGGATTTAAAATCCATGAGGGGGGCTTCCTTGGCAGCTCAGTGGTAAGGAGTCTGCCTGCCAATGCAGATTGAACACAGGTTCAGTTCCTGGTATGGGAAGATCCCACAAGCTGTGGAGCAACTAAGTCCATGGCACGAACCACAACTACCGAAGCCCATGTGCCCCAGAGTCTGTGCTCCACAATGAGAAGCCACTGAAATGAGAAGCCTGTGCACCACAAGTAAAGAGTAGCTCCCACTCTCCTCAACTAGAGAAAGCCCATGTGCAGTGACAAAGACCCAGTGCAGTCATAAATAAATAAATAAAATTATAAAAAAATAACATTCAAGAGAGAAAAATGTATTATTTGATAAATTGTGTTGGGAATATTAGGTAACTACCAAAAAATAATCAACACCTATTTCACATATCCAGATATCCAATATTTTTGTTAGCAACCTAATTATCCCAACACAATTTATCAAATAATATATCTTTCTCTCATGGATTTTATTCTTTTTATATAATTTTATATTTCACATACTGGGGCTTCCCTGGTGGCTCAGTGGTAAAGAATCCACCTGCCAAAGCAGGAGATGCAGGTTCAGTTCCTGGGTTGGGAAGATCCCCTGCAGAAGGAAATGGTAACCCACTCTAGTATTCTTGCCTGTGAAATCCTATGGACAGAGGAGCGTGGTGGGCTACAGTCCATGGGGTCTCAAAAAGAGTCTGTCATGACTTAGCAAATAAAGAACAACAATTTCACATATCATGGTAGGATGAATTCTAGTTACATCTAATACTTACAAGCATTGTAACTGCACAAATTATGAGATAATTTTTTAAAGAAACCTAAAAAGGAAAGTTATGACCAACCTAGATAGCATATTCAAAAGCAGAGACATTACTTTGCCAACAAAGGTCTGTCTAGTCAAGGCTATGGTTTTTCCAGTGGTCATGTATGGATGTGAGAGTTGGACTGTGAAGAAGGCTGAGCGCCGAAGAATTGATGCTTTTGAACTGTGGTGTTGGAGAAGACTCTTGAGAGTCCCTTGGACTGCAAGGAGATCCAACCAGTCCATTCTGAAGGAGATCAGTCCTGGGATTTCTTTGGAAGGAATGATGCTAAAGCTGAACCTCCAGTGCTTTGGCCACCTCATGCGAAGAGTTGACTCATTGGAAAAGACTCTGATGCTGGGAGGGATTGGGGACAGGAGGAGAAGGGGACGACAGAGGATGAGATGGCTGGATGGCATCACTGACTCAATGGACACGAGTCTGGGTGAACTCCGGGAGTTGGTTATGGACAGGGAGGCCTGGCGTGCTGCGATTCATGGAGTCGCAAAGAGTCGGACACGACTGAGCGACTGAACTGAAATGAAATGAAAAAGGAAAAGGCTTTCTTGCTGCTGCTGCTGCGTCGCTTTAGTCGTGTCCGACTCTGTGCGACCCCATAGACGGCAGCCAACCAGGCTTCCCGTCCCTGGGATTCTCCAGGCAAGAACACTGGCTTTCTTAACTCTAAACAAAAAATTGATATACTTTTACCATGTAAGCATATAACATTTTCTACATGGCAAAAATCACAGTAGCAAAGTCAAGAGACAATTGGCAAGTTAGAGAAAAACACAATCACTTCATGGTTGAGGAGCCAATCTCTCTAATAAATAAAATGTTCTTACAAAACAATAAAAAGACAATAAAATTTTTCATGAAGTAAATAGTTTGCAGAATAGGAAATTCAAAAAACTTTAAAAGCTACTCAACCTTATTCATAATAAAATTTTTTTTTTTTTTTTTTGCAGGGGAAAATGGACAAAGGAAAGGATCAATGAGGGTGGGAGGGAATGGGAAGAAAGAAGGGAGTGATGGTGGGGAGGAGTAAGCAGCGGTGGTTCACTTATTTGGGGTTTGTTCTGGTTCGGTCAGTGGGTGTCTTCCTCTTGTTTTTGTTGTTTCTTCCTTTTTTGGGTCTTTCCCTCTTCTCCCTTCCTGGTCCACTGTCTCCTGGCCGGGTTCCTTCTCTTTTTTTTTTCTTTTTTTTCTTTGTTTTTCTTTGTGTCTTGTGTTCCCGTTCCTGTTGCTTCTCCTGGTGGTTTTCCTCCTTTTGGGTTCTTTTCCTCTTTCCTCTTCTTTCTTTTTTCTTCTCTTCTCTCCTTTTCTCGTTGGTCCTGTTTCTCCTCCCTTTTTCTTCTTCTTCTTCCTTCCTTCTTCTCCTCTTTCTCTTTTTTCCTCTCTCTTCTTTTCTTTTTCTTTTCCTTCCTTTCTTTTCTTTCTCTCTTCCTCTTCCCTTGTGTGCCTCTCTGCTTTCTTTGTCCTCTTTGAGTCCTTCTCCTAGGGCGAGTGCCCAGTCGGGCTTCCCGCCCTCCCAGGGCGCGCGCCTCGCCTCCCCCGCTCAGTTCTCCCCACTTTCTAGCAGGCTCGGCCCGCGGTCCACGCTCTCATCCGGGTCTCTTGGGCTTCCCCTCCCGGCTGCCTGTCATGGAGGGCCTGCAGCGGCCAACTCTGTGCACCCTTCGGGTGTCCTGGTGGTGTCTTGTTGGTCTGGCTTTTGTGTGTGTACGACAGTCTGTTCGTCGTCGCCCGGTCGGCGATCCTTTCTCGGCCTCCCCCCTCCACCCACCCCCACTTCCAATAGCAAATGCTGGTGTCCGCTCCATTCTCCCAAGGAGTACCGCAGGGCTCGTTCTCGGAGACATGAGCTGTCTTTCTGTGCCTGATGTCCTCTGCCGGCATCGTTTTTTATCGAGTTTATTCAGCATTCAAATGTTCTTTTATGGATTTGTGGGGAGAAGTATTCTCCCCGTCTTCGTCCCCATCTTAGCTCCTCCCCATAATAAAACTTTAAAAGCTACTCAGTCTTACTCATAATAAAGTAAATGCAAAGTAAAACCATGACACCATTTAGTGGGGGCTTTTTTGGCCAGACCATGTGGCAAGCAGGATGTTAGTTCCCTGACAAGGGATCGATCCATGCCCCCTGTAGTGGGAACTTGGGAGTCTTAACTACTGGACAACCAGGGAAGTCCCTAAATGACCCCATTTTTGAGATACTAGTAAAGATTACAAAAATTTGTTAAATGATACACTCTTGGTGAGGGTATAAAGTAACAGGCACTCTCATATATTGGGGCAGAAGGTAGTTTGGAAGTTTTCTTTAAATTACAAATGTGTGAAACCTTTGACCCAGAAACACCACTTCTAGGAATTCTAGGAATTTATCCTACAGATACATTAATAAATAAAGTGTAATATATTATTAGCAACATTGTTTGTAGTTGCAAAAGACTGGGGGAAAAATTCTGAAAATAGATTGGTTAAACAAATTCTAATTTATCCATTCAGTGGAAATTTATGCAGCATAAAAACGGATGAGTAAACACTTGCTATCTGATATAGAATAATAAGATATAATAACAAATGGAAGCAGGGAGGCAAAAAGTAAAAAAGAAAATATATGCAAATACTTTTGTATAAGTATAAAAGATGTTTGGGAAGATATGCAAGAAATGTATAAAGTTGGGTGCCAATGACAAGAAAACCTGGGTGGCACAGGGCAGGGTAAGAGGAAGACTTTTCATTGTGTTTCACGGTATATCCTTTCATAAACTTTGAATTTTGAACTATGTGAAAGTTTTACCTCCAAAGAGGGCATATCTTCAAGCTCATTTGATGGGGAGGGTTAAAGGCAATAAATGATCTATATAAACTCCACAGCATATAGTAGGTGGTTCCTGAAGAAAGAGTCAGTCTTGCTGTCTGGGATGGGACCTGTGTCTTGCCACTGTGGCTGGTCTCAACATCACTGGTGCACTTCTCCCAGGAAGAGTCCTTCAGGGATTCAAGGAAGCCTCTGACTGGCCGTCCCCATGATTCTTTCAATATGTTTGAATCCTACATGAAACATGACTTTGGCTCAAACTCTGAGTCCCAGCTATATATATTTTTAAAAGACATAAAATTGAAACCCTATTCTCAAGGAGTTCACGAAAGGAAGACTGAAGAGGAACACTGCCTTGGCAAGATGATCTTTAAGGCTTGGAGGAAAAAAAAAAACAAAAAAAAAACCAGAATAGATTAATCTAGACTCTGAGAGGCACTGCAGATCGTGCAGGCGGAATCTGTGGCGTGCACACAAGGATGTTTACTGGACGAATGATGACAGCGTTGCCCCTTTATTTTCAGGTGGAAGCAATTCTAAAGCTTAGCTGGGTGTTCTGAGCATCCAGTTGTCAGAAGCATACCCTTTTGTGAGACATTCCCTTCATGCAGGCATTTTACACGACTGGTGGAGAGACAAGCAAGCCCGACTGTATTCTAGACTAGGGTTCCTGCAGACTGACCTAGGCCTGTGAACGCTGTATAACCAGTCCCAGATGAGATAGGTACCCGAAATGGAAAGTGAGAGCGTAGAACAGTGTATCTGCTGAATCCAAGACTTTAAAATTAAGCTTGCATTTTACATTTCACTTTCTACTTCATTTTTATTTTTTCCAGTAATTCTTTTTTGTTTTTTTAATTTTATTTTACAAAAATGTCAGTCCAAAATAGATTGGAAATTAAAAAACCCAAAAGCACTGGTCCTACACCAGTGCTAGTCTGAGATGCACTGTTCTGGTCTATGTTTTCTTCCAGCAAGAATGTCTATGGAGTTCCAGTAGAAACTGTGGTGTCCTACATGGCAGCCACTGACCACCACACATGGCTATTAAATGTGGCTTGTCTAAATCATGAGGTGCTGTCAGGGTAAAGCACAGACTGGATTTCAAGTCCTGGTGCAAAAAAAAGTCAATGTTTTAATAGTGATTAAGTGTTGAAATGACTGTTTTATGATATATTGGGCTAACCAAAATATATTACTAAGATTAATTGAATAGCTTTCTTTTTACATTTGAATGTGGCTTCTAGAAAATTTAAATTACATGTGTGACATATCTGTGGCTCACATTACACTTTTCCTGCATAGAGCTGAGTGCTGCTGTAGATTTTTCCTGTTCCCTCTGAACCAGTTTTGTGGTGTCCAGTCTTTCTACTACAAATTCAGCTCAAATATCACCTCTTCAGTTAAATCTCACGAACCATGATTATAAATAAAGCTGCTTTTTATGTGAATCTTTATAGAGTCACTAAGGATTTTTGTGAATAATATTGACTGATCTTAAAACAATGAATCAAACCTGTATTCCAAGGACAAACCCCACTTTAGTCATACTGTCTTTTTTCTTGAGTGATTTTTTCATCTCTGTTCATAAAAGATGTTGGTCTGTAGTTTTCTTTACTTGTAGTAACTTTGGTTTCAGTATCAGATTAACGCTGATTTTACAAAATGAATGGGGAGTGTTCTGTTTTCTGGAATAGGATGCATAGAAGTGGTATTATTTCTTAAATGTTTGAAAGAATTCACCAGCTAAGCCATTTTGACCTGGAATTTTCTTTGTCCTCTGGTTTTCAACAGTTTGGATAGGAAATCTCTTGGGGGCTGTGTGTGTTTTGGTTTTATCCTGCATGATATTCTCTGAACTTCTTGATCTGGTATTTGTGTCTATCATTAATCTTACAAAATTCTCAACCAAGTATTTCTTCTACCCTAGTCTTTCTCTTCTTCTTCTTGTGTTCCAATTATACATAGTTACACTATTTGTTATGGTCCCATAGCTCTTGAATGCTTTTATTTTCTACTCTTTTGCTTTAGTTTGAATAATTTATTTTCTTTTTCATTGAAGTATAGTTGATTTACAATATTCTATTAGTTTCAGGTGTATGGCACATTGACTTAGAATTTTTTGCAGATTATACTCCATTATAGGCATTGCAAGATAATGGCTATAGTTTGGATAATTTCTATCAACCTACTTTCAAGTTCACTAATTCTTTCCCTAGCTGCGTAAGTCTACTTATTAGACCACTGAGTTTCTTCTTGACCTTGGTTACTGTTTTTTTTTTTAACCTTTAGCACTTTCACTTTATTCTTTTTTTTTATTGTGTCCATCTCTGTTGAAACTATCTGATCTTGCATGGTGAAAATCTTTTCCTATGAACCATTAACATATTTATCAATTATGGTTACTTTAAATTATTAGTCTGATTTCAACACCTTGTGCCATATGTAAATCTTGTCTGTCGTTTGCTTTTTTCACTCTCAGTGTGCTGTTTTTCTCGCTTTTTCATAGGTATTGTAGTTTTTTCTAGTGTTAAGTCAGTAGTGACTCAGTTAAGTTGTTTTTATGCCTGGAGTCCTTTAGTATGGGGTTTTAAGTCAATTAAGATTGAGCTGGTTTTAGGGTTCATTATGCACTAGACTTCAAATTCTTCTATAAATACTTGCTTTCTGGAGTAGGGCTCAGAAGAGTTCTCTCAATGTCTGCTCCTCCTTCAGCTTTAGTTTATCTGTTGTGCTGTGTGTGCATGCTAAGCCGCTTCAGTCAGGTCTGACTCTCTGTGATTCTATGGACTGCAGCCTGCCAGGCTCCTCTGTCCATGGGGTTCTCCAGGCAAGAATACTGGAGTGGGCTGCCATGCCCTTCTCCAGGTGATCGTCCCAACTCAGGGGTTGAACCTGTGCCTCCTATGTCTACCTGCACTGGCAGGAGGGCTGTTTGCCACTAGAACCGTCTGGGAAGCCCATTTGTGCTGTACCTCTTGATTCACGCTTTCACAATTCTTGCGGCAGTATTTCACTGTTACTTGTGACCTGACACAGTCATGTGGCAGAGGTCAAAGAGGAAGCACTCTCTGTTTCTCTGATTAAGCGTCGGTCTTGAGCTGGCACCATGCCCCTGAGTCTACGGCTGGGTCCTCAGTGCTGCTCTGTCCCCACAGTTTGGGGTCTGTATGTATTGCTGTCCTTCCTCAGGGGGACAGGTCTTTTCCTTTCGCTTTCTTCAGCTGCAGTGGTGTTTCCTCAGTGCCTGAAGAGTGAGCATTTGTTACCCTTTCCTCTGCATTTGAAGGTTTTTAAGGGGGAAAGGATCTCATACCTTTCCCACATTTTAGCTGTTATTCCCCTTCTTTAGGCCGGCACGAGAGACCCTTTCTCAGAATTTTCATGTATTATTTCTGCAAACACCTAGTGAGGTCTGTGAAGAAAAGTATGCACCTGGATGTAATTTCCCTTTGCGTCTGTAGTCTCCATAAGCTCCAAATTCTATCACAAATCCAACTTGGCTCCTACTAATTTTCTAACAAACCCAGCTAAATTCTTCCTATGATATTTGTGTGCATCTTACCCAGATAAGCTCACATCTTGTCTCTGCCTGCATGTGCTCACTTCTCCTTAGATTTGGGGCTAGCTGGTAGCACTTCAACCTCTGTTCTCTAATGAGTTCAAGAAAGTTGTGAACTTGAACATTCCTCAAGTTTCTTATTGTTGTAATGATGAGAGTGATAATCACTCAGCTTGATACAGTGGAAGCCGGTCATAGATTAAGCATACATTTAGCCTTAGTAACTACTGCTAAGTAGATTCCCCAAATGGCCACAGTGTACCACTTTACAGTCAAACCAACAAGGTATGTGAATTTCAGCTGCTCTACCTCCTTGTAAACATGTGGTAATGTTGATCTTGTCTCTATAAATTTACCTAAATACCTCATATAAGTGGAATCATACAATATTTCATTTTTTGTGTGTCTGATTTATATCAGCTTCCCTTGTAGCTCAGACGGTAAATAATCTGCCTGCAGTGCAGGAGACTCCTGGGTTCGATCCCTGGGTTGGGAAGATCCCCTGGAAAAGGAAATGGCAACCCACTCCAGTATGCTTGTCTAGAAAATCTCATGGACAGAGGGGCCTGGTGGGCTGCAGTCTATGGGGTGGCAAAGAGTTGGGCACAACTGACACTTACTAACACTTACTTATATCACTCAGCATAATGTTTTTTAAAGTTTATTCATGTTGTGTGTGTGTGTGCTGCATTGCTTCAGTCATGTTCGACTATTTGTGATCTCATGGACTGTAGCTTTCCAGGCTCCTGTGTCCATAGGATTCTCCAGAAGGAATACTGGAGTGGGTTGCCATTTCCTTCTCTGAATCCATGCTGTAGCACAGACCACAGTTTCCTTCCTTTTTAAAGCTGAAGAATATGTCATTGCTTTTATAAACCATATTCGACTTATTTAACTATTCAAGGACACCTGGATTGTTTCTACCTTGTTACTATTGTGAATAATGCTTCTATGAACACTGGCATAGAAGTATCGGTTTCAGTCTCTGCTTTCAATTCTTTTGAGTATTTTCCAAGGAATGGTGCTGATCATATGGTATGGTATGATCACTCTATGTGTACTTTTAGAGGAACCACTAAATGTTTTCCACAGGGCTGCTCTTTTTTACGTTCCCACCAACACTGTATCTCGGTTCGTACAACACTGTATCTTCCAGTGTTTCAGTCAGATCAGATCAGATCAGTCGCTCAGTCGTGTCCGACTCTTTGCGACCCCATGAACTGCAGCACGCCAGGCCTCCCTATCCATCACCAGCCCTCGGAGGTCACTCAGACTCATATTCATCGAGTCAGTGATGCCATCCAGCCATCTCATCCTCTGTCGTCCCCTTCTCCTCCTGCCCCCAATCCCTCCCAGCATCAGAGTCTTCTCCAATGAGTCAACTCTTCGCATGAGGTGGCCAAAATACTGGAGTTTCAGCTTTAGCATCATTCCTTCCAAAGAAATCCCAGGGCTGATCTCCTTCACAATGGACCGGTTGGATCTCCTTGCAGTCCAAGGGACTCTCAAGAGTCTTCTCCAACACCACAGTTCAAAAGCATCAATTCTTTGGCGCTCAGCCTTCTTCACAGTCCAGCTCTCACATCCATACATGACCACAGGAAAGACCATAGCCTTGACTAGGCGAACCTTTGTTGGCAAAGTGATGTCTCTGCTTTTGAATATGCTATCTAGGTTGGTCATAACTTTCCTTCCAAGGAGTAAGCGTCTTTTAATTTCATGGCTGCAGTCACCATCTGCAGTGATTTTGGAGCCCAGAAAAATAAAGTCTGACACTGTTTCCACTGTTTCCCCATCTATTTCCCATGAAGTGATGGGACCAGATGCCATGATCTTCGTTTTCTGAATGTTGAGCTTTAAGCCAACCTTTTCACTCTCCACTTTCACTTTCATCAAGAGGCTTTTGAGTTCCTCTTCACTTTCTGCCATGAGGGTGGTATCATCTGCATATCTGAGGTTATTGATATTTCTCCCGGCAATCTTGATTCCAGCTTGTGTTTCTTCCAGTCCAGCCTTTCTCTTGATGTACTCTGCATAGAAGTTAAATAAACATGGTGACAATATACAGCCTTGATGTACTCCTTTTCCTATTTGGAACCAGTCTGTTGTTCCATGTCCAGTTCTAACTGTTGCTTCCTGACCTGCATACAGATTTCTCAAGAGGCAGATCAGGTGGTCTGGTATTCCCATCTCTTTCAGAATTTTCCACAGTTTATTGTGATCCACACAGTCAAAGGCTTTGGCATAGTCAATAAAGCAGAAATAGATGTTTTTCTGGAACTCTCTTGCTTTTTCAATGATCCAGCGGGTGTTGGCAATTTGATCTCTGGTTCCTCTGCCTTTTCTAAATCCAGCTTGAACATCAAGAAGTTCACGGTTCACATATTGCTGAAGCCTGGCTTGGAGAATTTTGAGCATTACTTTACTAGCGTGTGAGATGAGTGCAATTGTGCGGTAGTTTGAGCATTCTTTGGCATTGCCTTTCTTTGGGATTGGGATGAAAACTGACCTTTTCCAATCTTGTGGCCACTGCTGAGTTTTCCAAATTTGCTGGCATATTGAGTGCAGCACTTTCACAGCATCATCTTTCAGGATTTGGAATAGCTCCACTGGAATTCCATCACCTCCACTAGCTTTGTTCATAGTGATGCTTTCTAAGGCCCACTTGACTTCACATTCCAGGATGTCTGGCTCTAGGTCAGTGATCACACCATCATGAATATCTGGGTCGTGAAGCTCTTTTTTGTACAGTTCTTCTGTGTATTCTTGCCACCTCTTCTTAATATCTTCTGCTTCCGTTAGGTCAATACAATAGCCATTGTGTTTCAATACAATAGCCATTGTAACGAGGATTTGAAGTGGTACCTTACTGTGGTTTTGATTTGCATTTCCCAGTGACTGCAGCCATGAAATTAAAAGACACTTACTCCTTGGAAGGAAAGTTATGACCAACCTAGATAGCATATTCAAAAGCAGAGACATTACTTTGCCAACAAAGATCCATCTAGTCAAGGCTATGGTTTTTCCAGTGGTCATGTATGGATGTGAGAGTTGGGACTGTGAAGAAAGCTGAGCACCGAAGAATTGATGCTTTTGAACTGTGGTGTTGGAGAAGACTCTTGAGAGTCCTTTGGACTGCAAGGAGATCCAACCAGTCCATTCTAAAGGAAGTCAGTCCTGGGTTTTCTTTGGAAAGAATGATGCTAAAGCGGAAACTCCAGTACTCTGGCCACTTCATGTGAAGAGTTGACTCATTGGAAAAGACTCTGATGCTGGGAGGGATTGGGGGCAGGAGGAAAAGGGGATGACAGAGGATGAGATGGCTGGATGGCATCACTGACTCGATGGATCTGAGTCTGAGTGAACTCCGGGAGTTGGTGGAGGACAGGGAGGCCTGGCATGCTGCGATTCATGGGGAAGCAGAGTCGGACATGACTGAGCGACTGAACTGAACTGAACTGAATGACTAATGATGTTGGAACATCTTTTTTTTTGTGTGTACCTATTGGCTATTAGTATAGAAATGTGTATTCAAATATTTAACTTATTAACTGGGTTGCCTCTGTTTTTGTTGAGTTGTAGGGGTTTATATATTCTGCATATTCTTTATCAGATCTGTGGCTGGTAAATATTTTCTCGTGTTTTGTGAGTTGCCTTTTCACTCTATTGATACTGCCCTATGATGCATAAAAGGCTTTTTAAAAAAATTTTATGAAGTCCAATTAGTCTACTGTTTATTGTTTCTCTTTTTTTGCTTATTATATATGGTAAGGGTTCAACCTCATTCTTTTGCATGTGATTATCCAGTTTTCCCATTTGCTGAAAAGACTGTCCCTTTACTGTTCATTAGCCTTGGCACTTTTGTCAAAAACAAATTGATAATATATGTGAGGATTTATTTTCAGACTCTGTTTTATTCCATTGATGTACACATCTGTATTTATGCCACTGTTTGGATTGCTGTAGCTTTGTAATGTTCTTGAAATCGGGAAGTGTGAGTTCTCCAATTTTGTTCGTCTTTTTTAAGACGTCTTGTTTACTTAGGGACCCATGAGATTTCCTATGATATCAAAGACCTAACTCTCAGGGACAATATTTGGAGATAGGGCCTTTAGGAAGGTAATTAAGCTTAAATGATGTAATGAAGGTGGGACTGTAATCTGATATTTATGACTGTTCGTTTTCTTTTTTTTTAGCTGCACTGCTGATATGGGGTCAAACCCAGGCCCTCAGCAGTGGAAACGCAGACTCCTAAATCACTGGACTGCCAGGGAATTCCCAGGACTGTTGTTCTTAAAAGAAGAGGAAGAAACACCAGAGAGCTTTTTTCACAACTAGTTAAGAAATGAGCTCTCCCCAGAGACCAGCCCTGATGACATCCTGACCCTGGATTTCAGAACTATGAGAAAGTAAGTTTCTGTTGTCTAAGCCACCTGGTCTGTGGTGTTTTGTTACAGCAGCCCTTGCACACAGCTACCTCTACCAACTACTGCGTATACATGGAGAGCGGGAAATCAAGCACAGTCAGTGGTGACGGCAGCTGAGGCACCATAACGGGGATGGGGCACAGCAGACAAGTCTGGGCTACATTCCGGAGAGCAGCCCCCAGGACAGGCTGATGGGCTGGAATGTGAGGATGCGGCAATCAAAGGAATTAAATTCCAGATATACTGTGAGTAAATAAAGCAGGCCAACTTTTCATTTTCGGTCTGGACTTCAAAAATCACTGAAAAACAGAAATAAGCTTGAAGATGACACAGAAGCTATTTTCAGATGGAAAGAATAGTGGAGATGTATAAGCACCATCATTTTATGCTGTGACGCCATGTATGTTTTAACAGAACAGGATCCTGAAGTCTGAGGAAACTGAGGCAAAGGCATCTGAAGGAGGCAAAAGCCACTTCCTCCAAATCCCCAAACAAGGCCCCACCTAGGCTCCCCCAACACAGTAACCTATGACTTCTTCCCTCAATGGAGGAAGAATGTACATTATGACAATATTGCTCTTAAATCACTTGGGCACCTGTGAAAATCATTATCATTTTAATGAGGTACTGGAAATTTCTGTGAAGCCACTACTTTAGAGCCAAATTGCAGTGCTCATTTTGCTTTCACATTTTCAGAGATCACCAGTCCTTTTCAGAGTAAGACTTCCAGTCCACAGCAGCAGCAGCGCAATCTGCTTTAGTAGTAGAGAAAAACAGAAGTAATTAGTTTTTAATGCAGATTTTTTTTATTACCAAAGGTTTGCTTTTTTTTTTTTTTTGGTCATGTTGAACATTAAAAAAATTAAGATCATGGCATCTGGTCCCATCACTTCATGGCAAATAGAAGGGCAAACAGTGGCTGACTTTATTTTTTGGGGCTCCAAAATCACTGCAGATGGTGACTGCAGCCATGAAATTAAAAGACACTTACTTCTTGGAAGGAAAATTATGACCAACCTAGATAGCATATTCAAAAGCAGAGACATTACTTTGTCAACAAAGATCCGTCTAGTCAAGGCTATGGTTTTTCCAGTGGTCATGGATGGATGTGCGAGTTCAACTGTAAAAAAGCTGAGCGCCAAAGAATTGATGCTTTTGAACTGTGGTGCTGGAGAAGAGAGTCCCTTGGACTGCAAGGAGAGCCAACCAGTCCGTTCTAAAGGAGGTCAGTCCTGGGTGTTCACTGGAAGGACTGATATGGAAGCAGAAACTCCAACACTTTGGCCACCTGATGCAGAGAGCTGACTCATTTGAAAAGACCCTGATGCTGGGAAAGATTGAGGGCAGAAGGAGAAGGGGACAACAGAGGATGAGATGGTTGGATGGTATCACAGATACAATGGACATAGGTTTGGGTAGATTCCGGCAGCTGGTGATGGGCAGGGAGGCCTGGCGTGCTGCGGTTCGTGGGGTTGCAAAGAATCGGACACGACTGAGCGACTGAACTGAACTGAACTGACACTGTATGTCCATTACATAGATTTATAATCAATTTTATGTATTTGTTGCTTAAATCATATATAAAACAAAAATTACCAAAAAATACAGTTATAACAGTTAACTTCATTCTTGTACTTTATTTTGTTATATGGCTTGGAGTTACATCTAATGCTCTTCATGGAAGTCTTAAAGTTCCCATTAGCGTCTCTTGTTGGGCAGGTCTCCAGGTGACTAGCTGCCTCAGCTTTTGTTCATCTAGGAAAATCCTATTTCTCGTTCATCTCTGAAGGACAGTTTTGCCAGATCAGATAAGATCAGTCACTCAGTCGTGTCCGACTCTTTGCGACCCCATGAACCGCAGCACGCCAGGCCTCCCTGTCCATCACCAGCTCCCAGAGGTCACTCAGACTCACACCCATCAAGTCAGTGATGCCATCCAGCCATCTCATCCTCTGTCGTCCCCTTCTCCTCCTGCCCTCAATCCCTCCCAGCATCAGAGTCCTCTCCAATGAGTCAACTCTTCGCATGAGGTGGCCAAAATACTGGAGTTTCAGCTTTAGCATCATTCCTTCCAAAGAAATTCCAGGATTGATCTCCTTCAGAATGGACTTCTGTTTTGCCAGATACAGTATTATTTATTATTGGCTGCACTGGGTCTTTGTTGCTGTGCATGGGCTTTCTCTAGTTGCGGTGAGAGGGGGCTACTTTCTAGCTGTGGTACATGGGCTTCTTATGGCGGTGACCTTTGCTGTAGAGTACAGGCTCTAGGCACATGGGCTTCAGCAGTTACAGCACACGTGCTCAGCAGCTGCAGCTTGACGGCTCTAGCAGTTGCATTGCGGCCTCAGTAGTTGGGGTGTAACAGCTTAGTTGCTCCACAGCAATGTGGGATCCTCCTGGACCAAGGATGGAACCCATGTCCCCTGCATTAGTAGGCGGATTCTAATCCACTGGACCACCAGGGAAGTCCCAGCTACAGTATTCTTGTTTGATAGGACTTTTCCTTCCAGCACTTTCAATGTATTATCCACTCTCTGGCATCCATGATTTTTGATAAGAAATTGGCTCTTAATTGTAGGTCTTGTACTTATTTCATATCAGAGAAAAGAACTGTATTGGAACCAATGTATTATTAAGAAATGCGACCAAATCAAACATCCAGTGCTTTGAAGCACAGATAACAAATTCAATAATCATAACAAAAGCCACTAAACTGATACACTAAAACTAGTATTTCAAAATTTTCCTAAATGTGTGATCGGGTATGTTTTTGATGGTCTTGAAAAACAAATACTCCACATTTCCCAGTGTAACGAACTTTTTATTTTTAAAGCAAAACAGATTTCGTTGCACAGAATTTAAAACAGATGGTAGCTTATGTAACTAAATCTAATGGCCTAAAATATTTTCTCCTAAATCATGCTGCACATATTTTATTAATCTATGAATAAAATTTATTCCAGGATGGTCCTGCACATATTTAATCATACTCAAGACTTTCTTCATGCAGAAGATCAAATATAGCTAATATTACTTAAAAAATGGGAACTACAGAGGGCTTAAGAATTAAGAAACGTTTTAAACCACATTTAAATTCAAATACTACTTACTGCAATTTTTACTGAAGCATCAAGGAGAAATTTGAAGAACTGGCTTTGTTCAGAGCAACCAAGATAAAAACATCAAATAATTTCAGTTTTTAAAATGGCGTTATGAAATATTTAGAGACTTGAATCAAGGTTTCTGGCAATATAGCAGAGCTAGAATACATGTAGCAAATTATCAACATAAGTTGAAAACTAACAAAATAAGGATGGCTATTTTTAATTGCTATATATCTATTCCCTAAACAATTATAAGCTGATAATTTAGCTGAAATCTATACATATGAAATAGTAAAATATTAGAAAAATAACTCATAACATAGAAAAGAAAAACAAGTATTTCACTGATGCAAAAATGCACTAAAATTTTGTGTTCATAAATAAGATACTCTAATAACATATGCCTAAAATTTTAAAGAGAACTCTCTTATAAATCATAATGTTTCCAAGGAGCATTTTGGCCTAAAATGCTTTCATTCTTGGTCTCAACCCAGATAAATATTTTGGAAAACTGGAAGAAAAATTGTATTTCATGGTTGTTTGAGGTATCTGAATATAGCTGGAAAAAGAAGATATTTTCCCCATTCTCATTCGGGCGCTTTGCCACTCATTCACACATGGCATAAATTTAAACTCTGAATTGGCATGGACAAAATCCTCTGTGAGGATATCACAATTCAGAAATAAAAGCTGGCAATTTTAGACTTCTGAAGCAGGGCACAAACAACATCTGCAATACCTTGTCTCCTCAGTGGTGAGCTAGGCTTTCAATCTGGCCAGGCATCTGCACGACTCGAGGCTTGTTGGCAAATGAGACATCATGTGAAAGCCCCTTACAAGGAAGTAAACTGTATGAACAGTATACACCATCTCTATAAAACTAAAAATGTTTATACATACATATAGGACCAGAAGCTGGAGTCAAAAAGAACTCAGTGGCTTCCAGTAATGGCAGCCTGAGTGGTACATACCAGTTCTCACTTGCCCGGCTCTGCAGCTGGGCAAGACAAACGGCAGCAGCTTGAAAGCATCCAAACGCTAACAAGGCAGTGAAAGCCTAAGGACTGTGGCCACGCAAATCTGCAGAGGGGAGCCTACCACATGTGGCTGCTTTCCCCATGGAGATACCTGCCAACGAGGCGATCAGAGCTGGGCGGGATTTTCAGAAGGATGGCAGGAAAAGGGGACAAGAATTGGAGCTCAGGGCCGTCCAAGAAGAAGGGCCCTGCTGGGCGCTCCTGGCTTTGGGTGATGCTAGAATATGGAACTGAACCCAACTTCAAATCTCAAGCCCCTTCTGGATCACAGTGATCCAGGATCCTAAGTGCCCCCACCCACCTTCCAGAAACAACGATAAATCCATTCTGAAGGAAGATCAACAGTGCCCTCCCTCATCTGTCTTCCACACACAATGTCAACACACAAACCACCACCAGTCAGGCAGCCTAGGAGGGAAGTCAGCATCACGAGTCACAGAGCAGACCAGATAACTGAGTTATCAGGCAGACTTCATAGGAAAATCAAAGAGACTAAGAATTCTGTCAGAAAATCAGAAAAAATAATTTGAAATACCACATAGACACTCCAGAACTGGGGGGAAAAAAACTCAATTCGAATTAAGAATTGAATGAAAGGGTTTAAAAAATTAGACACAGCTAAAGAAAAAAGCTGATGAGCCGTAGTATAGGTTAGAAACACCCAGAATGAAGACACAAAAGATAGAGGAAAAAAAAAAAGATTGAAAGTTTTCTGAAACTGATAAAAGATATTTTTACATCACTAAGTAATGTTGAACAACCACACAGCATAGAATTACATGTGTCAACAAAATAAGCACTGTCTATGTTTGAGAAAACCCTGTATGACAGACAATCCCATATCTCCAATAAATCATAAGAGAAAAAGAGAGATGAAGCAGAAACCTAAAAATTAAAGACTTTGGAAACAGGTCGACCACTCACTGCAAGGGGACTGTAACTGCATCCTGACTCAAATATTCTTGGGAAAAAAGACAGCTGGGATATCCATAAGACAATTGGAAACTTGAACTCTAAGTGGGTATGAAGATATGAGAGATTTATTGTTTTTGTTTGTTCTACTTAGGTTTGATAATAACTTGTGATCATGTTATAAAAAAGTTACCTTTTGGTGGTAACTGACATATTTAC
The DNA here is from genome assembly GCA_935064755.1 of Tragelaphus eurycerus. Taxonomy (NCBI): domain Eukaryota; kingdom Metazoa; phylum Chordata; class Mammalia; order Artiodactyla; family Bovidae; genus Tragelaphus; species Tragelaphus eurycerus. The sequence continues at coordinate 561,910 of CAKXYN010000186.1, read as the reverse complement.
AGATAAAATAACAGAATGACTGAAATATGCTTAAAATAATACTGAATGGGTAAATAAATGGGGTCACACGTTAAAGCAAATTTGCCATGAGTTAATTACTGAAACAGGTGATGGATTTATGCAAAAAAATCTAGTCAAGGCTATGGTTTTTCCAGTAGTCATAGATGGATGTTAGAGTTGGACTATAAAGAAAGCTGAGCACAGTAGAATTGATGTTTTTGAACTGTGGTGTTGGAGAAGACTCTTAAGAGTCCCTTGGACTGCAAGGAGATCCAACCAGTCCATTCTGAAGGAGATCAGCCCTGGGATTTCTTTGGAAGGAATGATGTTAAAGCTGAAACTCCAGTACTTTGGCCACCTGATGAGGAGAGCGGACTCATCTGAAAAGACCCTGATGCTGGAAAAGATTGAGGGCAGGAGGAGAAGGGGACGACAGAGGACAAGATGGTTGGATGGCATCACTGATACAATGGACATGGGTTTGGGGTGAACTCCGGGAATTGGTGATGGACAGGGAGGCCTGGCATGCTGCAGTTCACAGGGTCGCAGAGTCAGACACGACTGAGTGACTGAACTGAACTGATTATACTTTTCAGTTTACTTCTGTGTTCAGAATTCTCCATAATAAAGTTTTACATAATTATCAGTAAGCTTGACCATCTTTATTACTTGTCCATTTTAATTGCTTCCGTATCTTTTTCTTTGCCTATTACTTATACATTTGTGGAGCTCATTATTAGGAAAAAAAAAAAGCCCTTTTCTACAGTACCAGAATTTTGTTTACAGCTGTTATGTGGCATGGCTTCTCATTTTAAAGTAGTCAAATTTATCAATATATTCTTTTATAAATTCATGTCATATTTGAAAAGGCACCCTTTTCTACTTAAAGTTCATAATATTCATCCAGGATCTGTTTAGTACTTTATGGTTTCACTTCTCCCCTTTCACATTCAAATTCCGACTCACTTAGAATTTATTTGGGTATAAGAGTGAGACTGGGACCAAACTGGTCTTTTTTTTTCTCCCAGTAGCTACCAGTTGTCCCTGGTAGCTCAGATGGTAAAGAATCTGCCTGCAATGCAGGAGATGCAGGTTTGATCCCTGGGTCGGGAAGATCCCTTGGAGAAGGGAATGGCCACCCACTCTGGTATATTCTTGTCTGGAGAATTCCATGGACAGAGGAGCCTGGTGGGCTACAAGTCCAAGGGGTTGCAAATAGTCGGATATGACTGAAGTGACTAAGCACACACCAGTTGTCCCAAGAGAATTTACTGACTACTTCATCTTTCTATTGACCTGAAATGTTGCGCTTTATCATACCACTATAAATCCCCACATGAATCTTGAATATATTTCTGGACTGTTCTATTGGTTTGTCTATCTCAAATCAGAAATATTGTTTTAATTATCTTTATATTTTCATGTCATTTGTCAAAAAATTCTTTCTCTTAGTGAGTTTTGTATATCCTTACTCATACACTTTCAATGACTTTCAAGTTTCTTTTAAAAATCCTTATGGAATTTTAATTGACTGCATCATCATTAACTGATATGTAGGCTTTTAAAACTGTTACTCTTATATTAAGCCTTTCTATCCAAGAACAAAAATCATTTTTCTAGCAATTCAAACCTTTCATCTCTTGGTATGTCTCAATTTTGAGTGTCTGGTACAGAGCAATCATGGGTAAACGTTTACTGAATGAATAACTCCATTATACCAGTATTTTGGGATTAAGTGTCACAAGTAGAAAAGTTTGAAAAGTTTAAAATCAGTGGAGTTTATAAAGAGAATATATTCTGAGGTTACAGAAGAAGCCAGTGCTTTTTACTAATTAGAATTTTCAACCAGTATCTATTTTGTATACCTCATATTTAGAATGACCTTAAAGCTCTATAAAATTCCAAAGCAGAGACATTACTTTGCCAACAAAGGTCCATCTAGTCAAGGCTATGGTTTTTCCAGTGGTCATGTATGGATGTGAGAGTTGGACTGTGAAGAAGGCTGAGCACCGAAGAATTGATGCTTTTGAACTGTGGTGTTGGAGAAGACTCTTGAGAGTCCCTTGGACTGCAAGGAGATCCAACCAGTCCATTCTGAAGGAGATCAGCCCTGGGATTTCTTTGGAAGGAATGATGCTAAAGCTGAAACTCCAGTACTTTGGCCACCTCATGCGAACAGTTGACTCATTGGAGAAGACTCTGATGCTGGGAGGGATTGGGGGCAGAAGAAGGGGCCGAGAGAGGATGAGATGGCTGGATGGCATCACTGACTCGAGACCTGAGCTGGGAACTCCAGGAGTTGGTGATGGACAGGGAGGCCTGGCATGCTGCGATTCATGGGGTCGCAAATAGTCGGACACGACTGAGCGACTGAACTGAACTGAACTTTAGAATTACAAAAAATAAACACATATAACTTAATATTAATTTACTGTAAAATGTACTTTCTTGCCTCCCATTCCTTTGAAAACTGATGCCCGTTTACATGGGTATACAAAAGAAGGAAAATATTGGGTTGGGAAACCAGCTAGTAGAGTATTAAATTACAAGAGAGATAATGACATGAACTAAGCTGATCATAACAGAAATAGAGTTAATAAAACAAAGTGCAAAAAAAGAAAGGGTCCAAAGGATCTCTCAGTTTGAGCTATGTTGGCAGAGAATAATGGTACCAACAACCGAAATAAGAAAATAATGAAGCTAGCCAATTTTAAGGAAGAAAATAATTTTAATTTAAAACAGGTCAAATTGGAGGTAAAGCACAAAGTCCAGTACACAATCATATAAAGTTTTGGAGGTGGGACTACAATAATGATTTGATAGTCCTATATACAAAAAGTGAGCATGAAACTCTGGAAATCAGTGATATATGGAAAAAAATATATTTATTTGAACCCATCTTATCACTTAATAACAGGTAAGTGAAGTGCCACTGCTCATTGGTATTCTTTTAGCAACAGTTCTTTAAAAACCAAAATATAAAAATATTTTGATCAAATAAAAATATAAAATATGCAAGAAATGCTGTAAGTCTCTTGTGTAAAAATTCAGTGATATAAAGCTGAAGTAGACCACTCAGTCCTGGTAACCAAGCTTTATAACCAGTGATGCCAAGAAATGAAGCAGGAAAACTTCAAAGATGCTTACTGTACATTTAACCAGAGAACCTGGGGAAAGGGAACATTTTCATATAAATCATACACAAACAACCCTTGTAAAATCACCAAATTAACTGCTAAAAAAGAAAAGCAAGGGGAAGCTTGTGTCAGTTTTATACTGATATGTGTATCTGTAGAACTGTAATACACATTTTCAAAGTCTCTCAGTAGTGTCTGACTCTTTGTGACCCCGTGGACTATATAGTCCATGGAATTCTCCAGGCCAGAACACTGGAGTGGGTAGCCTTTCCCCTTCTCCAGGGGATCTTCCCAACTCAGGAATTGAACCCAGCTCTCCTGCATTGCAGGTGGATTCTTTACCAGCTGAGCCACAAGGGAAGCCCAAGAATACTGGAGTGTAGTCTATCCCTTCTCCAGTAGATCTTTCTGACCCAGGAATTGAACCAAGATCTCCTGCATTGCAGATGGATTCTTTACCAACTGAGCTATGAGGAAAGCCCTTTAGCTTTTCCCTTCCCCAGGGGATCGTCCCAAGCCAGGGATCAAACCAAGTCTCTCTCACTGCAGGTGGATTCTTGACACATTTTTCATGGAATGAATAAAAAAAATCAGTTTGTAAATTTAGAAATTCATTGTAAGGCATCAGCCAGCTTCATAATCCATCTTTTACTCAGTTTTTGAGATAAAAAGAGATGACATTAATGTTACTTCATACACTCTCCAAGTCCATGTGTAAGTTAAGTGAAGATTAATTAAAATGCTAATCATTAAGCTACATTAACCTAAGCCAAGTAAATGAACTGTGCAATAGGACATTTCAAAATGGACGACTTCTACTGTACCTGACGTGTTAATGAGTTCTGGTGACACAGAATGTAACACTGACTTAATCTGTAATCTTTCATTAATTTGCTCCATTTTATTTCACAGCATCCGTTACAGCAAGTTTTCAATGTGTCATACTTCAAAACACACCCAGTAAAGATAATTTACAACTTATATTTTTCATTAATTTAGAGTTGGCCTATTCCAAATTAAGTATTTTACCATACTATATATTCTTCACGGTGTAACAATTAGTTTCAAGTCCCATCTTTCCAATACTCTTAAAAATATCTTGGCACCATATCCTAAAAGATTAGAAATTTTGCTGTGAATAAAAAGGTTTAAATGTATTCATCTACTGTCTTTAGTCTAGTTTTGACTCCACTGAGTACTTAAAGATGGGGGAATACACATACACACAGATAACATAAGGGATCACATTTAAAATATAGTGTATTTTAAAAATAATTTCTGTTGATTTATATATCCTGTGTCACAGATATTTCAGTTTAAAGATTCCATCTAAAATAGACATTTTCTGGGAGTTGCTCCACGGGAATTCCAGAGTAACACTGTAATGTTTATACTCGTTGGAGTATGTATCCACAAGTAATTGAGCTCAGCATGGAAACTAAAATAAGCCTTTCAAGTATTTAAAATAAATTTTCCAACATCATCCCAAGGTGAAAAGTGATTTCTGGTCATGTTTTCATTCCTTCCCAAGTATATACTGCAAAGAATTTCTCATTAGTAAGGCTTTACATAAAATCATATGTCATGACCTGATGATATTTCCTGGTGATAGCTTTAAACCACTTAGTCTTAACTTTCTTGTGAAATACTCTTGCTAAGTGTATGAGAGTCAGCTTCTGGACCTGTGTGAAAAATTTAACAACCAAATTTTATCTAACTTAATGATGGGACCTAAGGTACTCAAATGTGCTAAGAAAAAAGGAGCGGCACTTGATAACTATACTTATTAACAGATTAATCACCTAAAAAAGCAACTGATTAACGTTTATTTCTCTCATACACAAAAACTTTCAATGCTTTACCACTGAAAATATACTCAACCCCTAACTTGCCACAGGCCGTCCTTCGCAATCTCACTAAACCTCGACTCTGAGCATCACAGCAAAAACTCCACCCCACCTGTCTGGACTGCCCCTTCTCCAAACATACTTTCATCTCCCTGACACCTATTCACACTGTCTTCTGCTCCTAGAATGATAATCCTGATGCCCCTCCTCTGGTCGACAGAGACTATGGTCCCTTCAAAGCCTACCCTGTCCTACTTGATGAAACCTTCTCTGATCATCTCTGGTAGTAGAGATTTCTTCTTGGCTACAGTATTTTGAATATTCCACTCCTGCAGTGTTTCCTGAAGGGGCTGAACCAAGAGCAAAGACAGCTACTCACCACTGAACACCAACCTCTGGAGGGTGGACCAGAGAGCTGCTCCCTGGACCAGCTGTGGCTGCTTGGTGGCTCGGGGGCGGGTTTTGCGGCAGGTGTTCACTGTGCAGGTGTTAACTCATACATGTAAGTGCTGCATTTTCCTACTGTCGGCAGCAGCAGGCTGTAGGGAAGTGAATAGAGCTGTACTTCTAAGGCCAAGGAATTTCTAGGAAACTGAGGTGACTTAAGAGTCTAATTCTGTTCTCAACCTAGAGCAAAACAAAGAGGGAAGCAGTAAACGAGAGCAGGAAGAAAGTCCTATTTCCAATGTCTTATTCTCTCTTCTCTATGACAACTGGAGGTTGTGAGGGAGACAGATCATATGTTGTTTTCCTAGAATGCTTGGTCAATTCTCTAATTTCCTAAAAATGGGTAATAACTCAGGAATCAGACTAGTGACCTACAAAATCAGGAATGATGTACACTGAAAGCAATGTGATCCAGGTAAGCTCAAATCATTTTCACATAGAGAATAAAACCCATTGCTCATGAGCGCTAGTGACTAAAAAGCCTCATAACAGCTAGAAAAGAAAAACTTTAAAAAATTTTCTTTACCTTTATTGCTACAATTAGTTTAACTAATTAGCAGACAAAGAAATGACAATGACAAGTAACTACTGATTATCCCTAAGATTAATAAAAACTATTTTTTAAAAATTTGGAAAGTGATACAATGAATTTATTAGCATCACTGGAAGCTCAAATAACAAAGAATATGCCTGCAATGCAGGAGACTTGGGTTTGATCCCTGGGTTGGGAAGATTTCCTGGAGAACAGAATGGCAACCCACTCTAGTATTCTTGCCTGGAGAATCCCATGGACGAGGAACCTGACAGGTTACAATCCATAGGGTCACAAAGGGTTGGACATGACTAAACGACTCACACACACACAATGAACTTAGGAGAAAACATCATAAGTTTGTTTGCAGTCCTTATGCAGTTTATTAGAATGAAAACTTCACGTAAAAGACTGATGTAGATTAAAACTCATCCTGTAAGTAAACCTCATCCTGAAAAGTAAAACAGACCTACGGTGTAAAAGTTATTCTATAAATTATAAAAACAAAAAGAAATGTGAACACATATATACATTAATGCTTTATGTGCTTTAAATGACCATTTTAGACTTAACACCAAACTAAAAAAGAAAAATGTCCAATTAAATATTTATGAACGGAAAAAAAAATCGTTTCATTTAAAAACTCTTGAATATGCTTTTTAAACCTCTTTCTAACTCTCAGTACACATTTCTAGTGCAACAGAATTAACCTGATTAAAAAAACAAACACGGAATTCCCTGGCAGTCCAGTGGTTAGGACATAGCGCTTTCACTGCTGGGGCCCAGGTTCCACCCCTGGTTGGGAAACTACGATCCCAGCAGCTGTGCTGCATGCAGCCAAAAAAAAAAAAAACAAGGAAAGAAAAATGGCTTTTAGTTTAAGGACACCACTGGTATAGAACACTGATGCCTGCTTGTTGGTTCAGATGTGAAAGTGAACTGCCTAGCCACATGGGCACAGAACTTACCTGCTTCACGACAGTTCTATTAGTGAGCTTCCCATAAGACCTCAAGCAGGGCTCATACTTTCTGACCTAAAATTTAGATGGGAAACTATTTTGAAAACCAGTACAATCTCTCAATCTGAGTTCTGAGTAGCATGAATAATGACGATCTACCACCAACATTACAAATAGGGTACTACATGCCAGGCCTGCCTGTGGCCCTGCACTTTCCCGTGGGCCAATCTCATCTCCACAGCCACTGCAAAGGAGGCGCTGCCATCACCCCCATTTTACAGATGAGACCCAAAGAGACAATGATTCACCACGAAGGCAGTTTGGCTCAAGTTTGTGTTCTCAGACACTATACTACTTACTTCATAAACTGACAGTCACTCTACAGGGACTATAAAGGAAATTATACTTCAATACTATCTATTTCCCACAGGGAGAAAGGGATTCTGAAACGAGATTAAAGGAATATTGGAATATCACATACTAGTAGAAAAAGGATTTTATTTTTGAAGATAGAAAACTAATTAATATTTTTAAATACAGAGTACCAATATTTTTATATATTTAGCTTAGAATATCTAGAATGTACTAACTGAAGTATCTATATTCATCTCTTTTAAAAATATGAACATTTTTGGAAATCAGTACCAATATGTTTGTATTTATATGTGAAAGAATACTTGGAAGAATACAAAACTAAGGAGTTCTATCAAATTTCTCAACTTTATTGTATTCATTGCCTATGTAAATACATACCTAGAAGTCCCTTTAAATGATTTACACCCAGAGACTGATGCGGATATCAACAATGGTTTGATTCTAGGACTGATTTTTCCCACCTGCTTTGTATACTTGATCTGAAGTACATTCTAATCTTCTTTCACCTGTTCCTATGGCTAGCATTTTCATACGGTGCCACTGCTTTTAGACTGAACATATCGCAGAATCTCAGACCAGTTTAAAGGGCCCAACAGGAAGATCATGAGAAGAGAGACACTGGATGGAAGTATGACCTGCCAGGGCTTCACACAGTTCTTCCAGGCAGTCAGTGACCAGCTTACAGGATAAAACCAGTTCTGAAAGCAGATGAGCAGCCATCATGCCAGAGTGCTAATTGCTCTTCTCCCATCAGTGGCTGTGGAATTTTCTGCACCACTACTTTTTATGGAATCCAACAAGTTTTTAATTCTTTCACTTGCAGGCTTCTTTTTCTTCTTGGAAAGAGACATACTATTTGCTACAGAAGGTAGCAGCAGGGCTGCCAAACCCCAAGGCTGATTACTTGATGGCGAAGGGCGGTCTTTACCTTCCTGATGTAAAATCCAGGCACTTTCTCTGGCCAGATCCACAAATTTTTGCAGTTGGCTTTGACTTACATTTTTGCTAACGTTGAGAGAAGTTTCAAAAGGATTCTGAATGTGCAGTGGAGAAGATTCTGATTTGTTCTGTTCCCTTCCCTGTAGATCGTTAGCGGGAAGAAAAAGATGTATGAATATATTAAGGGCTCAGATACAGAAACTGTTTGGTTTAATAAAATGTCAAAAACACATAAAACACCAGCACTAACTTTACAGAGTAAAGAATCTCTTCCCCAAGGGAGCTTGGTATGTATGCATGTTATGTGTTAGTGTATATATGTGTGTGTACTTCTGACTGGCTTTTTCCACTGTAGTTTTATGAGTGCTCTTTAGAGAAAAATAAATTAGGTTTATGAGCTATGGATGATGATGTCACTGCTCCGATGAGAGGTATCTGGACTAAGTCAACCAATAAAAGTATTTTTAAAATAACATAACGTTTATCTAACAGAATAGAACTGGGAAGAAAAAAAAATATGGAAAAGAAAAATGGCATAAGATAGTTATTTTGGGGACTTCCTAAAAACATACCTATTACACACAAAATAGAAGCACACAAAATTAGAAGCCTTAAATTAAATATAATAATTGTTTTACAAGTATGAAATGAGAAAGGTAGAGAAGGAACAAAGGATTATTCATTACGTATTTTAAAACATAAAAGCTTCCTGTATACATTCCTAGAGGGAAGGCAATGGCACCCCACCCACTCTTCCTGGACCGGGCCCGGAAGACTGCGCTTCTCTTTTCCTTTCTCTGGGGCGCCCGCGGTCCCAGGGCGGGCCTGGTGGGCTGTGCGGGAGCGGACACGACTGAGTATTCCTAAAGATTCAACTTAAATAAGGCTCTGCCAGGTGAGGTATCTCATAGAATTAAAAAGAAAAGCTAGAGGTAACTCATGAACATCAGTGATCCACTAGTCTATATAATCTTTTCCTCTTTCAAATTTCCATACATAATACTATAAAACCAAGTCAGGAGTCTCCATTGTGGGCAGCCCCAGTTAATTCTCTAATGCCTCTCAAGCCACTGTCCAGCAGGGGTGCTGCCCTACCGTTAGCTCTGAGCCCTGAGTAGTGAGGGTATATAAAGGGGGAAGCATTTCCTGTGTTCTATGACCTTTTTCTTTTAGACTACATTCCAGAGCTCTGTGTCTCTTACCCTCTCTATCCCACACTTTTTCTCTTTTTTTCCTTTTTTAAACAAAGTCTCCATGAACAGGATAAGGGTCAGGGAAGGATGAAAAAAGGAGAGTTGAAAAAACAACAAAAAAGAATATCTGAGTATGTGTTTTATGAAGCCAGTCTTACATGGGCTGTAACCAAATATCCACACGCTAAACAGAATAAACCCAGAGGCCATCTCACGTATCCCCCACTTGTAAACAGATTCTGCTTGGAGTTTGCTCTGATGGCTCTTCTTTTACGGAAAATGTCTGTCATTCCACCTACTCAGATGAACCAAAATCATAAATTCACTTGCCTAGGTAAATTAAACCCTAAGGGCTCAAATTGAGGTAATTATTAAAATCTATCTTTGAGACTAGGTATTCCATTTCTTCCACAGAAACTCAATCTGGTTTATAAAAGTATATATAAAATTATGCTTTCTAAAAAACTTTTTAGAATATATTCCATATTTTGAAGGATACAGTCTTACTAGTAGGTGATGACAAAGATATCATGGCAAACTGGCAAAGACCGATGCTGAAAAGAACTGGTCTACTAGATGATATCTTGGCCCAAGTCATGTAGCTCCAATAGGTGTCAATTTTTTATTACTCTCTATCATCAAGAGTTGACATGCAGTGACATTTGTTAGAAAGCTTTGAAAACTACACTCATTAAATATTAGTACAGTAGAAGACCATATACCTAATAATCAAATATGAAATAGTACTTACCTGTCGAATATTTATGGAATTTTTATTGAATGCAAAATTTCCAAAATACTCAAAAAATTCTTTCAGTAGTAATTCTGTAAGAAAATAAGACAAGAAAGATAATAAGAAAGTCTATTTCAGTCCAAAAAGGAACAAAGAAAAGGAAAACACCTACCTAGTGTTTCTGTGTTTCCTGAAGATTTAATTCTATTCAAGTCTCGAACAAATGTACAGTTGTGGCCTTCTATTATACACTTATCTTCTGCATCTTAAAAACAGAAATGGAAAATATTTCACATTTTATTTCAAAGATATTCCCTACTTCAGAAATTTATAATCACACAAAGCAAAGCTATAGATTAATATGTCCTATTATTGGTCAGGGTTTTTTATATATAGTATAAATAGTAGGATTAAAACTCCATTAAAAAGGATTTGAGAGCAATTATACTACAGTAAAATTAACCTTACATGAACTTTGGTGAACAGACTGTCCATCAACGCTCAGTGATTTGTAATCTATCCTTTGAGGTCATCAGTTTTCTAGTAATAAATGAAAATGTAGACCGTTCCCATCTTTCACCCACTTAAATCCTGGTACTATCTTTGATCAATTATATTTAATTTAGATCTCCATTTTCAGTCTTATTACCCTTTTGTGCATTTATTTTCAACAACTCATCCAAGACACATAAAAACTGAATGTTCTAAGAGTTCTGAAAAACTTATGGTAATTTCTAAGAGGCAGGCCTCTACAGTGACCAGGATTCAGTAAGAGTCATTTAACAGCACAGTGGACTCACACAATTCACCTTTCCTAACAGTATTTACATCTTCAGAAGTAATCGTTTCCCTAGTTATGGATAAATATACAGCTACCATGAAATCCTTCATCCATTCTAATCCACCTTCCACTGTACAAATGCAGGCAAACAAACTCCCACTCTTAGAAGCCTAATCAACTGCCACTAAAAGGCTTTCTCTTTTCCTAACTGTAAGGGGGCGCCCAGCCTTTTGTCCTGTGCTCAAGCACCTGACCACACCATGGCTGCATTCATGCTATCTACTCCCTGACCCCAGTCTGGGACTAGAGAGACCACTGTCCAGTCCAAGGCACTGATGACTTTCCCTCTTCCCACTGGCCAGTCCACAACAACAGTGTCTAGCATACAGCAGGCACATAACCAAGAATCTGAATGTTAGCTGATATTTGACTTTGAATGATTATCTATAATAGCCAGAGAGAAATTCATAAAACAAGGTTTCTTCAAACTACTGCCTCCCTTTTTTTGGGGTGGTTTTGGTTATTTTTTGGTTAAAACCCTGGTTACTGACTTAAGTACTCAAAAATCATTCCAGATTCTAACACTGATTCTAAATTCTAAAACTGTTACTCATTTTTTAACAGCAAATTTTATGTGCACTGTTATACAACTGAAGAATTTATATACAGGTCCATTTAGATTTATTTTTTCCTGGGACCTGGGCACATGCCTTATTTCAAATTATCAGCAGGCCAGTCATATATACTGATGCTCTTTTAGCTGCTGTGTCTTATTTTTGTTTTTTCCAGGAATATATTTACAATAGAAGAGTAAATCCACATTAAAGTATATCTATATTAAAGTACTGAATATTTCTAGGAATGTACAATGATGAAAAACAGACTGTGTCTATAACTGTTGGTCTTCACCAGAAAAAGTTTTTAACAGAAAGTAGTAAAACTTGAAGGAAATAAATGACCCCCTGATTTAAGACAGGGCCAGTTTTGTTTTCTCAAAACCCCTAAGGCATTCAAACCCAGGAAACAACTCAGCTGTTAAGTCTTCTCCTTTTTACTCACTCCTGTTTTTCTGCTATTAAACTAATATACAAATGATAGCCATTAAAATTAAAAATTCAGTTCCTTAGTCACACTAACCATACTTCAAGTGCCTGATAGCCACAGGTAACAAGTGGCTGCCCAGTGGACAATGTGATGACAGGAAGCTCTACTGAACCATGCTGCCGTAGAGAAATCATTCTCAACCTATTCAAACATGGCACCCTGTTGTACATGTGCATGCTCAGTCGCTCAGTCATGTCCAACCCTTTGCGATCCCATGGACTGTAGCCCACCACGCTCCTCTGTCTATGGGATTTCTCAGGCAAGAATACTGGAGAGGGTTGTCCTTTCCTACTCTAGGGGATCTTCCCAAATCAGGGATGTCTCCTGCACTGGCAGGTAGATTCCTTATTGCTGAGCCACCTGGGAAGCTCCTATGACACCCTATTTCTCTCTGTTCATTTCTATGGAAATTACTTCTTAAAAGTATTGTATGAAACACTGGCAATCTACAGACAAGGTCAAGTCCTATTATCCCTCCTACCAGGCCACACATGCCAGTGACACTCAGCCCCTCTGGGTGGCACCTACATGCTGTTTCAGAGCACATGCTCTGGGATAAAGATGGCGATATAAACTCAGCATCTACCTTCACCCCAAAGCACTACTGAAATGAGAGTAAAATGACATAAAATCTTAAAGATGGAGAATAGGAAAGACAAGAGCAACCAAAAATTTTATGTTGAAGAACTGATGGGCAATGACTGAAAGAGATCTGATAACACTGGGTCCTAAACCAGCAGTAAAGAAAGTCAAGAAGAAACCAGACATTCAGGCAGATCCCCCAAGAGCTTAACAGCTGAAGTGCCAGATCTGACCAGAAGGGCCCAGCCTGGATGCCTGATGCTTAGAGCAGTGAGACCCCCAGGTCTCTTCCTGACAGAAAATGTCGGCTTTACCCTGGAGACAGCACAAGAAAGAATCTCTAAGATACTGGGAGATGCAAGACACGTTTGAGGGTGGGAAAACTGTTCTAAACACAACAAATGGTATAATAAACGCCAAAGTTTCAGCATGTTAGAAGCCAGGCCTTCTCTTCCAGAAAAAAAGACTGAAAGAGCATGTTCTAACATAGGAAATTTAGATGATGCAAAAAAAATTTCACCCAAGTGCCTGGAACTCAAAGAATTGTCGCTGGGTCATGGAGAATGAGCAACTAAAGCTCTCTTCTATGTTGGGGTCTCTGCATCAAACTTGCTGAAAGTGCCACCCAATCATTTCTTCTTGAAACTTTTAATTCATCATAGGAAAGAAAAACAGGCATCCTAAACAAAAGGAGCTCTAATTGAATGACTGATTATAAGAGGAAGATGCTGGATTAAAAGCATAAACAGAAAAGTAAATATTACAAAGGGACCAAAGCCAAAACAAGACAGAAAACGCAAGAAAATAAGAGAGACACATGGGGAAAAGTAGTAGAGACTGTAAGAGAACATGAAGAAACGAAACCAAGAATAACCAAAATATGAAAGCTGCCATTGTGCTCAGTACAAACAGCCTTCAACTTTAAAATGTTTATCCAATCATCTGAGTCTACTTACTGAACTCCTCTAAGCCAGGGTGGAAAACGCAGAGACAAAGCAGACAGCCTGACCTAGAAACGCTTGGTCAAGGCAGCCAGATGAAAGAATAGCAATCTAATAGTTGTCACAATACAGGTATGTTCCAGGTGCTTGGAAGGCAACAGGACACCACCTCCAAGAAGGAAGGGAGGAGAGAGGAAGCCAGGTAAGACCTAACAAGTCAGATTCTGGACTGGATTTGTCTTTTCTCTTCCCTGGCTTGATCGAGATGAGCTTCTCCAGGTAAAAAGAGAAGGCAGGAGAAGAAGCCACTGCAGGTGAAGGCACAAGATGTGCAGAAGTGCAGAGGCTCTAGGATCAGTGAGGAGTGTGGAGAACTGCAGCTCAGAGCTGCACAGAGGAGAGAAGGTGCAAGAAGAGGAGAAGACAAAGATCATGAGGGACCCTAAACGCAAAGCTAGAAGGTCTGGACTTCAACTTCCAGATTTCAAATAGTGGTTGACAGAGTCCTAGAAGTGCTGACAGGTGTTCCACAAACTGACACTGCCTTCTACTAATAAACTAGCAGGCAATCAAGAAGCTTACTCTCTTACTTTCTTCTTTTTGAAACAATACAAATTGATAGGCTCTATCTGAATATCAAACGAGAGGCACAGTTCAGAAGAAAATGACTGTAACAAGACTCAAGCCCCTTAGCTGATGAACCATGGGGTTCCCACGATGGTGATGATTTCACAGTTTGCTAAGTCGCTTCAGTCGTGTCCGACTCTGTGCAACCCCATAGACGGCAGCCCACCAGGATCCCCCGTCCCTGGGATTCTCCAGGCAAGAACACTGGAGTGGGTTGCCATTTCCTTCTCCAATGCATGAAAGTGAAAAGTGAAAGTGAAGTCCCTCAGTTGTGTCCGACTCTTAGTGACCCCATGGACTGCAGCCCACCAGGCTCCTCCATCCATGGGATTTTCCAGGCACGGGTACTGTAGTGGGGTGCCATTGTCACAGTTTAACATTGTTTTTATTCTTAGCCATATACTGCTGAAGATACATTGGTCTGGGACTCCTGGTTAAAATCAGAAAGTATAAAAAGCATGGATTCTAAAGAATACATAAATGAATAGGAAAAAAAAATTTAGATACATTCTTCTCAAAATTATCTTTACCACATCCTTCATACACACATTTACCTATGAAAAAGTATTTCATAGCAAGTTCAACATTTCACTAGAAGTTTAAAAATCAATGATTAAAAAGTAGAAACAATTATCAAGTTCACTTTTACATTTATTAGCAATTCACACCTATAATTTGCTATGTGGAAAAAAGCAACTGAAATGGCCTGATTTCTCTGACCATTTTTAAGAATGAGCATGAAAAATGTTAAACAACCAATTTGGTATTTTTAAGTAGAAAATAAAAGAATTCCCATCAAAGGAATGTTTTGATGCCATAGAATGTGATTAAATTTGTATTTGGCTTAAAATAGATTTGGAACAAAAACTCAACATGTCATTTTAAATTTGTTCACAAATTATACTCTTTTCTAAAACAATTAGTGGAAATTTAAAAAGATAATAGGAAAATTACTGAAAGGATTTCAAGAGAGTGAATACTACAATTAGATGTGAATTTCTGAAAATCACTGTTAGTTAAGACCAGAGCAGTGGGACAGGAGAAGCGGTGCAAATGTCCCCAGGCAGGGATGCGGAGGGCTGGACAGCAGCAGGGGTGGGAGAGAACCACCAAGGTGTGATGGTGTGCCGCTAACACAAATCTGCTTCAAAGCAGCCTCCTTTTTTCAGTTTCTATTCTTTCCTCGTTTCTGAACTCCAAAATCCACGATATTTGCCCAACCAGTTTCTAGGAAAGTAGTCTTAAGCATCAGTGCACACAGCAGGACTGAACAGGAAGTGCTCTTTCCAGGCGGCTAATAGGTGAGATCCACCCAGGTTTTCTGTTTGTGTGCATCTTATCTCTTTGCTAGATTTAAGCATTGCCTGAGAACATCGTCTATAGTCTATATGTAGACCGCTGCACCAAAACCCACACCTGACACATAGTTTGTAGCCAACAGATCCAGAGTGAATGAATGACACCGAATGAGAAGATGAACACAGGCATGGACCTCAAAGATGAGATACAGGCCCACCGCTCTACCTCCCTCTAAATATCCTGCTTTCCATAACCCACCACACGGAGATTTCTAAAGCTTACTTTCAAGCGGTACCAACACTAACAGTGTTTGCGGGAAAGAAGAGATTACTTCTAATTTGACTAATAAGAAAAGTGGCATGGAAGTGAACTTAAAAGAATTTATAGAGAAGAAAAGGCATGTTCCAGGATGAAAAACAAATACCATAAAAAAAGGAGCTAAGAGGAAATGTTATGAACATGTTATTGGCTGAAATGTGGGAACACATGAAGAGAAAGAGTGGGAGAAGAGGCTGGAAAAATGGCTACAGGTGAAGATCCTATATAATACAAAGCTAAGCCAACTGCCTGAGGTTTATTCTCTAGGGAATAAAATCCTGTTAAAATCCCTTTAAAGAGGGTCACTTTAGGAGTAAACTTTAAAAGAATTATCTGGCAGCAATATATGGGAGGGGCAGAAGATGGAGTGCATACACATTTTCTGAGTAAACCCCTGAATTATTTTCCTTTCAGAATTTAAGACTGCAATACTTTAGTATCTCCCCCAGCAGCCTATCAAAATTTCAATTTATTTAAAACACAAATTAAATAGTATACTAATTCTGAAACCATTTACTCATGATTGCCTATAAACTTTCATACCAAAAAAAAAAAAAATCTAGGACCTTGAAACACCATGAAATGGTTTTTGGCATTTCTAAGAGAAATCTGGAAATAGCTTCAAACTTGGAAAGCCATTTGTAAGCTGGGCTCCAATCAGAAGCTGCATCTGGGATATATTTTTATCCAAGGTCATTCCAAACTTGGTCAAGCCAGGAGAGGCTCCAACTGGCTCAGGAGATGGTAAACAATGTTGCCAACTGACACAGTAAGACAGAACTCTTGAAAAGTTTTAAAGGCCTCCACTTCACAAATCATCAGCTCTCATGACCCCTGGTGGACATTTAGAAAATTAACAGTTTTTAGATGTTTATTAGTAAGAGTCACAACACTTTGAAAATACATGACCTTTAAACAAATTGAGTGCCCAAGAACTGATGCTTTCAAACTGTGGTACTAGAGAAGACTCTTGAGAGTCCCTTGGACAGCAAGGAGATTAATCCTAATAGAAGTCAACCCTGAATATTCATTGGAAGGACTGATGCTGAAGCTCCAATACTTTGGCCACCTGATGCAAAGAGCTGACTCATTGGAAAAGATTCTGATGCTGGGAAAGACTGAAGGCAGGAGGAGAAGGGGGAGACAGGATGAGATGGTTGGATGGCATCATCAAGGCAATGGACATGAGTTTGAGCAAACTCCAGTACATAGTGAAGGACAGGGAGGCCTGGCATGCTGTAGTCCATGGGGTTGCAAAGAGTTACATGACTGAGCAACTGAACAATAAACAAACACATATGGCTTTGATAACACATGGTAATGCTATCCATTCAAACAGTTAGAGAGAAAACAGATGCTTTGAGTCTCACCTGCAAGGGTTTTTAGGTAGTCTAGTGTTGGAAGAATAGGAGGTGACCTCCTCTGGAGAAAAAAGATGACCATCATGGTGAGGGAGAAATTTGTAATCCAAGCACCAGGAATACTACTCGTTAACGAATGTACTCGAGCCCAGCATCGGACACTGAACACCAAGGCTCTAACCCGCGAGTCCAGGGCACCATACATGTAAAGCAGTTCAGAACTTTTCAAGGCAATCCTTCAAAAGAGAAAAATAACAGAAATTTTCAACCTCACAAATTATGATCCCAGAGTAGAACAAAACACAAACCTGGGCACATATCTAACTATCTTACTCTATCTAAACATATTCAGAACAACAAGAGCAGATCATCAAATGCATTATGTATTTGCAATATAACATTTAATATGAATGGTAACCTTTCATTACCATTAAAACATTCTTCTAAATGCTGAAAACCACAATGCAGTTATAAAACTTAAAAAATTTAAATCAAAGTTCCTAAACATGATGTAATAAGTGAAATAATACCTAAGTGCTCTTTATTAATTATCAATAAAGACACAGGCAGGTCTGTAAGTAGGAGCTTCATACTTTAGTTTCACATGTAGATTAACTAGTCCTTTTCTGTTTGAGTCATCATTAATTCCTGTGTTTATTTGTTGCACCCACAGCTTTTCTAGTGTTTTAAGGGGCACTGAAGATACATGCAGAGAAGACACAGACAGAATGAACAAAGTCTGAATCAGAATATATTTGGGCTATAGGCATTCCAATCCAATGGTTCTGCAGATTAATTAAAACTGTGCTGCATGATTATTTCTGATCTTCCTATCAGACGAAGCTGTAAGGGAAATGAAGTCATACGTAGGATTTGCACTCGCCACAGGAAGAAAATTATGACAAAGATTTCCTGATAACTGAATTTCAAAAACAATTTGATCTTGTTATGGACTGATTATAGGTGACCTAACCTTATACTTTATCATCCAAATCAGGACACTTCAGAATGGGAAAGGGAGATTATCTAGTACTTCGACAGACAAGGGAAATATTATTTTAAAAAAATAAATTTAAAAAAAAAAATTAAAGTGTAATATTTAAAAAACCACAACTCAGGAAGATTAAATATGTATTAAGAAATCAGTCTTCAGAGCCTATTTTCTAGGTCTTCTAGTCATATGTTATAATGCAAAGAGTTATAAGAAATATTTTAAAATTAAGTTCCTAATGATCAAGACATGACTTGTAATTTCTCAAAGACCCAAGAGAGGGCACATGTTATTTCACAGTATCAACTCCAAATTGTCTACTAAGTACCATCATGGGTGGCACTTCCTGAGTTTAAGGAAAGGAGAGGAAATGGCAAATTAGAAATTCATGGTGATTAAATGCGTTAACTATGTAAATGAAGCTAAATTAAGCTAAAAAATAAGTGGCACACAGTACAAGGTATCTGATATAAAGAAACATGCAAGTATAAAAAGTCTGGTGCATATTAAATTTTTAAAAACTATAGCAACAAGACAATGAAAATAACATTATTACAAAGATAAAAGTCATTTTATTCAACTTACATACTATAAAGAAAATATAGTAATGAGAGAAAGTTTTTTTTTTTTTTTTTTTTCCCCCCCCCCCCCCCCGGGGGGCTCTAACCCGGGCCCGGGGAAGCCCAGCAACCTCTTACTTTGCCCCTGGTGGATGTATAGTATGTATTTTTATTTATTTTTAGTCCATGAGCCACTTGAGAGAAATTCAGAAGTATTTAACACTGACTCGTTAGTAAACACTTGAGTTTATTCAAAACTGCTTTAGATTGGATTTTCTGAATGTATTTTTAGTTATGATTATTTAACTAACAGATAGTACAGGGAGACAAAATGCATGCAATGAGTATACTAGAGTGTAAAGAAACAAATGCCTCAACTGAGAATTTTCCCTACTGAGAACCAAAGAAAAGTTATCAAACCATAAAAGAACTTGTCATTCTCATTATCCCCCTTTCTTTAAGCAAACAGGTTGATAATAAAATGAAAACATGCTGAAGAAAGCTATGCAGTCTTCTTAGACTGCTCAGTCCATCATTTGTTTGACACAAAGTTGACTACAGATCAGATCAGATCAGTTGCTCAGTTGTGTCCGACTCTTTGCGACCCCATGAATCGCAGCACGCCAGGCCTCCCTATCCACCCATCTATCACCAACTCCCAGAGCGCTTACTCCTTGGAAGGAAAGTTATGACCAACCTAGATAGCATATTGAAAAGCAGAGACATTACTTTGCCGACAAAGGTTCGCCTAGTCAAGGCTATGGTCTTTCCTGTGGTCATGTATGGATGTGAGAGCTGGACTGTGAAGAAGGCTGAGCGCCGAAGACTTGATGCTTTTGAACTGTGGTGTTGGAGAAGTTGACTACATCTGGAGGCAATTCTGAGGGCAAAGTCAAGATGCCACTTTACATTCTAAGTAAACTAGAAAGCTAGATACTCAGGAACTTTTGGGTTGTTATCAGGCTACATAAGTAGGAACAATGAAACACAATTGTCAGAAGATGTTTGTTAGGTATGTTAACATTTTAACACAGTATCTTAACATTTTACTAAGAACACCAAAAAAACCCACAAAACCCCAATAGATATATATCAGATCAGATCAGATTGGTCGCTCAGTCGTGTCCGACTCTTCGACCCCTGCCACCGGCCTCCCTGTCCTCACCGCTCCCGGGGTCCTCCTCGCTCCTCGGTCAGTGTCATCCACTCTCTCCTCCCCCTCTCCTCCTCCCTCCCCTCCCCCCTTTCCTCCTCTTCATCTCTCTCTTTCCCCCTTTCTTCCTTCTCCCCCTCCCTTTCTTCCCGTTCTGGTTCCTTTGGCGGACTGCCCTTCTGGGGTTTTTTGGCACCTCCTCTCTCTCCCTTCCTTATTTCTTCTCTTTCTTTGTTCTCCGCCTTTCCCTTCTTCTCCTCTTCTCTCTCTTCTTCTTTCTTTCTCCTATTTTCTTTCCTTTTTCCTTTCTTTTCTTTTCCCGCCTCCCACCCATTTTCTTTTTGCATTTCTTTTCCATGGGTGGTCTTCTCCCTCCTTTCCCTCTCTTTTTTCTCCTTCCACTGTTTCATGGGTTAGGTCATCTTGGTCTATTTTCTCTCTTTCTTTTTATCTGTTTGCATGTATTCTGTCGACGTCCTCCTGTCTTTTGGTGGCCTCCTCTTGCTGCAGACTCTGTGTGCTGTGGTCATTTAGTCTTCTTTGTGTTGTTACTTCCTACTTTTCAAGTTTTCACGTTTTAAAAAAATTACTAGTAAAGCATATCCAGGAGTCAAAAATCACTGTTTGTGCACAAGAAAAACTCTGCTAATCCTTTGTAACATTCATTTAAGATGGTAAGTAAGACACCGTACCTATTGTTAGTAGTCAGATCACACTGAAACCCGGACGCCTGGTGTGAGAACCTGACAAGCGGGCAGCGGGCGTTGAGGATCTTCTGGACTCCCACGCAGCCTGGGCCAAACTGGTCTAGGCACTCTCCTATCACAGACAGGATCTTCTGAGTTGCAACTCTTTCCGAAGAAACGTTTTTCACTTGAAATTCCATCAGAAAATTTCCTGAGGTCTGAATAATAAAAACATTAGCAAATAGGAGCTTTTATAAAAAGGAACTTCTGAAACTTTTCTAAAAGGATGCTCCACGTCATTTCTGGTCAAAACACACATACACACAAAACAAAAAATTAATAACCATACAGACAAAAAAATTCTCCATGCAATCACAGCCAAAAGCAGACCCAAAATCCTCAATTGTCAAAATGAAAAGACAATCGACAGACGAGGAGAAAATATTTGCAAACACTTCAACTGGACAAGGGCCAATATATACAAATGGCTCATACAACACAATGACAAAAACAAAAACCAAAGAAAAAAAAAAAAAGACCCAATCAAAAAATGTGTCTAAGACCTGAATAGACATTTCTCCAAAGAAGACACACAGATGGCCAATAGTCGTATGAAAAATGCTCAACATCGCTAATTACTAGAGAAACATAAATCAAACCTAAAATTAGGTGGGAGGGAGGGGACATATGTATATCTATGGCTGGTTCATGCTGCTGTACGGCAGAAACAAACACAATATTGTAATTATTTAATTATCCTTCAATTAAAAATAAATTTAAAAACAATTAAATATCATCTCACACCAGTCAGAAGAGCCATCATTAAAAAGTCTACAAATAATAAATGCTGGAGAGGGTGAAGAGAAAAGGGAACCCTTCTACACTCTTCGTGGAAATGCAAATTGGTGAAGCCACTATGGAAAACAGTACAGAGGTTCCTTTAAAAACAAAAATAGAGCTACCATATGATCTAAAACTCCATCTCTTGAGCATTTATCTGGAGAAAAATCTGAAAAGATACATGTACCCCAATGCTCACAGCAGCACTATTTACAACACACGAGACACAGCAGCAGCCTAAATGTCCACTGACAGATGAATAGATAAAGATGCTGTGATATACACTCACTCACACACACACACACTGGAATACTACTCAGCCAAAAAAAGAACGAAATAATGCTATTTACACAACATAAATGGACCAAAGATTACCATGAAGTCAGAAGGAGAAAGACAAATATATGACACTTATATGTGGAATTTAAAATATGATACAAATAAACTTATTTATAAAACAGAAACAGACTCATAGACACAGAAAACAAACTTTTATGGGGATAGGGAAGGGATAAATTAGGAGTTTACAATTATCAGATACAAACTGCTATATATAAAATGAACAACAAGGTCCTACTGTATAGCACAGATAACTATATTAAATATCTTGTGATAAACCATAATGGAAAAGAATATGCAAAAGAATAGACACAATATATGTATAATGCAATCACTTTGCTGTACACCAGAAATGAACATGACACTATAAATCAACTTATACTTCAATAAAAACATTTAAAAAAATCTTCAGTTGTCTTTTGATTCTCTAAAGTATAAAATACTAACTTGAAAGATCATTGGTTTTTTATAATTGACTTATGTAATACTACATGTAGAACCACAGACTCTGTGAACATATATATACATGCCCTTTCCAAGTCAGCCTTTCCATTTTCATAAGATCTGCAAACCCACAGTAGTTATAACAGGAAATACATGTATGAGAAGAGCAGATCAACAGAAGGAAACAGACAATATAACTAGATGCAACTATAGGCATTTAATAGTTAATAAAATGAACTCTGCAAATTACTGCAGAAATGCTACTGAAAGAATGAGACAAGTGGCCATCCAAAAAAGAAACGCTGCTGCTGCTGCTGCTAGCACTGCCCCCCCCCCCCGACAGAACACTGGAGTGGGTTGCCATAGCGAAAGGGTCCTCGTCGTGTCCGCTCTGCGACCCATGGACTGGGCCACAGCCCCCCTGGGTTCTCCAGGCAAGTACTGGGGTCGGTGAAAAGAAACTAGACTAGTCCAAAACCAAAGTAAATTCGACATGGAGCAAAGACTTCAATAAAAAAGATTTTAATCAATAAAATACCAGAATACAATGGGAGAATGTTTATACCATCACAGAGTAAAGGATTCTCTAAGCATGACACAAAATTCCAGAACACACAAAAGAATACGAATGAACAAAAATGAAAATCATCTTAAGGCCAAGCATATTTATTACCAGACAGAAGGCAAATGAATATAATAATACATGTCATATAAAGGGATAATGTCCCTAATTTATGAAGGGTTTTTGCACAGACTGAATTCTACAAATGGTCAAAAACATTTGAATAAGAAATTAACAGAAGAAATAAAACTAGCAAGAAACATAGTAAAAGATGTTCTTGTTTTCCAGAAACTAAGAGGAAATTAAAATAGCAATGAGGTTTTTTTGATTATCAGTCTGGCAAAAACAAAAAGGCTGACAGGACCAGCTTTGGTGGGTGAGGAGAAACACATCCATCCTGACCAGAGGAGTGTAAACTGAGACATACTTTTGGGACAACTTCAATATTCAAATAGCAAAACTTTGAATATGTAAGATTTTGATTAGTTACTAAAATCCTAGGAAATCACCCCAAAGGAATGCTAATACAAATGAGCAGATTTACAAAGCTGTTCACTCACTGCAGCACTATTTGTATGGTAGATACCTTCTAAAAGCTCTGCTGCTGCTAAGTCGCTTCAGTTGTGTCCGACTCTGTGTGACCCCATAGACGGCAGCCCACCAGGCTCCCCCGTCCCTGGGATTCTCCAGGCAAGAACACTGGAGTGGGTTGCCATTTCCTTCTCCAATGCATGAAAGTGAAAACTGAAAGTGAAGTCGCTCAGTCGTGTCTGCCTCTTAGCAACTCCCTGGACTGCAGCCTACCAGGCTCCTCTGTCCATGGGATTTTCTAGGCAAGAGTACTGGAGTGGGTTGCCATTTCCTTCTCTGTCATTACTGCCAGACATAACCAATTAGATCATATCTTCTTATTTTCAATAAGCAATCTGCTGTTGCTGCTAAGTCGCTTCAGTCATGTCCGACTTGTGAGACCCCACAGACGGCAGCCCACCAGGCTCCCCCGTCCCTGGGATCCTCCAGGCAAGAACACTGGAGTGGGTTGCCAAAGCTCTATCTAGCTTAAAGCCCTCTACCCTCAACCCACCCCTCTTCAAGAACTCATTCCTCCTGAAAGGATGAAGGCCCTGAGAATGCATGTGGACCAGACAGGGTTGCTGACATAAGCATCATGGAGGCTCCCCCTCACCACCCAGTGTTTCCACCAGGAACTGCAACTGAGGGTCAGAGGCTACCAGGTGGCTGAAATGGAACTCAGAAACAGGCCCTGAGGATTGTTGATAGTTTATACTTTAGTTCTAGTCTTTTCCTAGGACTCACCCACACTCCTGACTTCTGAGTTCTAGAATGCTTCCTCTACTTCTGTTTGTTTAAGCTGCTCTGGGTTGGTTTCTGTTATGCACAACCAAAGAATATTACCTACTATGCTGCTAAGTCGCTTCAGTCGTGTCCGACTCTTGTGCGATCCCATAGACAGCAGCCCACCCGGCTCCTCTGTCCCTGGGATTCTCCAGGCAAGAATACTGGAGTGGGTTGCCATTTCCTTCTCCAATGCATGAAAGTGAAAAGTGAAAGTGAAGTTGCTCAGTCGTATCCGACTCTCAGCGACCCCATGGACTGGAGCCTACCAGGCTCCTCCGTCCATGGGATTTTCCAGGCAAGAGTACTGGGGTGGGGTGCCATTGCCTTCTCCGATTACCTACTATAGTTGGCAATAAAGCAGGAAAAAAGATACTGCTCCCTAACTAACGAAAAAGGACTGGTTATGAAATAAATTATGGTACATTCATTCAATAGAATATTCTACAGCCATTTTTTAAAAGGATACAGTAGATTGAAGCTAAGACATATATATAGATTTAGTTATAATCTCTTCTAACTGTCCTCAACTCAGGCTGAAGAATAAAACAAGTCCCGAGAATTACAAACCAAGGTGGGATACGGAAACACACAGAGCACCAAGAGGAAGGAGAGGTTCATGATGGCATACAGCAATCAAAGCTGCTTTATGGAGGCCGAATTTAAAAGTAATCCTGCTTTTTGTTGTTATTAATTTATTTTTATTTATTTAAAAATTAAAATAAAAAAAGCTCCTGTTTTTCATTATATTTCTAAAAAGTTTCTATTAGCAAAGCCATTATAATCTTAAATAAGCACATATTTCAGAATATAAGTATATAACAACACTGCTTAAGTTAAACCTACATACAAAATTATGTCAAATTGTTTAGAGAGACTGGAGCACTGTCTTTTAAAATACTTTTTTTCTAAATAGCTCTCTAGTTCAGAAACCTAACATCTAACTAAGTTTCCAACTCCTTCCTCTGCTTCCAACAGAAAAAAAACTGCTTCTTACTGTCTACCAATCCTCTCAAACATTCTGAGTTGGTTCTACAGCACCAATCCAGTTTTACAGCTAGGAAAATCAAGGCACAGAGAAGGTAAATAACTTACCCATTGTCACACAGCTGTAAGTAGAAGAATGATTAATCTGCAGTGTGGCTCCTGAGCCCAAGCTTTCACCATCACAACATATTGTTAGCCATGTTAATTATTTAATATAAAAATAACCTAATATAACTTAAGTGTCTGAGCCAGGAATTTAATACAACTTCAAGTATTAAAAGCATGTTAGTCTTAATAAGACTGACTCCGTCCTGGGTCACTGTGATGTGCTTTTATATTCCTTGGAGAAGAAAGCCCCCACTTGAGACTCTGTAATTACACACCAGCAGCAGTCTTAATAGGACGCCGTCACTGTGATGTGTTTTATATTCCTTGGCCAGTTTTGACTCTGTAATTACACACCGAGCAGATAGGCACTGTGTGGGATGAGCAAAAAACAGAGGCGGTCCCTGTTCTGCCCACACTTATGATACAATGAGAGACACAGATCAACCACTAACTAAATGTAAGCCAGGAGGATCTGGAGACAGAAAGATGAGCAAGATACTGCAAAAAAGGAGTGATTAATTTTGACTGGAGCAGAGAAAAAAAAAATCAAGTATGGTTTTAAGAAGGTGGAATCAGAACTAGGCCTTGCAAACTGCTTAGGAATGGCAATCAGGAAACAGCACTCCTCACTGAAGAGACATAACAATTGTTTAGTTGTTATCCACATCATAAAAGTGCCTTACAATTAGGTAATTAAGTGACGTGACTGAAAAACTGGTGTGTGAAGATATAGAATGAGAAATTATCACTAAAATGAATTATGAAACAGATCATTTCAATTCTATGTTAAAAAGAACAGTTCTACGTTTATGGATGATCCAATCTGTGTTTTAAGGTAACTTAAGCAGTGGTCATGTGTGGATGTGAGAGTTGGACTGTGAAGAAGGCTGAGCACCGAAGAATTGATGCTTTTGAACTGTGGTGTTGGAGAAGACTCTTGAGAGTCCCTTGGACTGCAAGGAGATCCAGCCAGTCTATTCTGAAGGAGATCAGCCCTGGGATTTCTTTGGAGGGAATAATGCTGAAGCTGAAACTCCAGTACTTTGGCCACCTCATGCGAACAGTTGACTCATTGGAAAAGATTCTGATGCTGGGAGGGATTGGAGGCAGGAGGAGAAGGGGACGACAGAAGATGAGATGGCTGGATGGCATCACTGACTCGATGGATGTGAGTCTGAGTGAACTCCGGGAGTTGGTGATGGACAGGGAGGCCTGGTGTGCTGTGATTCATGGGGTTGCAAAGAGTCCAACACGACTGAGCGACTGAACTGAACTGAACTGAACTGAAGTAGAACCTGAGGGCTAGAATACCAAGGCATGAGGCGAGGAATACGTAGAAAGCAAGATGTTGTTATAATCATTTAACTGAGAAGTTTTAAGGGACCCTGTGACTGCAGCTTTGAGGATGTAAATGAAGAGGCAGGCCTAAAAGATTAGCTTAGATTTCTTTGCTCAGGTGACAGCAAATATCAGGAAAGCTAAAATGCCACTACTTAACATGTGACACATAAATAAGAACTTTCATAAAAACTTAAGAATACTAACAAGGAGATGAAGATAAACTTTTGTTTTCAAAGTGTTAAGTTTGAAGTTTCAATTAGACAGTCACACAGAAGATTATTAATTTGAAATACGTAAGAAAGAAAATGCATAGAAACCTAAGGTTGTACAAAAATGCAGAAGTTTTTCCAAATCAAAGTTGTAATTAAAGGCCCTCTTATATTGTTTGGGATGATACCAGACACACTGACTAACTTTACTCTGTCAGACATGGATGTTAATAAACTATAAATGGGATATAAAATCTCTAAACTGTAAATGGAAAGAAAGTAAGGGATGAAAGGGCAGAATAAACAAAGAATTCAACAGGAGGAAGAAAGGAAGGAAAAGCAAAGGAAAAACATAGAAAATAGGAAATAAAAAATTAAACAGTAGAAATAAAATCAAATTTTACCAGTAATTCTAAATAAAAAGACTCAAAGATTGGACTAAAAGCATAAAATTCAGTGATTTGCTATTTATACCCAAGATATAACAATGTATGCTGAGAGAAATATCAACAATCTCAGAAAGAGCCTCTTGATGAGGATGAAACACTGAAAAAGCTGACTTAAAACTCAACATTCAAAAAACTAAGATCATGGCATCCTGTCCCATCATTTGATGGCAAACAGATGGAGAAAAAGTGGAAACAGTGATGGATTTTCTTTTCTCGGGCTCCAGAATCACTGCAGACTCTGACTGCAGCCATGAAATTAAAACATGCTTGCTCATCAGAAGGAAAGCTATGACAAACCTAGACAGCATATTAAAAGCAGAGACACCACTTTGCCGACAAAGGTCCATCTAGTCAAAGCTATGGTTTTTCCAGTAGTCATGTATGGATTTGAGAGTTGGACCACAAAGACAGCACCAAAGAACTGATGCTTCTGAACTGTGGTGTTGGAGAAGACTCTTTAGGGTCCCTTGGACACCAAGATCATCAAATCAGTCAATCCTAAAGGAAATCAACTCTGAAAATTCATTAGAAGGACTGACGCTGAAGTTGAAGCTCCAACTTTGGCCATCTGATGCAAAGAGCTTCAGTTCAGTTCAGTTCAGTTGCTCAGTTGTGTCTGAATCTTTGTGACCCCATGGACTGCAGAACGCCAGGCCTCCCTGTCCATCACCAACTCCTACTCAAATTCATGTTCATTGAGTCAGTGATGCCATCCAACCATCTCATCCTCTGTAGTCCCCTTCTACTCCCTCATTCAATCTTTCCCAGAATCAGAGTCTTTTCAGATGAGTCAGTTCTTCGCATCAGGTAGCTGAAGTACTGGAGCTTCAGTTTCAGCATCAGTCCTTCCAATGAATATTCAGGACTTATTTCCTTTAGGATGGACTGGTTGGATCTCCTTGCAGTCCAAGGGACTCTCAAGAGTCTTCTCCAACATCATAGTTCAAAAGCATCAAATCTTCAGCGCTCAGCTTTCTTTATAGTCCAACTCTCACATCCATTTATGACTACTGGAAAAACCATAGCTTCTCATTGGAAAAGACCCTGATGCTGGGAAAGATTGAGAGCAGGAGGAAAAGGGGGCAACAGAGGATGAGACGGTTGGATGGCATCACTGACTCAGTGGACATGAGTGTGAGCAAGTTCCAGGAGAGAGTGAAGGACAGAGAAGCCTGGCATACTGCAGTCCATGGGGTCTCAAAGAGTCAGACATGACTTAGCAACTAAATAAAAATGTGAAAGCTGAAAACAGTGATACAGAAGAAGGTTTCTGAGACAGATAATAAGTGGCCATCTTAATAAAAAAATAGAATTCAAAGAAAAGGCATTTACAGAGATGATGGACATAACAATGATAAATGACCAACCTGATAAAAAGGCATAATAATCATACACTTAAACGTAGCTAACATAGTCTTTGAATATAATAAAAATCAGAAGAATTCTGAGAAATGAATAGAAGCAAATAACATGAGATGTAAAAAGTAATTCAGTAACTAGGTTATGCAGGTAAAGCGATTAGTTAATATACACATAAACTGAAAAACACAGTAAGTAACCCTGGTCTATCCAAAAAAATTTCTCAACCCCCGAAAGGAACAAACATTTTATTACATTTTTAAGATATTCACAAAAAATGACCACATATTAGACCAATGCAAAGAAGATTTTACAATTCCAAAGCAGTATCAAATATACTTTACTCTGTAACCACACTGCCTCTTAAGCTTAGAAATCAAGTTATAATTTTATTAAGTCCAAAGATTTCCTTTATTTCTTCTAATAATTTTAACTTTGTGATTTAAAGAAATGCAGTTACCTTTTGAGCAGTAAATTTTCCAATTTCATCTAGATCCAAAAACATGTCCAAATCACATCCTAGTTTCCCAAAACTATTCACTGAGGAGCCAAAGGGTCTGACTGCACAGTCCGGAAAGTACGCAGCCGCTACATCTTCAATGAGAGAGCAGGTGAGATATCGGAGCCTGGTGTTCTCCTCTGTGAGCTGGAATTCCCTCAAGAGAGTTTTCAGCTGATCATCTACCTAGCTGGCCAAAACAAAACAACAAAATACAGAAAATGTTCAGGTCATGTTGCATAATGTTCATTTTATTTCAGATATTTGATGGCTTAGGAGACCAACTTTAAAAACACACAATCAAAAAAAAAAAAAATACGCAATCTTTTTACTTTGATCCTTATTACAAATGCCCTTTAAAAAGTACTGAGGAATGAGGAATGAGGACGGATACCAGCAAAATAAAAGTTGGCTAGAATTAAAACTACGACTTTTCTTAGGCACTGAGTATAAAGTATTGTTTCAGGAAAATGAAGACGGTAAAGTGCTCTAATAGCGGAGGTAGAAACCACCACAAAGCTGGACATTTAAAGGAAGTTGCAGAGAAGAGGAGAGCCAATGTTAAAGGCAAGAAACACTAGAAAGCAGCAAAGTTTCAAGAATGAAGGCCCACGATCCCCCAGTTCCTTAGAACAACAGTCCTGTATGTTCCCTAGGAGACTGGTGTTAAAATGATCATACCATGAAGGTGCATGCTGGAGCTTAAATATTGAGATTTAAAATAAAAACCACAGCCTTAAAGGCCCACAAAGTAGAGGAAATATAAAAGGTTAGAAGTTTTAAAAATTAGAAAAATCAATACCCCCAAATAGTTTATTTTGATAAATAAAACCATAAAGAGATTCTTGAAAAGAACTAGCTAAACCTTTGACAAGTCTGTAAGAAAAACCAAAACTAATATAAACATCATGGCATCTGGTCCCATAGCTTCATGGCAAATAAAAGGGGAAACAATGGAAACAGTGACAGACTTAATTTTCTTGGGCTCCAAAATCACTGCAGATGGTGACTGCAGCCATGAAATTAAAAGACACTTTCTTCTTGAAAAAAGGCTATGACTGACTTGCACAGTATATTAAAAAGCAGAGACATTATTTGGCCAACAAAGGTCCGTATAGTTACAGCTACGGTTTTTCCAGTAGTCATATACAGATAAGAGAGTTGGACCATAAAGAAGGCTGAGTGCCGAAGAATTGATGCTTTTGAACTGTGGTGTTGGAGAAGACTCTTGAGAGTCCCTTGACTGCAAGGGGATCCAACCAGTCCATCCTAAAGGAGATCAGTCCTGAATATTCATCGGAAGGACTGAGGCTGAAGCTGAAGTGCCAATACTTTAGCCACCTGATGCGAAGAGGCAACTCATCAGAAAGGACCTTGATGCTGGGAAAGACTGAAGGTAAGAGGAGAAGGGGGTGACAGAGGATGAGATGGTGGTATCACCAACTCGATGGACATGAGTTTGAGCAAACTCCGGGAGATGGTAAAGGACAGGGAAACCTGGAGTGTTGCAGTCCGTGGGGTCGCAGAGTCAGATACAACTGAGCGACTGACCAACAACCACAAACATTATTAGAGCAGAAAAAAAAGAGATAAAACCAGAAATAAGATCTTTTAGTTTACAAAAAGAATGTCATATACAGTTATATGTCATGTTGACAAGAGAGAGAAAATTAAAATAATCCAAAGGCCCAAAACTTTGGAAGAATGTGATTACTTCTTATAATCACAAATGGTGCATCAGGTAAGGAGTGGGGAAGGACTGATTTTACTTTTCACTCAGTCAGTATGCTCTGTAATTTGAATATTTAATAATATTTGATAATAAAAACTTAAAATGTACAAAGCAAGTCAAACACACATATATCAAGTTAGGGAAGTATACCTAAAAACTTACACTTTCTGCACAACAAAGTAACTGATAAAGCTTCTTGCTTGAAGGAGCAGACTGGTTACTACATTGAATACTTGACAGTTCAGAAGTCTGGTTTAATGAATTTCTCAATTTTAAATTGAAATAACGTGACTTGAATGGAATTGCAGCCTCTGGGCCCAGGCTTGGAGTCCGGGTTATATTCTGCAACGAAGTTACACTTTCCTTCTGACAAAATTCTACAACAGCATAAAGACCCTAGATCAAAAACATAAGAATAGAACACATTCCTAAATACTATTAATATTTTTAAACTAATAGTGTTTTAGTTCATATTTCCAAGCAATTATCAAACATGAAAAACGTTCACTATTAAAATCTATAATGGTATGCACACAAGCAATGGTTTTAAACCATTATAAGCAGATTAATAAAAGGAACACTATAAAATGGTATGAGTTAAGTGAAGCTGAAAATAAAGGTGACAGAAAATTAAAAGGTAAAAAAGGACCTTCCACTGGCTCTAATGCCTAAGATAATGAATGATTTAAAGTAGTCAAATTATGACTCAGTTATAATTCTGCTTTTAATTCTGTAATACTCCTGTAAGGACTTCTCATATTTAAAAAAAAAAACCTCATTAAAGAAATTTAGATAAAGAAAGCTGTAGGATATCAACAGAAAATATAACTACCATGTTGCAGAGGCAATAGAGCAAAAAATAACTATAAAAAAATATATATAAAAAAAAAAACTGCTAAGTCAGACTGTTTCTCAAATACTTACAAAACTTTCATAGAAGAAGTGGCTGTTAATAGGTCCGTGCTGGGATAAGAACTTGAGAAACTTTTTCTCATTGATTTTGTTTGGGCAGTGGATCAACACAGTCCGCTGGGCCTGCTCTCGTCTCTCATTTTGCATCTCAGAGAATCTCTTTTTTTGGAGTCCTGTCTTCAGAGCCTATGAATGAGACAAAGACATTACTAACAGACACGTAAAATTTAAAGCATCTCTTGATAAGGATATAAAGACTGTACACTTGGCTACAGTCAACTTTATCCTAACCTCACCTTCTTTCTTCTCCTCCTTTATCAAGGTGAAGTTGTGCTCCACCATTTCCTTGTGATTACCATTAAACTGTCCACTGTTTTGATAGCACTAAAAAGGTAGTGTTCCACAAAATTTTCAAAGTAAAGCCACTTTTATAAATACACACATAAGAAGTCTATATAAGCTGTAACATTTCAAAGTCTACAAGAAATACTTTCAAGCCTGAGTGCAATGAAACAAAGGTGCCAAAGTCCCCTTTATAAAATAATCTTTTTAAGAAAGCCTTATTCTTTGACTTCTTGCTGTGTTCCCAGACTGGTCTAAGCCCCACGGCCTGAGTTTGAAGCTCCTAGCACCTTGGCCCACGTCAACTTCCGCCACCTCCTCCTCCTCCACACTGCGCACCTACAGTGCTCTTCACATGACACCATCACACACACTATGAACTTTCACAGCCTCTCTCTCTGGCTGCAGTGCCCACCTTCTCATTTTCTGTCTCACAAATCCCCATTCATCCTGCAAACTGGGCTCAGGTCTGTGACTCTTCTTGGCAGAATCGCCTCCACTCTGCAATACCTCACTTCAACGTCTCTGGAAGAATGTCAGTCACAGTGTTGTATTTACTTTAACAACACAGAAGAGAACCTGTCTTCCATCCTTAGGACAGAGATGACCTCAGTCTACTGACAGCCTTTCCACCTGGTCCCTATTTCCTTCTGTTTTTAATGGTCCAAGTTTTTCTCATCCACTTTTCCAGTTGTAATCACCATCTCGGTCTTCTTGTTGCTGTTATTTACTGAGTCTACACTGATGTTCAACTGCTAATTGTAAAAGTAAAATCAAACTGCAAAATTTCACAGAGTAAATGTATAAATCCTCCTCCAGTTCTAACACCCAAGTATTAAGTGTGATACTTTTTCAGACATTTTCAAGGCATATATAAACATATATATCTGTAACTCTCCAGAGATAAACATTTTTCACACAACTGAAATTACTGAAAATGTACTGTACATTCTGTTCTGTAATACGTTTTTAAATATTTAATACACTGTCATATCTTTTCACATCTGTAGATATATATTTACCTCATTTTAAAAATAATTGCATAAGTATTCTTGGATATTTATGGTACTTTAATTAATCCTCTATGATAAATATTCAGATGGTTTACCTTTATCACTATCACAAGCAACACTGCAATGTCATCAGTATACAATGAATTTGAGAAGGAGATTGAGAAGTTTGATGAATGATGGAGAAACATGCTTGAAAAGACAGGAGGTGAGGGGGGAAGGCAGGGTCTACAGGACTAACAGCTCTGGCCTTGAACAATAGAAGGTACGCATGATGCAAACAGAACAAAGGCATGAAAGAGGGGTCAGAAAGTTCAGGTAATGTAAGTTCATTACCTTGTAAAAAGGCTTGTCAAATGTACAAAGAACACAAAGTTGGAAGGAAAAAGTAGTAAGTGCTAATATTTTAAGACAGATTCAAATTTGCAGTGGTCGTGATAACAATCTGATAAGTAAAAACACAGAGAATATTGTCCTTCATTTAGAATCAAAAACAACATAAACACAGAAGCAAATAACGGGGGTGGGGTGGGAGGTGGGGAGGGATAAGCTAGCAGTAGGTGTGGTCAGGCCACACGTAGAGTACATGCTCTGCTCCAGACATTAGGGATCTGAAGGATGCTGATTAACCAGAGAGCATCTGGAAAGACGTAATCAAAGGTCTAAAACTCTGGTAGGGAAGCACTGCAAAGAAAGTAGGGATTTACAACCTGGAACAAACCAACGAGAATGCCACAGCTGCCCTTTCACCGGTGCAGCACTTTCCAGTTTTCACAAAACCACTCTCTTCTGAATCTCATAATAACCTTTTGAGATAAACAAGGTAAGTATCATTAATGATGAAAAAACAAATCGAACGTCTAACAAGCTGGGTAGCCTCCTGAAGAGATTAGCTGCTCCTTGGTTGCCTGACACATGTCCCCTGTTCTGGTAACACACAACCCTGTCTGTGAGATTGTAGGGGGCGGCTGTCAATAGCTATCTTCCCATACATGTGCCCACGCCCCACTAGGCAGGCCAGGACTCTCAAATGATTTGAAACAGTCCTCTTGGTCCAGTAGGTGAGGGTGGCGGGGTGGGAAGGGGTGATGATCAAAAACTCTTTCTTAGGATCTTTCAAATTCAGGCAAAAGATTATTCTCCCACTGGACAAAGTTTCAAGCTACCAGTGGCCATTCTTTCCCATCTCACCATTAACAACCTGTAGAAGAACCTGAGATAAGGAGGCCGCCACAAAAACAGCAGAGGAAATAACTCTCTCTCATCACATCCATCCAGGTGACCTTAAAACAGTCATGTCTCCCTCTGGAGTTTGGTTACATGGTTGGTGGATCCTCCCTTTAATTTGAGTTAGTTTCTGTCATCTGCACTCAGAGTCCTGAACAATACAAATTCTTGTTCTTAAATCAGGGTTCTTTCCATTTCTCACATGAAAGCTATGTCAAAACTAAGACCAACAGGGAAATGGGAAATTAGTAGCTTTAGCTCATTATAAATATTTTCCAGCCATCCGAGCCTCATCAAAAATGAACTGACTTTTTTATGAAACAGTGTGTTCCTTGTTATTAGAAAATGTAACTAGCAAAGCTTTGGCAATGAGTTCTCACACTGAGTGAATAACTCAACTGGGTATTTCTCAATTTTCTTCTAATTATAAAATTACATAGAATAATTACCTTCTTCTCTTTAAAAACAGAAAAGCAATTCAAATGAGGATTTTGTTACTTGTTATGTCTCACAAGAATCTCTAAATATTTAGCCAGTTATATTACCCTAATGGGAGAAGGCAATGGCACCCCACTCCAGTACTCTTGCCTGGAAAATCCCATGGACAGAGGAGCCTGGTAGGCTGCAGTCCACGCAGTCACTAAGAGTCGGACACGACTGAGCGACTTCACTTTTACTTTTCACTTTCATGCACTGGAGAAGGAAATGGCAACCACTCCAGTGTTCTTGCCTGGAGAATCCCAAGGACGGGGGGAGGGGGGGGG
Source organism: Tragelaphus eurycerus (assembly GCA_935064755.1). NCBI lineage: Eukaryota > Metazoa > Chordata > Mammalia > Artiodactyla > Bovidae > Tragelaphus > Tragelaphus eurycerus. Next base: position 526,865 of record CAKXYN010000186.1, on the reverse strand, counting down.
CGGCCTGGTGGGCTGCCGTCTATGGGGTTGCACAGAGTCGGACACGACTGAAGTGACTTAGCATATAGCATAGCATTACCCCAATGATACAAAATGAAACACATTTCTTAAGGAAAACAAAAAAGTTATACTAAATGAAGCCTTGGAATCAGAAGGGTTTATTCTTACTTTTGCTACTGAATAGCTGAAAAAGCTTGAACCACTTACTCGCCACCTGGACTAACTTGTTTCTATTGCCTTCTCCGATCTATAAAATGGACTAATAATAATTCCTTCCAAACTGAGTTCACATAGTTCTGTATCTCAAACAGCATATGAAAATACTCTAAAATTAAGCCGCTATAGTCATGTTAAATTATAATAGCTTCTTTGGTAGAAGTCTTACTCAAATTTTCAGTCACTTAAAGAGATTCTAGCAGAAGCAGTTTCTTCTACACACAATCCAATCAGCATTTCAATGAACTGTCATTATGAAGCAATATTTCCCACTCACTGTCAATGAGTCTCTCAAACAGTCTGATGAGGACAGCAACCCTATCATTTATTTTAGGGAAAAACACTTTCCTGGTTTAGCATGTTTTAGAGTTGTTCCCAGAAATAATTTCATATCTTAAAATTCCAGCTGCAAGAAATGGTAAAATCAACATATTTTGTTTAACAGCGGGACTCGAGGTATAAATTAACTCTGCTGCAAACCACTCAGCACCTTGAGCCTCTGTCTACATCTCTAAAATGGGAACAATGATACATCTCCTGCTAGATTGCTTTAAGAATTGTCAACAGCCTATACGCATTTCTTAGGTTTCAAGAGGGGTGGCTGGACTTCTGAACACACCAACACATAAACTTAAAACTCCTGCCTGTTCCAGCCCCTGCAGATCTGTTACCAGGCTGATTTTGTTCAAATCGGCCAGAAGAATAAAGCAAAAGGCAGTAACTTCAGAGGCAGAGCCTCCACTGGAGGACCAGGGATCCCAGTTATTCATTCATCAAGGCTTCTCTCGGCCTCCATGAGCAACTTGTGAGCATCAAAATCAGTTACATTTGTGAGCTAGGAAGCTACCGAAAAAGGAACTGTGGAATCACTACCATTACTAGCAACAATGTTTCGCCAAACTGTCAAACACTGGCAAGCTGTGTTCTGGCCTGCAAACGAGCCTTCAACGACTTCATTGCTGGACACGGAGTCCCCGAAGGCAGAAATGTCACAAACCCCTCTACGACCACGAGCCACGGCGGCGGCTCTAGATTCCCCGAGCGCGGTCAGACGAGGTCGGGACACCTCTCCGATGGCCAAAGGCTCCCCGGCCGCTTCCACAGGTCAAGCGCCCGCCCGCGACTACAGACTCTTCCTCCTGCCCCGGCCCGAGGCGGATCGCGGCTACAGCCCCGGCACCACACCTGTCTCCGAGCTTCCCGAGGACTGCTCTTCCCTCCTGAGGTCTGCGGCCACCGTTCCTGGGCAACTGAGAAGCCTGCGAAGAGGGCGCTGGACTTGGCTTCTCTGAACGCGCAGGGACAAACGGGTCAACAGCCCCACGCTGCAAGCCGCCATTGTCAAAGCGGCAGAAGCACGAACGAAGGGGCGCCGGGCTTCCGCGCATGCGCGCTGAGGCGAAAAGGATGGGAAGCCTAGAGGGCCAAACTAAGCAAAGTCCTTTTCCCTTAGATAATAAGATGCGGCTTGAATAAAGATGCCTGAGCTTTCTGACAGGTTTTAAATATTTACACTCTCCCACGGTTCTCTGAAAGAAGACGCTCAAGAGAACGAGCGGGCGACTTACTCTTTCGCATTGAAAATAGAACCAGAGACGGGGGCGTGAGGAAGGGGCGCTGACTTGGGAATTTAAAAATATAATAAAGTCGACGTTTTTTCTTTCCCTGGTGGCTCAAGAGGTTAAACCGTTTGCCTGGAATGCAGGAAACCCGGGTTCGATCCCTGGGTCGAGAAGATCCCCTGGAGAAGAGAATGGCAACCCACTCCAGTACTCTTGCCTGGAGAATCCCATGGAGGGAGGAACCTGGTACGGCTACAGTCCATGGGGTCTCGAAGAGTCAGACACGACTGAGCGACTTCACTTCAAGCCCTTGACGTGTGTTGACTTTTTAAATTCTTACAACAGCCCTGTGACGTAAGAACTCTTACGATGCCCATTTACTTACGGGGAAGTTAAGGCTTAGAGAAGTTAAGTAACATTCCTAAAGTTCTACAGCCAGACTGGGATAGAAATACAAAGTTAAACCTAGGTTTCATAGTAGAGTTTCCCTTCCTCCCTCCCTCTCTCGCTCCCTCCCTGTCATTTTTTCGTAACATTTTTATTGCGATTTAATTCATACACCACAAAATACAGCTCTTTAGGTGCAACATTCAGTGATTTTTAGTATATTCACGAAAATGGACACCAATCACCGTTATTTTTAGAAACACTTTCATTACCTCCAAAAGAAACCTTATGCCCCTGTCAGCTACCACCCCTAACCACCACACTCCCCCCAGCACTAAATAACCACTTATCTACTCTGTGTGTCTATTGAACTGCCTTTCTGGACTTTTCATATACATGGAATCATATGAGGTTTTTTTTTTTTTTTTTTTTTTGTCACTAGCTTCTTTCACCGGATATGATCATTTCAAGGTTGATCCATGTTGTAGCATCTATCTGCACCTTATTTCTTTCTGTGGCAGAATAATATTCCACTGTGTGACTGTGCCACAAGTGGTTATCCAGTCATCAATTCATGGGCCTTTGGGTTGTCTCCACCTTTTTGTTACTATAAATAATGCTGCTATGAATTTTCATGTACGAGTTTTTGTGTGAGCATATGTTTTCACTTCTCTTGGATACATACCTAGGAGTAGAATTGGTGGGTCATATGTTTAACTTTTTGAGGAACTGCAGGCTATTTTCCATAGCTGCTGAATCATATTCATTCTCACAACTAGTTTATGAATGTTCCAGTTTCTCTACATTCTTGTCAATACTCCTTATTATCTGTTTTATTTATATATTCCATTCTATTTTTGTTCAATAGAATTCTAATTATAAAAAGTTTTTAGACTAAGTATATCCACACATTAATTTAGCCATTTAAAAATTAAATGTAGAATTCTTGAAGGATACTGTTTTATTTTTTAAACTGTGTGGTGGGGCTACAATTGTTCATTGGATCAGAATTCTTCTTCCCATACGCATGTTTATAAATGTTATTTTGTATCTACTCAGTATTTAATACAAAGTTACATTCATGTCATTGAGTATTTTCTTGTTAATGACTGCTCTTTTGGAAAGTCCAATGCATTTACATTTTGGTCAATAAGTTGGTTATCCTGGTTAGCTTAGGTCAGTTCATTCAGGCTTCTCTAGGTGTATCAATAATTTACCCCACATTGCTAAGGAATAGGTAGATGGGGGAGGGAAGGAATGGGAGGTTGGGACTGACAGATGCAAACTATTATATATAGAATGGATAAGCAACAAGGTCCCATTGTATGGTACAGGGAACCATATTCAATTCCTGTGGTTATTATAGTGGAAAAGAATATGAAAAAAGAATGTATATATAACTGAATCATTTTTGCTGAAATTGAAAACCAGCAGAAATTAACACAACATTATAACTCAATTATATGTCAATTAAAAAAAGTTGCTCCCATAGATTCTCTCAAACATGGGTAAAAACAGACAAACTTTGAGGTATTATGAATATTTGTTACAGATGGCAGCCTTAATTTATTGACTTACAGAGTTTAGCCTCTGTTGTGGATTGAATCGTGCCCATCCCGTCTAAAGTTATCCTAACCCCCAGGAACTCAGAATGTGACCTTATTTAGAGATAGGGTTATTATAGATGTAATCAGTTAAGATAAGGTCATAGTGAAGCAGGGGCAGGGGGTATAACCGGTGTCCTTATAAGAAGGCAGCCAGGTGAAGCCAGACACACAGGAAGTAGGACGATTGATGACAAGGTGGAGACTGGAGAGATGTAGCCAAAAGATGGCCGGCAAGCCACAAAATTCTCCTACAGACTTCAGAGGGAACAACCTTGCTAACACCTTGACTTTGGATTTTTGTCCTTCAGAATGGTGAGACAATAAATTTCTTTTATTTTAAGCCGCCTAAATGGTGCTATCTGATGAGGGAAATTAGGGGCTGAGGGGCATAGAAATGAGAGACTTTTAGCATTTAGCATTTTTAAAATTAATTCATGAGTTTGGTTGCCTCGGGTCTTAGTTGTGCCTCATGGGATCTCTGTTGCAGAGACTCTTCTGTCAGTAGAGTACCGACTCTTAGTTGCTTTGAGACGTGTGGGGTCCTCGTTCCCCGACCAGGGACTGAACCGGCATCCCCTGCACTGCAAAGTGGATTCTTAACCTCGGGACTACCAAGAAAGCCCCAGCATTTAGTATTTTTTTTAAACAAACAGGTATTATTTTTAGCACTAAAAAGAAAAAGGAATCCTTTGCAGATGGAAAGCCAACAGAAAACGAGTAAGGAAATTCTTAAATCGTGTCTACATTTCATATGCCACACAATGCTTTTTACATGTTAAGCTTGTCTTTGATAAAATGTGAAAGTGTGTGATTTAAGCCTCCAGAGGGCATGTATTCAGTGGTGCTCATGTAATTATTAACTCCATACTCTCACTCTAACAAGTATTCCAATTCAGAGGATAAATTATCTGGCTACCTTACTAATGGCCTATCAGTTCATGGTTTCCTGTTCAAGTCATCAAGAAGGATTTTCATATTCAAAGCTGAGTATGTTGACTGAGAATAGCTCAGCAAGCAGAAGTGCAAAAGGAAGCTTTACTAGCAGAGAAAAGCAAACTTATAACCACCGGGATTTTGAAAGGCATGAGCTATCACAGTCTTACAATTTCTGAGAAATTATGTTTTCTATCTATAAAATCAAGAAAATGTTGCATTCTCTACAATATTTATATTTTTGCTGCAATACAAAAATAACTATTTTCCTCACTGCTGCTGCTGCTGCTAGGTTGTATGCTAAATTACAGTCAACCTTCTATGTCCATGGGTTCCACATCTGTAGATTCAGTCCTCAGAAGGAAAACATTAGAAAAATAAAATTCTTGAAAATTCTAAAAAACCAAACTTGAATTTTCCCCACGAAGGCAACTATATAACATTTGCTTTGCATTAGCTATTATAAGAAATCTACCTTATTACCACATTCAGACTCAAATTGAAGAAAGTAGGGAAAACCACTAGACCATTCAGGTATGACCTAAATCAAATCCCTTATGATTATGCAGTGGAAGTGAGAAATAGATTTAAGGGCCTAGATCTGATAGATAGCGTGCCTGATGAACTATGGAATGAGGTTCATGACATTGTACAGGAGACAGGGATCAAGACCATCCCCATGGAAAAGAAATGCAAAAAAGCAAAATGGCTGTCTGAGGAGGGCTTACAAATAGCTGTGAAAAGAAGAGAAGCGAAAAGCAAAGGAGAAAAGGAAAGATATAAGCATCGGAATGCAGAGTTCCAAAGAATAGCAAGAAGAGATAAGAAAGCCTTCCTCAGCGATCAGTGCAAAGAAATAGAGGAAAACAACAGAATGGGAAAGACTAGAGATCTCTTCAAGAAAATTAGAGATGCCAAGGGAACATTTCATGCAAAAATGGGCTCGATAAAGGACAGAAATGGTATGGACCTAACAGAAGCAGAAGATATTAAGAAGAGGTGGCAAGAATACACAGAGGAACTGCACAAAAAAATCTTAACGACCAAGATAATCACGATGGTGTGATCACTGACCTAGGGCCAGACATCCTGGAATGTGACGTCAAGTGGGCCTTAGAAAGTGTCACTATGAACAAAGCTAGTGGAGGTGATGGAATTCCAGTGGAGCTATTTCAAATCCTGAAACATGATGCTGTGAAAGTGCTGCACTCAATATCCCAGCAAATTTGGAAAACTCAGCAGTGGCCACAGGACTGGAAAAGGTCAGTTTTCATTCCAATCCCAAAGAAAGGCAATGCCAAAGAATGCTCAAACTACCGCACAATTGCACTCATCTCACACGCTAGCAAAGTAATGTTCAAAATTCTCCAAGCCAGGCTTCAGCAATATGTAAACCGTGAACTTCCTGATGTTCAAGCTGGTTTTAGAAAAGGCAGAGGAACCAGAGATCAAATTGCCAAGATCCGCTGGATCATGGAAAAAGCAAGAGAGTTCCAGAAAAACATCTATTTCTGCTGTATTGACTATGCCAAAGCCTTTGACTGTGTGGATCACAATAAACTGGAAAATTCTGAAAGAGATGGGAATACCAGACCACCTGACCTGCCTCTTGAGAAACCTATATGCAGGTCAGGAAGCAACAGTTAGAACTGGTCATGGAATAACAGACTGGTTCCAAATAGGAAAAAGAGTACATCAAGGCTGTATATTATCACCCTGCTTATTTAACTTCTATGCAGAGTACATTATGAGAAAGGCTGGACTGGAAGAAGCACAAGCTGGAATGAAGATTGCCAGGAGAAATATCAATCACCTCAGATATGCAGATGACACCACCCTTATGGCAGAAAGTGAAGAGGAACTAAAGAGCCTCTTGAAGAAAGTGAAAGAGGAGAGTGAAAATGTTGGCTTAAAGCTCAACATTCAGAAAACGAAGATCATGACGTCTGGTCCCATCACTTCATGGCAAATAGATGGGGAAACAGTGTCAGACTTTGTTTTTCTGGGCTCCAAAATCACTGCAGATGGTGACTGCAGCCATGAAATTAAAAGACGCTTACTCCTTGGAAGGAAAGTTATGACCAACCTAGATAGCATATTCAAAAGCAGAGACATTACTTTGCCAACAAAGGTTCGTCTAGTCAAGGCTATGGTTTTTCCTGTGATCATGTATGGATGTGAGAGTTGGACTGTGAAGAAGGCTGAGCACCAAAGAATTGATGCTTTTGAACTGTGGTGTTGGAGAAGACTCTTGAGAGTCCCTTGGACTGCAAGGAGATCCAACCAGTCCATTCTGAAGGAGATCAGTCCTGGAATTTCTTTGGAAGGAATAATGCTAAAGCTGAAAGTCCAGTACTTTGGCCACCTCATGTGAAGAGTTGACTCATTGGAAAAGACCCTGCTGCTGGGAGGGATTGGGGGCAGGAGGAGAAGGGGACGACAGAGGATGAGATGGCTGGATGGCATCACTGACTAGATGGACGTGAGTCTGAGTGAACTCTGGGAGTTGGTGATGGACAGGGAGGCCTGGCGTGCTGCGATTCATGGAGTCGCAAAGAGTCGGACACTACTGAGCGACTGAACTGAACTGACTGATAAGGGATACACATAATTGCCAAAGTGCTGTCTCATGGTTATATTGTGCAAGGAGATCCACTGTTCTTTGCAGTTTCTGTAGAAATGATGACTAACTCTTTCCACAGTTCACATGTACCTATGAGGTCATCATCTATCAACATTTAAAGTAATCGCTCAGGTCTTTCTCTTCAGGTCGGCAGTGCCCATTACCCCTTAACTGAATCTGTCTGTCTCAGGTCGTTCAAGAATCCCAGGAACATGCTTCTGCCAGGGGACAGTCTGGTCACGGGACACCACGAGAAAGGAACACAGGAATCGCATTGTTTTTGGCAACTCAGGCCTTCTTCCTGCAGCTGCTATTTCTAATATGGCCACACGGGGTCACTGTTGGACCCTGGTGATTTCACAGTGCTTCGAGGACAGGTCCACAACGGGCCCCCTTAGTAGGGTGTCTGCTTAGTGATGGTGAGTAGTTTTGTCGCTAAGTCGTGTTTGTGTCCTAAATCCATGGGATTTTCCAGGGAAGAATACTGGCGTGGGTTGCCATTTCCGTCTCCTGGGGAATCTTCCGGACCTAGGACTCGAACCTTGGATTCCTGCTTTGCAAACCGCTACCGACTGAGCTACGAGGGAAGCCCAGTCTGAGCGTCCCGTAAAATAGCTTACCTTCTCTGTGAACTCACTATGGCCCAGGACTGTGTGCTGTCTACTTGCATCATTTTATTTAAACCTCACAACATGCCTGTGTTAAAAAACAAAATGCCACCGAGTAAAACTGGAGATCTCATTGGTTTTATTCAGTGATTCGGAAACAGAGCAGCACCTCACCTCGCATCTAAAAGGCACTCGAGGGGGTGGTACCAAATGGACGGTTTCTATGAGAGAAGGATGGAGAAAGGGAACTGTTAGTAAAAAGAAAGGAAAAGATTATTTGAGGCCCAGACACTTTTGGAGCGGGAGGGGAAAGGGAGTTTATCACACAGCTGGCCTCCTCCCCCTTTCGAGGTGGGGAGGGGAGTGGAAAGGGCCCATGTGACCGATGATGCCATTGGTGCTGACCAGAAAATTCCAGACTGGTTGATTAAGATTACATTTCTAGGGGAGGTTGAAACTGCAAATAGGAGAGCCATTAAGTCTAGGCCTGGTATCCTTCTGGGATGTGCTGCCCTTGTGGGCCTGTGGTTTTTCTCTGTAACACCTGTGAATTTTATCATAATTCTCATTTGATCTATGCAAAAACCGAGACGCAGAAAGGTTAAGTAGAATGACTAAGAATCCTTTGGTGAGCCTAATCCAGATTTGACTTTCTTAAGTCCAAACTTTAAATACCATTCTTGCTTTTTGACCTTAGAAATTTCACTTTTAGGTCTATCCTAATTAAAGGTGAACATAAAGGGTTACATACAAAAATATTTGATGCTGTATATAATGGTAAGCTTCTTATCCTTTTCCATCAGAGGGTAGACAGATTGAAAACCACCATCACAGAAAACTAACCAATCTAATCATATGGACCACAGCCTTGTCTAACTCAATGAAACTATGAGCCATGCCGTGTAGGGCTACCCAAGATGGGCGGGTCAAGGTGGAGAGTTCTGACAAAATGTGGTCCACTGGAGCAGGGAATGACAAAACACTTCAGTATTCCTGCCTTGAGAACCCCATGAACAGTATGAAAAGGCAAAATGATAGGATACTGAAAGAGGAACTCCCCAGGTCAGTAGGTGCCCAATATGCTACTGGAGATGGGTGGAGAAATAACTCCAGAAAGAATGAAGGGATGGAGCCAAAGCAAAAAGAATACCCAGCTGTGGATGTGACTGGTGATAGAAGGAAGGTCTGATGCTGTAAAGAGCAATATTGCATAGGAACCTGAAATGTTAGGTCCACAAATCAAGGCAAACTGGAAGTGATCAAACAAGAGATGGCAAGAATGAGCGTCAACATTTTAGGAATCAGCGAACTAAAATGGACTGGAATGGGTGAATTTAACTCTGCTGCTGCTGCTGCTAAGTCGCTTCAGTCATGTCCGACTCTGTGCGACCCCATGGACTGCAGCCTACCAGGCTCCTCCATCCATGGGATTTTCCAGGCAAGAGTATTGGACTGGGGTGGAATTTAACTTAGATGACCATTATATCTACTACTGTGGGCAAGAATCACTTAGAAGAAATGGAGTAGCCATCATAGTCAACAAAAGAGTCTGAAATGCAGTACTTGGATGCAATCTCAAAAATGACAGAATGATCTCTGTTCGTTTCCAAGGCACACCATTCAATATCATGGTAATCCAAGTCTATGCCCCAACCAGTAATGCTGAAGAAGCTGAAGTTGAAAGTTTCTATGAAGACCTACAAGACCTTCTAGAATTAACACCCCCAAAAGATGTCCATTATACTGGACTGGAATGCAAAAGTGGGAAGTCAAGAAACACCTGGAGTAACAGGCAAATTTGGCCTTAAGAGTACAAAATGAAGCAGGCCAAAGGATAATAGAGTTCTGCCGAGAAAATGCACTGCATAGCAAACATCCTCTTCCAAAAACACAAAAGAAGACTCTACACATGGACATCACCAGATGGTCAACACCCAAAACAGATTGATTATATTCTTTTCAGCCAAAGATGGAGAAGCTCTACACAGTTAGCAAAAACAAGACCAGGAGCTGACTGTGGCTCAGATCATGAACTCCTTATTGCCAAATTCAGACTGAAATTGAAGAAAGTAGGGAAAACCACTAGACCATTCAGGTATGACTTAAATCGAAGTGAGATTTAGATTTAAATCAGTGAAAGTGAGAAATAGATTTAAAGGGTTAGATATGATGGACAGAGTGCCTGATGAACTATGAACAGAGGTTCATGACATTGTACAGGAGACAGGGATCAAGACCATCCCCAAGAAAAAGAAATGCAAAAATGCAAAATGGCTGTCTGAGGAAGCCTTACAAATAGCTGTGAAAAGAAGAGAAGTGAAAAGCAAAGGAGGAAAGGAAATATATACACATTTGAATGCAGAGTTCCAGAGAATAGCAAGGAGAGATAAGAAAGCCTTTCTCAGTGGTCAGTGCAAAGAAATAGAGGAAAACAACAGAATGGGAAAGACTAGAGATCTCTTCAAGAAAATTAGAGATACCAAAGGAAAATTTCACGCAAAGATGGGCTCAGTAAAAGACAGAAATGGTATGGACCTAGCAGAAGCAGAAGATATTAAGAAGAGGTGGCAGGAATACACAGAAGAACTGTACAAAAAAGATCTTCAAGACCCAGATAATCATGATGGTGTGATCACTGACCTAGCCAGACATCCTGGAATGTGAAGTCAAGTGGGCCTTGGGAAACATCCCTAAGAACAAAGCTAGTGGAGGTGATGGAATTCCAGTGGAGCTATTCCAAATCCTGAAAGATGATGCTGTGAAAGTGCTGCACTCAATATGCCAGCAAATTTGGAAAACTCAGCAGTGGCCACAGGACTGGAAAAGGTCAGTTTTCATTCCAATCCCAAAGAAAGGCAATGCCAAAGAATGCTCGAACTACCGCACAATTGCACTCATCTCACTCGCTAGCAAAGTAATGCTCAAAATCCTCCAAGCCAGGCTTCAACAAAACATGAACTATGAACTTCCAAATGTTCAAGCTGATTTTAGAAAAGGCAGAGGAACAAGAGATCAAATTGCCAACATCTGCTGGATCATGGAAAAAGCAAGAGAGTTCCAGAAAAACATCTATTTCTGCTTTATTGACTATGCCAAAGCCTTTGACTATGTGGATCACAATAAACTGTGGAAAATTCTGAAAGAGATGGGAATACCACAACCTACCTGCCTCCTGAGAAATCTGTATGCAGGTCAGGAAGCAACAGTTAGAACTGGACATGGAATAACAGACTGGTTCCAAATAGGAAAAGGAGTACATCAAGGCTGTATATTGTCACCCTGCTTATTTAACTTCTATACAAAGTACATCATGAGACATGCTGGGCTGGATGAAGCACAAGCTGGAAGGAAGATTGCCAGGAGAAGTATCAATAACCTCATATATGCAGATGACACCACCCTTATGGCAGAAAGTGAAGAGGAACTAAAGAGCCTGTTGATGAAAGTGAAAGAGGAGAGTGAAAAATTTGGCTTAAAGCTCAACATTCAGAAAACAAAGATCATGGCATCTGGTCCCATCACTTCATGGCAAATAGATGGAGAAACATTGGAAAGAGTGGCAGACTTTATTTTTTGGGGCTCCAAAATCACTATAGATGGTGACTGCAGCCATGAAATTAAAAGACGCTTACTCCTTGGAAGAAAAGTTATGGCCAACCTAGATAGCATATTCACAAGCAGAGACATCACTTTGCCAACAAAGGTTCGTCTAGTCAAGGCTATGGTTTTTCCAGTAGTTATGTATGGATGTGAGAATTGGACTATAAAGAAAGCTGAGCTCCAAAAAATTGATGCTTTTGAACTGTGGTGTTAGAGAAGACTCTTGAGAGTCCCTTGGACTGCAAGGAGATCCAACCAGTCCATCCTAAAGGAGATTGGTCATGGGTGTTCATTGGAAGGACTGACATTGAACCTGAAAATCCAATACTTTCGCCACCTGATGTGAAGAGCTGACTCATTTGAAAAGACCCTGATGCTGGGAAAGATTTAAGGTAGAAGGAGAAGGGGATGACAGAAGATGAGATGGCTAGATAACATCACTGACTCAATGGACATGAGTTTGAGTAAGCTCTGGAAGTTGGTGATGCACATGAAGGCCTGGCGTGTTGCAGTCCATGGGGTCACAAAGAGTCAGACATGACTAAGTGACTGAACTGAACTGAACTGAACTGATAACAGTAGAAGGGCTTCCCTCATACTTCAGTTGGTAAAAGAATCTGCCTGCAATGCAGGAGACCCCAGTTCGATTCCTGGGTCGGGAAGATTCGCTGGAGAAGGGATAGGCTACCCATTCCAGTATTCTTGGGCTTCCTTTGTGGCTCAGATGATAAATAATCCACCTGCAATGTGGGAGACCTGGGTTCGATACCTGGGTTGGAAAGATCCCTTGGAAAAGGGAAAGGGTACCCACTCCAGTATTCTGGCATGGAGAATTCCATGGATGGTTAGTCCATGGAGTCACAAAGAGTCGGACACGACTGAGCGACTTTCACTTCCCTTCTCTTCACTTCATAATGGTAGAAATATTGGAGATGAGCTAAAGGGCCACCAAGGAGGGACTAGTTAATTTATAATCTACTATTATACTAGTAAGAATACTAATAGATTATATTATTGACTATGCCAAAGCCTTTGACTGTGTGGATCACAATAAACTATGGAAAATTGTGAAAGAGATGGGAATACCAGACCACCTGATCTGCCTCTTAAGAAATCTGTATGCAGGTCAGGAAGCAACAGTTAGAACTGGTCATGGAACAACAGACTGGTTCCAAATAGGAAAAGGAGTACGTCAAGGCTGCATATTGTCACCATGTTTATTTAACTTATATGCAGAGTACATCATGAGAAATGCTGGACTGGAAGAAACACAAGTTGGAATCAAGATTGCCGGGAGAAATATCAATAACCTCAGATATGCAGATGACACGACTCTTATGGCAGAAAGTGAAGAGGGGCTAAAAAGCCTCTTGATGAAAGTGAAAGTGGAGAGTGAAAAGGTTGGCTTAAAGCTCAACATTCAGAAAATGAAGATCATGGCATCTGGTCCCATCACTACATGGGAAATAGATGGGGAAACAGTGGAAACAGTGTCAGACTTTGTTTTTCTGGGCTCCAAAATCACTGTAGATGGTGACTGCAGCCATGAAATTAAAAGACGCTTACTCCTTGGAAGGAAAGTTATGACCAACCTAGATAGCATATTCAAAAGCAGAGACATTACCAACAAAGGTTCGCCTAGTCAAGGCTATGGTCTTTCCTGTGGTAATGTATGGATGTGAGAGCTGGACTGTGAGGAAGGCTGAACGCCGAAGAATTGATGCTTTTGAACTGTGGTGTTGGAGAAGACTCTTGAGAGTCCCTTGGACTGCAAGAAGATCCAACCAGTCCATTCTGAAGGAGATCAATCCTGGAATTTCTTTGGAGGGAATGATGCTAAAGCTGAAACTCCAGTATTTTGGCCACCTCATGCGAAGAGTTGACTCATTGGAGAAGACTCTGATGCTGGGAGGGATTGAGGGCAGGAGGAGAAGGGGACGACAGAGGATGAGATGGCTGGATGGCATCACTGACTCGATGGATGCGAGTCTGAGTGACCTCCGGGAGCTGGCGATGGACAGGGAGGCCTGGCGTGCTGCGGTTCATGGGGTCGCAAAGAGTCAGATACGACTGAGCGACTGATCTGATCTCTGATCTGATTCTCAGGCTTGAGCATACCTAATACTAACAGCTTGAACCAGCTTGAACATGAGGAAGTTCACGGTTCACATATTGCTGAAGCCTGGCTTGGAGAATTTTGAGCATTACTTTACTAGCGTGTGAATTGAGAATTACTTTACTAGCCTGAGAATCACTGCTGATCTAATCATTAAGTTGACCTGAGACAGACCAAACAGAGAAAAACAAACTGAATTTTTGTATGAAAGGGAGTTCATAAAAATAAGAGATTCAAAGCAGTGAATAAGCTGGCACCTTTTATACCTCTTAGACAAAGAAACAGTAAATTCGTGAAGAATGGATAGCACGAAGAAGTGTAGGCTTGGGGCAGTAAATTACTGAGGAAGCAAAAAAGCCTTGAATTCCCTATCTCTTATGATAAGGATGTCTTTCTACCCTTCTGGTACATGGAGGATCACTTCACTTGGGAGACTTATTTCCTGCTTTCAGGGGATAAAGGAGGGTCAGTGTGTCTTCCTGCTGCTCAAGGGGCTTTAATTCAGAATAATCTATATAGTAATATGGTATATTTTGAGGTGGCATATTTTGTTCCCTTTTTAAAAAAATTCATTTATTTATTTTATTTTTGGCAGTGCTGAGTCTTCGTGGCTGCTTGGGGGTTTTCTCTAGTTGCAGCAAGTGAGGGCTACTCTTTGTCACCATACATGGGCTTCTCATTGAGGTGGCATCTCTTGTTGTGGAGCACGGGCTCTAGTTATGTGGGCTCAGTAGTTTTAGGCCACAGGACTTAGTTGTCCTGCTTCATGTGGAATCTTACCAGCGATCGGACCTGTATCCCCTGCATTAGCAGGAGGATTCTTAACCACTGGCTCACCAGGGAAGTCCTTGCCCCCTCTTAATAATAATAATAATGGCTATATTTGCTTACATTATTTTTTTTTTTCACTTAGATTACAGAGAGTTCTACTGATTCACTTATAAGTGAGTTTCAATTGTCATTCTGTCTTTAATGGTGAGGTCCATGACCTTGTGTTAGTCAATCAGACATGTCCAGTTCTTTGTGACTCCATGGACTCTAGCCTGCCAGGCTCCTCTGTCCATGGGATTCTCCAGGCAAGAATATTGGAGTGGGTTGCCATTTCCTTCTCCAGGGATCTTCCTGAGCCAGGGATTGAACTCAGGTCTCCTGCACTGCAGGTAGATTTTTTTTTTTTTTTACCATCTGCGCCACCAGGGAAGCCCCTTAGATGCCAAAAAGTCCATGAACCCAGACGCATAGTCACCAGTGCAGAAATATTCATTTTTATTCTTACCACATTTAAGGCTAGCTCATATCTTATTTTATGTATGTGTATATATATAAGCATCACTACAAACAAAGCTAGTGGAGGTGATGGAATTCCAGTGGAGCTATTCCAAATCCTGAATGATGATGCTGTGAAAGTGCTACACTCAATATGCCAGCAAATTTGGAAAACTCAGCAGTGGCCACAAGATTGGAAAAGGTCAGTTTTCATCCCAATCCCAAAGAAAGGCAATGCCAAGGAGTGCTCAAACTACCGAACAATTGCACTCATCTCACACGCTAGTAAAGTAATGCTCAAAATTCTCCAAGCCAGGCTTCAGCAATATGTGAACCGTGAACTTCCTGACGTTCAAGCTGGTTTTAGAAAAGGCAGAGGAACCAGAGATCAAATTGCCAACATCCTCTGGATCATGGAAAAAGCAAGAGAGTTCCAGAAAAACATCTATTTCTGCTTTCTTGACTATGCCAAAGCCTTTGACTGTGTGGATCACAATAAACTATGGAAAATTCTGAAAGAGATGGGAATACCAGACCACCTGATCTGCCTCTTAAGAAATCTGTATGCAGGTCAGGAAGCAACAGTTAGAACTGGTCATGGAACAACAGACTGGTTCCAAATAGGAAAAGGAGTACGTCAAGGCTGTATATTGTCACCATGTTTATTTAACTTATATGCAGAGTACATCATGAGAAATGCTGGACTGGAAGAAACACAAGTTGGAATCAAGATTGCTGGGAGAAATATCAATAACCTCAGATATGCAGATGACACCACCCTTATGGCAGAAAGTGAAGAGGGGCTAAAAAGCCTCTTGATGAAAGTGAAAGTGGAGAGTGAAAAGGTTGGCTTAAAGCTCAACATTCAGAAAACGAAGATCATGGCATCTGGTCCCATCACTGCATGGGAAATAGATGGGGAAACAGTGGAAACAGTGTCAGACTTTGTTTTTCTGGGCTCCAAAATCACTGCAGATGGTGACTGCAGCCATGAAATTAAAAGACGCTTACTCCTTGGAAGGAAAGTTATGACCAACCTAGATAGCATATTCAAAAGCAGAGACATCACTTTACCAACAAAGGTTCGCCTAGTCAAGGCTATGGTCTTTCCTGTGGTCATGTATGGATGTGAGAGCTGGACTGTGAAGAAGGCTGAGCGCCGAAGAATTGATGCTTTTGAACTGTGGTGTTGGAAAAGACTCTTGAGAGTCCCTTGGACTGCAAGAAGATCCAACCAGTCCATTCTGAAGGAGATCAAACCTGGGATTTCTTTGGAGGGAATGATGCTAAAGCTGAAACTCCAGTATTTTGGCCACCTCATGCGAAGAGTTGACTCATTGGAGAAGACTCTGATGCTGGGAGGGATTGAGGGCAGGAGGAGAAGGGGACGACAGAGGATGAGATGGCTGGATGGCATCACTGCCTCGATGGATGCGAGTCTGAGTGACCTCCGGGAGCTGGTGATGGATAGGGAGGCCTGGCGTGCTGCGGTTCATGGGGTCGCAAAGAGTCGGACACGACTGAGCGACTGATCTGATCTGATATATATATACATATATATACATACATATACGTACATACATATATATATACATACATACATATACATATATATATATGTATATATATATAAGAAAGGAGAAACAAAGAGTCTTCAAAGAGAGAAGCGAGATTGCGGTGACACGTTTCTTTCCTCTGCAGGCTGGTGTGCCCTCTGGGAGCCACGTGTCACTGGCTGCCTTGTGCACCTCTCTGGAAATGTTGCAGCCAGCAAGCCACAGTGAGGATGCCTTTTTCTGGGCAGAACTGCCTGCCAGGGACTTCAAAGCAGAGGAAAGGAGCCCCGAGTTGGAGGGGATCAGTATCTGGGATCAGTGAGAGCCCATCCTTGGGCTAGAGCCCACATCTTCTCTCTGGGTCAGACCATTTCTGCTTGGTCTGTGGGAACCCAGCTGAGTTAGGAAAAGAGCAGCCTGCTTGAGAAGCCTCAGAGCTAAAGGCTCAAACACATTAATATTAGGCTTCTTCCTATCTTGGTGGTCCCCCCAACCCCCCAAAAAAGAGCATTCCAAGGAGATCTCTGAGACCTAAAAATACACCTTTAACTGGACCTTTCTAAGGAGACAGTTAAGATCTCCCTAACACCTCTGCGAACTGTGTAGAGCAGTCAGTGATTTCTTAGTTGGGTATTTCCTTCAAATACCCTGGGTATGTCCTGGCTCTTATCAATTTCAGATATTTTTCCAAGAACCCCAGGGAGATTTGCAGAGGGATAATCCAGTTCACTGGTAAAAATGAAACCACTACCACACAGCCGGTGATGCAGTCAATAAAGCAAGTTTAGAAAAGAGGCACCAAAGAAAACTGGAAGGTTTGGTATCTTAAAGAGAAAAACCACAG
Organism: Tragelaphus eurycerus; assembly: GCA_935064755.1. NCBI lineage: Eukaryota > Metazoa > Chordata > Mammalia > Artiodactyla > Bovidae > Tragelaphus > Tragelaphus eurycerus. Next base: position 509,547 of record CAKXYN010000186.1, on the reverse strand, counting down.
TGATACAGCTTCAACCTGCTGGATGGGTTATGAGGTTTCTCCACGCACTTACCCAGGGTTTCTGTTACTAATCAGAGCCCTAGTGAGTTGCAAGAAAAACCCAACCACCAGCAAACTTGACTCTGTCTCCCCTGCGTTGAAGACATTAACTTGTATCACTCCATGTATGCTATTTTTCCCCTTATAATCTTGCCCAATTTTCTCCATTTAAACATTGGAATAAAAACCACCACTTACGATGCATGCTGGTTTCATAAACAAGGGCACAAAGGTTCAGAGGATTAAGTACATTTTCCCAATCACACAGCTGCTGCTAAGTCGCTTCAGTCGTGTCCGATTCTGTGCGACCCCATAAATGGCAGCCCACCAGCTAGGGAAAGGCAAAAGAAAAAATAAATGAACGAATGAAAAAAGAAAAAAAAAACATCTGGATATAATGTAACTAACACCAAAATCCTTGTTCTTTCTTTCTTCCCAGACTTTGCATCAGAGGGAGGGAAAAAAAAAAAAAAGATACGAGTTACTGTGTGATTGGTTATATTTGATTATAGTGTATTTGTAAGAACAATATAGAGCAACATTTCTTTCTATTAAGCTTCTCTAAAAGTAATTAAAAAGCAGAGATATTACTTTGCCAACAAAGGTCAGTCTAGTCAAAGCTATGGTTTATCCAGTAGTTATGTATGGATGTGAGAGTTGGACTATAAAGAAAGCTGAGCACCAAAGAATTAATGCTTTTGAACTGTGGTGTTGGAGAAGACTCTTGAGAGTCCCTTGGACTGCAAGGAGATCCAACCAGTCCATCCTGAAGGAAATCAGGCCTGAATATTCATTGGAAGGACTGCTGCTAAAGCTGAAACTCCAATGCTTTGGCCACCTGATGTGAAGAACTGACTCACTGAAAAGACCTTGATGCTGGGAAAGATTGAAGGCAGGAGGAGAAGGGGGCAACAGAGGATGAGATGGTTGGATGGCATCACGGACTCAATGGGTGTGAGTCTGAGTAAACTCTGGGAGTTGGTGATGAATAGGGAGGCTGCAGTCCATGGGGTCACAAAGAGTCAGGAAACAACTGAGCGACTGAACTGAACTGAAAAAGAACTGTATGTTATAGTAATAATAGACGGGATTTATGGGTCACCAAAGTTATAGATGGGGAAACAGTGGAAACAGCATCAGACTTTATTTTTTGGGCTCCAAAATCATTGCAAATGGTGACCGCTGCCGTGAAATTAAAAGATGCTTACTCTTTGGAAGGAAAGTTATGACCAACCTAGATAGCATATTCAAAAGCAGAGACATTACTTTGCCAACAAAGGTCTGTCTAGTCAAGGCTATGGTTTTTCCTGTGGTCATGTATGGATGTGAGAGTTGGACTGTGAAGAAAGCTGAGCACCAAAGAATTGATGCTTTTGAACTGTGGTGTTGGAGAAGACTCTTGGGAGTCCCTTGGACTGCAAGGAGATCCAACCAGTCCATTCTGAAGGAGATCAGCCCTGGGATTTCTTTGGAAGGAATAATGCTAAAGCTGAAAGTCCAGTACTTTGGCCACCTCATGCAAAGAGTTGACTCATTGGAAAAGACTCTGATGCTGGGAGGGATTGGGGGCAGGAGCAGAAGGGGATGACAGAGGATGACATGGCTGGATCGCATCATTGACTAGATGGACATGAGTCTGAGTGAACTCTGGGAGTTGGTGATGGACAGGGAGGCCTGGCATGCTGCGATTCATGGAGTCACAAAGTGTCGGACTCAACTGAGTGACTAAACTGAACTGAACTGAAAGTTAGCCTATAGACGAGGCTCTGCTCTTTGCTAGTAACATGGTTCTGAATAAGCCACCCCTTGACATTATCCTCCTCATTTATAAAGTGAAGGTGTTGAGTTAAACCACCTCTAAGACCATTGCTTACTTTGAGAATTGACCCACATCAGCTCAGAACAAAATTGAAAGGTGGAGTTAAGTGATAAACAGCTACACCTACACAGCAACGTTTGACCTATATCATGCTGCTATCATCTCCATCACTATCTTTATGTGAGGGGCACATTCTCAGAAAGGTCTTCTCTGAGCTTTGCAAGATCTAGTTCATAAGTATCTTTCACTTCCCTTTACTTCCTCCACCTTGTTCATTTCCGTCAGAGCGCTCATCAGAAGTTGAACTATGATATGTGTGTGTGTATTTGTCCAGTGTCTCACTGTCTCCAGGCGATAGGCTCCCAGAAGGCCAGTGGGTTTGTCCACTGCTGTTTCCTAGCACCTTGAACTGTCCCTGCCATAGACCAGCCACTCAGATGTTTGGTGAATAAACAAATGAGTGAGCAAATTGCCTTTTAAATCATGTGCTGGTTATTCTCTGCTTCTCACTTGCAAAGCTGACTTTAGAAGCAGTCCCCAGAGGCAAAAGGCAAGGAAATCTTATTTCTGTGCATTACAAAGAAAACCAGAATGCTGTTGATTACAATGTTGACAGTAGTTATTGGAGATCTGAGTGTTAGGACTGGAGGTAAATTTCATTATCTCTATTTTCCAGAATGTCTTTAGTGAACATAATTTGCTTTGCCATCAGATTTAAGTTTTCACAAAGCGCAGAGTCTTGGTGTGATCTTTAATTTGGAATTTTTCTAGTAGTTAAAGCTACAACCTGGGCACCAGGACAGGGGTGCTTACGGGATCCGTGTGGTGTGTTGGAGCTTCTCCGTCTTTAATTAGCTAAGAAGAGGCATCTTGGGGCTTCCCTGGTGGTTCATTGGTTAAGGACACCAATTTGATCCTTGATCTAGGAAGATCCCACATGCCTCAGTGCTCCTGAGCCACATGTTGCTGAAGCCCGTGCACCTAGAGTCTGTGCCCTGCAATCAGAGAAGCCGCTGCATTGAGAAGCCCGTGAATCATAACTGGAGAAGGCCCGCACATAGCAACGAAGACCCAGCAGTGCCATAAATGAATAATATTTAGAAAAAATAGAATAATAATAAGTATCTTACTATTTCAGCCCTGCGTGGAGGTCTGTGCCCAGAATATGCTCGTGAATCTTTAATCTGGGGGGGGTAAAGCCAGAGGACCTTATTTTGGTTCAATTAGCCAGAACCACCCATAGTGGCAGGTTTCAAGGAACCAAGGAGGTAGGGGCTGAGGGGACTCAAGCTGGTGTGGCCTCTGAGAGCACAGCTGTAGGCAGAAGTAGGGAGGACTGGCCAGGGTCTTCCTGGACAGTAAACAGCAGCAGATGGACAATGCGGGTTGTCCCTGGAGGCTACTGCTCCCCATAAGTCTCCTGAATGAGTCACTTATCACCAGCTAAGTCCAAGAATATCGAAATCCAATGGCTGCATGGTTGGTTTTTTTTTTTTTTTCAGTTTGTTTAGATATTTAATTTTTAGATTATTAAAAAAATTTTTTTTTAATCAGAGTACATATAATGCATAACTTTGAATGTACCAAATGTGAGTTAGAATTTTGGTTCTGGGTATTATCTAACTAGTCTCAGATAAGTTACTTATCTCTAAATTTCCTCGAATGTCGAACAATCCTAATGACAGTCACTTTCAAGGTTATTGTATGAATGATAATAATGGACAAATAGATGAAAGTATTGTGTTTTATAAAGGTATTTTAGTATAATGTAAAGACATGTAATAATTGATTTCACTTTTCTCCTAGTGTCAAAGCTGTGGGTTATTGATAACACTTGATGTTATTTTTTTAAAAAAAGGAAAGTGTAAAAAGTAAAATGAAAACCAAGTAGTTTTTCCCCCCTTCTATAAATAAAGAAACTGAAGCTCCACAAATGTATTAATTTGCCTATGATCACATGGACAGAAAGTAAAGCAGAGGTTTGAGTGCAAACACCTTTTTACTTGCCCCATATTTCAATTCTCCTGAGCTTTCTGAATTCAGATCTCAGAGGACCAAGCCCCCTTACGTGTGTGTGTGCTCGATCGTGTCTGACTCTTTGCAACCCCATAGTCTGTAGCCTGCCAGGCTTCTCTGTCCATGGAATTTTCTAGGCAAGACGACTAGAGCAGGTTGCCATTTCCTACTTCATGGGGTCTTCCCGACCCAGGGATCAAACCCATATCTCCTGCGTTTCCTGGATTGGCAGGTGGATTCTTCAGCGCTGAGCCACCTGGGAAGCCAAAGCCCCCTTATACTGAATGAGAATTCCTCAGGGGATTCCTAAGAGGCAGTGGGCAATACTGATTGTAAACCCAGCCAGTATCAGCTTGGGAGTCAGATTATAAAGCAAAGTGTCTGCTGCCTGTGCCCCCAAGGGGCCACTCTAGGCTGTAGCCTGTCTCTCAGGTTACACCCCTGATGCCCTTGTCCACTATCCATGGCTTTGCTGTTAGAACAAGGATGAAGCTCCAGGGGTGACAGAGAGATGGTGGCCCATGAACACCCTTCACTGTCAGAGATTTTCTACTTCAGTAGAAATAAGAGATATTCTGATGGATTACTAATATTAGAAAAGGTGGGTAGAGCACAAAAACAAATAACCTAAAACATGTCAAAAGTGTTAAAAGTTCATGGACACAGCTTTTGCTGGGCTGATAAATATTTAACAACCAGCCTTGTGAAAGCCCTGCCCTGGTTTGTAATGTTTGCTGGTTTCTGTGGTGTAAAAACTCCCACGATGGCCTATTTTAAGCTGCTAACTCGAGGCCACTGAATGCAGGGTTGGAAAAAGACATAAGGGCACCCATCACGGTATCGTATTTCCACCATGGGTATGTAGTAGACATGAATGACCTCAAGAGCAGAGAAACAATTCCATGCAATAAAATAATCAGGACGTGGTAAGTTTTTATTATTTATCATTTTGTCTTTTATATAGATTTAATTTATTTATAATTTCATGTTTAGTCTTGACTGTACTTAACAACCAGGTCTCATGAATCATGACGAGTTTATCGCCGGCTCTGTGAGCTGATAGAAATAGGCTCCATTCCAGCATGTCTATAGGCATCTTGGCAAGGACTCCTATTTTGGGGAGAGTCTTGGCCTAGGGGTGTTGCGCTATGTGCAAGAGCTGGGTGGACAAGAGGGAGACACTGCCCATCCATCTGCCCTCAGCAACCAGGAGAAGGTCTCAGGATACCCTTAAACCCAGCAGTGCCTCCAGGCACCTATCACCTAACCCAGGACCAGGGTGAGAGGGGCAGGAAGTCTCTCTGGGCTCCCACAGACCCCAGGAAGAATTAAAGCTGGCTTCCCTTTGTGCTTGTGAGGCTGTGCTCAGTGGTGTCTGACTTTTTTGTGACCTCGTGAACTGTAGCCTGGCCAGGCTCCTCTGTCCACGAAATTTTCCAGGTGAGAATACTGGAGTGGGTTGCATGCTCTCCTCCAAGGGATCTTCCCAACCCAGGGACTGAACTTGAGTCTCCTGCCTCTCCTGCATTGGCAGGTGGATTCTTTACTGTATCAACCTGGGAAGCCCAGTTTCCCTTTAAGCATAAGCAAAACTAGTGTTCCATTTCTGAGGTTTCCTGGGCTCAGCCCTCTTCCATATCTCTACCCACTAGGAGACAGATGAAATACCTTCACAACCTCTCTTCCCATGATTAGAGACAAAAGATGATCAATCTAAAGACCTGGAGGAGGTGTGTGGAGGTTAGTTGCTCCACGGCAAGTGGAATCTTCCTGAACCAAGGATAGAACCTGTGTCTCCTGCACTGACAGGCAGATTCTTGACCCCTGGACCACCAGGGAAGTCCTTGCAATTGTTTTTAGTGCTGTAACTGCAAAGGAAAACCCCAAATGTATTTAACTCACTTGGTTTAAAGCAATCACATGAGAATAAGCACCCAACACCCTTTTTAAAGGCCTGTTTGAAATAGTAATCCAGACAATTTCCTAATGTGTATTGTGCAAAGAACATCATTCCAAAAGAAGTTAGTAACGATTGTTTTTGGAGAGGATGCTATTATAGTGACTTTTTTTCTACCTCTGCATTTACACTTGCAGATCAGGCTGTACTTAATTTTTTAAAACAATTCCTTGCTTCGCTGTGGCAGTAAGTTGCCAATAGTCCCTCATATCGTGTTTGCAGGTGACATCTGGTCCTGGGATAAGGAGACTCTGGTTAACAAGGAGTCATGGGAGATGCCTAGCAGAGAATGTCCACAAACCCACCAGGGACTGCTCCAGTGCGTGGGCCCACACAGTTAGGGGGAGTATCATTGCTGAGTCCTCCTCCCCCTCTACAAATGTGAAAAATGAAAGCAATTGCATCTGCTGGAGGAGAGCCCCAAATGGTTCCTTGATGGGGGGGTGCATCCTGAGCCGTGTGGTAATCTCGGAAGCTGGAGATTAAGAAATGCTGCACTGGGAGTTTCCATTCAGGAGGTGGAAGAAACAGGCACAGAGCAGAAGTTTCTGTTTTCAGAGTGTGGCACATTTGAGGAAGTCACAGGACAAAGCAATGAATGAAGAAAGAATACATTTCATATAAAACGGATGCAATTTAGGTACTTTGAGAGTCCAGAGTTTGAGCTTTCTGCACATTAAGAGCAGAAGGTGTCTGGTTCACACCCAGGCCCAGTATACACAGGTTTATTCAGAGGTAAACACCAACCACAGCTGAGAGACCAGGAAGCAGCGGGTTTCTCACCCCAACCCCCACCGGAGGACTCCCTCTCTGCTCCAGGCCCATGGCCTTCCTCTCATTGCTGGTCCCACTTTGCACCATGAGAGCAAAAGTTGGTGAGTACAGTGAGGTCCCCAAAGGGGTGTGTGTGTGTGTGTGTGTGTGTGTGTGTGTGTGTGTGTGTGTGTGTGTATGTGTGTACGCACTCAGCTGTGTCCGACTTTTGTGATCCCGTGGACTGTAGCCCTCCAGGCTCCTCTGTCCATGGGATTTCCCAGGCAAGAATACTGGAGTGGGTTGCCATTTCCTTCTCTAGTCCCCAAAGTTGAGGAGAAGACAAAGCAAAGAGGTGGACAGAGTAAACTGTCCCCTTCATCCTGGTCTGTCCTCTGCTCTGAGTCCTAGGAGGGATCTGTAGGGAAAAGCCCTGCACAGTGATGTGGAAGAACATGGATACCCTTGTATTCCTTAAAGGCTCAATGGTCAAGAATCCGCCTGCCCATGCCGGAGACTCATGAGATGTGTGTTCAATCCCTGAGACAGGAAGATCCCCTGGAATAGGAAACGGTGACCCTCTCCAGTATTCTTGCCTGGAAAGTTCCATGGACAGAGGAGCTCTATGGGCTACAGCCCATGGGGTTGCAAAGTGTTGAATGTGACTGAAAGACTGGGCATGCACATATTCCTTAAGGCAAGGGTCCCCAACCCCCAGGATCTAATGCATGATGATCTGAGGTGGAGCTGAGGTGATAATAATAGAAAGAAAGTGAACAATAAATGGAATAGATTTGAATTATCCTGAAGCCATCCCCATTCCACCTCCACTGCCTGCCACCCCGACCTGCCAGTCCATGGAAAAGTTGTCTTCCACAAAACCAGCTCCTGGTGCCAAAAAAGTTGGGGACTGCAGCCTTAAGGCATTTGGGGGCCTCTGCGGTCCTCTCTGGGATGCTATATGGTGACTAAGGGGTCAGAGCGAAAGGTACTGTTGCTCACGTGGTCCCCGCAGGTCTGATGGAATCTCTAATCCACCCTAAAATGCTGAGTGAGGCCAACAGGTCCATCTGCCAACAGCTGCAGGGGGCCCAGCTTGGGCTGGAGGAAATCTTTTATGTGCCAGAGGAGCAAGGCCCAAGCCTATGGAGCATCAGCAGTGGAGGTGGGGCAAGGAGTGGGGCAGGCGCCAGAATCTTCCCTCCCACCCCACCATGCTTCATCCTTCCGTCTGCTGTGCCTTTTTAGCAGCATCCAAGCTAAATACTCTGACAGTGCAGGCAAGTTTTCACATTACAGCCTCGATACTTAGAAAGACTTAATATGAAAACATTCAATTATCATTGAAATTCACTTACCATAAGAAACTGACCCGTTGAAATGAAAAAAAATCAAGACCTACTGGATTTTTAAAATGGAATTTCAACTGTTCAGAAAATTTAAAGATTATTATAATGGTTTTACATTTATTACTTATGTGTCTGTACACTTTCTCATCTGAAGGTTATTATCAGATGTTTAAAGAGGTCATTATTCAAACATCTTAATGGCTAAGAGGTTTTACCCATTACTTCTGCTTTACTGACTATGCCAAAGCCTTTGACTGTGTGGATCACAATAAACTATGGAAAATTCTTCAAGAGATGGGAATACCAGATCACCTAACCTACCTCTTGAGAAATCTGTATACAGGTCAAAAAACAACAGTTAGAACCAGACATGGAACAACAGACTGGTTCCAAATTGGGAAAGGAGTACCTCAAGGCTGTATATTGTCACCCTGCTTATTTAACTTATATGCAGAGTAGAGTACATCATGTGAAATGCTGGGCTGGATGAAGCACAAGCTAGAATCAAGATTGCCTGGAGAAATATCAATAACCTTGGATATGCAGATAACAACACCCTTATGGCAGAAAGCAAAGAGGAACTGAGGAGCTTCTTGATGAAAGTGAAAGAGGAGTGTGAAAAAGCTGGCTTAAAACTCAACATTCAAAAAACTAAGATCATGGCATCTGGTCCCACTACTTCACTGCAAACAGATGGGGACACAATGGAAACAGTGACAGATTTTATTTTGGGGGCTCCAAAATCACTGCAGATGGTGACTGCAGCCATGAAATTAAAAGATGCTTGCTCCTTGGAAGAAAAGCTATGACCAACCTGGGCAGCACATTAAAAAGCAGAGACATTACTTTGCCGACAAAGGTCTGTCTAGTCAAGGCTATGGTTTTTCCGGTAGTCATGTATGGATGTGAGAGTTGGATTATAAAGAAAGCTGAGCTCCAAAGAACTGATGCTTTTGAACTGTGGTGTTGGAGAATATTTTTGAGAGTCCCTTGGACTGCAAGGAGATCCAACCAGTCCATCCTAAAGGAAATCAGGCCAGAATATTCATTGGAAGGACTGATGCTGAGGCTGAAGCTCCAATACTTTTGCCACTTGATTCTTCAAATAACTGACTCATTGGAAAAGACCCTGATGCTGGGAAAGATTGAAGATGGGAGGAGAAGGGGATGACAGAGGATGAGATGGCATCACCGACTCAATGGAGATGAGTTTGAGCAGGTTCTAGGAGTTGGTTTGGGCAGGGAAGCCTGGCATACTGCAGTCCATGGGTCGCAAAGAGTTGGACACAACTGAGCAACTGAACTGAATAGGTAAATATGTATGTGAAAGTGTTAGTCGCTCAGTCATGTCCAACTCTTTACAATCCCATAGACTGTAGTCCACTAGGTCCTCTGTCCATGGAATTCTCCAGGCAAGAGTACTGGAGTGGATTGCCATACCTTTCTCCAGGAAATCTTCTCAACCCAGGCATCCAACCCAGGTCTCCCGCATCATGGCCAGATTTTTTACCATTTGAGCTATCCAGGATAGTGGGTAAATATGTATACCTGCAACAAAAGCCAGAGAGCAAAAAGTTATGCTGATTAAATCAGGCTCAAGTTCCACTTAACTTTAAAAACATCTTATTTAAAACTTTACTAAAATTCAAGATTTAATGACCTTCCTCAAACACTTGTATTTTATTGTTATTATAATTTAAGAAAATGAAATATTGATACATTTTTCTTCAAGTCACATATTGCTGTCATTTAGTCGCTCAATTGTGTCTGACTCAGTGACTCCATAGACTGTAGCCCACCAGGCTCCTCTTTCCATGGGGTTTCACAGGCACGAATACTGGAGTGGGTTTTCATTTCCTTCTCCAGGGGTTCTTCCCAACCCAGGGGCCAAACCTGTGTCTCCTGCATGACAGGCAGATTCTTTACCACTGAACCACCAGGGAAGCCCAAGTCACATATAGGTATCCTCCAATTTGTTCCAGCTTATCCCAGTATTCTAGAAAAATACTATAACTTTTATGAATGTGAAAAAGACTGGAAAGCAGTGTCCTGTATTCTATTTATCAGTATAGATCTGGTTAGGGTTACACAGACTGATGCACCAACTGAAGCATCTACTGTTGTTAATCACCTTGGTCCTGGGGGTGTAAATGAGCTCTGATTTCCACACTACACATAACAAGCCTATTACTGTCCCAATGCACCTGTGGAGAAGCCTCTTCAAGTAAACTGCAACCTTGCAGCTCAGTTTTCAAGTGCATTTTGCTGGCTGCAAATAGCCATCTCTGCTTTAATCACCCCTCTCTGGCTGTGCATGCTCCCCACTGGGTGGCTTCTCCTCGGCAAACTGAAGCCTCACTTTTCCAGCACACTGAGCAGGATTGCTTTTGCAGCCTGTGTAACAGTCTTGACCAAGAAAAATGCAAGTAGTCTGCAAACTTTTTCTTTCCCTTTAATTGTCTTCTCTCTCCAGTAATCCTGGTCACCAAGGCCAATCTCTGTTAGACATTAAAAAGTGAGTAAAGCCTCTTAATTCACCCCACCATATGAAATCTGCTATTGCATAAGCAGTGAAGAACCAGAGAGAACCCCCCTGGAGCAGCCATTTCAGTAGCTCCCTAAAATGCAGCTATATTTGGAAGATCTCTGTGTAGGAAATAAGGCTAATACATAGTTCCCAGAAGATTAGGTGTGGTTTTCATGAGCTCATCAAGGGGGCGGTTCCATGTTTCTATTTTTAAAGTGTGTATAAAACTCATCCTTCCTTGGTGGAAGACAACAGATAAGAGGAAAGACGTTTCTCACATTACAGTTAGAGGCAATAACCCGGCCAATCTGGTTCCCAGAGAAAAGACTAAGTAGTTCAGTTTCAGCCGAGACTGGGATAATCTGCTCTTGAGTTCCGGCCAAATTCCAGGGAGTCTGCTTCCAGGCCAGTGGGGCTTCTCCCAGCCTGGGCCCCTGCAGTCTCTGCAGAGTCAGAGCAACTGGGTCGGTCCAAGTAGCACGCCCTCCTCCAGGAGCATAAAAAGCCTAGTCCCCTGGACCAGGTTGGGGGTGGGGAGTGGTTCAGCACTGGGGCCACCTGGAAATGGCACATGCCCATGTCATTCATGTCGCAGCACCCTAGTATTTAAAATAATCTGGGGGATGACTTAGTCCCCAAATAGTCGTCACCATTTTACTAAAGTCTTGGGCCTCTATCAATCATCTTGTTACCATCGTGGGAAACAGGAGCACAGAGAAATAATGGAAGTTAAGGTCCTAGCACCCCACTCCAGTACTCCTGCCTGGAAAATCCCATGGATGGAGGAGCCTGGTGGGCTGCAGTCTAAGGGGTTGCTGAGGGTCGGGCACGACTTGAGTGACTTCACTTTCACTTTTCACTTTCATGCATTGGAGAAGGAAATGGCAACCCACTCCAGTGTTCTTGCCTGGAGAATCCCAGGGACGGGGGAGCCTGTTGGGCTGCCGTCTATGGGGTTGCACAGAGTCGGACACGACTGAAGTGACTTAGCAGCAGCAGCAAGGTCCTACAGTGAGGGCCTTGCTCTTCATCTCAGCTAGCCTCCCTCCACTGGGCAATTCTCAGATGACTTCTTTGGATGGGAGTAACAGTTCACTTTCCATAGGAGAAATATGGAGAGTCTTAGAGTGGGTCCGATGCAGTCTTGAAAGAAATTTGAATCTGGACTCCACAGGGCACATCCAAGGTCTGGGTCACTAACAGGGAGAAAGAGTGTGTGCCTAACAGCAGCAGTCTGCAACCTTTTGGGCACCTGGGACCAGTTTTGTGGAAACAGTTTTAAGATCCTGATGCTGGGAAAGATTGAAGGCAGGAGAAGGGGACAACAGAGGATGAGATGGTTGGATGGCATCACCAACTCAATGGACATGAGTTTGAGCAAGCTCCTGGAGATGGTGATGGGCAGGGAAGCCTGGCATGCTGCAGTCTATGGGGTCGAAAAGAGTCGGACTGGACTGAGCGACGGAACTGAACTGAGAAGCAGGTGGTGGTGGATGGTTTGGGGGATGATTCAAGCGCATTACATTTCTTGTGCATTTTATTTCTATCATTATAACATCAGCTCCTCTTCAAATCATCAGGGATTACATCCTCGAGGATGGGGACCCCTGCCTAACAGCATATCCTTCGGCCTGTCTTGCAAAAGGTACCCAGCAAGATTCAGGCACTGCTGGCGGGAGCGTGAGAGCAGGTATCGGTAGGTATTGGGAATGTGGATTTCACAGAGGGGAGCTGTTTCCCTAACATCTTCTTCCGGCTTCCCTGAGAGTAAACGCTTTCCACTTCGGAAGGACGTTCACTCTAGATGAATTTCGAGCTTCTGCCCCAGCAGGATAGACTCCCAGACTCGACGCTGGGGTTAGGAGGAAATCGGGGCAGACATATTTTGGTATAGGGCAGCACCACCAATAACTAGTTCCAATGAAGGCCGGAAAGAGCTAAACCAGGTTTTGCTGGCGGCGATCTCGGCCCGGGTCCAGGGGTTCGCCCTTACCCCATACCAAACTCCCCGGGTTCGGGCTTACACTGCGGCCACCTCTCGCGAGCCCTGGAACTTGAATGGGTGCGGGGTGGAGCGGGGCGCGGAGCACCGCGCTGTGTGTGTGACCTGAACCGAAATCTGAGCTCAACACCAGCACGTTAGGAACTACGATCTTCCTTCGGGGACAGGGTGCCGAGTCGCGGTCGCCCTTGCCAACTCCGCATCCAGGTGCCCTCTAGCACCCTGGATGCCGGGTAACCCGGCTCAGAGGGAACTCGTAGGTGTTTTCCCAGGCCTAGGGCCGGTGCCGCGCGGTACTCCGCGTCCCCGGGAGGCGTGGCGAGGCTGATTCCGCTCAGGGCGCGCCCCACCCCCTGCCCCGCCTCCAGCTCCGCCCCGGGCCCCGAGGGCAAGTCGGGGGAGGGGGAGGACGGAATTTCCCAGTGCGGGGGCTTGGGCTGCCCCGCAAGCCGGCGGGCTCTTTCTGTTTACGGAGAGAAAGGGGAAATGGAAAAGGCGGGGAGGCGGCGGCTGGTGTCCGCTGCGCCGCCCCTCGGCCGGCTCAGACGCCGTGACTCAGGGGCCGACGAGGGCGGCCCGGGAGCTCGAGCTGCTCCGGGCTCATTTGGCAGCTCGGACCTGGACTGCGCGCCAAGCTCCGGGGCCGGTCGCCCTGGCTCCCTCTTCTGCTGTCGCCGGGCCTGGCGACCCCGGAGCGCCCGGCTCCCGGGGGCTGCCCACCAGGTACGACGAGAGCCGTCGGGGGACTGCGGCGGGAGCGCTCCGCCCGCGGGACCGCGCGGAGGCCGCAGGTAACGCAGACTTTGGGGGCTCGGGGGTATCGTTAGATCGCAGCCCTGCTGGGTGCCCCGGCGTTCCCACCCTGAGATCCGGGGAGCCCCGGCATCAGGGCGTGGGGGTGCGGGGTGTATTCCGGGGCTCCAGGAGGTAGGAGCTGCCCGCTTCCAGCTGCGGCGCTCCGGTGCTGCGCGCGGGTAGTCTCTGCAGCCGGCACAGCTGGAAAGCACCTTGCGCAAGGGTCTCTCGGGGCGCCGCCCCCGACTCCTCCCCCTTCCTCCTGCTTCCCGGATCCCGGGAGCGCTAGCAGAGCAGGTCCCGGCGATGCACCCGGAGGCTGGGACCCTCTGTCACCGCGCCTCCCGCCGTGTGCGCCACCTGCACAGCTGCTCTCTCCCCTGCCCAGACCCGGTGAGTGCACCCCGGAGGCGGGGGCCCTCCGCTGCCCCTCGCCCTAACGAGGGTTGCTCTTCTAACTTGCAAGCCCTTTAAGACTCCCTTCGCTTTAAGGAAAGAGACGGGAGGAAGGGTGTAGGGGTGGGGGCTGGTGGGACCGAGAGACATCGAAGAGCTGAAACTTAAGTTTCATGCTTGTTCCGTGGACCGTCTTCTGCGACTAATAGGGTGATTATAGCAGAAGACCAATGCTGGGTTTTTGGCCTAAGAAAGAATGTTCAGGGGGAAAATGTTATTTCACAGATGTTTCCCCGTGGAAATTCAGTATTCAAGATTCCGAAGTTTAAAAGGAAGAACGGCATACAGATTTTCCCAAAAGTTAACTGTCTTTACGTGAAACACTGCAGTCTGTTTCACTTTGGGAAAGACATATTTTGGCCCAGAATAAAGGACTGCTCTTGATAAAAACAGGGAAAGAAGCGCTAATTCTTCTGTATCTGTGGCCTGAGTTGTAGGTACTTGCCAAGCAGAAGGTAATCTGAATCGGCAAACGCCCCCAGATCTGTTGGGTGGAGGTTTGTGTGCAGTGTTTCGGACTGAGGTCTCCCTGTAAGGAAAATTGGAGAGTTGAGGCACAGAGAGATTTTGAAGTGGCTGTACTTCTAATACAGGGAGAATGGCTTCATTCTGGGGCTTTTTGAGAACAAAAATATCATTAGAGAAAGTCTTCCTGGATGTGTGCCCCGAGGGGCAATGTAATATTTTGGCAGAAAATGTTTTAAATGGGAAGTACCACGAGGTACAATCATCCTTTTGTTAAGTAGGAACTTAGGCCAGTCATATTGGCCATTTTCACTCATACTTGCCAGGAAACCCTCAACTTTTGTTTGTGTAGATGAAAGAAGCCAGGAGTATGCCATTTATGTTTAGGAAAAGTATTTCCTCTTGATTGTATTGCCAGTGTCAGAAATAATTCAGAGCAGATAATTTTGACTGTGGTGGTGGTTTAGTTACCCAGTTGTGTCTGATCCTCGTGACCCCATGGACTATACCCTGCAGGCTCCTCTGCCCATTGGATTTTAGACATGGACAAATGGGCAGAATTTTGACTATATCTGCCCATTTGCCCATGTCTAAAATTGGTAGACTCCCCAACTGCAGTAACAACCAGTGATTTAATGCAGCTTTTTTTTTTTTTTAATTGTAAACTGTGTGGAGAAGGGTCCTTGTGGCTAACGTGGAATACAGATACCTTCACCATTCACACTTTTTCTAGATGGCTACTGATGGTGAATAATTAGGAAATTGTTAGCATTTTGTCTGCCTAGTTAAGGCCTGAAAGTGCTAAGGCTTTTGCCCAGACCTTTAGTGGATGAACTGGTCATCAGGGTTGCCTTGGGAGCACACAGATTTGCGTGAGAGGAGGGTGGCATTGCTAAGGAATTAGTGGCACGGAAGACACACTCCTCCACCTCCCTGCCCTCCCTTTGTGCATTCCCTCCCTCCTCTAGCTTTCAGTTTACGGGTGTGTGTGTCTCCGCCTCTTAGGTTTTACATATAAATGCTCCAGACTTTCTGGAGAATATAAGAACCAAAACCTGCCTTTCCACTCTCTGGATCAGCTGACTTGTAAACTGTATGGACCTTTTTCTCTCTTTCTTTAGCCCTGTTACCCCTGGGAACTTTATTTTCTCTCTGGCCAGCCTTTTGAGAAGTAAACCTAGCAGCTTTGGAAGTTTTTAGCCAGTGGGATCCTAAATTGGGCTGTTTTTGTTTTAATTCCGTTTTTTTTTTTTTCCTGTAAATCTTGCAAGTAGAAACTGCAACTAAACAGCCCCATGAAACCCAAGTTGAACGTTCCTCCATTAACCTAAGAAATTCCTTTCAGAATTCAACAGACTCCAAGAGCCTAAATCAGTCTTCCTCAAAGACCCACTAGGTCTCAGAGAGGGGGCTTTCTTTGCTCTCTAGATGCAACTATCAGTGATGACAGCCATCAAAATGTTTCATAGGTTTCTATTTTTTTTCTTTGTCTCTTATTTTAGAAACGATCTTTAAAACCTTGCTGCAAAGAAGTGGAGGAATAGGTAGCCACATCCCATTTGCAGATAAGAAAGCTGCTCTGTTGAGGTATCTGCAAAGTCAGGAATCAGACTCGGTCCTTTGCTTTCATGCACATCATAGCAGCTGCAAAAGACACAGTTGATTCACTGTGTACCAGACTCTGCACCTAGCACCTTGTGCTCTTGAGCTCCTTTGATCCTCACAACCACCTATGAAGGACATGCTGTTATTACTTGCATTTTACAGATGGGGAATGTTGATGTGCAGTGGGGTTAAAGAGGGCTTTGCAGGTGGTTCCGTGGGTAAAGTACTTGGCCAAGATTAGCAGACAGAAAAGGAGAGGCTAGAGATTGGATCCCCTGCAGTCTGAGTCTAGGTGGGGTGTCAGACTGCAGGATCTTACCTTCTTATCCCAGACACTGTTTGTAGAGCAGAAATTGATCCCCCAGTAACTTAATAATGGCACAAAATTGCATGGTTCGTTTCTCCAGTGAAATTCACCAAGAGGTCTGTGTCTGGGTCTTGTGGGCAGGTGGCCCTAAGGTGGAATATTTCCCTGGGTTTGGTGTGTGTGCTCCAGGTTGATGGGAGCCTGTGGGTTTTATTTATCACCTGTGTGCATTGAAGGCTTATGCTTTTAAGAACCTGAAACATCTCTCAGAGAGAGGCTGCTTCCAGGAGTGTAGTCGTTTAAGTAGACATACATACCTTTCTGTTTTCTTAGGTCCCTTAAGTCCTTTTATCTTTAACCCTTTGGGATGGGATTGTTCCAAAATCCTGTGTTACAGCCTCACAGTTTAAAATTCATTTCTCTTCATTTTCTCATTTACAGATCCCCAAGTATGGCTCCTGATGTGTGTAAAAAACTGAAATACAGTTTTGGCTAAGCAGACATAGTTGACCTTGTCTGTGTCTTGCTTATGATAGATTTGGCTGCCTTGGCCTCTTACCACAACTTGTAGAGAGTCTTTGATTTAGATGTTATATGAACCCTCTTGAGTCTGTGAGATGCATGCTTTGTCCCGTTAAAGAGTTCTGGTCACAGGAAGGGACAGCTGATTACAGGTTAAAAGAATCTTCTCCTTTCTCATAGCCATCCTCAGCAGAAGGAGGAGTTGAGGTTTGCTGTTGTCCTTCTGAGTCAGCCGTTTAATTTATTTGCATCAAAATTATTCCTGAAACTTGACTTACCATCACCAAATTTGCTTAGATTAAAATCCATTTGAGATGCTTCTGGCTTCAAGACCTGAATTTTATTTGCAAAGCTAGCTCCTGAATTTGGTAAAGGAATTTTTTTTTAAGTGTATTTCTATTTTTATTTTATGTATTTATTTACCTTTGGCTATACCATGTGGCTTGAAGAATCTTCATTCCCCCACCTGGGATTGAACCCATGATCCTGTGGTAAAAGGGCAGAGTCCTAACCACTGAACTGTCAGGGAATTCCCAGAGAGTTTCTTTTCTTTTTAAATTTACCCAAGGCCTAAAAGTCACAGAGATCATGCAGAAAGGGTTGCCCGTTTTGGGAGAGCAGCAGGTTGGAAACTGTCAAGAACCAGGCGCCTCAGCTCCTGCTCCTCAAATTCACATTTGGGTTTAGTGAACGTTTATTTTCAGAGGCTATAGCTGATGCCAGCAACTCAGTGAGTAAGTGGGTAGCTAGTGAGTTCACTGGCTCTCAGGTTTCCTCTCTGTAAAGTCAGCGCCAGATTAAAGGTTATCTCAGGTCCCTTTCTTCACTGTCTGTGCACTTGACCTCACACACCCTGTGGCTGGAGCCCCTTTTTTATGAACAAAAGCACATAGAAGCCTGTACCCAGTCAATCTTGTCAGTTTCCTATTGATCGCAAATACACACACAGTAAAGTAAGTAGTTGCGCTTTCTTCTGCAGACTCTTTGGAGAGCCCAACAGTGATGGAGTTCATGAGCACCGGGAGTGACAACAAAGAAGAACTCGATTTATTAATGAAACATTTGAATGTGTCCGATGTGATAGACATTATGGAAAATCTTTATGCAAGTGAAGAGCCAGCGGTTTATGAACCCAGTCTGCTGACCATGTGTCAGGACAGTAACCACAACGAGGAGGAGCGGTCTGAGTCTCTGCTGCTCAGTGGGCAGGAGGGCCCCTGGTTGTCCTCAGTCAGATACGGGACCGTGGAGGACTTGCTTGCTTTTGCAAACCACATATCCAACACTGCGAAGCGTTTATACAGACGCCGACCTCAAGAATCTGGAATTTTGTTAAATATGGTATGTTTTTTCCTCATCAGTTGAATGCTGTGTGTTCAGCTTCCTACTCCTGCTACATTTAATGCTGAGTGGGATTTGAACGTTGTTCAGACTGGCTGCCAGGTACAGTTTTTAAAAATGGAATATCTGTAAGAATGACCTCCGTGTGAAAGATGCAAAAAATACAGCCTTCATTAAAAGTTTCATTTAAAGAATCTTCTCCATATTTTAGAAGTAGTTCTACAAATAGGTAATTAAGAAGACTGAATTTTAATTTCATTATTCACTGAAGAGCTCACTTGTCAATTAAGTCAAAGAGAAAGGCTTTAAGACTCATGTGAGAGGGGAATAAAGACTTTGTCTTTATACATATATTATATAGTATAGTTTATGTATAATTTTATATAAGTTACAGGTGTACAATATAATGATTCACAATTTTTGAAGGTTATACTCCACGTATATTATTTTAAAATATTGGCTATATTTCCTATGTAACACGATATATCCTTATAGATTATTTTACACATAATAGTTTGCACCTCTCAATCCTCTACCCACTGTTAGCCATTAGTTTATTTTCTATGAATGTGTTTCTTTTTTTAATATTTATTAATTTTTTATTTTTTAGATTCTACATATAAGTGATATCATGCAGTGTTTGTGTTTGTTGGCCTTAATTTCGCTTAGCATAATACCCTCCAAGTCCATCCATGTTGTTGCAAATGGCAAAACTTCATTCTTTTTTTATGACTGAGTAGTATTCCATTGTGTGTGTGTGTGTGTGTGTGTGTGTGTGTGTAACCACATCTTTATCCATTCATGTGTTGACAGATGGTTAGATGGCTTCCATTTCTTGGCAATTGTAAATAATGCTGCTGAGAACACTGGGATGCATGTGTCTTATTGAATTATTGTTTCCATTTTTTTCAGATATATGCCCAAGAGTAGAATTGCTTGGGAATATGGTGGTTCTCTTTTAAGTTTTTTGAGAAACCTCCGTCCTGTTTTCCATAGTGGCTGCACCAATTTGTATTCCCACCAACAGTGTAGAAGGATTCCCTTATCTTCACATCCTCATCAGCATTCGTTATTTGTGTTCTTTTCGATGATAACCATTCTTACAGGTGTGAGGTGATATCTCCTTGTAGTCTTGATTTGTATTTCCCAGTGATTAGAGATGTTGAGCATTTTTTCCTGTGCTTGTTGTCCATTTGCATATCCTCTTGGGGGAAATGTCAGTTGAGGTTTTCTGCCCATTTTTTAATCAGGTTGTTATTTTTTTGATGTTGAAGAACTGTAGGAACTATTGGTATATGTTGAATATTCACCCTTTCCTTATTAGTAGTATCATTTGAAAATATTTTCTCCTGTTTAGTAGGTTGTCTTTGTGTTTTGTCCTTGGTTTCCTTTGCTGTGCAAAAGTTTTTAGGTTTAATTAGGCCCCATTTGCTTATTCTTGCTTTTATTTCCTTTGCTTTAGGAGACAGATCCAAAAAATATTGCTATAATTTATATCAAAGAATGTTCTGTTTAATTAACATTTTTGAAGGCTGAATTTTTGTACTCCTCTTTTGTTACATCTTGAAACATCATAGTATTAGTACTGGCTAAATTCAATTCTTGTAGAAATGTAGTTTGTGGGCAGTAAGTAGTTATCCAGAGATGCTATCTCTCTAATTGGTGAGGTATGAATGACAAGGGATATATTTGTTTAGTTATCCTAAGTATGCAAATAATCTAAAATATTGTGACAACACTTAGTTGCCACAATAGAAGATCAGGTGATGTCTTGGGGTGTGGTTAGTCTCTTAGTGTGTCAAAGGTGAATGTAGGTGCTGGCTGAAGGTGATCTAATTTTTGGAAAAGAACAATTCTCAAAGGAGTGGGTGGGAACTTGCAAAACATGCTTACTGAGTGATGAAAGCACCTCAGTTTCCTTTGGTGCATATAAATGGAGAGATGGTTAATATATGGAGGGTGGTGTTGAACAAGTAGAGTCTGTACCAAGTACTTAATTATTATTATTATTTTTTGTGTACCGCATTTGTTCAGTTCAAAACAACACAGTGATTTAGGTCAGCTATGTAGTGAATTGTTTTGTTAGAAGCCAGCTGTGTTCACCTATAGCTCAATTGCCAGCAAGATTGCAAAATCACGTTTTACAAAAAAAAGTAAAGGTTACATTTTGCATTGTTGTATGACTTGCTTTGGTCTGGATATGCCAAACAGTATTTGCTACTTAAGAGAAGAGTACTTCTTTTCATACATGGGAAGTCATAATTTGAACTAGGGGTCATACCTGTTTGTCTTAGCTAAAATATAGCTGGAGAACTCTGGTTCAAAATAACATATATGTCTATGATCAGAAACATAATGGTTTATGTGTTTCTTTTTTGCATACGTACTTGTTAAAATGATTATTTTAAAGGAAACCATACAGAATAAACACATTGTTTTTGCTTGTAAATATAGAGACTTCCCTTCTTTCCCCTGGCCAATCAGACTGATGAAAGATGGGCCATACAGTTGGGAATGTGCAGAAAGGAATTTGGGGAAATTTCGTTTCTCTGCTTTACAAGATGATGGCTAATCATCTACTAAACACGTTGGTTCCAAGTGTACCTTCATACGGACCACATGCTCTCCTTCCAGGATTTGTCCATTCGTTTGCTAGACAGAGCTCAAACATCTACAGGGCATGAGGTGCTTTTTCAGGTGCTAGAAATACAGTCTGAGTTTCCTGGTCGCTTTCTGTGTGCTGAAGGAGGCAAGTAAACATGTAATTATAATGCAGTGTAATATTTCTCAATACAGCTACGCCCTGATCGGGGGAATGGTCAGTCAAGATACCTCACATAACCATGAGGGTTGATAGGAGGAAGGGAGAATATTAGACAGGCCTCCAAGAGGAATTAAAAAATAAAATTGTTTCCCCCTTGTTTTTGGCCACACCATGCAGCTTGCAGGATCTTAGTTTCCCAACCAGGGATTGAACCCTGGGCCCTGGCAGAGTGGAACTGCTGAGTCCTAACCACTGCCTTGCCAGGGGAATTCCCCCCAAGAGGAAGTGATGTTTTAATTACTGAGTTGGAATCAGCCAGATGAAGGGGATGGAGAGCAGAGAATGTTCCAGATGGTGAGATTGGAGGCATATATACATTGTGTGTTGCTGGCAACTAACAATCACAGCACCGTGGAATTAGACAGGGTGGAGGGCCCAGGAATTACAAAAATAACCTGAAGCACAGGCATGTGAAACGGTGGTCTGTATGTGTGTGCAGGTAGCAGCTATTTTCCTAAAAATAATATTTATAAAGTTTCCTCCAATATCCACAGGACCTGGGGAAGAAATGTGAGGAGACTAAGCCAGGGATTGCTTTGTATGAGGATGCTAAAAGTTACCTATAATCTAGACCAACTCTCACCCACATCTGGGATTAATAGCCTAAAATGGGTTCTCAACACTCAACTCTTGGGTGATTATTGGGAAGCTGAAGATCCCCAAAGGAGCCCACTCAGAGGTGTGGGTGTGTGATGCTGAGTGCTGCTCCTCAGGGCTTAGTCACGCATTCCTGGCTTCTCAGTCTTAAAAAACCTTAAAGATACTTGAATCAGCTCTCTCTCTGAGGCTTGGCTCACCCCATTTATCATCTCCAATAATTGCTGCGGCATTTTCGGCTTTGCTTGGAAACCTGTGACGAAGCATGCATCATATTCTGGGGCGTATATGGTCATATCAGGCCAACTGATTGCAGAAAAGTCCTTCCTTAGAGGGCACAAACATTTATCTGTGAGCCCCCTTAGTCCTAATCCTACTTCTTGGCCATAAAAATGGGATGAATCTCATAGGTATATGATGAGTAGTGGTAAAGAGAGCAGGCCCTTGCGTTAAAGTGCCTGGAGTGTATCTTAGCTCTGAAAGGGACTAGGTGACACCAAACCAGCTACTACAACCTCTGTGCCTCCATTTACTCATTTGTAAAATGGGTAAATGGCCAGATTCACTCCAAATAGTTGTTTGGGGCAAATAATTACAAGTGACCCCTGTGCACATTGTGAGTGTTGAAAGGACACAGGCCGTTGTGGTTGTCACGCTCCTTCCTTACGATAGTCCTCCCAGTGTTTACGAAATTGCATGTCTTCCCTCTCCTTCCCTCGTCCCCCATGTCTTCCCTCTTCTTTCCCCATCACCCCTGGCTGTGCCTGCCCTTCTTGTGCACTGTGCTGTTACCTTCCTCCTCCTTGGGTCTCAGGCCCCAGCCAGTGCCCATCTTACAGTCCAGAACTTGAACCTGGCTGTCCCTTTGCTGTGGGACCAGCAGGGGAACACAGAGCCAGCTTGGCCTTGTTCTGGATCCCTTATCTCTCTTCATGGTAGTCCATCCCTGGGTCAGGAAGATCTCCTGGTGAAGGAAATAGCAAACCACTCCAGAATTCTGGCCTAGAGAATCTCATGGACAGAGGAGCCTGGTGTGTGACAGTCCATGGGGCTGAACATGACTGAGCGACTGAGTGCGTACACACACACACACACACACACACACACACACACACACACGGACAGCTTGCCTCCAGTGTCTGCACTTGAATGTACATGGAAGAGTTGACAGAGAAAATGGACAAGAGATTTCCAGAAGATTATTTACTTGGGCTGCTAGAAAGAAGAAGAAGAAGGGGAAAAATATTTCAAACCCAGATAGGGAAGATCTGGGGCTTGGGAAGATCCCAGGACTTTGCAGAACCACATACTGGCCAACATGTGTGTGTCACCCTGCATGTTCAGGGTCTGTCGTGAGAGGTGGCGTGGAGAACTCTCAGGGCTTTCAGAGAAGAATGTGGGGAATGGTACACTGGGGTGAAGGAACTGCAGAATTTGATCTAAACAGGAGAAGGCCAAGCCATCTCAATGGACTATAAATGAGGCATTTGGTCACTGGGTTCAAGTTTAATTACAACCTCTGGAAAACTGAAGGCTCTTATCTAAAGAATAGGAGCTGTGGCTTGAGGTCAGACAGACCTGGCTCTGTCACTGCCTCCTGAGTTCCTTAACCTCTTCAAGTCAGTTTCTTCATCTCTAAGTGGAGATAAAGAGAGTCCTCACATCACAGACTTGTGCCCAACTGATATGTTAGTGTGTGAAGTACTCAGCAGTGCGTGGCCCAGAGCTAGCACTCAGCAGATGGCTAGTATTGTTACTCTCATCCTCTCAGCTAAGAGGACACTGGGCCAGAGTGGGTTAAAGCAGATTTGAGTTGAACAAAAGTAACACTTTCAAGTGAAGTCAGACAAAGACAAATATCCCATGATGTCACGTATATGTGGAATCTAAAAACATGATACAAAGGAACTTATTTACAAAATAGAAACAGACTCACAGATGTCGAAAACAAACATATGGTTACCAAAAAAGAAAGGTGAGGGGAAAGGGAGAAATTAGGAGTTTGGGGTTAGCATGTACAAACTGCTACATATAAAATAGATAAACAACTGGGACCTGCCATATAGCACAGGGGATTCTACTCAGTATCTTGTAATAACTTATAATGGAAAAGAACCTCAAAAAGAATATATATGTGTTTATGTAACTGAATCGCTATCCTGAACACCTGAAACTCACAGCATTGTAAATCAACTATACTTCAGTGATTAAAAAAGAAAAAACAAACCTAAAAAAAAGTAAGATGTTTTTTTTGGAAGGCTGCTTAAACCCTGAAGTGAGCCCTGGAGAATCAAGAGCAATTGGATCTGTAAATATATAATAACAAGGAAGAGGCAGTAAAGCCAGTGCAGCCGAGTGCCGAGAGCACAGTTCTGTCTTGAGGACTAAACCCACCATGTCCCCAGCCTCCTGTAGAAGTGGCCTCCAGGAACTTGAGGTGACGCTTCTTGAAATGAGGTCATATTTAAAACTTGGCAAGACCATGGTCTCTGCTTAGTTATGGTCCCTCTCGGGTCTTGCACAGCAGTTAGGCTCAGTAAATGCTAAAGTTTTGAGTGTCAGTAACTTCACATTTCTAAGTATGAGCATCTTTCTCTGTTTCATCCCCTGACTAATAGTGCACATGTCTGTGGGATGTAGCTACAATTAGCAATAATGGGTCCTGAATGAATAACCCTTACGGTCACCAGGGTTGTTCCCAGAGCAGGGCGAGAGGCAGCCCAGTGGGTCTGGAGATGAATCGTTATCTTCTCTCCCCACATGATCCGCATTCCCCTGCAGCCTCTTCCGTTCTTGAAATAACTTTGTGTCACTTTAATAGTCTCATAATTCCCGAAGGCATAATATTACTAATGACTTGTAGGTAAAACCTGTGTTTTTGGGATTCTAGCCCTTGAAAAAAACCGTACACCATTTTTTAAATAAAAGGAATGTGCTCCAGATCATCTCTCTCGTGAACTTATTAACTTGTTTTCATTTTATTTATTATTATTTCTCCCTTTAATTTTTCACTCTTTAAAAATTGAGATAGATTTTCTATGCGGCGGCTAAGATGGTAAAGAATCTGCTTGCGATGCAGGAGACACAGGTTTAATCCCTGGGTCAGGAAGATCCCCTGGAAAAGGGGATGGCCACCCACTCCAGTATTCTTGCCTGGAGAATTTCACGGACAATGGAGCATGGCAGGCTGTAGTCCATGGGGTCACAAAGAGTCAGACATGACTGACTGACTAACACACACACACACAATACAAAGATCTTTAATATCCAGTTTGATGAGTTTTGACATGGGTACATACCCTTATAACCCATACTGCTGTCGAGGTATCTCACTCTTAATTTTTTAGTTATTCTTTTTATTTATTTATTTGAGTTCATTTACAATGTTGCATTCATTTCAGGCATGCAGCCAAGTGTTTCAGTTATGGTGTATATTCTTTTTTAGATTCTTTTCCCTTATAGATTATTGCAAAATATTGAGTGGAGTTTCCTTTGCTATACAGTAGGTCCTTGTAGGTTATCTATTTTATGTATAGTAGTGTGTGTATGTTAATCCCAAACTCCTAATTTATCCTCTCCCATTTCCCCTTTGGTAACCGTAAGTTTGTTTTCTGCTTTGTATATAAGTTCATTTGTATCTTTTTTTTTTTTTTAAGTTTCCACATGTAAATGATATCATGTGGTATTTGTCTTTCTCTGTTTGACTTCACTTTGTATCATCTCGGTCTATCCTTGTTGCTGCAAATGGCATTGCTTCATTCTTTTTCATGGCTGAATAGTATTCCATTGCATATATATGTAACACATCTTCTTTATGTATCTTAGGTTGTGGCTCTCAGCTTTTGAGTCAGCTGTCTTGTTCAAAGTGTCTGCTGACACTCAGAGCTCAGGGACTGTCTGTCTCTTGTTCTTGCCTCCTCAGCACCAAACATAGAGCCTAGCACATATCATGCCCTCAGTAAACATTAAATGAGTGAGTAGATGAGAGATAATTCTGCCCTTGCTTTATTTATGTCAACTTACAGCTCTGGCAAAACACCTTGTTTCCCAGAATCCTCTGTGATCATCAGTTCATTTCCGCACTCTCTCTGTGTGCATCACCTCTGAGTAATAGTTATGCAGACTAACAGGTTAGCACATTTTAATTGGAAACCAGTCAGCTTGTGTGTACAGTTTACATTTCTGCAATCTTTATTTTCAGCCTCTTGGTCACAACAATCAGAGTGTCTTAGATAAACCATTTTTAAAGTTCTCTTTCACAATGAATTACTCACATGCAGATAGAAATATGATCAGGTCTAGCCAGTGACGTGTTTCTGTTACATGCTTTCTCTGTCTTGCTGAAGCTCTAAATATAGCCTCTGTACACTGTTAGGATTACATACTGTGACATTCATTTTTAACACTGCGTGTGAGAATGTGTTCTAACATAACCAGTTCCTGAAGGGTGGGTCTTGAAAGAGAACCTTGCTGAAATTGTCACCCTCCTGTGTGTTTGCTTTGTTGTAGGTAATCACTCCTCAGAATGGACGCTACCAAATAGACTCTGATGTTCTGCTCATCCCTTGGAAGCTGACCTACAGGAACATTGGCTCCGATTTCATTCCTCGGGGGCATTTGGGAAAGTGTACTTAGCACAAGATATAAAGACTAAGAAAAGGATGGCATGTAAATTGGTATGTACTTCATAACCAGACACGGTGCCCTGAGTGTTGGCGTTGGGGCTTTTGTGTGTTTCTTTACCCAAAGCTGGCTACCCTTTGACTGCCCCTTGTTTGAGGGTGCTCAGTCCAACAAAGCATCTGTGTTTTATAGTTAGGCTTCCTACCTGGGGTCATTCAATCCCCAAGTCTACTTAAGTACAATAGTTGAGTTTAGCCAGTTTGCGCTGGTAAAAAAAGAAGGTACTAGCTTACTTAGCGCCAGCTTGGATGCCTGCATCCTTCTTGTGGTAGGATGGGGGAGGGAAGCTCTCCTGCAAGAGCAAATTTATTTGGTGCTGTTTTTAATCTCACCCACAGGGGAGAGGACTAGGCAGGGAAGTAGACGCTGTTGGGAAAGCCACAAGACTTCTCAGGACTACAGATTAAAGGGCTGAATTTATTTATTTATTTTTAAAATATTTATTTATTTATTTTGGCTGCACTGGGTCTTAGTTGTGGCATGTGGGATCTTTGCTTTGGCATTCGGACTCTTAGTTGCAGCATCCTGGATCTAGTCCCCCAACTAGGCATTGAACCTGGGCCCCCTGCATTGGGAGTGTGGAGTCTTAGCCACTGAACCACCAGGGAAGTCCCCAAAAGGCTAAATTTAAATAGACCAGTATTCAAGACACCCCATCTTTTCTTATTAAACATTAAGCACCTGCTGAGGTGCCTTCACTTTGGAATACTGGCCTGATTTACCAAAGTGAGCAGGCACACACCCTATGACCCAGCACTTCCATTCCTGCAGGTGCCTGACCAGTAGGCATGCATCCACGAGCCCCAGAAGCCATATGCTAGAGTGTCCATAGCAACACTGTTTGCAATAGCCCCAAACTGGAAAGTTTGCAGATGTTGAAATGTGGTATGTTTATACAATGCAATGCTGTCCAGCAAAGGGAAGAAATGACTTACAATTGCAACAGTGTAGATAAATCTACAGTAGGTGAAGCTAGAACAGCTGGACACAAAATAGGATCTGTTCTGTGAGATTCCACTTATACTGAGTTGGCCAAAACATTTGTTCAGGTTTTCCCATTACATCATATGGAAAAACCTGAAGGAACGTTTTGGCCAACCCTATATAAAGGCCCAAAAGGCTAAACAGAACTGTTGGAAATACCGTCTCTGGGTGTCCCTAGGGAGCGGCGACAGGTAGGGGTCAGCAGGGTGTTTAAGGGATGCTGGTGAAGTTCTGTTTCCTGACCTACATGGTGGTTACATGGGTGTGTTCAGTTGAAAATTCATTGAGTGTGATAATCTGTTTTGCATTTTTGTGTATGTCTCTTCCACTTTAAAGTTTTTTAAGGGCAATGAAACAGACTCACTTTTGATTTAACAAAAAACAAAATAGAAAATAATGACACTATCATCTCAGTCGCTCTTTTCATCATGAGGGCCTCGTTTGTGCCTCCATAAAGGTTGACCCAGAGCATCTGTTATTAAAAGAGAAAAAGGAAGTAATATAGAAGTTATTTGAAGGTTGCATTTAGAAAGAGATATGTCCAAGTTAAAAAAAAATCTGTAGACATTTTTTAAAGCTCTTAGAGCCAGAAAGTGTTCTGTTTTCCAGTTTTATCACAAAAGATATGGCAAATAGCTTTGTGGGTTGTTTTCCTTGCAGTCCTTATATTTAATTTTTAAGCCGTGTGTTTTCTTAAAAAAGAGAAACATGTAAGATGATTAACAACCCCAAACAGTTCATTAAAATACAAACTAAAAAATGAGACCCCTTTCCTTGCAGCAGTTACCATTAATGGGTTCTTACATGTCCTTCCAGAAAATTTCTATGGACATGTGTCTGTATAATGGAATATTGTTTTACAAATGGGAACGTATTATATGCATTTCTGCATCTTGCCTACTTCAATCTAACAGTTTATTTTGGAGGCATTCCTGTCATGTAAGAGTTACTTCTTTCTTTATTAATGACTATTGATTTTCCGTAGAATAGACGGTCAGTGCTTATTTAAATGCATTGTTAGAACGTGAACTGTGAGACTAGAGACAGTGTTTTATGACAAGGAAGACTGAAAATAATGACCCAAAATCTAGGTAGCATAGAAATTCCATGTATAACAGATGGGAAATTACCTTCTGTGGGTCAATCGTGAACAATTCTTTTATTGGTGTCTCTACTCTAAATGAAAGTAGTATTTTATTATTTTGTCCTTTATTTTCTTATTTTGAATTTTTTCACCTTATGCAGACATTAATGTAAAGGAGGATCCCAAGTAAACATTATCTTTACTCTGGAGTACAATTTCATTATATATTAGAGTATCCTTGAGGGCATTTGTTTGCCTTCTGGGTTGTAAGTTGACCTATATTGTGTATATTTTTCATTATCCTGGGGTTGTTGAGGATATTCCTTGTGCTTTTGTGTTCTAGATCCCAGTAGACCAATTTAAGCCATCTGATGTGGAAATCCAGGCTTGCTTCCGGCACGAGAACATCGCCGAGTTATATGGCGCCGTTCTATGGGGTGAAACTGTCCATCTCTTCATGGAAGCAGGTGAAGGAGGGTCTGTCCTGGAGAAACTGGAGAGCTGTGGACCCATGAGAGAATTTGAGATTATTTGGGTGACAAAACATGTTCTCAAGGGACTTGATTTTCTGCACTCAAAGAAAGTGATCCACCATGACATTAAACGTGAGTTATCTTTGGATGTGTCCCTTTTTGGCTTAAACAGACTAGCTGGACTTTAGGCAGATGGGCTCTTCTGTCCAAGATGAAGGTCCTTGATGGCATGAGGACTGCCTATGGGTCAGGAATATCCCCTGGAGAAGAAAATGGCAATCCACTCTAGTATTCTTGCCTGGAAAATTCCATGGACAGAGGAGCCTGGCAGTCCATGGGGTTGCAAAGAGTCGTACACAACTGAGCAACTAAGCTTGAGCATGACTGCTTTCTAAGAGTAAGAGGTTGTAGGGAAATACATTTGGGAGATCCACTGTGAATCCTTAATATCTAAGCATAAAGTGGAGCAAAACTTGTACTGAGAAAAGTTGGGTATTTTACTTTTTAGTTTCAGAAAGTGGCTTAATAATAGAACACAGTATATAATATAAAAATATTTTCCACCTTTATTAAGAAATAATTGACAATATAACATGTTTAAGATGTACAGTGTAGTAATTTGATAGATGTATAAACTGCAAAATGATTATCATGATAAGGTTAGTTAACACATCATCCATCTCATGTATTTATAATTTTTTTGTGTGGTGAGAACTTTTAAAATCTGCAGCTTACAAAAATACTGTACAGTATTGGAAAATACCCTGATGCTGGGAAGGATTGAAGGCAAAAGGGGAAGGGGGTGGCAGAGAATTAAGTGGTTAGATAGCATCACTGACTCAGTGGACATGAATTTGAACAAATTCCAGGAGATAGTGGGGGACAGAGGAGCTTGGAGAGCTGCAGTCCATGTGGCCACAAAGAGTCAGACACCACTTAGCGACTGAACAACAGCGACTGTTAACTGTAGTCACCATGCTATACATTACTTCTGGACATATAGTCCCAGAAGTTTTTTATCTCATTACTGGAAGTTTGTACCTTTTTTACCACCATCCCAAATTCTCTTTCCCCAACCCCTGGCAACCACTTTGTTCTGTTTCTATGTTTGCATGCTTTTTTCTTTTTTATACTCCTCATAAAAGTTAGATTGTATGATATTTGTCTTTCTCTCTGATTTATTTAGCCCTCAAGGTTCATCCATGTTGTCACAAATAGCAGGATTTCCTTCTTTTTTATGGCTGTATAATATCCCATTATATTAATATGTATCAGGCAACTTATATGTGTATGAGTATATCACAAAATTTGCATATGTATAAATCTTCTTTATCCATTCATCCATTGATAGATGCTTAGCTTGTTTCCATGTCTTGGCTATTATAATTTGAGGATTATTAATGACTACTTTCATTTATATCCACTTTGATTGAATTCTTGACAAATCTGAAGTGATTTTTACCTAAACTCGCACCCACATTCACCTTTTCCTTTTGAATATAATGTACTCATTTCAATAAAGGAAGCATTTCAATGTATCTTTATTTGCAACCCAATTTAAATAATGTTTCCATTTTTTTATGGATAGATACACAATTTTTTACTAAAATTTCTCCTCTCTTTATAGCTAGCAACATTGTTTTCATGTCCACAAAAGCTGTTTTGGTGGATTTTGGTCTAAGTGTCCAAATGACCGAAGAGATCTATTTTCCTAAGGACCTCCGTGGAACAGAGGTAATTATGTTTATCCGAAAAATGGGCAATAGCTTTTTTTTTTTTTTTTAGTATTTATTTATGTTTTGCTGTCCTTGGGTCTTAATTGTGGCCTTTGGGGTCTTTCTTTGTGATGCATGGGCTTCTCTCAAGTTGTGGTGCTCAGACTCCAGAGCCAGTGGGCTCAGTAGTTGTGGCATATGGCTTAGTTGCCCTGAGGCATGTGTGATCTTAGTTCCCTGACCAAGGATCAAACCCACATCCCCTGCATTGCATGGCTGATTCTTAACCACTGGACCACCAGCACAGTCTGGCAATATCTTATCAACAGTAAAAATAAGATGTTCTATCATTACTGCAGAAAGGACAAAGAAGGGGAAGAAATCCATTACGTTAAATCATTATTATCATGGGAACATTTTTAATGAGCATTCACTCTGTGTCATGTGCTCATTTTAACACTTTATTTGGATTATATTATTTTATGCTTACAATACTGTTATCATAGGGAAATACTATTATTACCATTTTAAAATAAGAAAATAAGCTTGAAGAGGTTAAGATAAAGTGCCCAAAGTTATTCAGCTACTGACAGATCAGGGAATCCAATCTAGTTTTTTCTGAGTCTATAGTCTAAGGTTTAACTGCTGTGTAACTAATATGTACATTTTCAGTGTAACAGTATTACTGCTTTGGTTCAGTTATATCCATAATCGTCATGATCATTAAGAACAACATTTATTGAAATCTGATATTTTAGGCCTCTCTTTAATCCTTGGACTCTTAAAAGAAATCTCATTTATTGGAGTACGAATTAATCTTATTTGAAGGTATAAGCTTACTATAATATTCAACTCATTTGTGAAACAAAAACAACAAAAACAAAACTTTCCTGAATCTAAATGAGATTCAGAGAAATGCATTAATGAGCTTTCAAATAATATATTTAGCATTCACCTTATTAGGCTGCATCGTTGATTCATATAGTGAGTGTCTGTTGGACATCTGAGTGTTCAGGCTGCTGTGTATGCAAGGGATGGAACCCAAGACAAGCCAACAAGGACTCCATTCTGGAGTTAGGACCGATTTTAAATTTACCTGGGTTATTAATAAATGACCAGCCATTTAGTTCACAGTCAGTTATGATGGGTGTGGGGTTGGTTGCATCTGGGAAGGTACATGGGGGTAGAATCTGCCTTCCTGGCCCATCTCCATGACGATGAGGTGTTTAGCTATCAGAGTCCCTCAGCCCCATGCCCCTCTCTGTTGAAAGTGCCCTCAGGAAGCGAAGAGGGGGCAGTTGCTGAGTCTTTGCTTCAGACAGGCCAGATTACCAGGCCAGTCCTGGTGTTAATCAAAAGATGAACTTTATTTTAGCTAGTAAATGTATTGCATTGAACTCAGTTGCAGTGCAAGGGTTTCCCCAATGGCTCAACGGTAAAGAATCTGCCTGCAATGCAGGAGACGCAGGAGATGTGGATTCGATCCCTGGGTTGGGAAGATCCCCTGGAGGAGGAAATGGCAACTCATTCCAGTATTCTTGCCTGAAAAATCCCATGGACAGAGGAGCATAGTGGGCTATAATCCAAAGTGTTGCAAAGAGTCAGATACGACTAAGTGACAGAGTACATGTATGCATGCAGTTGCAAAAAGAATTGTCTGCATTTTAGGCTGGGATTTTGTCAGCCTTTTTTTAATCTTTTTTTCCCCCCTCAAACTTTAACCTTTTTAATTTGTATTGGGGCATAGCCAATTAATAATACAGTGGTAGTTTCAGGTAAATAGTGAAGGGACTCAGCCACACATATACATGTATCCATTCTCCCCTAAACCCTCCTCCCATCCAGGCTGTGTAAGCCTTTTCTTAACTCTCTTAAAGCAGACTTTCTTGGGCAGCAGAAGAGATCTTTGGTTTTGCTTTTATTAGTGAACTTACTCTGGAAGAGATCTTTGGTTTTGCTTTTATTAGTGAACTTATTCTGGAAAATACTTCGGAGAGGATCCTGGAAAGTTGTCTTTGAGCAAAATAATATTCAGAAAACTGTGGACCTTTTATTATAAGCATGTTTTAGTCTCCAGATCTTGGGACTACTTCCCCAAAGCACAAAATCTAATAAGACTTAACACTTCCGACCTGATTTCTTTGGAAGTACTTCAGCATGTTTTGGCAGTTGTCAGATGTTCAGATATGTGACACTCTACCCCTTTTCCTGGAGCCAGTTTGAAAAACAAACTATTTATGGTTTTAAAAGATGGAAAATACCTTTCTTTTCCCGGCAGGATGATCAAATTGGACATTTTGCAATAACTGGAGAAAGACATCTCCTTTCTGGGATTTTCTATCAGAAGAGTGTGTATTTGAGTACGAGATAGCAACAGTGTCTATTCCTGAATAGGAGTTTGGATTGAAGTATTTTCACCAAATTTCAATTGCTTTCTATGAAGTGCTAAACTGGCCTTGGCATTCCTAGCTGTAAAAACTCTTCTGATCCACCCGGGTTTGTTTATTGTATGTCTGGCACATGTGATTGTAGTGTGGTAGGAAGTGTGCTGATGAGTTGAGATGTAGAGGTCACTTCTCAGAAAGCTTGTTTTGACCCCTCATCCTTAAAGAGCAAGAAGGCATCATTAATCAGGGTCAGCCGTGCAGATTCGCCTTCCATTAGAACTTGATCATTTGGTTTGATCAGATGACTTCTGAACCCCCCAGCCGAGCTTCCAAATACAGACGCTGGTCACCCACAGTCTTCCTGTTCAGGGCATGATCTTGTACCCGTGCCATGTGATGCACATACAGGGTTAATCCAGCCTATCTTTAAATGATTGTTTTGGAATTCCCTGGTACAGAGAAAGAAGAAATAATGAATGTGGAAAAGTAATTAGAGTTCCCTTGATAGCCTTGTTCCTTTTGTAAAGTTCTTATATAAGGTTACATGTTATCATCAAGTACTTGGGGACATACAAACACATATACACACACACAGAGTCTCCTTCCCTTTGTAATAAATGTGTTGGGAGGTAAAGGCCTTGACACCCTCACCCCCAACCCCTACCCCGCCGAGCTCTAGGCTCCCGGATCCATGCCTAAGGGTGAGCAACCCCTAGAGAGCCTGGCTTGGGTTCCCCCAGGGCTGTTTCAGGAAGTGCCCTTAACCCCATGCCCTGCTACTGTGGCTCCCTAGAGCTTAAGGAGTTAGGAACTGGGAGCCATGGGGCTCTGGGCAAGGCATCTTCCCCCACCACATGCCACCCCACAACCCTTCCAGGGCTCCAAGCGAGCACACAGCTGCCACTGGTGACACCAGAAGTAACACTTTTTTTTTTTTTGCCTAATCCTTGCTTAGGAGAATTGCCTAGGGGAGTGGAGGCAGGCACCTCTGTTAACAGTTGTCCCGACCACTGAGTGTGTTGCTCAACTTTGCAATTTTATTTAGTAAGAAAGTCCAAGGAGAGAGAGAGAGAAAAAAAAAAAAAAAAAAAACTAGTAAAGGAACCAAGCCCAGGCAGCCCAGAAGTGTATTGTAGGAAGTACTTGAGGCAAGTGAGGTGGGGAAACTGGGCAATTTCCCCAGTTTTTGTAAGCCAGTTCTTTCTTTATTTACTCTGAAATGTAGTCTGGGAATAATCACCCCCCCCCCCCCCCCCCACCGCCATGTTCATGGCAGCATCCAAGGTTGTTAAAGCTAAATATTGACGGTGAGGGTAGGAACTGCACTGTGCCTGTACCAGCCATAACGACAGGTCACTGGTGTTTGCTCTTTTTCTCTTTTAGAAACATACACTGCTTAGGGAAACCATTTCTAAAACGAGCCCTCCTTTTCCAGCATTGGCTCATAAAACCAACTTACACAATGTGAACATGGCCTACCTTTAATATTTAGTCGCTGGGCTCCCAGTTGGGTAGAAATAAGAAGTGGTTCATAGAAATGACCCATTAGGATCACTTTTCCAATATTACACTTTATTTATTTGTTTTTAGCTGCTCTGGGTCTTTGTTGCTGCACAGGGGCTTTCTCTGGTTGCAGTTCGTGGGTTTCTCATTGCAGGGGCTTCTCTCTTTTTATGGAACACAGGCTCTAGGGTGCATGGGCTTTTCAGTAGTTGCAGCACATGGCTCTAGTTACAGCGCACAGACCCAGTTACTCTGAAGCACGTGGAATCCTCCTGGACTGGGAATTAAACCCGTGTCCCTTGCATTGGCTGGCAGATTCTTATCCACTGTACCACCAGGGAAGTCCTCCATTGTTACACTTTAAATTCTTCTCTTCTGTGTAGTCGGTGTTGATACTCTGGGACCTCTGCTGCTTTTGATGACTGAAGATAATTATCAGTTTGGCGTTTTAATGCCAAACATGAAACGAGGATGTATATTTTAGTGTCCATTGAAATACAAAAGGAATTGGTGTTTTAGTAGGAACAGAAAACATTGATCCTTGCTTTGCAGAACTTTGAGTGGGCGTGCCAGCTGTGTTCTCAGCTATGGATGGTTTGCTGCCTGGTCTGCCTTGTGCTCAGTCTGTGGGGAGAGGTGCTGTGAGGCTGCAGAGTAAAGCTGCCTGAGGCCGCATGGGTCAGTGCTACTCCTTTGTTGAAGGGAACACAGCAGGGACATGCTGTTTTCCAGGGATGAAGTGTGCAGTGGATACAGTGAGGGGCATGTGCCATCTTCCAGAACTGGTTTGGGAAATGGTGCCTAGACCCATGAGGGGGTCAGACTGACCTTCCTGCTTCTCTTTCAGATTTACATGAGTCCGGAGGTGATCCTCTGCAGGGGCCATACGACCAAAGCAGACATCTACAGCCTGGGGGCCACCCTCATCCACATGCAGACGGGCACCCCGCCCTGGGTGAAGCGTTACCCACGCTCCGCCTACCCCTCCTACCTGTACATAGTAAGTGGGGGTGGCTGGGGGAGGATGGGGTTGGAGCATCTCACCTGCTCAGGAGAGCTGCTCTCTCTCTGATAGCACACACATCTGATTGGATGATGGTGAAGTATGACCATCATCCTCTATGGTAACACTAGTATATGCTCAGTATGCTAACCATGGTATGCTGACCATCTACTAGGCTTAGTATAACCCTAACTCTCCCACATGGAGGGATCACCCTATGGAAACCCATCCAGCTGTGCCCAGGCAGAAATTATAAGCTATGCTGTTATACACAATGCCACGGAAAAGCATCAGAGTAACATAAATCATGGACAAGGCAATGGCACCTAACTCCAGTACTCTTGCCTGGAAAATCCCATGGACGGAGGAGCCTGGTGGGCTGCAGTCCATGGGGTCACTGGGAGTTGGATACGACTGAGCGATTTCACTTTCACTTTTCACTTTCATGCATTGGAGAAGGAAATGGCAACCCAGAACAATTCCAGTGTTCTTGCCTGGAGAATCCCAGGGACGGGGGAGCCTGATGGGCTGCCGTCTATGGGGTTGCACAGAGTCGGACACGACTGAAGTGACTTAGCAGCAGCATAAATCATTGAACTGAGGAAGATGTATATGTTCTTTGAATACTTTCCAGAAAGATGGTATTAGATTCTAGATCCCCAGGGCAGCTTGGCACATGGTGAAACATGCAGCGCCCCTGCCACCGCCACTCACCCCCGTCCTTTGACTATAGAGAAATTGAGACGCAGGCGCTTCCCCGTTTCTGCACAGGGGCCTTTGGACATTGCTCCCATGGAAAGCTGTGTATTCAGACTCCGAGTGTTTATCTCTGACTGCATTTAACCAAAAGATGGGTTTCTCTCAGTGTCCTTAGGAAATGTTACTGAAGGGTATGAGGTGTATTCACTTCAAAACAGAAGACTTTCCGGGTCTTGTAATTAGAATAGCTGTCCTGTCGA
Organism: Tragelaphus eurycerus; assembly: GCA_935064755.1. Lineage (NCBI taxonomy): Eukaryota > Metazoa > Chordata > Mammalia > Artiodactyla > Bovidae > Tragelaphus > Tragelaphus eurycerus. The sequence continues at coordinate 473,382 of CAKXYN010000186.1, read as the reverse complement.
GGGTATATTTTCATGCCATTGATGCTAAGAGAGCCGGTTTGTTCACAGATCCACAAGCAAGCACCTCCTTTGGAAGATATTGCTGAAGACTGCAGTCCTGGTATGAGAGAGCTGATTGAGGCTGCCCTGGAGAGGAACCCCAATCACCGGCCTAGGGCAGCAGACCTCCTGAAACACGAGGCCCTGAACCCGCCCAGGGAGGATCAACCCCGCTGTCAGAGTCTGGACTCTGCCCTCTTTGAGCGGAAGCGGCTGCTGAGCCGGAAGGAGTTGGAGCTTCCTGAGAACATTGCCGGTATGGACACACCCTGCGGTGTGCAGTGCCCTGGCTTCCCTTCTTTTTCTGTCTCCATCCACCTTCTAATAGAACTCATGAACATGCCTGGAAAAACAAATAGAATTAGCAGGTGCAAGCTAGTATATGTAGGATGGGTAACAATAAGGTCCTACTGTATAGCACAGGAACCTATACTCAATATCCTGTGATAAAGCATAATGGAAAAGAATATGAAAAAGTACATATATATGTATAATATTTTTCATATTCTTTTATATATATATAACTGAGTTACTTTTCTGTACAGCAGAAATTATTATAACATTGTCAATCAACTTCACTTAAGTAAAATTAAAAAAAAAAACCTGAAGTGACTTCCTGCGTGCTATAAGTTGGAGAGATTTCAGCAAGAATGTTAGCAAAAGCATATACCAAAAAAAAAAAAAAGAAAAAATTAGCTGGGAATTCCTTGGCAGTCCAGTGGTCAAGATTCCATGCTTCCACTGCAGGGGGCATGAATTTGATTCCTGATGGGGGAACTAGGATCTTGCAAGCCATGGGGTGTGGCAAAAAAAAAAAAAGTCACAATTAAAAAAAAAATCAGCTAATTTACCAGCAAGCCTAACTAGTTTCTAGTGCAGATGGGGGTAATGCTGTCTTTGAGAATTACCTCTGACTTGCTTTCTTTTGCAACAGAAAAGAGTGTTTGCTTTTAAAAATAGATCAAGCATGACAGTTTTGCTGTTGGCAAAGAGTGGGACTCTATACAATGCAGTTATGATAAACTATGCCAGCTGTTGGTTGGAAACATCACAGCACTGATAAAATATTGAATTTGAAGGCAACCTGCATTTCTGTCTTCCTCTGCTCAAAAATCTCTCTTCCAGCTGTGAAGCCTTCCCATTTAGGAAAAACGATACACATTCCAGGAACATTGGCTATGCATGGAGAAAGGTTTCTATTTTTATTATGAAATCTGTGATGTTCTAACTCTATCTGGATCCAAACCCTGATGTCAAGCTTGGAATGCTTGTTTGCATTTCTCAGCTTCTTGTCTGACTTTCCTGTATTTGAAAAGAATTGTCTGGGATGTTGGAAAATGGGCCAGGACTTCCAGCTAATTTCTTAGAATTGTTGACTCTTTTTTTACATTCTTTTGTCTGTGCTGTATCCCATAAATTAGTCCATCGTGTTCAACTCTATGGCTTTTAAAAAAAGTTTTGGCTGAACCCTGAGGCATGTGGGATCTTAGTTCCCCAACCAGGGATCGAACCCACAGCCCCTGCACTGGCAGGCAGAGTCTCAACCACTGGACCATCGGGGAAGGCCCCAGTTCTACGGCTTTTTAATAATAATTCAACAGAGTTTGAACGCTGTTCCATTAGGCCCAAAGTGTGTTGTTTTTGTTAAGTTGAGGTAACAGGCATCTATTATTGAACATGTCCCCTGATGACTTATTTTATTTTTTCGATGTTTCCTTTTTCAGACTCTTCGTGCACTGGGAGCACTGAGGAATCGGAGATGCTGAAGAGGCAGCGTTCTCTCTACATAGACCTTGGGGCCCTTGCTGGCTATTTCAACCTTGTCCGGGGTCCGCCGACCCTAGAGTATTGCTGATGGCTGGTGGCGTTTGCCCTGAATTAGGACTCAACATTCATAGATCTCTGGGAAGCTGATTCTGCTGACTCTGCATAGGATCTCCATCCAGGGAATTATATTTTTATTGGCTGGGCTCTTCAGACTCATGAATGTGACTCCATGTGGCTCCTGTGTGTTGATGTGTGAAGCTACCCTTGGCCTGCTAGGCTGGAAAGTTCTCATTTCTCAGGTGGTATGCCTGACTCTAAGGAAGCTGAGAGTTCACAGAAGGATCATTTCTCAGTGACTGATTCCATTCACTGTGCACTTTGCTCAAAATTTTAAAAATACCAAGCACAAGAATAATATATTAGCCTACAATGACTGTTCTTGGTTCTATTAATAATTTAACCAAGGGAACTTCTTTTAACTCAGTGTATATATGGTGTATATTGGTATATATTGTATGATAACTCTTCAAGCCTTTGTAAATGCTGATAGAAATGAAAATCTTTATATTTGGGGTAAATAGAACAACTTGAATATTATAGCGATAAGCTGAGCTAGTGTCTTAAAAATGGCTAACCGATGAATTGGGAGCCATGTGACAGCTGCCACTAGTGACAGGTTTGGTTCGGTTCCTATGGAAACATTTTGTACTGTACATGCTATGCTTTAGACATTTGAAACATGATGTTTTGAATGTGGATAAAACTGTGTTAAACCACATAATGTCTGTACATCCCAAAGGATGAGAATGTGACCTTTAAGAAAAATGGAACATTTATAAATTCTTAATGATGCTACTTTTATAATTCTTACTTCTCTATTTTCTTGAAAGCATTTGTATATTAAAATAGCATACTGTGTATGTTTCATATCAAATGCCTTCATGAATCTTTCATATATATATATTTTTAACACTGTAACATATGTGAGTATTCCTCCTTCAAATATGTTTTTACATCATGCAAATGAAAATGATACTTTTATCCAACATGACCCGTCAAATCAGCTGAATAAATTCAGTATTTTGCCTGAAGTCTTGTAAGGAGTGTGATTCTCAGCTGTCCCAGGGATGGGTTTTATGGGTTGGAATAGAACTTGGAGGAGGAGAACGTGTGCCATGAGGAGGCCAAAAGTGCCCAAGAGCTTTGTGACCTTTGCATGTTGTATGTGTGCATCTCTGCTCTTGCTGCTGTGTGAAGCCATGGTTGTCATCTGGATTGTGTATTTTCAGTACATCTTTGTTGGGAAATAATTCTCATTGTGGTTGGGAAATAATTCTCAGCTGCTGGTTTAGGCTAAGTGTGGTTCTATTTTGCATCTTATTTTTATACATTTGTACTACCTCTGAATACCTGCTTGCATTCTTCATGCCAATTATTGTCAAGCTCATAACCAACTTGCCTTTGTAGAAGGTAGATTTCAATCATGTCTAGAAACTGTAATGAACACTGTTGAATGGGGGTCTGATTCATTGTTCACTGAGTGAGTAGTGTTAAACACTTGTACCAGTGTTATATAAACATGCCCTCCCTGTAACTTGCAACACTGCACTTGTGGAAGAGGCACTGTTACCTCTGCTTTGTTTTTTCAGAAGAAGAAACTGGAGCAGAGTGAGGTTAGCTAACTTAACGCTGAAGATCTCAAAGCCTGCCAGCAAAGAGATGGGAGGTATTTGCATGTGGGCCTTTCTGGATCACATGCTTAATCTCCTCCTCAGATTGTTCTTGTGATAATGATAGACCAACAGAAGTGACAGAAAACTCAGTGTCTCTAAGATTCTGGTCTCCGAATAAGGGCAGAGGTAGATTTACCACAAAGATGATGTAGCTTTGGCCTCCGGGCTCCTTGCTTGTGGGGACCCCTCTATGCCAACTTCTGTACCCTCCCAAGCTGGGCCCAACACACCTGGACTTGCGTACAGCTGTCAAGGTGCACAATGTCCTTTTTTATTTGGCTGCACTGGATCTTAGTTGCAATGTGTGGGATCTAGTTCCCTGACCAAGAATTGAACCTGGTCCCTCTTCATTGGGAACCGTGAGTCTTAGCCACTGGACCACCAGGAAAGTCCCAATGGTGCATAACTTGTGATGATTTTCATGAAAAACCTAAACAGCCCATGTGAATTGAGATCCAGTTAATAAATTCCACTTGGAGAAGAACATTTCTTTTAAGTAAACTGGAGCTCTCATGGAAAGATCTGGGGATGTTTGTCTGCCAAGAGGTGGTCAAGAGTAGTGGGGCTGAGAAGGTGGTCGAAAGAGCACCCAGGGGAGTTCAGGGCTGGGACATGAGCACCGAGGACTTGCACAACTGCCGACCCAGAAAGCCACGAGCTGTGGCTGGGATGGGCCACCAGACAGAACATCAGCTTTAGAGAAGCCGGGCGGCCCCAAGAAGATTCTGAGGGAATCCACTGCTCACCTCCTTCCTGGAAGATGGGCACTGGGGCTGTCAGACCCTAGGGTAATGAGGACAGGATGATCATACCCTGAAACCAACACTTGCCTGCCTGGGTACTTCCTGCTTCAGGCAGCAAGGCTGATTGTGTGGGGGAATTGGAATGCAGTACACGAAGAGTCAGACACGACTAAGCAACTTCCCTTTCATTTTTCACTTTCATGCATTGGAGAAGGAAATGGCAACCTGCTCCAATGTTCCTGCCTGGAGAATCCCAGGGATGGGGGAGCCTGATGGGCTGCCCTCTATGGGGTCGTACAGAGTTGGACATGACTGAAGTGACTTAGCAGCAGCGTGGAAGATGGATGGGACCTTTCCATTTGGGGCTTGGAGACAGTCTTGTCTAAGCTGCTCTTAGACTAGTATATAGACCTGTTTGGGGAGGTCACATGGGCAACACTGGAACCTGGTCCTCTGATGATCACATAGCCCTTGTGTCTGCCCTGAGGTCTGAAAATAACTTGAAACAGATCATCAAGACCGAGCCTCAGAAAAATGGCTTCCATTTGGGGGTCAAGCAACACATCTACACCCCTGCTGCTAGTTCTACCGGATGTATGCCATGTCATGACGCAGCAAAACCTGAAGCAGTGGGCTGATTTCGATCAGCCACCGAGTTCCTTCACTATCTGACATACCTAAATCAATAGATCTTTCATTGATAGCACTTTTCCATGGCGTAACTCAATGTGAAAGCAATGTTTTTTAGAGGGCCTGGGGGATTTTTTTTATTTTTTGTAGATCTGCAGCATGATTGGAAACAAAGATTGTTTGATGTCAGCATCCAGGGCCAGCCCTAGGGGCAGCCGGAAAGAAATGTGCTGCCCAGCAAGCTGGCAGTTGAGTCAAAGCCTTATGGGGACTTTCTCTGGGCAAAGAACTGGGCTGGCCCCTGCAGGGGACACAAGTGGGAGAAGGTTCCAGCCCTCTGGACCAATTCAGTCCCTGCTGAAAGGAAGTATATCCCATTTTAGAATTGTTAGGAGTTTCTTTGTTTTAATGTATGACTTTCTGTTTCCCCAAATACTTTTTTGACCAAGACTAACCTTTTGCCTGGGAGCTAGATTTTTAAATGTTGATTTAATCTCAAGTGCACAAGAAAGTGATCATTGCAGTAACAGGGTTTCAAAACTTCACTTTGAGCCAGAGATGAGGATGCAAAGTGGCTGCACGCAGAGCACTTTTGTCCCAGATCTCACATGCCCTTTCTGTGACTTTTGTTTGGCTTCCCCCTAGGGAGGGCAGGCAGGTGGCAGTGTCAGGAGGAGGGGACATCATGCAATTATGGGTCCCAGTGAAGAAGCTATGGGAAATCTGCTTTGTCTCACTTTGAAGTCAAAAATGAGAGACTATGGGGGGAAAGGATAGTTAGGGAATTTGGGACAGACATGTGCACACTGCTATATTTTAAATGGATAACTGGGGCTTCCCTGGAGGTCCAATGGTAAAGAAACCACCTGTCTATGCAAGAGACATGGGTTTGATCCCTGATTTGGGAAGCAAGCACATGCCATGGAGCAACTAATTTCACGTGCCACAACCACTGTGCTGGTGCTCCGGAGCCTGGGAGCTGAAGCCCGCACGCCCTAGAGCCTGTGCTCTACAAGAGAAACCACCACAAAGAGAAGGCCACGCACTGCAACCAGAGAGTAGCCTTCACTCACCGTGACTAGAGAAAAGCCCTCCCAGCAATGAAGACCCAGAGCAGCCAAAAATAAATAAATAAACAAACTGGAAAACCAACAAGGATCTACTGTACAGCACAGGAAACTCTGCTCCATGTTTCATGGCAGCCTGGATGGGAGGGGAGTTTGGGGGAGAACAGATACATGTGTACGTGTTTGGCTGAGTCCCTTTGCTGTCCGCCTGAAACTACCACAACATTGTTAATCAGCTATATGCCTATAAAAAGTAAAAATTAAAAACAAAACAAAGTGATATCACAAATGAGGACAGAGCATGTCCTTCATTTATGATCGGTGCTGGGGTAAGTTCTAAGCACTTCGACTTCAGACATCTGTTTCATCAGAAATTGCAGAGATAGAAGTGATAAAGGTGAACTTATCTGGGTGTCCAGAGCACTAAAGCTGATTTCATGAGATCCTGTTAATTCTGGTGACTGTACAAGTGAAGTGAACTGGAAATACAAATAGGAAGGAATCAGCTAGAGGGCAGAATATTCTTCTCATTAAAGCCCTCTGTCCACGCAGAGGTGCCCTGAGTTGTCTTGGGAATTGTATTATCCTTGGAAGAACCCTGAAAATCAGAAGAGCTGGGCAATTGCTCTACAACTGTTGACCATCATTCTTATTTCCTTTAATAAACTCATGCTAAATTTCCTCTCTATGAACCTTAGAGTACTTCAGGTCTCTTTTTCCCACATGGATGTAGAACTCCTGGAGTAGGAATCGTTTTGCATTTCATCAGAACATGTCTCCTTAGTGGTCCAACTAAGCTCCAACTGACTTGGTTCTTCTGAGCCTAACATTCTTGCAAGGCATCCAAGGGATGAAAAGGAAGAACACTCTCAGGAACAAGAGAGCACTGCACCCGAGGGTGGGGCTGATTTCTAGGTCAACATGGCTTCTCACAAAAGCACGTGGGTGGACTCCGGGGACCACGAACCCACAGGCAGTAAGGATAAAGGAGAGGTTATAGAATGACAAGGGCTGGCGTCAACTTTGGGCCTCAGCAGAGCCTCGCCACTCTCTGCCTGGGTATTTCTTCTGCTTGGAAATTCAGGTCTTGCCAAAGCTTTGCTTCCAAAAGATGAGAAGGCTGGGTGGGGCCTCAGGGGCCCAGGCAATGCCCTGGATCTCTCACAACTTCCCTGTGTGGACTTATCTGTGAGTCCTCTCCAGAGCCTGTGAGCAAGAAAGCCCCAATTGTTTCTATCTTAATTAAACTATACAGGAAAGAGAGAGTGCAAACAGGGTAATTAATTCAGATTTTATCTCTGAAACCCCAAGTTCCTTTTGTCCCCTGGCCAGTGGGCAAGAATGAACAGAAAGATTTTGGCAAATACCTTCCGTATTCTCCTCTGTGGCCCTCCCTAGGCCCCAGCCAGCTCTCCAGAAACAGCTGCTGCTCCTAGAGATATTCTGGGCACACACACAGGTATGCTTAGCTAGCACCCTTCCTTGGAAAACAACAACAACAAAAATACATAACGTGTATATAATTTTACATCTTGGTTTTTGACAGAAATATTTCCCAGGAGTGACAGAAGGAAGCATTTAAATAAGAGTGATCATATTTAACAAGTGTCTTACATTTGTCTTAGACAAAACTTTCCCCACCTGTTTCTGCCTGGTGGAGGGAGACTTCAATCTGCCCCACCCCAGTGTCCTTCCGGCTGCTTTTGGAAATGGAGGGGTGGAGCCAGAGGGGTGGGACCAGAGGGCCTCTCTATTCACTCCCAGCTTTTGATATCTTTTAGGTTTCCTCAATATTCATTGAAGGGACTATTGCTGAAACTTCAATACTTGGGCCACCTGATGAAAAGAGCTGACTCATCAGGAAAAACCTGATGCTGGGAAAGACTGAAGCAAAAGGAAAAGGGGGTGACAGAGCATGAAATTGTTAGATAGCATTACCCACTCAGTGGACATGAATTTGAGACAATCTGGGAGAGAGTGGAGGACAGGGATGCCTGGAGTGCTGCAGTCCATGCATGGGTGGGAAAGAGTCTGACATGACTTCACGACTCTAAGTAACAATAATAACAACAAAGATTCATTGAACAGGAAAGGAAATTGAACAGGCCACGTTTATGGAGCTGCCAAAGGTCTGAATCGAATTGTTCTCAGGGCAAGATGCGAACCAAGGCTGCTGACTTCTAACATGAGGTTCTTGCCCTCAGACCACATGGCTGTCTTGAGGGCCTGGGGAATCCCAGAGCAGAAGTGAGACAAGCACTTTACACACCCATTAGCTCTGGGCTGTGCTGAATGGACAGGGCTGGACTGGACCTTCTCCAGTTCTCTTCTATGGGTACATAGTTCTCTTCTATGGGTACAAAGAGGCTGGATCTTGCTCTTTGTCCAGCAAACCGTATTGTAGTTTTGATCTTGACCAGATTTCTAGTCCCCAGTTCTGATGCAGGGGATGCTTTTCCCCACGAGACCCCCCAGTTCTCAGGCACCAGCTAGTAGTCCTACAATTCAACACGATTCTGACACTTTCTTCTTGGAGACAGCATCAGGTCCCAAGGTAAGGGGCTCAGTCCTACAAGACTGCCCCCTACCCTGACTCCAGATGCCAATCACCTGTCTGGGTTGTCACCTGGGTTTCTGGGATTCCCACAACCCCTTCCTGGCGTTTGATTAATTTGCTACAGTGGCTCACAGAACTCAGAGAATCATTTTCCCTACTAGATCACCTGTTTATTACAAGGCATACTGAAGAAATTACCAGCCAGATGAAGCAATCCTTAGGGTGAGGTCCCAAACAAAGGGACATTTGTGGAGGTCCTTCTGTCCTTGTGGAGTTTGGGACATGGCATGGTGGCAAGGGGAAGGATCTGGCTGGAAACTTGGAAGCTCTCTGAGCCCCTCCTTTGAGGTTTTCTTTCTTTTTTTTCTTTTTTGGCTGCACTGTGCAGCATGTGCGGTCTTAGTTCTCTGCGTGCGTGCTAAGTCACTTCAGTCATGTCTGACTCTTTTGCGACCCTACTGACTGTAGCCAGCCAGGCTCCTCTGTCCATGGGATTCTCCAGGCAAGAATACTGGAGTGGGTTGTCATTTCCTACTGCACTTAGTTCTCTGACCAGGCATCAAATTTAGCCCTCTGCATTGGAAGTGTAGAGTCTTAATACTGGACTGCCAGGGAAGCCCTTTTGTGTTTTAGTGGAGGTCTTGTTTCACAGGTGCATTCATTGAATCATTAACCATTGATGAGTGACTCAACCTCCAGCCCTTCTCTCCTAAGGAGTGGCCCTCTCTCCTCAGGGGATGGTATAATTCCAGGGCAGTAGAGTGAGGGAAGACGGAGTGAGACAGAAAATGATGAGAAGCAAATCAGTGTATTACTGAATTGGCTACAGCTTCAGGAAAAGACACAAGTGTCCTGTCTTGCTGGTCAAGGTTTGCCTGTGAGTATTGGCCTTTCTGCACTGCTGGGTTCAATCTCCAGGTACCTTTAGGTAGTTTCTGATTAATCTGGTTCCATTTACCTCAGTTTAGCACTTCACTCAAATCCATAAGTGAGGGTTGGGACTGAGAAAACCCACCACTTGACCATCTCTTCTTATCCTGACATGTGCAACCCAGGATATTACCTTTGAAAGAATAGACCAAGGGTGTGATACTGAAAACTAGGCCTCTATGCACTGGTGCTGAATTAAAGCTCAGAGACAGAGTTCAGGTGAAGTAGAATAGCTTTATTTCTTTGCAAGGCAAAGGGGGACACATCGGGCTTGAGCCCTCCAAAAACTGTGTGTCTCAACCCAGGAGGATCTGGTGGAGGATTTATAGCAACCATTCAAGGATGGGTTTGCTGGTAAGATTAGTGTGTGTGCAGGGCCTACATTCCTTTAATCTGGCCTCAAGTGGTCTCTTGACAAGCTTCTCTGGTTCTTGGGGCTATCAAACCATGATCTTCTCTCTGGAATGAAGAATGCTGCTGCTGCTACTGCTGCTAAGTCACTTCAGTCGTGTCCAACTCCGCGTGACCCCATAGACGTCAGCCCACCAGGCTCTCCTGCCCCTGGGATTCTCCAGGCAAGAAAACTGGAGTGGGTTGCCATTTCCTTCTCCAATGCATGAAAGCGAAAAAGTGAAAGTGAAGTCGCTCAGTCGTGTCCGGACTCTTAGCGACCCCATGGACTGCAGCCCACCAGGCTCCTCCATCCATGGGATTTTCCAGGCAAGAGTACTGGAGTGGGGTGCCATTGCCTTCTCCATGAAGAATGCTAATATCTTCCATTTGGTGGCAGCTTTAGTTCTCTGCTGCTGCTGCTGCTAAGTCACTTCAGTCATGTCCGACCCTGTGCACTGAGTGCACTGTGCACTGTGCCATAGACGTCAGCCCACCAGGCTCTCTTCCCCTGGGATTCTCCAGGCAAGAACACTGGAGTGGGTTGTCATTTCCTTCTCTGATGCAGGAAAGTGAAAAGTGAAAGTGAAGTTGCTCAGTCTTGTCCGACTCTTAGCGACCCCATGGACTGCAGCCCACCAGGCTCCTCTGTCCATGGGATTTTCCAGGCAAGAGTACTGGAGTGGGGTGCCATTGCCTTCTCCATTTAGTTCTCTAGAAGAAATCAAAGATGCTATTATGTGTATCCCTTCAGGTGGAACCAGGACCTGCCACAAATCTGCACTATTGTTTTTTGACAGCTCCTCTCTTTCTCCACATCCTCTCCCTTCTTTAATTAGCAACTGTTGAATACTCCCTCTAGGGCTTCCCTGATAGCTCAGTTGGTAAAGAATCCGCCTGCTATGCAGGAGACCCTGGTTTGATTCCTGGGTCAGGAAGATCCCTTGGATAGTCTACCCACTCCAATATTCTGGGCCTGGAGAATTCCATGACTCAGCACCTTTCCCTTTCACTTTGGGACTCAGGGAAGGTCATGGAGGCTGATGCTTATTCCCTACAAACAAGAAATGGAGGACAGAAAGGCTTCTGTTCCCAGAAGCCCCACAGTGTCTTGCTCAGTTTCAGATGGGATAGTGGGAGCTATCCTCCAGCATGCAGGGGATGGCGGGGCATTATCTACAGAGAGCTCACAAATCATGATGGAATCAATACAAGCAGTTGTGCTTTGACTACTACTATACCCTGCATGATAAAATGATCCTTCCTTAAAAAAATCTTTTGTTGGTCTAAATTCTAAACAATTGCTGTGGTGATTGCTGACTTTCTATAATATATGTAAGCTAAAAATTATCATATTTTAATTACTTATCTTTTTTTTAAATTAGTTATTTTTAAAACTTGTGGTAAAATTTACTACATAAAATATGCAATTTCCCATTTTAACTGTTTTGAAGTGTAGAGTTGTGTCATTATGACATTCATGTTGTTGTGCAGCCATCACTACCATCCATGCACAGAACCCTTTTTCATCTTGTAAAATTGAAACTCCATCCCCATTAAACACTAACTTCCTGTTCCCCTCCTCCAGCCCCTGGTGACAACCCTTCGACTTTCTGTCTCTATGAATTGACTGCTCTACGTACCTCACAGTAGCACATCATTACTTTATCTAATAAACATATGGTGCTAACTTACGGAGCTAATTGCAAAGCTATCCCCACAGAGAACTCAGTTACCTATATTAGTTTCAAGATTAAGTTTCCAACATAACATAATTGTTGACATTATTCAGTCACAGTTGGTGTCTGCAGCCTCTGTGGTCTTAGGTATATCTGCGTTTAAACCAATTCAAAATAAACAATGACTTTTAGAGAATAGTTTTAGAGAAGAAGAAATAGATCTGAGTCACTTCAATTCTATCACTCTGTGTGGCCACTTGGAGTTCCTATTTGTGTTTAAAATTTGAAATAGTAAAATAGAATGTGAACTATGAGGTAAAATATTTTTGTCTGGTAGGTGTAAAATTTGGTTCACACATGAAATATTTTAAATTTGAAAAAATCTTTTAAAATTATTTTTTCTCTTTTAATTACTGATTGTTATTATTAAAAGTTACTTTTTCTCTTTTAATTACTGTTTGTTGTAAAACAAAAAATGGACCAAGAAATTGGTGAGCTACAGTCCATGGGGTCACAAAGTCGGACACGACTGAGCATCTTTCACTTTCACTTTTCACTTCTGTTTAAGGGAAATGAAAAAATAAAATAAAACAGACAGTTGATATTGATATTTGATAATATTATGATTTCATAAATGTCTACTAAATACCAAGATTACAGAGAACATAGATGGTTTATTAAAACTATTTTCTTCCGATTTTATTGAGATGTAATTGACCTGTTGTGTCAAGGCTGTATATTGTCACCCTGCTTATTTAACTTATATACAGAGTACATCATGAGAAATGCTGGACTGGATGAAACACAAGCTGGAATCAAGATTGCTGGGAGAAATATCAATAACCTCAGATATGCAGATGACACCACCCTTATGGCAGAAAGTGAAGAAGAACTAAAGAGCCTCTTGATGAAAGTGAAAGAAGAGAGTGAAAAAGTTGGCTTAAAATTCAACATTCAGAAAGCTATGATCATGGCATCTGGTCCCATCACTTCATGGCAAATACATGGGGACACAGTGAAACCAGTGACAGACTTTTATTTTGGGGGCTCCAAAATTACTGCAGATGGTGACTGCAGCCATGAAAATGAAAGATGCTTGTTCCTTGGAAGAAAAGTTGTGACAAACCTAGACAGCTCATTAAAAAGCAGAGACGTTCCTTTGCCAACCAAGGTCTGTCTAGTCAAAGCTATGGTTTTTCCAATAGTCATGTATGGATATTAGAGTTGGACTGTAAAGAAAGCTGAGCATCAAAGAATTGATGCTTTTGAACTCTGGTATTGGAGAAGACTCTTGAGAGTCCCTTGGACTGCACAGTAGATCCAACCAGTCCATCCTAAAGGAAATCAGGCCTGAATATTCATTGGAAGGACATGATGCTGAAGATGAAACTCAAATACTTTGGCCACCTGATGAGAAGAACTGACTCATTTGAAAAGACCCTGATGCTGGGAAAGATTGAAGGCAGGAGGAGAAGGGGATGACAGAGGATGAGATGTTTGGATGGTGTCACCAACTCAAAGGACATGAATTTGAGTAAACTCCAGGAGTTGGTGGTGGACAGGGAGGCCTGGAGTGCTGCAGTCCATGGGGTCACAAAGAGTCAGGCATGACTGAGTGACTGAACTGAACTGAATTGACATATAGCATTATATAAGTTTAAGCTACCATTCTGGGGCCCAGATTGCTGCTGGATGCATCAAAGAGATCCTGGAATAATTGGACATGGATGGACTGAGCATAAACCTGTGCCATGGTCAAGGCAATGTCCCCTCTATTGCTTTGATCAGTGTGCACAGTGGTGTTCAGCACAGTTGTAAGAAATCATTCTCGCAACTTTGCCGAGTTTACTCTCTTGGTTGTGTTTCTTCAGGTGGGATATTTTTGGAATTATGGGAAATTTTAATGAATTCTTAGAAGTCTCACCCCATCAGTGAAAAATGGTGCAGACTGTAGGTATCAAATAAAAAGCCTTTCCCAAAGAAGATGGGGTCAGTATGAAGCTGTCCATGCCACAGATTATTTTGAAAAATTAATCCTGACTTTGAATTTAGGAAAATCTGCTTAGATTTTGTGAAAATGGCCTTTAAGTCTGCAACAACAAAAGATGAACAAGTAATGTTGACATGGAAAATAGAATTAAATATTGAAGAAGAATACATAGCAATGACAAAAGATGCTGGCCTACATTGTCACAAGAAACCCAAAGTGTAATGTGTGAATATCCCAGTCATTTTTCCCAAGAACTCAACACTTGTTCTAAAGGAACAGAGCAGGTAATGTCAAGGTTTACTCTCTGATTTTTGGAGAGGAAGAAAAACTTTGAAAGATTTTAGCAAATATGGAGGCAATGTATAGTATCTTCTGGAGAAGATATTTGGAAGACAATGGAAGTTTTTCTTAGTATGAAGACTTTTGAAAGCCACTGGGATCAATTCCCAAAAACAAAAATACTGGCAGTGTTGCTATTTCTGGAGTTTATTGTGAAATGGGATTCATGGAAATATCTGCTAAACTGTTTTCTTTTCCTAGCTGTTTGTATATCTGTTGTCTCATGTGGAAGGAGCATTTTGCAATTCCAATTAATAAGCATTGTTCTCAAATCAACTATAAGAAAGAAAAATGGAAAATCTGACCATAGCATAGAATGTATTGCACATATTCATAAAGAAGATCAATCAAAGCTAAGTCTGTTATTCACAGATTTTCAGGAGTTATGACTGGAAAGCAGAAACTATAATTTATTATTGTCTACTGCAACAGAGAAAAGTAGAGGTTCTATCTCTTTAAAAAATAAATTATTGCAATTAAAAATATTAATCGTTCCCTTTTTTAAAAAATAAGTTTTTATTTTTAATTGGAGGATTATTTCTTTATAATGTGTTCATTTCCTTGGTTCAACAATGTGGATCAGCTATAAATATACATATATTGCCTCCCTCCTACCCTCCATCCAGCCCCAGGGAGCTCAGCCTGGTGCTCTGTGATGACCTAGAGGGGTGACATTTTTTTTGAACTGTAACACTTATTTCATTCTTAATTTTTTTATGGGCATGGCTATTATACAGCCATGTATATATTATCAGTTCAGTTCAGTCACTCAGTAGTGTCTAACTTTTTGTGACCCCATGAATTGCAGCACACCAATACAGCCATGTATATATTATGAAATTTAATGAAAGAACATTTTCATTGTGCTTCTATTCTGGTTATAACTATACATTACTTCATTTCATAATTATGACTGAAAATAATTTTGTCATATAGAGGAAGGGAGTGTTAAAACATGATCTGCTCTAGGCATTATGTTAGGAGTGCGGTTGTGATAGAGTTGTCTTTGCACGCTACACAAAGAGGTCTTTTTTAATTGAGGTATTCAGAATATTGTATCTTCTTAACTCTTGTTAACTCTTAACTCTTCTTAACTCCAGTATTTTGGCCACCTCATGCTAAGAGTTGACTCATTGGAGAAGACTCTGATGCTGGGAGGGATTGGGGGCAGGAGGAGAAGGGGACGACAGAGGATGAGATGGCTGGATGGCATCATTTACTCGATTGATATGAGTCTGAGTGACCTCCGGGAGTTGGTGATGGACAGGGAGGCCTGGCGTGCTGCAGTTCATGGGGTCGCAAAGAGTCAGACACGACTGAGCGACTGATCTGATCTAACTCTTGATCAAAGTTTGAGGTTGGAGCTGGGACCTGGGTCATACTTGACATCATCCATGTCCTGGGACAGTAGAGTGTATCACAAACCTCCCTCATGATGGGTTCTTCAATAAACACTTTTTTAAAAAGAAGTAAATGAATGAAAAAGTGAATGAAAGACTCTTCTTTCTGGAAATCCCCCTTTGGCACAGAGAAGCTTGTGGAATTTTAATAGGACTTAGAAGAAGAGATTTAAAAATACACACACAAAAAAATGGACAAAGAAAGAAATTGTTTATTAGTATAAGGTACGTGAACTCTATAAACTTTGGTGTGGTTTTTAACACCGCGGTTATACACAGCCTAATTAGCAAGAAAGTATGAACAATGAAAACGGTGTTCTTTTAGTGAATAAAATTTAATTTGAGAGGAAGCTAAGTTGTTAGGAAAGATGACACAGTAACAAGAACTGCAATCAGCAGAAAACAACATGAAAAAGTAGGGACATCACATTATCTGAATAGTTGTAGAAACTCTTATGTGTGTTATGGCACTGCTGTGAAACTTAATAGAACTTTTGGTTCAAAGCTTCAATTGTGGATCCATCACATTGAATCTAAAATAGCCCAGCAACACAAGAAGGGTGGTAGTTGCTTCCTTCCTCTTCTGCACTCACTGATGGTAATTAAGAAGTAAGCTGGGAAAGCTAAAAAAAAGTGCAATGAAAAAGAGGAAGTGTGTGAAAATGGCTGATGTGAGATTTCAGTCCATTTTCAGTTTGTGAGTGTGAGCTGTCCATACACCTCTATGGTCTCTCACACTAGGACTCCCAGCTCCTTTCAGAAACACAGGAGAACCTGTCCACTCTTCTGACTCTTTGCAACCCCATGAACTATAGCCCATCAAGTTCCTTTGTCCATTGAATTTTCCAGGCAAGACTACTGGAGTGATTTGTCATTTCCTTCTCCAGGGGATCTTCCCAACCCAGGAATCGAACCCTTGTTTCTTCTGTCCCCTGCATTGGCAGGTGGATTCTTTACCAACTGTGCCAGCTGGGAAGCCCCTTGTGGGCATGCGAAGTCATTTCAGTCGTGTCCGACTCTTTGCCACCCTATGGAATGTAGCCCTCCAGCCTCCTCTGTCCATGAGATCCTCCAGGCAAGAATACTGGAATGGGTTGTTGGGCCCTCCTCTAGGGGATGATCCTGACCCAGGGATTAAGCCTGGGTCTCTTACCTCTCTTGCACTGGCAGGCAGGTTCTTTACCACTATCGCCACCTGGGAAGCCTGGCAAGCCCCGTAGTTCCTACCAAGTATGTAGGCTAGTTGAGGGCTTGGATTGGAATTATGAAACGTGAGTAGAGTTGGAACAAAGAGAACATAGGGTGAATTACGTAGAAGAGGCTGTTGAGTTAGCATCTGCAAAGGGTTTCTGTTAATGCAGAGGAGAGACCAGGAGAAATGTGTTGACTGCAACATTATTTATAACTGTGAAATATCAGGAACAGCAGGGAAAGGATTAAGTAAGTGATGGTACCTCCACTTGTGAATCTCCATTATCAAGAAAAGGTATATTATGAAGAGTTAATAATTAGACAAAAGAGTTGATCCCTGCTTCATTACTGTAATTACAGCTGTCTTATGGGAAAATCTAATTAGACTCAAAAGGAAGTGTCTGACTCTCTTGAGATAAAATACACATTCAATAACCTGGCTCATACCATCTGTTATTGCCTCTCTAGAATCAGCATTTACACTTCTCTTGTGCCCTTCTCCTTGCTGCATACATGTTATTCCCTGTACCTAGAAGAGTCTTCCCAGGTAACCCCTGCTAATTCTTTCTGTCTTAGCTGGGATCTCACTTCACGAGGTGGGGGGTGGGAAGAAGACCTTCCCTGACCACCCCCTCCAAGACAAGATTTTATGCTGTCTATACAGTATCATAACTGCCCTGTTACCTCTGACATTAGACCACACGGTCAAAGAGGGTGGGCAGCATTGTATCCCCAGGGCCTGAAACAATCCTTCACACACAAAACACTCAATGAATATCTGGAGTCTATAAAGTACCTTAATATTAAGTGAAAATGGGAGGATCCATAATTGTATGTGTAATATAATTACAACTATTCTTAAACCATCTTTCAAACAACAGAAATGATACATTGTACAACAAAAAGTTGTTTCAATTGCCAATTTTCTTTTGCCGCCATGTATTATTTTCACACCCCCCCAAAGGATACTCTTGTTATTTCAAAAACACAAGAAAAAAGAGGAAACTCTCTGAATTCAATGGTGCTGTTGAGAATGGTGTTTCAAGCATAGTACCTATATCTGTGATTTGAGTTTAAATTTTTTTTTAAAAAAAAGGCTGTGGTAATCTCTGGGTGGAGGGAAGTTACATTTATATAGACAACTCATATGTAGGCCAGAGTGGAGATGGGCCCAGAGTGAGAGGGGAAATGAAACCCAGGGCTGGTGGCATCTGCTGGGAGGCAGGAGGGAGACTGCTCCTTGAAAGACAGAGGACAAAGCTTGCAAGACAAGTTTTGCACAGGAACAGGGGTGGATCAGTGGATGCTGAGGAAATAGAAGGGATGCTGAAGAAGTAGCTAGGGAAAAGCATGAGAAAAACAAAGGGCAAGTAGGAGCAGATAATCTCCAGGTGGGCAAGGATGGGCTCTCATGGTTTAAATCCATGAAGGGAAAGAGGGAGAGAAAAGCCCAGAGGGAAAGTCGGTCAAGTGGAGATGATGGAGGTGGTCATGGTCGGGGGTGTGGGTCTGTGGATCTAGGGCACATGGGCAAACAAGGTCCTCAGAAAAGATCCCAAGAGAAAGTCAAAGAAGGAGACTCAACTTGACCAAAGGCATCATCATAATTTATCTAAAAAGAAGTTCAAGGTACACAAAAGAAAGGTGTCAAAGGTGAAGGAAACTTGGGAGTTCAACTCAGATGAATCAATCTCCCATGTGATGAAACTCAGCTGAAAGTCAGCAGGCATGTGACTACCCCAGCAGGGAGCCCAGAGGGAGGAACTGGGGAGAGGGACGCGGGGGCGGAGATGAGAAGCTGTTTGTTGTACTAGAACCACTGGGTGGAGGTGAGCATCCCTAATAATTTCTGACTTGTTGGGCGGCAGCTGGGGCAGTTATGTAATGACCACTCCCAAGGACCTTCCTAAAATAACATAACCTCAGCAGCAGCTGATAATCACAAAGAAAACAATAGCACAAAAGGAAATCAGGGCGAGTTTTACTGACAGAGTGTTGCACCTTCGGCAAAAGAAAGCATGTCCCCCAGGGCTCAGGAGAAGGAACATGGAAGATGGTGGATGGACCCCGTGGGGTCCAGGAGACTCCGGTCGAGGACTCTGTGGGACTGCCCGCCAGCCACTCCCATCTCCTGGAAACAGCCCCTGCCCTTCTGGCTCTGGCTCTGGCTGATCCTCTTTAGGGCTGGAGAGTCAGATCCAACCTGGTTCCTGTCTGAGTTTAGGGACTGAAGACCCAAAGCCATGAGGTTAATCATTTCAGTGTCAAAAGCACTGAGGTGTGTCAGATGTTCACCAAGCATATCAGTTAAGTAAAATGAATACTTCCTCACCCAGGCCTCAAAAAAAAAAAAAAACGGACAGAAGAATCTGAGAATGCACCAGAAACCACCTGTGTACGTACACTACCAGTGAACCTGTTCTCTGTCTCAAGAACCAAACTGTTGCGAGATCCTGCCCCTGTATCTGAGCAGTCATGTCATCACTACTCCGGGCAGGAGACCCGCTGTGCCCACTCCATCTCCCTGGCCAAGTGTGACCTCCGGGGCTTCTAGTGGTCAAGTCCCAAGTTCACACCTTGGAGTTGATGGAAATATGGCTTTGGCTGCACACACACACACACACACCCCCTAAAGTGTAAAACCTAGGAGCACAGAAATCACATTTCCTGGCATAGGGTGATGCTGGTTGTCAAGCAGAGAGACTCAAACTGATGACCTAAGTAGGACAAGAGATGCAGACAGTCTGGGGGCCACTCTGATCTCTTGTTCCAGTTTATTCTCAGACTCAGATGCATCTCATCATCAAAATTTCTCTTAGATTCTTGAGTCTATGAATTCTCCTTTGGAACTAAACTAGCTTGAGTTGGGGTTCTGTCTCTTACCAGCCCAACAACACACAGAGGCTAGTGAAATCAGCTTGGGCACTCACCGAAAAGCATCTAGCTGCCAAGGAAGAGGAGCACAAACCTCACAACAGAAGCAGGCTAGTAAGGGTCTGGTGGGAGGTGAGGACCCAGAGGTTCTTGCCTTTTTAAAAATGATTTTTCTTTTATTTTTAATTGTAGGATAATTGCTTTATAATGCCGTGTTAGTTTCTGCTGTACAACATGAATCAGCTATATGTATACATAAATCCCTTCCCTCTTGACCCTCCCTCCTACCCCTCTACCCCACCCCTCTAGGTCATCACAGAGCACCAAGGTGAGCTCCCTGTGTTATACAACAACTGCCCACTAGCTATCCATTTCACACGTGCTAATCCCATGGATGGAGGAGCCTGGTAGGCTTCAGTCCATGGGGTTGTGAAGAGTCAGACACGACTGAGCGACTTCACTTTTCACTTTCATGCATTGGAGAAGAAAATGGCAACCCATTCCATTGTTCTTGCCTGGAGACTCCCAGGGATGGGAGAGCCTGGTGGGCTGCCATCTATGCGGTCGCACGGAGTCGGACACGACTAAAGCGACTTAGCAGCAGCAGCAGCATCAGTTCATCCCACCATCTCCTTCCCCAGCTGTGTTCACAAGTCTGCTCTCTACATCTGAGTCTCTCTTCCTGCGCTGCAAGAAGTTCTTGACATTGGGACCATCCCAGTGAATGCTGCTGTAGGTGATTAGATCAAGCTAGAAAGTTGGGACAGGGTGAATAAAGGAGGTACCTAAAAGAGTTGGGAAGCAGGTAGGGGTACTGGCAAGGATGCAGATGCTGCTGTTATCCATGACCACGACCATGAACAGGATAACAGTTTTGACCACCAAATTAGGGAGCTCATCATTTGGAGGAGGAATTTGGCTGATGTCGGGGATGGTCAGACACATGCAATGCGTGTAACTCAAGCACTATATTCAAGGTATAGTGCTTCCAATATGCAAGATTAAGACATAAATGCAACTCATAAAAGAAAACTATATAAAATGTCAGCCATAGAGCAAATCATATGTCTGCACACAATGGGGTGACCATAGAACCCCACCAGCAACAGTCCTGGTATACTATTGTTTGGGCATAATTGTTCATAGCACCCTCCTTCACTCAAAAATTATCTGTTTGAAGGATAAATTCTATGGTCACCCCAGTGAATAGCTAACTCGATCCTGTGTCACCGTGGAAGGGAGAGTTGGATTTCAGGGTCCTAACACGGAAGGGCAGTGGCAACTTTTGCCCTGAAAGCTACAGGGAAGCCACAGAGAGCAGTGAGAGGAGGAGAAGGAGGGAAGTGGCCATTTGGGGAAGAAAGGGAAAAAAACAAAACTGCTGGCCCGTGTTGGTAGGAAAAAAGAGGAAGATATAAGAAACAAATCAAATGATTTGGAAATAAGAAAATCAGCATCCAAAAGAAAACTGCCGAGGACAGAATGGGTGGAGCTGCTGGTGAGGTCTGGTGAGCTCTGAACACAGGACACGTGGTCCCAGGCACAGTGGGATGACTTTGGGGAACACTCAAGTGTCACAGATGGAGATGAGTGAGTCACAGAGGTAGAACCAGACCTGGCAGAATCTGAGGCTGGGTGAGCTTGCCACAGGCACTCAGGTCAGTGTGTATCACTGCCAGGGACTAGAGATGTGCAGTGATGATAAATAATGAGTTCAGGACTAAGGTCTGGTCAAGGGGAGAAAGCACCAGTTAGCCCTCTGAGGGCTCTGTTGTTCTGAGGTTGTGCTTTTTACCCTGAGAAATTCAAGGTTTCTGGTCAATCCTGATTCTGGGATAGACACCGAATCCTAGAGATATGACCACCTTAGATCGACTCCTTAGCTCAGCAGGACAAGGAAGATGAGATCCAAGGAGGTGAAGTGGCTTGTGGTGTCCCTGCACAGCCAGACAGTGGCAGACTTGCAGCTAGGACCATGGTAGCCTGATGTTCATGGTGGTGCATGTGTGGATCATAAAGAACACACTGGTCCTTGAGATTTTTCCAAGAAACCCTTCCGTTAGGAAATCAACCTTGAGTCCTAAAACAGTAAAGGGCCTCAGAAACCTTGAAATAAAAATCAGTTAAACTCAGGACCTTCTGAACTTATTTGATTATTCTGCCTTTTTTTTTCCCCACACCCCCCTGTCCCCCGACCCCCCACCATGGAACATGGAATTTCATTTTGAGAGGCACATCTAAGAACACACGTTGGAAACGCAATCCATGTGGTCCTCGGCTGCTTAGAACACGCCCAATTTTCCTGGGGTGGAGGTGCTGCCTTGTCTCCTAGGAGCCTTTGTGATTCAGGTCTGAACATACAGTCATGCTCTTCTAGTCAGTAAGCATCTCAACCCTCTGGACTTTCTTTAATTTCCATCTCTTATGAAACTATAAGCTGGTTCTAGCCAACAGGTATGAGACCCCCTGATACCCATGGCTGTCCTTTCCTCCCTAAGATCGATGTTTTATGAACTTTACTTGGTATTTTCTGTCATTCCAGACATGAAACCTACACTTCTGAGGAATGTAACCACATGCAGAAAAATTAATACACTAGAGATACTGCAACTCTCGGAAGGAAGGAAACATTTATTGAACATCTATTAAGTGATATGTGCCATGTGAGATGCTTTATATTGTTTTGCTCACTTGGTGTCTTTCCTTTGCCACAGTGTTTTCCAATCTAGACCATCTTGGAAAGATGGTTTAATAATTCATGAGAACATACCCACAGGCTCAGAATTTTCCTTGCAGTGGGAGTAAAGTGCATGTCAAAAGGATGGGGTTGGACCCAGCAAATCTTTGATGTAGGAAAAGGTTTTGTGCAGTTGAGATACCATCTCCCCCTCCTACCTGGTCTCTATCCTCCCCTGCTTGTCTTGATTCTTGGTTCCACTTAGTAGACTTATGTATAGAAAAGTACCAGGGAGTGAGTGTGGCACATTTATAATTTGAATAAAAACTTAGAGGGAGAGACTTCCCTGATGGTCCAGGGGCTAAGATTCTGCGCTCCAAATGCAGGGGGTCCAGGTTCCATCCCTGGTCAGGGAACTTGATCCCGCGTGCTGCCACTAAGAGTCTGCATGCCACCATTAAGATTCGGTACAGCCAAACGAACAACAAAACTAGAAAGAGGGCAGTACTTGAGTAAAGGGAGTGAATGATGGATGGTGACATTTCTGGCCTTGTGGGGAAGGCTGTTCTGCAGGAAGAACACAGGAACAGTAATCCCTCCCAAGGCCCTCAGAGCACACTCTGTGTGCTCAGTCATCTGTAAGGTGGAAGCAGGGTGAAGATGCTGGTGTGGTGTTTTTGCATCTCACACCTTTACTGGCTCTAGCACAGGCTGGTTTAAAGCAGCTTTCAGGTGCCTGCAGGACATCTGCACACACAGAAGCCCTTGATGGAGACTGGTCCCTGGATGGCTCGTGCCACTGTCCCATGGTTTCCTTTGTCTTCATCTTCCTCACTCGTCTGTGTTCTCAGATTTCCCCAAAGTATAGAATGTAAAACTTGGCTGTAGCTGGAGAATAGTTTTTCTTGATGTTGCTCTGCTCTCCTCAGTTGCTTCAGCCGTGTCTGACTCTTTGCAACCCCATGGACTGTAGCCCCCAGGCTCCTCTGTCCATGAATTTCTCCAGGCAAGAACACTGAGTGGGTTGCCATTTCTTTCCCCAGGGGAGTCTTCCCAACCCGGGGACTGAACCTGCATCTCCTGCATTTCCTGCACTGCAGGCAGATTCTTTATGTGCTGGGCTACCAGGGAAGCCTGGGGATTAGAGAAAGTGTATGAAAAGGTCCCTCCTTGGAACAGTTGAACTGTGAGTAGCCCTGCTGGGTCAGGAAATGCAAGAAGATGGATGCATTATTGCTCTGGAAATCTGATTCGCCTGTATTAAGAAAAAAAAAAAAACTTGGAAGTTTATATATTGATGAGATTTGGGATTTGCACCAAGCTTTGTTCACAGTTTTCCTGCTTGAAAAGCTGGATTCCTGCTTGAAAAGTTGAAATTTCATTTCAAAAGGAGAGAGAGAGAAGGGGGGGAGAGAGATTGAATCTTCCTGGCTATGTGATGCGAGCCATCTGGTTAGTTAAGGTCAGGACTGGTCCCAGTGGAGGCCCCCAGGGCATTTTTTGAAGGGGTATTGGGGAATCACTCTAGCGTGCAGCTCTCTTCACAGGGCCTGAGAGAGAAATTTCCCCAGACCGGTGCTGACCGCTGTTTACTTCTCAGAGGGACTCTGGGCACCTTGCCCTCACCACTTCCTTCCCACGCTCTCCCTTGCTTTCTCTGCCAATCTATAAACACTACAGTATTAACACCTAAGTCTTTAGAGAAATGAATTCTCCTCATCTAAAAAAGTGTTATTCTAAACTACTGCCTATAGAACTGGCTGTGCATGAGTGCTAAGTCATTCAGTCATGTCCAACTCTTTGCAACCCCATGGACCATAGCCCACCAGTCTCTCCTGTCCATGGAATTCTCTAGGCAAGAATACTGGAGTGAGTTACCAATCCCTTCTCCAGGGGATCTTCCCAACCCAGGGATCAAACCCACATCTCTTAAGTCTCCTGCATTGGCAGGTGGGTTCTTTACCACCAGCAACACCTGGGAAGCCCATAGAACTGGCTAGTTAGAACTTATCAGTTCAGTTCAGTTGCTTCAGATCAGATCAGATCAGTCGCTCAGTCGTGTCCGACTCTTTGCGACCCCATGAACCGCAGCACGCCAGGCCTCCCTGTCCATCACCAGCTCCCGGAGGTCACTCAGACTCACATCCATCGAGTCAGTGATGCCATCCAGCCATCTCATCCTCTGTCGTCCCCTTCTCCTCCTGCCCTCAATCCCTCCCAGCATCAGAGTCTTCTCCAATGAGTCAACTCTTCGCATGAGGTGGCCAAAATACTGGAGTTTCAGCTTTAGCATCATTCCTTCTAAAGAAATTCCAGGATTGATCTCCTTCAGAATGGACTGGTTGGATCTTCTTGCAGTCCAAGGGACTCTCAAAGTCTTCTCCAACACCACAGTTCAAAATATTCTTCGGCGCTCAGCCTTCTTCACAGTCCAGCTCTCACATCCATACTGACCACAGAAGACTATAGCCTTGACTAGGCGAACCTTTGTTGGTAAAGTAATGTCTCTGCTTTTGAATATGCTATCTAGGTTGGTCATAACTTTCCTTCCAAGGAGCAAGCGTCTTTTAATTTCATGGCTGCAGTCACCATCTGCAGTGATTTTGGAGCCCAGAAAAACAAATCTGACATTTTCCACTGTTTCCCCATCTATTTCCCATGTAGTGATGGGACAGATGCCATGATCTTCGTTTCTGATGTTGGCTTTAAGCCAACCTTTTCCTCTCCACTTCACTTTCATCAAGAGGCTTTTTAGCCCCTCTTCACTTTCTGCCTAAAGTGGTGTCATCTGCATATCTGAGGTTATTGATATTTCTCCCGGATCTTGATTCCAACTTCTGTTTCTTCCAGTCCAGCTTCCTCTGATGTACTCTGCATATAAGTTAAATAAACATGGTGACAATATGCAGCCTTGACGTACTCCTCCTATTTGGAACATTGTGTTCCTGAAGTTCTTTTGCTTCTGACCTGCTAAATTTCTTAGAGGCAGATCAGGTGGTCTGGATTCCCATCTCTTTCACAATTTTCCTATTTATTTGATCCACACATCAAAGGCTTTGGCATAGTCAATAAAGCAGAAATAGATGTTTTTCTGGAACTCTTGCTTTTTCCATGATCCAGCGGATGTTGGCAATTTGATCTCTGGTTCCTCTGCCTTTTCTAAATCCAGCTTGAACATCAGGAAGTTCACGGTTCACATATTGCTGAAGTCTGGCTTGTGTTCAACTCTGTGACCCCTTGGACGGCAGAAAGTCAGGCTTCCCTGTCCATCACCAACTCCCAGAGCCCGCTCAAACTTAGGTCCATCGAGTTTGTGATGGCATCCAACCATCTCATCCTCTGCTTTCCCCTTCTCCCCCTGCCCTCAATATTTCCCAGCATGAGGGTCTTTTCCAATGAGTTAGTTCTTCGCATCAGGTGGCCAAAATATTGGTTTCAGCTTTAGCATCAGTCCTTCCAATGAATATACAGGCCTGATTTCCTTTAGGACTGACTGGTTTGATCTCCTTAGAGTCCAATAGCTGTTCTGAACTAAATGGAAGAGTTTAGCATCATCTTATGTATTTTTTTAGTTTCATGGCCACAAATACCTGAACCACGAATTGAAAATATGCTATAAGGTGAAAGGATCTATTGAGTATCACAGCAGAGAGAGGTCTGGGGAAGATTTACCAGGATTCTGTTAACTCAGAGCTGGAGAGGTGATCTTCCAAGAAAGTAAGATGATGGTCCAAAAACCCCACAGCTGCCGAGGGCCAAAACCAGAAGAGCCTAGGTGTTTCTGACAGTTGGCTCCATCCTGTTTCTAGAACAACATGGTTCAAAAGACACTGAAGGAAAGTCTGTTATATCATAGTTTAGAATGGGAGGCTGAGGATGGATGCATTCAAATTATAGATATTTTTGAAAGAAAGATATAAAAAGTTTAATGTGATAGTAATAGGGAACCTATGAAGATTTCAGCCTGGTGGATTTATCTTCAGAATTCAACAGAGTGCTCCAACGGAAGCCCATTTCTCCAGGGACTACACATTCTCAGGGGCAGACCCTGCCATCTCGGGGACTTGTGTGCAGCACAGTCCTCAAAGTGAAGCCGCCATAGCACTCCCTTGTCTGGGACACTCCAATGTCCAAATAAGAAAGTAAAGAAATGGGGACTTCCCTGGTGGTCCAGTGGCTGAGACTGCACTCCCAATGCAGAGGGCCCCGGTTTGATCCCTGATCAGGGAACTGGATTATTCCTGCAGCAACTAAGATTTTGCATGCTGCAATGAAGATCATAGATCTTGTGAAGCTAAATAAACAACAAAAAATGCAAAATGATAAAAAGGAGAGGTAAAAAAATAGGCATAAGAAGAACAAATTACTATATATAAAATAAATCAGCTGTAAAATTATGCAGTACAGCCTGGGAATAGACCCAGTATTTTATAATAACTTTAAATGGAGTATAATCTAAAAAAATATTGTATCACTTCGCTATACACTTGAAACTAATGTAATATTTTAAATCAACTATACTTCAATAGAATTTTTTTTAAAGGAATAGATGAAAAGAGAAATATATATATTATTCTTTTAAGGTACTTTTTTCTGAAGTATTCTTTGATAACCTTTGTTTCAGGACAGGAAATAAAAGAAGTTTGCATTTCCTTTCACTACAGCAGTGACCATACCAACCATAGTTTCTGTGGTCAAAACCACCGTTCTCTGATTTTTCTGATGCCCTATTTTCACTGCTATGAGTTAGCATCTATTAGCATTAACTACGGGGAAGGCAATGGCACCCCACCCCAGTACTCTTGCCTGGAAAATCCCATGGATGGCTCCAGTTCATGGGGTCGCTAAGAGTCAGACGTGACTGAGCGACTTCACTTTCACTTTTCACTCTCATGCATTGGAGAAGGAAATGGCAACCCACTCCAGTATTCTTGCCTGGAGAATCCCGGGGACGGAGGAGCCTGGTGGGCTGCCGTCTATGGGATCGCACAGAGTCGGACACGACTGAAGTGACTTAGCAGCAGCAGCAGCAGCATTAACTACGGGGAAGGCAATGGCACCCCACCCCAGTACTCTTGCCTGGAAAATCCTATGGACGGAGGACCCTGATGGGCCGCAGTCCATGGGGTCGCTAAGAGTCTGACACGACTGAGCGACTTCACTTTGACTTTTCATTTTTATGCATTGGAGAAGGAAATGGCAACCCACTCCAGTGTTCTTGCCTAGAGAATCCCAGGGACGGGGGAGCCTGGTGGGCTGCCGTCTATGGGGTCGCACAGAGTCGGACACGACTGAAGTGACTTAGCAGCAGCAGCAGCAGCATTAACTATCGGAGAAGGCAATGGCACCCCACTCCAGTACTCTTGCCTGGAAAATCCCATGGACGGAGGAGCCTGGTAGGCTGCAGTCCATGGGGTCGCTAGGAGTCGGACACGACTGAGCGACTTCACTTTCACTTTTCACTTTCCTGCATCAGAGAAGGAAATGGCAACCCACTCCAGTATTCTTGCCTGGAGAATCCCAGGGACAGCAGAGCCTGGTGGGCTGCTGTCTATGGGGTCTCACAGAGTCGGACACGACTGAAGTGACTTAGCAGCAGCAGCAGCAACAGCATTAACTATTCTCCAAAAGGTGTTTACTATTTATTTAACATCCACAGCAATCAAGACAAAATTCAAAATAGATGCAGACAATACCCAGAGGATACTGGGACACAAAGACTAGAATCTTCATTTATTTATTTTTTGCTGAAGTAAAGGAATGATAACCCCTTCCCATCAGGTTTTTGATGTTGCTTTATGAAGACAGCATGCCAAGCAAACATAGCAACTGATAAGACCGTTTCAACAAAGGGGTTATTATCTTCAGACTTTTAAAGTAAATGTTCCAGTTTGTTATAATTTTATTCAGGTACCCTTTCAAGAGAGCCTGTGTTTATATTTTGTATTTTACCTGAGTAGAAAAACATCTCATTTCTCGTACTTAGGAAGTGGTTTTAGCACTTGGAAAGACCTCAGTCACAGGGTGTGATAAGCAGGGCTGGCACAGCTGGAGGTTCTGACAATACCTGCCTGGGGCAACCCACTGTGAGGAGAAACCATCCAGAAATCACACAAGTCAGTGGCTAGGGTTAAGCCGTTTGGGGATTTGCATCAATTTGCCCAAATGAATGACGAAAAACCAAAGAAATCACTCAGTCTAGTGTTT
The DNA here is from genome assembly GCA_935064755.1 of Tragelaphus eurycerus. Classification (NCBI taxonomy): domain Eukaryota; kingdom Metazoa; phylum Chordata; class Mammalia; order Artiodactyla; family Bovidae; genus Tragelaphus; species Tragelaphus eurycerus. The sequence continues at coordinate 445,169 of CAKXYN010000186.1, read as the reverse complement.
ATATATTAAACGGTTTCTTATAAACCTTTGGTTGCAACTGTTTTTCATCTATTAAGACCAGTCTCAAAATTCCAGAAAGTTTAGCTAATTTCCAGTTGGTCACAATAGCATTTTTTAAAGGTTTTTTTTTTTTTTTTTTTTTAATATGGACCATTTTTTAAAGTTTTTTTTAAATTAAAAATTTTTTTATTTTTGACTGTGCTGGGTCTTTGTTGCTGTACTCGGGCTTCTTCTAGCTGCAGAAAGCAGGGCCTCCTCTTGTTGCAGAACGCAGACATCGCACTGTGGTGGCTTCTCTTGCTGCAGAGCTCGCACTCTGGGCCTGTGGGCTCCAGTAGTTGTGGTGGACAGGCTTAGTTGCTTTGCAGCATGTGGAACCTTCCTGGACCAGGGATCGAACCCCCTGTCCCCTGCATTGGCAGGCACATTCTTGACCACTGGACCACCAGGGAAGTCTCATCTTTTAAAGTCTTTATTGAATTTGTTGCAATGCTGCTTCTGTTGTTTATGTTCTGATTTTCTGGCCCTGAGGCGTGTGGGATCCTAGCTCCCTAGTCAACGACTGAACCCACTCTCCCCGCATTGGAAGGTGAAGTCCCAAACACTAGACCACCGTGGAAGTCCCACGATAGCATTTTTTTTTTCCTGTTGTTCTCTTTTACTATTCTGCTTCCTTTGAGCCGTTTTCTGTGTCTCAGGCTTTGGGAGCAGCATCAGGCTTCTTTGGCACAAAGCTGCTGGGGACTTTGCATCCTCTTTTCCCTCTGCCTCTACTAAATTCCATGGGTGGAGAAGCCTGGTGGGCTACAGTCCATGGGGTCGCAAAGAGTCAGGCATGACTGAGCACAGCACAGCAGCACTATCTTTAGTAGCTCTGGGGTCAGCCTTTAGTAGCTCTGGGGTCAGCCTGCAGCCCCTCTATGTGGCCAAATTTCAGTCATCACGAGACAGTTCCATTTGAATATCTGAATGATGTATCAAAGTGAATTTTCCAGTGACAGACTTGTTATACACACACACACACACACACACACACACACACACACACACTCTACTCTCTGATTGTTCTCTCTCTTGTTTCCTTGGCTGCTCCATACTCAGCCTTTGTGGGGTTCCATAGGGCTCTGCCCAAGGTTGGTTCTCTCTTCCAGAAACACCTACTTATTCCCAAGGATTTGAACTACCATGTGTCTATGTGTTAATAACTCAAATTTGCCAGATTTTTCTATTAGGTCTGTGAATCTAACTGCTTACTTGACATCTTGACCCAGAAAATTTTCAGACAACATAATCATCATCACAAAAATGGAACACATTCACATCTTTTGTTCTCATCCTGCACTTAGGTATGAGCTTTATCCAAGATGGCCAGCCATCCTCCAAGATGCCGGCCAACATCCAGGACACCTGTTTTCTTCTCCCTCCTTTTCCCTGTCTCCCTCCAACAAGTTCTCAGCATCCTAGACACAAATCATAGGCGTTCATCTGAGACATCTCTGCAAAGGGAACAATTCAGTTTTCCCGTGGCTCCTAAGAAAATGTCCCGAGATGATGTGGATGACAAGGTCATCTGTGTCCCCACTTCTCTGCCTGCCTCCTCTGCGTCCTTGTCCTCCCTGCTTGCCACACTCCAACCACACTCACCTTGCCCAACCCTGTGTCATACATGCATGAGATGCTCAGTCCAGCTCACTGAGTTAACTCTCACCTCACACCTACCTAACTCTTCTCTCCTCTGAGGTCACCTAGGGTCTTTCCCGTTTCTTTTTACTTGTGTGTGTGTTAAGTTGCTTCAGTCACGTCTGACTCTTTGTGAACCCATGGACTGTAGCCTGCCAGGCTCCTCTGTCCATGGGATTCTCCAGGCAAGAACACTGGAGTGGGTTGCTATGCCCTCCTCCAGGGGATCTTCCTGACACAGGTATCAAACCTGTGTCCCTTGCATCTCCTGCGTTGGCAGGTGGGTTCTTAACCATGAACATGGCCTGGGAAGTCCCTTTCTTTTTACTTGGTTCTTTTTATTGTATATTTTTGTTTGGCAATATATTTTTAAAATTATTTGTTACACGTTTGTTTATTTGGCTGCATTGGGTCTTAGTGGTGTCCTGTGAGATATTTCACTGTGGCTCACAGACTGTCTTTGGTGCTGTGTACACGGTAGTTGCCCCTTGGCATGTGGGATCTTTGTTCCTGGGTCAGGGATTGAACCCATGTCTTCTGCATTGCAAGGCAGATTCTTAACCACTGGACCCCCAGGGAAGTCCCTTGGCAATGTGTTTTTAAATAAAAGTTATAGCTGTGCATGGTTTAAGAGCTGAATTGTTTTCATGGTTTTTAACTCCCAAATCCCAGTTCCCTGAACTCCCCCTCCATTTTCTGCTCCCTAAGGGCATCTACTTTCAGCAGTTTTAATTGATTATTTTGGTAACATTTACTTCATCACTAAATAACATCAGTTCAGTTCATTTCAGTTGCTCAGTAGTGTCCGACTCTTTGCGACCCCATCGACTGCAGCATGCCAGGCCTCCCTGTCCATCACCTGGAGTTTACTCAGACTCATGGCCATGGAGTCGGTGATGCCATCCAACCATCTCATCCTTTGTCGTCCCCTTCTCCTCCCGCCTTTAATCTTTCCCAACATTAGGGTCTTTGCAAATGAGTCAGTTCTTCGCATCAGGTGGCCAAAGTATTGGAGTTTCAGCTTCAGCATCAGTCTTTCCAATGAATATTCAGGACTGATTTCCTTTAGGACTAACTGGTTGGATCTCCTTGCAGTCCAAGGGACTCGAAAGAATCTTCTCCAACATTACAGTTCAAAAGCATCAATTCTTGGGCATTCAGCTTTCTTTATAGTCCAACTCTTATATATATACATGACTACTGGAAAAACCATAGCCTTGACTAGATGGAGCTTTGCTGGCAAAGTAATGTCTCTGCTTTTTAATATGCTGTCTAGGTTGGTCACAACTTTTCTTCCAAGGAGCAAGTGTCTTTTAATTTCATGGCTGCAGTCACCATTTGCAGTGATTTTGCTGCCTCTGCTGCTGCTAAGTCGCTTCAGTCATGTCCAACTCTGTGCGACCCCATAGACGGCAGCCCACTAGGCTCCCCGTCCCTGGGATTCTCCAGGCAAGAACACTGGAGTGGGTTGCCATTTCCTTCTCCAGTGCATGAAAGTGAAAAGTGAAAGTGAAGTTGCTCAGTTGTGTCCAACTCTTCGTGACTCCATGGACTGCAGCCTACCAGACTCCTCTGTCCATGGGATTTTCCAGGCAAGAGTACTGAAGTGGAGTGCCATTGCCCCCCAAAATAAAGTCTGTCACTGTTTCCACTGTTTCCTCATCTATTTGCCATAAAGTGATGGGACCAGATGCCATGATCTTACTTTTCTGAACGTTGAGTTTTAAACCAACTTTTTCACTCTCCTCTAACATACTTACTTACTAAATAACAAATTAACTATTTAATTTTCCTGTTTAGGTATCATCTATTGATTTCTCCATATGAAAGATGAGGATTTAATTTTCCTCCTGAATGAACCTTTGTGATATCCTTGGACACTTTCTGATTCCCTGTTCTTCCAACATGAGTTATAATTTTAGATAGGTTGCACTGTGTGCTGTTTGCATTATTATTATGGTACTATTTAGAGCTGAGCCAAATAGTTGTGGATAAACAATGTTGCCTGCTGTATCAGTGAAAAAGGATGTTGCTGCCATTAAGCCAGCAGCCACTGTAGCTGCTGGACTGTGTGCACCCTGAGGGGATTCAGGATGGAGAAAGTAGGAAACTGGCCCTAGACAGCTAAGGTTCATGTCAGAGGAATGAATTCAGTGAGCCCAGACTCTTGTATTTTCCCATACATGCTGCTGCTGCTACTGCTAACTCACTTCAGTCGTGTCCGACTCTGTGTGACCCCATAGACGGCAGCCCACCAGGCTTCCCTGTCCCTGAGATTCTCCAGGCAACAACACTGGAGTGAGTTTCCATTTCCTTCTCCAATGCATGAAAGTGAAAAGTGAAAGTGAACTCGCTCAGTCGTGTCCGACTCTCAGCGACCCCATGAACTGCAGCCTACCAGGCTCCTCTGTCCATGGGATTTTCCAGGCAAGAGTACTGGAGTGGGGTGCCATTGCCTTCTCTGTTCCCATACATGGAAAGTGTTAAATTCATTAACTTAAGATATCCGGTTTTCTTTGGGGAACTAACAGTCATCTTTGGATGTTCTGACTAACTGGTTTTTGTTACAATCCCCCTATAGGTCCTGGATCCTCCCTGAAATCTCCAGAGCAGTCCCTAATAGATTATTGAGAGGCTGCCTTCTGGGCTTAAGTTCTCAGTATGTCTGCTGAATAAAACATAGTTCTCAACTTCTTTGTCATGCATTTTTCAGTCAACATAGTAAACTAGGTTTTTCCTCACTAGGGTTAACTATTGCCTTTATAGAGGCAGGCAGGAGGCTAACTGCCTATGTGAAGTGAAGTGAAGTGAAGTAGCTCAGTCGTGTCCGACTCTTTGCGACCCCGTGGACTGTAGCCTACCAGGCTCTTCTCTCCATGGGATTCTCCAGGCAAGAGTACTGGAGTGGACTGCCATTTCCTTCTCCAGAAACTGCCTATGTATTTATCACTAATTATCCACCTCTCACTTCCATTTGTGTTAATATTGCTCAATAAAATCAATCCTGGGTATTCTAATATTTTTTCTTCTTGATAAAGCTTTTCCAGGAAACTTCTGACCTAAATTTGTTTTGGACTTATGCCGATTTGGATTCTCCAGGAAGCAGACACCAAGATGGTATTTGAAGGGCAAAGAGATTTATTAGGACAAATGCCTGGGCGAGGGGAACATAAAGGGGCAGGAGGAGGCAGGGAGAGCCTTCAGATGGGGATGCAGTTCTGACACCTGGGAAGGGAGAGGAGGAAGGAAGGAAGGTGTGGTAGGAAGAGTCTCAGACTGCACTGTGGCTTCTGGAAACCTCAGGGTGGCAGCTGGAGTCTCCTTAGAAGAATGCTATGTCAGGCAGAAGAGACCGGCTATAGGAGCCCTGCAATTGCAGGAAGGGGGACACCTTCCAGGGCCTGATAGTGGGCTCTTGTCTAACACTTGGAAGTGAATTCATCGAGGAGACACATGAGCTGACAAAACAAAGATTTTATTGTGAAGGGGCACCCAGGCGGAGAGCAGCAGGTTAAGGAAACCAGGAGGGCTGCTCTGCCACGTGGCTCACAGTGTCAGGGTTTATGGTGATGGGGTTAGTTTTTGGGATGTCTCTGGCCAGTCATCTTGTTTGGCCCAAGTCAGTCTGACTTAGGGTTCTTCTTGGTGACACTGGCATCTCCCAGCCAAGATGGATTCTCATGTGAAGGATTCTGGGAGGTTGGTAGGACATATTGTGGGCTGGTGCCTCCTCCCTCCTTTTGGCCCCTCCCAAATTCTCCCAGTTAGTTTTCAGCAGCAGCACCATCTTCCTTATCAGGACCTCCTGCTGAGAGACAACTCATACAAATGGTCATCATCATGTCTGGCCAAGGTGGGCTGTTTCGCTCAATGGTCCCCTAACACTGCCATGCTGAGGCATTATCTGGGAGCTGCCGGCTGGAAGCTGTCACTAACTGCTTCCCTTCTGCAAGTTATCGCCTGAAGGAAGAGCTGAACAGCCATCCCACATCTTTACAGGCTGGAATGGCTCCTGGTTTTCTGCTCTAAAGGGCCACCAAATGAGGCTGGAGACCTTGAGAATTTTCACCATCTCATGGTTTCCATCTTATTTCTTAGCTGTTTACTTCTTCATCTGAGTTCTTTTTCTGTAGCTTCCTGAGGAGGAGTGCACGTGTTTTTGAAATCTTGCATCTCTGAAAATGTCTTTTATTCTACACGGAAGGAAAATTTGCCACCCCAAAATGTCTCCTTGGCGTGCAAATTATTTTGAGATGAAAGCAATCGAGGCCCAAGACACAGAAAGTCACTTTCCCCTTACCTGTCGAAAGAATTTATATAAAGGGCCCTTTTCCAGAATAGGTCTATTACCCGAGATGTTTGCAAAGATTACAGGCCAGGTGTGGTGGGGGAAATTTGGCAGGGCCCAGAAATCGGAGTCCACTCTGTGTCCCGTTGTCTCTGCTGACCCAGCAAACATTTGTCTGCCAAACATTTGTTTTCTCATCCTCATGTCAATTGCTCCCTCCCCTTTAAAGTCACAAACCACTACCCCAACATCCTCTTTTGGTTCCAGCTGAAGATGCTTTTTAAGATGAGAGCTTTGGCCATTTTGGTGAATTACTCAGTTTTCCAGAGTCTCTCCTATGTATGTTGTTGCTGTTTAGTAGTTAAGTCACGTCCGACTCTTTTGTGACCCCATGAACCTCCAGGTTTCTCTGTTCATGGGATTTCACAGGCAAGAATACTAGAGTGGTTTGCCATTTCCTTCTCCAGGGATCTTCCAACCCAGGGATTGAACCTGTGTCTACTGCAGTGGTGGGCAGATTCTTTACCACTAAGCCACCAGGGAAGCCCCTCTCCTGTGTATGCATGTTATTAAACTTTTATTTGATACGTAGAAGGACAGAGGAAATTTCTCCCTCCAGAAGAACTCTCATACTTAACAAACAGCTGTGCGTAGGTATCTAGATAAGAAATAACTTCCCTTCAAAACTCTGCAGGCATTTTGTTCTGTTTTCTCCTACCTTCTAGTGTTGCTCTTAACAACTTTAAAGTCATTCCAGTTCTTGACCCTCAGCTGCAGTGTTCTGAAACACTGTAGTAATGTGTCTCAGCGCATTTTTCAGGCATTCTGGGGTTCTTAATTTGGAAACTCATTTTGAGACTCCTCAACTCTTAATCAGCACCTATAAATGTCTTATGATTTTTTCCTCCTATTTTTCCTTTTTAATTTCTGGGACATTTTCTCAATTTTAACTTCAAAACCTTTCAGAAATTAAAATTTTTTTCTCCTATTATATATTAAGTTTAAACACAACATTTGTCTAAGGAAAACTTCTTTTAAAACATTGTTCTTATTTTATGGATAGAATATCTTGTCTTACTTTGTTCTGAAGAAATTCCCAAAGTGTTTTTTTTTAAGCTTTCTTTTCTTCCTTTTTATACATTTTTATTCTTACTTAGTTTGCTTTGACTTCTGTTTTTCTTACTACAAGGCTTCTTCTGATGTCTGCTGATCCTTGGCTATTCACTCATATTTAATGGTTGGATTCTTGAAGCTGACTGACAGTGGTGGGCATACAGGCATGGTTTTTAACTGAGATTTCTCAGAATCTCACATGGAAAATGGGGATACTTATGGTGTTATCTCATAGGCCTGCTGTTAGATAACGTGGGTCAAGAGTGCATCATGACCCCAGCATGGAGATAGTACCAGATAACACTAACTGAAGAAAAGGAGCAGGTAGCCTCCTGGACATAACTGGGCCCCCTCAAGGGAAAGCAGCTGGAGAATCATTCCTTGTGGACTGATACTCCAAGATGAGAACAGCAGGACAATCTAGGGAGGAGGATGGGCCCACCCAGATAGAGGAGACCACATATTTCTCATTCTTGAAGTCAGAAGACCTAGCCAACTGCACATGTACAAAAAGTATCCTTGGAGGTCAAAAGGGAGTGACGTCAACCTACCCATAGGCCTCTTTGCCTGAATCCATCTTGGCTGAGAGTTGAACACGTAGCTATAGGAGGATCCTGAGTTATAAAAAATACAGACTCTGAAACAGGCAAATCAAAATCATTGGTCAAGGAAACTTGAAAGAAATGCTCCTTAAAAGTGATTAAAACACCTGTGAGGGCATGACTCCCCCTCTGAGTCTGCCCATGTGTCTACCAACAAGTACTGTACTCTTCCTCCTAGTAAATACTTTAGTTGTTTCACTACTTACTGTCTTGTGGGAATTCTTTACTGCAAAGCTGAGGGGCCAAGGCCTTGTTGCTGACCTTTGGTCTAGGGGCTAGGATTTAGCACTCTCGCGGTCATGACCTGACCTCAGTCTCTGACCAAGAACAAAATCTCTCTTGCTTCAAGCTGCTGCAGGCCAAGGCCACCCGAGATCAATTTGAGTCTCGGCTGGGCACTCTTGAATCTCTCTGTGACTTGGGAAGTTACTTAACTTCTCCATGTATTGGTTTTATTTATCTGTACACCCCCTATGGGATTATAATTTTGCTGCCTCAAAGAGTTATGAGGGTTCAATGAGGTAATGCATACAAAATATTGGGAATATGACTCGACCTTTCTCACAGTTAGTGGTCAATATCCCAGATGGTGTCCCCTCACTGAATCACTTCTTCATGTCCTTGTTTGGGAATTTAAGGAGATGTGGTTGGAAAACTGATCCTGGTTCCTTCAGAGCAGAGACACATCTGGAATAAATGTTTTCATTTAGTCAGTAGAGCTCTGCTCTTCCAAACAGACACGAGCTAGACTGTTGCTGAAGGGTGTATTTAAAAAAAAATAAATTCATGGTCAGCATCATCTAAACTTCAGGACAGAATCTAAACTCCAAACCCACATTAACTGCTTATTGGCCCTTAAGAAACCCACCAGACATGAGATCCCAACCTGGTTCACAGCTCGGGAGCATCGGAGGAGCGTGGTGAGTGTTTACAAAGCTCCTATGAGAAAAAAATGTCTGGTCAGATTCTTTAGAACAACAACAACCACAGAACTGAATCTAGGTTGTTAGTTTTTTGAGGGCAAAGGGGTTGAGGTTGGGATGGCTTTGACCTTCCATTTTAAGGACATCAGTGGGGAATGACCCTCTGAAGACTGGAAGCTAAGATCAGTGATGCAAGCAATGTTGTGTCTCTTGTTAGCAAGGTTTAAAGACGTTCCCATGATGCCTTCCCCTCCCACACCACTTCCTCCTGGGCCCCTGGAATAGAAGACACACATCTTAGCCCCTTCGCAGAGGAGAAACTGCCTCCTCGGAATTGGTCATTTTACTTGGAATTGAGATCTGCCACCTCAGAATTGGTGATTTTACTGTAGTTTAAACAGTTTCTCCGAGTAAGGAGTAGCTTCTATTTGAGAAAAAGTGAAGTCGAAGAAGTATTAAAAATCATGATTTGACAAAGATACTCAGAAAGTTGACTGAATATTTAGCTCTTTTGTTTAAAAATAACCATGGCTGCTGCTTCTTTTTTTTCCTTTTGCCTGTGTCACGTGACATATAGGATCTTAATTCCCAGACTAGGGCTCGAACCCTCACCCCTTGCATTGGAAGCACTGAGTCTTAATGACTGGACCACCATGAAAGTCCAAGCACGGCTTCTTAAAGGTCTCTTTGGTTAAATCTACAATAAAAGACCTCATTCACTAGAACAGACTAAACACTAAATTGCTTGAAAATGTGCTCGACGTGGATGTTTGATTGTTTAGAAGTAGATTTTAAATACTTCATGCAAAAGTATTTCAAGGAAGTATGCCTTAATAAGTCAAGTAAGCACTTTTTCCTTTTGGTACACTGAAATAATTAATACATGCATTATTATTCAGTGTATAGGAAGAGTGCTTTATTAAATGAGTGATAAATATTTTGGTTGAGAGGTTTTAAGACATAAGATGCAGAGGACTGGGCTGGAAGTTTGCAGTTAGTTGATGCAAACTATTATATATAGAATGGGTGGACAGTAAGGTCCTGCAGTATAGCACAGGGAACTATATTCAATATCCTGTGATAAACCATAATGAAAGATAATATGAAAAAGGATATATATGTATAACTGAATCACTTTACTGTACAGCAGAAATTAACACAACACTGTAAATTAATTCTACTGCCATAAAAAAGAAAAAAAAAAACAGACTGGACGGGTGGTTTTGTAAGAGTTCCCAGAAGGAGTGAAGACAGCAGGAAACTTGCCAGTCTCCTCTCCTTCCCTGCGTACGAGCAGAATTGTGGACGCGATTGACCGAATGATGACAGTGAATGTTTTCCCTGAAATTACAGGAAATGTAATTTCAGTGCTTGTAGTTTTTTTTTCCTATGACTTCTTGAAATTCCTTTATCTATTGCATTCCCACTCTGCCCCCGCTTCTTGAGGCTGAACTTCTGATGGACTTTCTCTGTGTGGCTCTGGGTTGTGTCTGACATTCAAAAATACCCTTTCCTTCTGGGGTATGGGCTAGGCCACATGGCCCTAGGGTGGGGTCAGGGAGGATGACTGAGCCGGACACAGAAGCTTCTATTAATAGTAATTATAGTAATTCAGAATTTCCTATAAGAGATCTTCTCTTCTCTGGGGGCATATTTCATCTTTTCAGACTTAGGACAGCATAGATTGCAGGTCCAGTCATTCATGAGATACGCAGCCTTTCAGTTATCATAGGTAATTTGTAGTTCAGGAGCTGACACTCTATTTACTTTCCTTCAGTAAAAATGGCTCACTCTTTGTGTGCTTGCTTGTTCTTTTGGTAGAGAGGGAGACTTATATTTGTTTAATGCTTTTTGCTTTTCTTGGCATATTTGCTGATAGTAACATCTCAGCTGTGTATTGGAAGACCTGGCCTCTTACCAGTGAATGTCTGGGAGATTTGGTTGGCTGCTCAGAGCTTTCACTTGTTCCTTCCTAGAGCATGCACAATGGGAGCTCTAGGAGGACTACCAGGATGCTCAAAGGACTTTGCACACTGTGAAACACTCCTTATGGAGAAGTGTTTATTCTGAACATAGCAGGTGCTTGAAAAATTATTGATTAAACCTATTATGCAAGCCTGCAGTAACCTACCCCATTCAGTATTTCTTATTGGAGAGTCACTTGCAGTTTGACCAGGGCTCCAAGTTTCAGTCGTTTATCTTCTGCTGAGCTGGACAGCCTGTAAGAGTTCCCAGAAGGAGTGAAGACAGCAGGAAACTTGCCAGCCTCCTCTCCTTAGCCCTGGCTCTGTGACTCACCAACCCCATTACCTAGGATGAGTCGCTGTCTGTAAGTGGTGAGTAGTAACAGATGGGTTCTTACTGTTGACAGAGTCCACTTGCTTGGTCATAGCTTGTTTAACTTCTGAAACAAGAGTTAAAAAAAAACCCCATTGAATTTACTGATGAGATGATATGACATACGGGATTTACTTTGAAATAACCCAGGGGATGGGGTGGGGGAAGTAAGGGAGGGTAGAAATGAAGTGAGATAGTCCATGAATTCAGAGCTGCTGAAGCTGAGTGATCAGTACCTGGCAATTAGTACCAAATAATTTTGAAATGTCTCATAATAAAAAGTGAAAACAAACAAACAAAGAAATTTCCTTCAAAGGATTCAGGATTTAACAGTTTGGAGACCAGCTTCTGAAATAGCATTTGGTATGTTAGCACTTTTTTTTTTTTTTTTTTTTAAACAAAGGAAAAGCCCTTCAGGTACTTGAGCCAAGTGGGAAAAAATATTAGGCTGGAGATTCTCAAGAGTAGCTATGGGTTGACTCAGCCCGGTCCCTGGGCCACAGTGAGGTTTTGTCTAGTGGACCGGGTATTCCCCTGTCCCAGGCTGGCTTCGGCTGACTCATACAGCAAATCAGAGTTTCACATCTAACTGATCTAACTGTTCTGGGCACTGGTTATCATGGTTGGAACCCAAAGGCCTGGCTGAAATGAGGAGAGGCTATTTCACACCTTCTTTAAAGGTCAAAAGTTTCCTCCAGAGAAGCCTATTCTCCATCTGGAAGCTTCTATCTGATGTCACCCAAGCTAGGAACTTAAAAAGGGACATTTCCTAAAAGTACACTAAGCTCTTTGGTGACATTCATTTTAGGGTTAAAAAGTCAGCTGAAACCATAAGCTGACTTGTTTGCTTACAGGAGAGAAACACCTGGTGAACAGGGAGCTCATGGTAACCTCAGCTGTTTAGACTGTCCTGACGGTGGACCAGCTATGTCACTGGGCCTCTGACTTCACAGGGCCATAGACCAGGACAGGCCACTGCCCTTGATCTTGACCCATTGACCAGACATGAATGGGTCAGGACCTCTTCTTCCATGGAGGCCAAAAGCAGGGTCAGAAATTTTCCTTGCTCGGTGTGCAGGCAGCTGCTGCCCTGGAGGACAGCTGAGAAGATCCCCAAGTCAGCTTTCCTCTCGCTTTTCAGTCTGGAGCCTGAGCCTCAGGATGGGGTGGGGATGGGACCACCTTCCTCAAGCTTTCCATGTGAGGGCCAGTCTGATCTTGAGTCTGCTTCTCTCTGAGCCCAAGGAAGCAATGTCCACTCTACATAGAATTTAAATACAAATCAAGCCAAAGATAAAAATCAAGCCATTGACATAACTCTGTGTCCTGAGAATAGATGAGCCAATATTTGCCCACATTTAGAAAATAATTTTTTTAATTGACGTATAGTTGATTCACAGTATTGTTTCAAGTGTATAGCACAGCCATCCCATTACAAATACATATGTGTGTGTATAACTGAATATGTATAACATATATATACATATACACATATATACAAATGAACATGTATGAAATGAAGTGAAGTGAAGTGAAGTCGCTCAGTCATGTCCAACTCTTTGTGACCCTATGGACTGTAGCCCACCACGCTTCTCCATCCATGGGATTTTCCAGGCAAGAGTACTGGAGTGGGTGGCCATTTCCTTCTCCAGATGAATATGTATATTCCTTTTCAAATACTTTTTCTTTATAGGTTATTACATAATATAGAGTATAGTTTTCCCTGTGCTATACAGTAGGTTCTTGGTTATTTATCTGTTTTATGTATGGTAGTGTGTATATGATACTCTCGGTCACCTGATTTATCCCTCCCTCCACCCCCCTTCACTTTCACTTTTCACTTTCATGCATTGGAAAAGGAAATGGCAACCCACTCCAATGTTCTCGCCTGGAGAATCCCAGGGATGGGGGAGCCTGGTGGGCTCCTGTGTCTGGGGTCACACAGAGTCAGACACGACTGAAATGACTTAGCAGCAGCAGCAGCCACCCCTCTTTCCCCTTTGCTAAGTCACTTCGGTCGTGTCCGACTCTGTGCGACCCCACAGACGGCAGCCCACCAGGCTCCGCCATCCCTGGGATTCTCCAGGCAAGAACAATGGAGTGGGTTGCCATTTCCTTCTCCAATGCATGAAAGTGAAAAGTGAAAATGAAGTCACTTAGTCGTGTCCGACTCTTAGCGACCCCATGGACTGCAGCCTACCAGGATCCTCCATCCATGGGATTCTCCAGGCAAGAGTACTGGAGTGGGGTGCCATTGCTTTCTCTGCTTTCCCCTTTGGTAGCCATAAATTTGTTTTCTGTATTTGTGCATCTGTTTATGTTTTCTACAATATATAGATTCATTTTTGTCATGATTTTGATTCCACATATGGGATATCATATGGTATTTGTCTTTCTTTTTTTGACTCACTTCACTTAGTATGATAATCTCTAGGTCCACCCATGTGGTTGCAGATGGCATGATTTCATTCTTTTGTGTGCTTGAGTAGTTTTCCAGGGTATATATATACACCACATCTTCTTTATCCATTCATCTGTTGATGGACACCCAGGATGCTTCCCTGTCCTGGCTATTGTAAACAGTGGCTGTAATGAACACTGCGGTGCGTGTATCTTTTTGAGTTATGCTTTTCATCTTTCCCAGATATATGCCCAGGAGTGGGATTGCAAGATCAGATAGTAGCTCTATTTTTAGTTTTTGAGGAAGCTCCATACTGTTCTCCACGGTTGACTCACATTTTTCATACCTTAAATAACTATGTGGTAACTGTGGCATCTCCATTTTACACAGAGGGAGAAGGGGCCAACCCAGATCATAGAGTGGGAGCACGGCAAAGCTACAGCTCACAGCTTTCTTTAGCTGAGCTCTTTCTATTTCACTGGAGCAGATGAGTAGCCCCCGGTTACAGTGGAGATTGTTCTAAAGGTGTGGAATGGTAGGACTTTCTAGGGGGTGGGATCATGTAGCATGGCCCTCATTTCCCAGCATCCTCTGCAAACTCTTCTAATCTGCCCTGGATGGTAACTTTCTTCTCTTTCTACAAGGCTCATCTCAAATGTCACCAACCTTTCCTGATCTTCCCAGTTATAATTAGTTCTAGTCCTCCCCCGCCGCCACCCCTCCACGATGCAGTTTTCTTAACCATTTTGTCTCAGTTTACTTTTAAAAAAAAATGTCTCACTTCCCTTCCTAGATTGCAAACAGCTTGAGGCAAAGGATACAATCAAATAAATTTTATTAAAAATTATGACCTGTTAAATGTGTAGAAAAGACTCAAATACACATGTTCTAATGAGGTTGAGATTATTAACCATCCTGGGGGTTGCTCTCTGATCACACATCCTTCCTTCCACTAGAGCCAACTGGAAACAATGTTACACTGTTTGTATTAAGTAGCAACTTGCTTTCAGAAAGTTGAGGATTCATTCATTCATATTGGTAAGTTTGTGGCTGTAGGTAATCGATTTCATTATGAATCTGGTGATGTATAATATTCCATTGTAAGAAAATACCATGAGTGATCCATTCTCCCATCAGTAAGCAATTGGGTTGTTTCTCACTTTCTTGCTTTTTCAACAATAATACCAGGAACATTTTTTTCATGTCCTTTGGTGCACATGTGAAAGAGATTCTCTGGGCTTCAATTGCATGTGTGTGTATGTAGTTTAAAAATCCTCCTGTACTCTGAGGTTGTAAGAATATTTTTTAAAGCTCACTGCTTTCCCTCTGACATTTAGGTTTATTATATAACCTGTAATTCATTTTGGGTATGGTATTTGGTAGGAATCCATTTTCTCATTTTTTCCTCCTCGTAATACATAACTACCCCTTTTAATCAGTAGCCCTTTTTAATGAATAGTCCATTTCATACACATTTCTCTGCAGTGTCCCTGGTGGAAGATGCAGTATTTCTGATCCCTGGTGTGCACCAGTGCAGCTGCACAGATTTTTACTTCTCTTACCCTGGGTTGAAATGTAAGTGGAAATAGATGCATTGGCTTATATAGTATCTCATCTATTTGAAAGTTATACCTTAGTCATCAAAGAGCTACAGAATCAGGGGCTTGCATTGATGCTTTGAAGGAAGAAAATGTTAGGCTTGGGGTTATCAGTCATCAATTCAAAGCAAAGTGTGGAAGACAGGGTTTCCTCAGCAGCATTAAACAAATCCTGCGTGCGTGTTAAGTTGTTTCGGTCATGTCTGACTGTCACCCTATGGACTCTGGCCTGCCCAGCTCCTCTGTCCATGGAATTCTCCAGACAAGCATACTAGAATGGGTTGTCATTCCCTTCTCCAGGGAATCTTGCCAACCCAGGGATTGAACCCACGTCTCTTATGTCTCCTGCGTTGGCAGGCCAGTTCTTTACCACTGGTGCCACCTGGGAAGCCCCTAACAAATCCTAGTTTCTGCTTAAGTTAGAGGGCAGATTGAGCTGAGTTCCGGCCTCAGGGACTGATTAGTTGATTAGCAGAGCTTTATGGAAGGTCGAATTCTTAGCCCTGGCAAGTCTCCTGCCAAAGTCAGGACTCTGATAGGAAAGAAGTAGAACCTTAAAGCTTGGGTTGGGGCAATCTGGGTATTTGTATTTATAAGTCACTGATATGCAAAACAGAGAAGGCAATGGCACCCCACTCCAGTACTTTTGCCTGGAAAATCCCATGGACAGAGGAGCCTGGTAGGCTGCAGTCCATGGGGTCGCTAGAGTCGGACACGACTGAACGACTTCACTTTCACTTTTCACTTTCATGCATTGGAGAAGGAAATAACAACCCACTCCAGTGTTCTTGCCTGGAGAATCCCAGGGACAGGGAAGCCTGGTGGGCTGCCGCCTATGCGGTCACACAGAGTCAGACATGACTGAAGCGACTTAGCAGCAGCAGCAGCAGATATGCAAAATCCCCTAGCCTTCTGTAGCCTGGGAAGTGGTCCATCCCTTCCCCCATTAAGAAAAGGGCTCTTTCTCTTTTATAAAAAATAGCACTCTCTCCCTTCCTGAGGACCATGCAGAAGCTTTAAATGAGGTGAAGGCTGGTGTGGTCAGGTTAATGCCTGTCTTTCTATGGCACCTGCTCTTCCCTCCCCTCCAGACCACCAGACACATCCGAGGTTAAATCCCAGGCTGGCACATGCTAAGGCATGGGGAGGAATTTGTACCCTCAAATCACTCCAGGCCCTGGCTAGTCAGTCCTGGCAGGAACAGGAAATCTACATCTGAGAGTAACTCTTGGTGGTTCAGGATCAAGCCAAATCCATGTATGTCTGGATAAAGAGGGTATTTGTCAATATGGAGAGACTCCTGTTAATTAGGAGGGCCCAACCTGGCAAGAGCCCAAGAACGAGGAGTTGGCTGACTTGCTTTGCTCCGAGAAAGTGATGGGTCATGTTCAGTGAAGCAGAGATGCTGAAACTGCCATGGCAACCGTGCAGGAAGGGATCAAAAGGCCCTGAGAGGTGGGCCTGCTGCAATGATTTGCTATTTAAGATGGAGAACTCACCAGCTGACACTGCTAACATTTAGGAGATCCTAAAGGACATCTCTGGGAGAAGGCAATGGTACCCCACTCCAGTACTCTTGCCTGGAAAATCCCATGGACAGGGGAGCCTGGTAGGCTGCAGTCCATGGGGTCGCTAAGAGTCAAACACGACTAAGTGACTTCACTTTCACTTTTCACCTTCATGCATTGGAGAAGGAAATGGCAACCCACTCCAGTGTTCTTGCCAGGAGAATCCCAGGGACGGCGGGGTCTGGTAGGCTGCTGTCTATGGGGTCGCACAGAGTCGGACATGACTGAAACGACTTAGCACCAGCAGCAACAGCAGCAAAGGACATCTCCACGCCCAAGGCCAGGGGCGGCGGCTGGGAGGACCAACCTCACGTCCAAGGACCCGTGGCTGCACAGGCGCAGGAGAGCCTAGAGGAACTATCCCACGTTGAAGGTCAGGAAGGGCAGTGGTGAGGAGAGACCCCTCGTCCAAGGTAAGGAGCAGCGGCTGCACTTTGCTGGAGCAGCCGTGAAGAGATACCCCACATCCAAGGTAAGAGAAACCCAAGTAAGATGGTAGGTGTTGCAAGAGGGCATCAGAGGGCAGACACACTGAAACCATACTCACAGAAAACTAATCAATCTAATCACACTAGGACCACAGCCTTGTCTAACTCAATGAAACTAAGCCATGCCCGTGGGGCAACCCAAGATGGGCGGGTCATGGTGGAGAGATCTGACAGAATGTGGTCCACTGGAGATGGGAATGGCAAACCACTTCAGTATTCTTGCCTGGAGAACCCCATGAACAGTATGAAAAGGAAAATGATAGGATACTGAAAGAGAAACTCCCCAGGTCAGTAGGTGCCCAATATGCTACTGGAGATCAGTGGAGAAATAACTCCAGAAAGAATGAAGGGATGGAGCCAAAGCAAAAACAATACCCAGCTGTGGATGTGACTGGTGATAGAAGCAAGGTCTGATGCTGTAAAGAGCAATATTGCATAGGAACCTGGAATGTCAGGTCCATGAATCAAGGCAAATTGGAAGTGGTCAAACAAGAGATGGCAAGAGTGAATGTCGACATGCTAGGAATCAGAGAACTAAAATGGACTGGAATGGGTGAATTTAACTCAGATGACCATTATATCTACTACTGTGGGCAGGAATCCCTCAGAAGAAATGGAGTGGCCATCATGGTCAACAAAAGAGTCCGAAATGCAGTACTTGGATGCAATCTCAAAAATGACAGAATGATCTCTGTTCGTTTCCAAGGCAAACCATTCAATATCACAGTAATCCAAGTCTATGCCCCAACCAGTAACACTGAAGAAGCTGAAGTTGAATGGTGCTATGAAGACCTACAAGACCTTTTAGAACTAACACCCAAAAAAGATGTCCTTTTCATTCTAGGGGACTGGAATGCAAAAGTAGGAAGTCAAGAAACACCTGGAGTAACAGGCAAATTTGGCCTTGGAATACAGAATGAAGCAGGGCAAAGACTAATAGAGTTTTGCCAAGAAAATGCACTGGTCATAGCAAATACCCTCTTTCAACAACACAAGAGAAGACTCTATACATGGACATCACCAGATGGTCAACACCGTAATCAGATCGATTATATTCTTTGCAGCCAAAGATGGAGAAGCTCTATACAGTCAACAAAAACAAGACCAGGAGCTGACTGTGGCTCAGATCATGAACTCCTTATTACCAAATTCAGACTGAAATTGAAGAAAGTAGGGAAAACCACTAGACCATTCAGGTATGACCTAAATCAAATCCCTTATGATTATACAGTGGACGTGAGAAATAGATTTAAAGGCCTAGATCTGATAGACAGAGTGCCTGATGAACTATGGAATGAGGTTCATGACATTGTACAGGAGACAGGGATCAAGACCATCCCCATGGAAAAGAAATGCAAAAAAGCAAAATGGCTGTCTGGGGAGGGCTTACAAATAGCTGTGAAAAGAAGAGAAGTGAAAAGCAAAGGAGAAAAGGAAAGATAAAAGCATCTGAATGCAGAGTTCCAAAGAACAGCAAGGAGAGATAAGAAAGCCTTCCTTGGCTATCAATGCAAAGAAATAGAGGAAAACAACAGAATGGGAAAGACTAGAGATCTCTTCAAGAAAATTAGAGATACCAAGGGAACATTTCATGCACACATGAGCTCGGTAAAGGACAGAAATGGTATGGACCTAACAGAAGCAGAAGATATTAAGAAGAGGTGGCAAGAATATACAGAAGAACCGTACAAAAAAGATCTTCACGACCCCGATAATCACGATGGTGTGATCACTGACCTAGAGCCAGACATCCTGGAATGTGACGTCAAGTGGGCCTTAGAAAGCATCACCATGAACAAAGCTAGTGGATGGAATTCCAGTGGAGCTATTCCAAATCCTGAAAGATGATGCTGTGAAAGTGCTGCACTCAATATGTCAGCAAATTTGGAAAACTTAGCAGTGGCCACAGGACTGGAAAAGGTCAGTCTTCATTCCAATCCCAAAGAAAGGTAATGCCAAAGAATGCTCAAATTACCGCACAATTGCACTCATCTCACACTCTAGTAAAGTAATGCTCAAAATTCTCCAAGCCAGGCTTCAGCAATACGTGAACCGTGAACTTCCTGATGTTCAAGCTGGTTTTAGAAAAGGCAGAGGAACCAGAGATCAAATTGCCAACATCTGCTGGATCATGGAAAAGCAAGGGAGTTCCAGAAAAACATCTATTTCTGCTTTATTGACTATGCCAAAGCCTTTGACTGTGTGGATCACAATAAACTGTGGAAAATTCTGAGAGAGATCGGAATACCAGACCACCTGATCTGCCTCTTGAGAAATCTGTATGCAGGTCAGGAAGCAACAGTTAGAACTGGTCATGGAACAACAGACTGGTTCCAAATAGGAAAAGGAGTTCATCAAGACTGTATATTGTCACCCTGCTTATTTAACTTCTATGCAGAGTACATCATGAGAAACGCTGGGCTGGAAGAAACACAAGCTGGAATCAAGATTGCTGAGAGAAATATCAATCACCTCAGATATGCAGATGACACCACCCTTATGGCAGAAAGTGAAGAGGAACTCAAAAGCCTCTTGATGAAAGTGAAAGTGGAGAGTGAAAAAGTTGGCTTAAAGCTCAACATTCAGAAAACAAAGATCATGGCATCTGGTCCCATCACTTCATGGGAAATAGTAGGGGAAACAGTACAAACAGTGTCAGACTTTATTTTTCTGGGCTCCAAAATCACTGTAGATGGTGACTGCAGCCATGAAATTAAAAGGCGCTTACTCCCGGGAAGGAAAGTTATGAGCAACCTAGACAGCATATTCAAAAGCAGAGACATTACTTTACCAACAAAGGTCCGTCTAGTCAAGGCTATGGTTTTTCCAGTGGTCATGTATGGATGTGAGATTTGGACTGTGAAGAAGGCTGAGCGCTGAAGAATTGATGCTTTTGAACTGTGGTGTTGGAGAAGACTCTTGAGAGTCCCTTGGACTGCAAGGAGATCCAACCAGTCCATTCTGAAGGAGATCAGCCCTGGGATTTCTTTGGAAGGAATGATGCTGAAAGCTGAACCTCCAGTGCTTTGGCCACCTCATGCGAAGAGCTGACTTATTGGAAAAGACTCTGATGTTGGGAGGGATTGGGGGCAGGAGGAGAAGGGGACGACAGAGGATGAGATGGCTGGATGGCATCACTGACTCAATGGGCATGAGTCTGAGTGAAATCCGGGAGTTTGTGATGGACAAGGAAGCCTGGCGTGCTGCGATTCATGGGGTCGCAAAGAGTCGGACACGACTGAGCGACTGAACTGAACTGAAAGGATATGTATTTACTAAGATGATAAGAGACGTGCTGGCTACGGAAGCACTGACATTTCTGGGAGCTCATTAGAGGTTGTCTTCTGTACATCAGGGATAATGGACATTGTTCCAGAATTGGGATCCCTAGTAGTCAAGGTGATGCCAGGTGAAAGCATTGCATACCATCTTAGACACCAGGTGGGTGTAATGACCAGAGTGGGCCACAGAGTTTGAATAGCTCCTACCTATAGAGGTACATAGAGATGTTTACTAGAATGTATTAATCCTCAGACAAGAGAAATGGGCAGACTTGTAGGGTCTTATCAGTGTCTAAAATCAAAGAACCTCAAAAACATGTGAGCAGAAGGCTGAAGTCAGTCACCACAATGGCAAGGTAGGGACATTGCTCTTTTTCTGAATAGCTTTTAGATATAAAACTTGATTGAAAGAGAGGCTGGCTTGCCATAAAGGACCCCAAAACATCATGGCAGTTGTGGAAAGCAGTGATTTTCCTGGTCTTTCTCCCAAAGGTTTACTTGAGTACCATATACTCAAGAAAGTCATGGAGCCACACCTTTTGAGGACTATAGGATGCAGGGCAAGCTGACGTGATACCTGCCCTCCTGAGTAGGGGCAGGTGGAGATTAGGTGATAAATGCAGTCTTAGCAGTTAGACCCATCTAATGGTGGGTCTACTAAGGCACAGACTCACCCAGTGGCAATTTTCTGAATTCCCGGATGTATGATGAGAATTAACATGCCTAGTAAAATTAAGGCTGACACCCTAGGCTTCCTAAAGGCAGGACCAACTCTGGTACAACAAATGCACCAGAACTTCCTATGGGATTAGACTCCAGGTAGACTTCAGGTGGAGTCTTCAGACTGGAGAGGCAGGCAACCCACTCCAGTCTCTTGCCTGGCTCCCTGGTGGGGGGCCTGGTGGCTGCGTCCATGGGGTCGCTGGAGCAGATCGGCGCTTCACCCTTTCACTTCTCATTGGGGATGGCCCCACTCCAGTGTTCTTGCCTGGATCCCCGGGGAGCCTGGTGGGCTGCCGTCTCTGGGGTCCACGGTCGGATCGACTGAGCGTAGGCAGACTTCAGGTTAGAACACATTCTTGCTGGTTTCTTTTCCTGCCACATCCTGCTTCCCTCACTTCCCTCCCCACCCCCCCCAAATACTCTCAATACTTGCATATGAATTCAGTTTTAGGTCTTGCTGTTAAGAGAACTCAATCTAAGACATGTACTATCTCAGCTGTTTTCCCTTCATTTTATGCCTTTGCTATTGTAAATCATTAAATGCTTTTCAAATTATCCCATCAGAGTGTGCTTGAATCTTGACAAATATAATGAGTTTTTAAAAATGAATTGTTGGGGAATTTTATCACATGCTTTTACTATCCCTTCTATGAGATAGACATAAAATTTTCTCCTTTAATGTATTTAATGGTAAAATATGTGACTTTCTATGTTAAGCCATCTGGTTGCATTCCTGGCATGCATTCAGTGATGATCTTTTTTTTTTTTTTAAGTATGTTCTTGGATTCATTTTGTACATATTTTGTATAAAATTTCTGTGACTGTGTTCAGGATTAATATTTTCTTTCTCATACTCTGATTCAATGATGCTGCTGGTCCCTGGGTCGGCAAGAAATGATGAGAAGGTTATAATAATCTCATTGGATTCCTTGGAGACTTTTCCTGATTTTATATTCTCTTAAGGAATTAGTATATTCAAATGTTTGAATCCTTGAATAATTGGTAAAACTTGCTTTGGGGCCTGAATTTTTTTTGTGAGATGATACTCAATTATTGGTTAATTTTCTTTAAGGGTTCTATGACTATACAATATATCTATTTTTGGCATTAATTTTTTTGTACTCAAGAAATAATTGATAAATGAATGAGTTACTTACCTTGGCATATGTTGAAGTCACTATGCTTAAAAAGAAAGTTAATTTATCAATTAACAATAACAAAACTGATGGGAATTCCCTAGCATTCTAGTGGTTAAGACCTCTCCTTCCAGTGTAGGGGGCACAGGTTTGATCCCTGGTTGTGGAGCTAAGATCCCACATGCCTCATGGCCCAAAAAACCAAAAATGTAAAATAGAAGCAGTATTGTAGCAAATTCAATAAAGATTTTAAAAATGGTCCATATCAAAAAAAATTAAAACAAACAAACAAAATGAAAATAAAAGAATAAAATACTTAGATATAAGCTTAAGGAGGAAAACTATTTATATACTGAAAACTACAAAACATTGCTGAAAGAAATTAAAGATGTCAGTAAATAGAAACACAATCCATATTCATGAATCAGAAGATTAAAGACTATTAAGATGTCAGTGGTACCCAAATTGACCTACCTATTCAGTGTAATCCCTATCAAAACCCCAACGATGCTTTTTTAAGAAATAGAAAAATCTATCCTAAAGTTTAAATGAAATTTTAAGAGAGAGTTTGGTGAATCCCCAAGGAGCTGAAGCAGTCTTAAAAAAAGAGTAAGTTTGGAGGCCTCACACTTCCTGATTTCAAAACTTACTGCAAAGCTACAGTAAGGAGAACTATGATCCTGGCTTACAGACAGACCTACAGACCAGTGGGATGAAATCGAGAGCCCAGAAATAAACCTTTATACACACGGTCAAATTATTGTTGACATAGATGTCAAGATCATGGGGAAAGGAGAGTCTTTTCAACACATATTGGGAAACTGAGTATCTACATGCAAAGAATGAAGTTAGACCTTTACCTTATGAAAGTGAAGTGAAAGTGTTAGTTGCTCAGTTGTGTCCAACTCTTTGCAGTCTCATGCATTGTAGCCCACCAGTCTCCTCTGTCCGTGGAATTCCCCAGGCAAGACTATTGGGGTAGGTAGCCATTCCCTTCTCCAGGGGATCTTTCAGACCTAGGGGTTGAACCTGGGTTTCCAGCATTGCAGGCAGATTCTTTACCGTCTGAACCACCAAGGAAGCCCCTTATCTTATATCACACATAAAAATTAGATACAGTGTAAGAGCTCAAACTACCAAATTCTTTAAGAGTTCTATGACTACACAATATATCTATTTTTGGCATTAATTTTGCCAAATTCTTAGACAAAACTATAGTGAAAAATCTTCATGGTATTGGATTTGTCAATAATTTCTTTGACATGACACCGAAAACACAGGCAGCAAAGGAAAAAGAAAAGATAAATTGACTACTTCATAATTAAAAACTTCTGTGCATCAAAGGACACAATCAATGCAGGGAAAACATAACCCACAAAGTAGGAGACAATATTTGTAAATAATTTATATGATAAGAGATGAATATCCAGAATATATAAAGAACTCCTACAACTCAGCAATAACAAAACAAATAACCTGATTTAAAAATGAGCAAAGGACTACTTATGATAGCCAGGAAACAGAAGTAACTTAGATCTTCACTGACACATGAATGGATAAAGAAGTTGTGGTATATCTACATAATGGAATATTACTCAGCTATAAAAAAGAACACATGTGAGTCAGAATGAGGTGGGTGAACCTAGAGCCTATTAAACAGAGTAAAGTAACTCAGAAAGAAGGGCAAATATCGTCTACTAATGCATATATAAGAAATCTAGAAAGATGGTACTGATGATCCTATTCACAGGGAAGCAAAAGAGATGCAGACATAAAGGACAAACTTTTGGACACAGTGGGGGAAGGAGAGGGTGGCATGATTTGAGAGAGTGGCATATACATTGAAATATATACATTACCATATGTAAGAAGGATGGCCAGTGGGAATTTACTCTATAACACAGGGAATCAAAAGCCTGTGCTCTGTGACCACCTGTGGGTGGAATGGGAAGGGAGGTTCAAGAAGGAGGGGACATATGTATGCTTATGGCTGATTCATGTTTATGTATGACGGAGGCCATCACAATATTGGGAAGTAATTATCCTCCAATTAAAATAAAATAAAAAAATTTTTAAATGAGCAAAGAACTTGGAGGCATTTCTCCAAAGAAGATATACTAATGGCCAACAAGTACCTGAAAATACACTCATCACTCATCATTGCCTAAATAAAAATTAAAATCACAAAGAGAAAACCCCTCACACTCATTAGAATGGTAAATACATATATATATAAACACAGAAAACACTGTGTTGGTGGGTATACAAAGAAACTGGAATCCTTGTGCACTATTGGAAGGAATGTAAAATGCTGCAGCTGCAATGAAAAATGGAATAGTGGTTCCTCTAAAATTAAAAATAGAATTACCATATGATCCACTTCTGGGTATATACCCCAAAGATTTGAAAGCAGAAACTTGAAGAAATATTTGTACTTCCTTGTACATAGCGGCCTTGCTCACAATAGCTGAAAGGTGGAAGCAACACGAACATCCACTGACATATGAGTGGCTAAACCAAATGTGGCACATACACACAATGGAGCGCTGTTCAGTCTTCAAGAGGAAGCGCTCTCTGAAACATGCTACAACACGGATGCAACTTGAGGGCGTTACACTAAGTGAAATGTGCCAATTACAAAAAGAAAAAAATGCTATGTGATTCCACTTACGGAATCATAAAATTCATCAAAACAGGAAAGTGCAATGGTGGTCTCCAAGGGGGAGGAATGAAGGAGTGAAGGAATTACTGCCTAGTTGGTTAAGAGTTTAAATTTTTCTCAAGATGAAAGGAGCCCTAGAGATGGATGGTGGTAATGTTGCACAGTAATGTAAATATATTTAATTATACAACTATGCACTTAAAAATGGGTAAGATGGTACATTTTGGGTTAGATGTATTTTACCATAATAAAAAAAGAAATGTGTTGATTTATTGAACTAATCCCCCAAGAGCTTGATATGGTATATTATCGACCTCAAGTTTTCACTTCTCTCTTTATTCATAACTTTTGCCATCTGACTACCACTCCTGCCAAGCAACAGAGCATATTTCTGTATCCTTTGTCAAACCAGCCGAGCCCCAGAGAATCTGCAGATGCATGAGCAGTTATAAATGATTCCTGTTTAAAACCCACTGAGTTTTGGTGTGTTTCTTAGCAATGGCAAGCTAATTTAAGTATAAACACACTTCAGATTTTAGAACAGTATCTATAATGCCTATAAGCGTTTCACACTTGCATCAAAACTAATAGAAGAGCATATATGCATTACCCTAAATTAAGGAAATAAACATTACCATATACATTTTCCACATTCCTTTCCCAGAGCTAATTATAATCCCGATCATTTTTTTGCTCTTTTAAAAAATAATGTTGTCATCTTTTTCATCCCTTCTTGCCTTTTTCAAGAACAATTTTACCAACATTTTATGAATCCCTAAACAAGTGTATTGCTTAGTTTTGCTTATTCTCTAAACTTTATATAAGTCCGATTTTACTGTGTGAACTTGATTTGGTATAAAATTGCTTCTGAGACTCAACCACATAAGTGGGGCATGTTTTCTGTTCATTTTTTTCCCCCTCCATTGGTAAACTACTGGTTCTTTCTTTGGTTGCCCTTGATGATTTAATGTGAAAACTTAACAAAACACAAAGTTAAGTAATGCATTTTTCTCCCCTCAAATCAGAGAATCTTGATGATTTAATACCAGTTTCTTCACTCCCAGTTCCCAAGCGGATGCTGTCCAGTCACTTTGAACTTCACACATTAAACACTGTATCAGTTTGTATAGACTGTGCTTGTTTAGATTTCCTGCAGGGCTTGCCTACCCTGTCTACTCATCAGGTTTATTGTATTTCAGACCTTCACTCTGTCTTCCAAGAGCACTCCCAAAGGATATTTGTTCTTAAAGTCAGTTTTTTAAGAATTTCTTTTTGAGAATCTGTTATGTTAATCATTCTCAGTTTAAAAAAAAGTCTCTATTTTCCTCTTAAAAAAATTTTTTTTATAATTTAGTTTAGCTACTATTTTGACTGCACTGGGTCTTCGTTGCTGTGTGCAGGTTTTCTCTAGTTGCCGCGATCAAGAGTTACTCTCTAGTTGCCATTCGTGGGCTTTTCATTGTGGCGGCCTCTCTTGTAGCAGAGCATGGGGGCCAGGGTGGGCTTCAGTAGTTGCAGCACGTGGTCTCAGCAGTTGCAGCTCATAGGCTCTGGAGCGCAGACCCAGTAGTTGTGGCTCATAGGCTTAGTTGCTCTGTGGCTTGAGCGATCTTCCCGCACCAAGGATTGAACCCGCGTTCCTTGCATCGTTGCTGCTGCTGCTGCTGCTAAGTCGCTTCAGTTGTGTCCGACTCTGTGCGACCCCATAGATCGCAGCCCACCAGGCTCCGCCATCCCAGGGATTCTCCAGGCAAGAACACTGGAGTGGGTTGCCATTTCCTTCTCCAATGCATGAAAGTGATAAGTGAAAGTGAAGTCGCTCAGTCGTGTCCGACTCTTAGCGACCCCATGGACTGCGGCCCACCAAGGTCCTCCGTCCACGGGATTTTCCAGGCAAGAGTACTGGGGTGGGGCGCCATTGCCTTCCCCAATAGGTGGACTCTTAACCACTTGACCACCAGGGAAGCCAAATTTCCCTCTTTTTCTTAAAAAATAGTTTCACAGGCAATTCTAGGTTGATATTCATTTTCTTCTGTAATAGCATTAATATTGTTATTAATACCGTTTTCTGTCTTAATAACACTTTTGCTGTTGAAAAATAGCTCATTTTAATTCCTCTGTAGAAAGTCTGTCTTTTCTCTCTGACTTCTTAAAAGATATTTTTTGTTTATGTAACTTTGAAGTTTACTATAAGGTTTCTGTATGTATACATTTAAAATTACTCTGTTTGGATTTGTTGGACTTATTGAATGTGTCACATCAGTTCTGGAAGTTCTCAGACTCACTTTTTCCAATAGTCCTCCATTCCTGCTTCCTTTATTTTTGCTTTTAAACCTTGATTGAATGTATGTTGGTCTTTCTCACTCTGTCACTTGGCCTTTAATATTTTCTTTTCATTTTCTGTCCCTCTAGGGTGTATTGTGGTGGTTGATCTAGAACTATCTTCCAGTTTACTAACTTGTTCTCTGATTGAGTCTAATCTAAGATTTACTCTTCAAATTTTGCTTATATTAATTAGACCTTTTGTTGCTTACAATGTCAAAGTCCTTTTGAAGATTCCTCTATTTCTTCCTTTTTGCTCTTCCTTGTTCATGGTGTCTTGTTTCCATGCCTGTTTATAATTTTTGAATGTGAGCCCTTGATCTCTGTCATTTTGCTATGGGGATTATTTAAAGCCTAGTTGGTTTGAGTACACATATTTTCAGGGAGGATTTGCATTTACTTTTTTCTGGCACTGAAGACATTGCCAACCACAGCTATTTTAAATCAAAAGTCTCTGCTCATGCATTTCCAGGCTGTGCAAATTCTCTAACCTGAGGGCTGGTTAGGGACTGGGACTATTTGGGGAAGATTTAAAAATCTTCTTCCAGAAACAAAGCAGAAATAGGCCTATCCTTTGTTTTATGCTTCTGTGAGGTAGATTTTTTTTTTTTTCCTTACTTCACTGGTTCCTCATGAGAAGATCTAGTATTTTCCTGAGTCTGGGCTATGCCTACGTGTGTGTGTGTGTGTGTGTGTGTGTGTTTTAGGTTATAGGGGGTGTTTATTGTTTTGACTCCTTTTTTTTTCTTTATTTTTTCAACCTTTTTATTTTGTTTTGAGGTATAGCCAATTAACAATGCTGTGATCCTTTCAGGTGAACAATGAAGAAATTCAATCATATGTATACATGTATCCATTCTTCCCCAAACTGCCTTTCCATCCAGCCACATAACATTGAGCAGAGTTCCACATGCTATACAGTAAGAACTTCTTGGGTATCCATTTTAATTACAGTGTACATATCCATCATGTGCTAGTGCTAAAGAGCTGCCTGCCAGTGCAGGAGATGTGAGAACAATCCTTGGGTGGGGAAAATCCCCTGGAGGAGGGCATGGCAACCCACTCCAGTATTCTTGCCTGGAGAATCCCATGGACAGAGGGGCCTGGTGGGCTACAGTTCATAGGATCACAAAGAGTTAGACATGAATGAAGCGACTTGGCATGCACACACATACATACCCATCCCAGACTCCCTAACTATCCCATCCCCCCACCCCCCCCCCTCCCCCCCCCCCTCCTTTCCCTCTTCATCCCCCTCACAACCATAAGTTCATTCTCTATGTCTGTGATTTTTTCAAATGATGCAGAACCCTGCCCCCTGTGTCCCTAAGTGAGGCTGTTTAAACAGAGCTGCTGCTGCTGCTCCCTTCGTCGTGTCCCTCTGTGCCCCATAGGCAGGCTGTTCCGGTTAAAGCAAGAACACTGGGGGGGTTGCCAAATCAGCCTGAATGATAGATGCCTCTGGATCAGCCGCAGAGCCAGTGTTGGCTTGCCTCCCTGAAACTTGTGCTTCTACTTGGTTCTTATGGGAGCATCCTTCATTTCTTGCAAGCTTATCCACTCACTTAAAATATTGAATTTTATCTAAATTTTTAGATTTTGTAGCAGAAGGGTTTCAAGATTTCTGGTCCATCTTCTTCCTAAAAGCAGAACTTAATTTTATAACCTGCCCTTGAATCTCTAATCTATTTCTTTCACTTGGAAGGCACTTACATGTATGTTGAAGTTATGTGAGATTGCTGTGTCATGTGTGAATTCCACCTCTCCCATTAGTCCTGTTTTGCATTTCTTTTATGTCTATCCTAGCACCTAACTTAGTGTGCTGTACTTGTTTGGGGTTTATCATAATACTTGTTGAATAAATATACAATACCTTTTCTTATCTCTCTAGTGAGAGAGGTTTTACAAGTGTTTTTGAGAGCCTGTTTTATATATTGGGTCACCTTCACATTCAAAAGGTCCCATTCCATCTACTCAAAATTTCTTTTCAAAAATGTGAATCTATTTCCTTCTGTTTTGACCTCTGTGAATATGGAGACTAGGCAACTGGCAATTTTCTCATTTTGAAAACAACTAAGCTTTTAAACATTGTAAACCTAACACTTCAATAAAAATTTTAAAACATCAGAAAAAGCAAGTTTTTAAATGACATTAACATGGCTCTGTAGCACCTCTTTTCTAGAGTAAACAGCATCATTGCTGTAGTCATGAAATATACTTCATGGAGTTGCGTGTGGCATGGTTAAGGTTTTATTCTGACAGTTCCATGTATCTGATTGTGCTCCAGGAGAAACAGCACACTTAATAAGGACTTGGAAAGGTGACTCGCCCACCAGGCATTCTTACTGAAACTCTCCGTGCGTCATGGACCCCTTGGCATGATGTTTCGGGTAACCGGGGCAGAGAACACAAGCCTCCGAGGCTCTGTGGTCAGCCCTTTACGAGAGCTGCATCCGCGTTCTGTGAAAACTGTGAGATGCTGCAGGCTGGAGGTACCGCGGCTCACCACGGCAACTTCCTGCCTCCCTGACTGGGATGCTCTTCTCTGAGGCCTCATGTGGCTGGGTGTGCCTGCCCACCCCCCTGCACCCCCACCAGTCTTCCACCCAAACACAGCTTGGCCAGCCAGAGGCTGAGGAAAGACCCAGATCTTCATTTTTTGTCCTGGGAAGGGTGCACCTTGGCCACTTACTTTGTGGTCATTCATTGGTGAACTTTAGGGCAATGGTCATGGTGTTATCTGAGGCCCCTGGTGACTGTTGGGGGAGCAGAGACATGTAAAGATGTCCCTGGATGAAAAGACGGTCTGTTGATTTTTTGCCTTTTCAATCAGATAACCACTGATCCTCTAGCAAGAATGAACTTGGTTTCTCTATAGTACTCAGCCTTGTCCTTTGTTCAGAGAGGAGAAGAAGGCAGGACACAGGTCCTGCCTCTGGAGAACACCTCTCTAGAGATGGATTTCAGCAGTCTTTAATTCATTTATTCAACAAATATTTTTTGAGCATCAACTATGTGCAAGGTCTTGATGTGGGCATTTGGGATACAAGCCAAAACAAGGATCCCTGCCCTGAAGGACAGCCATTCTAGGTATCCACACATGCATTTTTATTCTCAGAATTGTTACCTAGTCCAAGCTGGCTCTGCTTGCTACACAACAGGCCAATAAATCAGAGACAAGGTACTGAGGCAAGGAATACGAATGTGTTGGAAAGCTGATTGACCAAGAAAATGGCGGACTAATGTCTCAAAATAACCATTTCATCTGGATCTGGATGCCAGGTTTTTCTGTAGATCAGAGATAGGGAGGTGAGGAAAAGTAAAAAGGCCATTAATGTTGCAAGCATTTCCTAGAATGGCAAGCCTCAGGCAGGGGATGAGTTAATTTCTTCCTTCCTGGCATCTATAGGTGGACAGGGTCCTGAACAAAAACACTTTAATAGTCAGACAGAGGGGCAGGATTTTCTGAGGCAGACCATTATGTATGATTATAATAACAAAAGCGATGAAAAATAAGTTAAAGAAACAGTTCCAACATGGAAACAGAACTGGATGCTCTTCCCACCCCATCCCTGCCCCCACCAACAGAAGGTGTCCCTGGTGTCTCAGATGGTAAAGAATCTGCCTGCAATGTAGGACACCTGAGTTTGATCCCTGGATTGAGTTTCATTCCCTGGAATAGGAAATGGCTGCCCACTCCAGCATTCTTGCCTGGAAAAATCCATGGATAGAAGAGTCTGGTGGGCTACAGCACATGGGCTCACAAAGAGTCGGACACTACTGAGTGACTAACGCTTCATGACTTCCCCCAAGAGAATCTGGCTTTGAAATGCCCCCAAGGGAGACAACTCCTTGAGGAAACCTACTGAATTCTTTTGTAAAACACTGGCTACTTCCCAGCCTAATGCAGTGGAAAGCATTGTAGGAGACCCTCGTATGTCTACACTGATTTTGGAGCCTCAAGCAATTCACAGAACCAGGGCTGGGTACCTGACTTGCAGGGCCCAGTGCAAAATGAAAAAGTGGGACTTCTTGTCCTGAAAGCAGGGAAAAAGCTATTTTCTTTCCCCAGGAGCCTCCCTCTCCACCCGCTGTGGTGCTTTGTAGTTTCAGTTTAAGGTCTCACTCCCTTAAGCATGAAGACACTTGAAAAGTGAGTTCAGACTCACAGATCCCCAGACCCCACCATGTGACAGGGTGAACTGTGCATGCCTTGAAGCTTGGCCCTTTTCAGGGCCATGTCCAGGCTGGGGGTGGCAGACAGTAGGGCTGGTGGGTGGTGGCAGCCAGGGAGCAGGTAGTCAAGAACCTGGAGGGGGCAGGGAGGCAGCAGGGGTGGGACAGTAGGTGACTCCAGCCCCCCAGACATCTTTATCATCTTACTAGACTTCCCTGACAAAACACATATTCAAAGACCAAACTACTAAGAATATTAATTGATGATAAATTAGTCCTCAGGTTCTGAGACCTCAGAGTGCTAAGCCCTGTGTGACTACAAAGCTGGTCACAAGGCTGGTCCTGCACAGGGCTATTAACTAGTGTATATAAGAACTAGAATATATAAGACAGGGATAATAATACCTCTCTTCTAGCTCCCAGCTCTGTTCTGAGACCCAAAAGAGGAATCAGAGGAAGTATTTTGAAAAAGTTCTGTATCATATATATATGTGTGTGTGTGTGTATAAATATATATATACATGTATATGTGTGTGTGTGTATTGATTAATATAATAAGGTGCTTCTTTACTTGAGCCCAGTTTCCTACATCCAAGATATCATGTTGGCTTAACGTGATCCACACGTATAAAGGGCTTCACACCCAATGGTAAATATTCCATTTCCCGACTCTGTCGAAACAGCTTATCTATGGTGCCATAACAGCCTGCTATAAAGGGGCCATGTGATTTGGCCTCTTGGAGGTCTCATAGCAGGCAGATGGCAGAAAAGCTCCAAGATCAGCTTTGCCCAAGAGCCCCTGAAAACCTCCTTGTTGTGTTACAGGAAAATTCCATGAAATGTTAAAAAAAATGTTTTTCATGGCAGTTTATTGGTCTTGAGGGGCTGGTATCGTGTAGAGGTTAATTAGGCCTGGATTTGAACCCAAATCTACTGATACTGGGAGCATGATCTAAATAACCCTCTCCACTTACCATGAAATGGATGTGATATACAACTATTTTTTTAATGGTTATTTATTTGGCTGCATCAGTTCTTAATTGCAGCATTCAGGCTTAGTTGCCCAGCAGCATGTGGGATCTTAGTTTCCCGACCAGAGATTAAACCTGTGTCTCCCATCTCCTGCGTTGGAAAGCAGGTTCTTATCACCAGCAGGGAAGTCCTGGATGTGATGTTAATAGCACCTTCTTTAAAGGCTTCTTGTAGCATAAAATATGCATGCAGAGGACTCAGCACAAGACCAGGCATGCAGTAGGTGCTCAGTAAATGTTAATCATGATTACTTTCAGCTTAGGAATTGTTTAGGCTCATGCAAGAGACTTGAAGAGTAGTAGATAGTTTTGGCTGGACACATATTCGATGAGTATCATTCCTAGCACCCCAAATAAATGAGAGAGACTAAGTCTGATGGGTCATTAAAGACTCATGACTTGTCTTCACAAACTTGAAATTCTCCCTTCAGGAAAGGTCTGTTGGGAGGAAGAGGAGAAATCACAACAGAAGTGATATCTCAACCATCCTATTGTGACCCAGTGAAAATCTTGACTTGTCCCTGTTGTCACATCAGATCAGATCAGATCAGTCGCTCAGTCGTGTCCGACTCTTTGCACCCCTGAACTGCAGCCGCCAGGCCTCCCTGTCCTCCCCTCCCGTCCTCCTCCATCCTCGTCTCCTCCACCATCTCTCCTCTTCATCCCCTCTCTTCCTCCCTCTCCCTCCCAGCATCAGATCTTCTCCTTCAACTCTTCGCATGTGGCCAAATACTGTTTCAGCTTTCATCATTCCTTCTAATTCCAGTTGA
The DNA here is from genome assembly GCA_935064755.1 of Tragelaphus eurycerus. Taxonomy (NCBI): domain Eukaryota; kingdom Metazoa; phylum Chordata; class Mammalia; order Artiodactyla; family Bovidae; genus Tragelaphus; species Tragelaphus eurycerus. The sequence continues at coordinate 412,070 of CAKXYN010000186.1, read as the reverse complement.
TCTCCTTCTGTTGGTTGGATCTTCTTCAGTCCAAGGACTCTCGGTCTTCTCCAACACACATTCACATCAATTCTTCCGCTCAGCCTTCTTCCATCCACTCTCCATCCACTACCACAGAAAGACATAGCCTTGACTAGCAACCTTTGTGGTGTATTCTCTCTTTTGATCTTCTTTGGTCATACTTTCCTTCTAACGCGTCTTTAATTTCTGCTGCAGTCACCATCTCATGATTGAGCACAAAGTCTTCACTTTTCCACTTTTCCCATCTTTCCCTCATGTGGACAGATCCATATCTTCTTTTCTTTGAGCTTACACTTTCCTCCTTTCACTTTCATCAAGCTTTTTAGCCCCTCTTCACTTTCTCCTGTCTTCTCTCATATCTGAGGTTTTTTTCTCCCATCTTATTCCAACTTTTTTCTTCCATCCACATTTCTCTTTCTCTCATTATATTGTACAATATCACCTTCTCTCCTTTTCCTTTTGAACAGTCTTTTTCATACATTCTAACTTTCTTCCTACTCTCATTTCTTGGCAGATCAGGTGTTTTTCTTTTTCCATTTATCCACACATCAAAGCTTTGCATAGTCACAAATAATTTTTTCTAACTCTCTTCTTTCATTCCATGTTCATTGATCTTTCCTCTCTTTTCTAACAGCTTATATAGAGTTCACTTCCTTCTGCTGCTTAATACACTCGGGGTCATTCTGTGCTCCTCCTTTCTTGATGATGAAAACTACCTTTTCCAATCTTCGACTCTGATTTCTCTTTATTGCACTTCACATATCATTAACTTATAGCTCCACTAATTCCATTACTCCACTACTTTTCTGTGCTTTCTTTTTTTTTTTTTGTTGGCTTGATTATTTATCGTACTTTTTTTTTTTTATCACTCTTTTTTCATTCATCTATTATTTTATTTATTACATTCTTTTCTTTTCTTTCCCTCTCTTCCTCCATCTTCTACTATTCTCTTTTTTTCTTTTTTTTTCTACCTTTTCTTTTTTTTTTCTCTTCTTCCTCTTATTCTCCATTCCATCCACTCTTCTTCTTTTTATCTGAGTTTCCTTTTTTTACCACACTTCTATCCTTCATCTGTGATGACATCTGTTCTTCCACTTCTCTATTCAAACATCTGCTATAACATTGGGTACAGGTGTCTCTTCATTCTGTTTTCTCAGTGATCCCAGCAGTGGGATTGCTGGATCAAGAGTTCTTCTTTTTGAGGATCTCCATACTTTCTCCAAAGTGGCTGTACTAGTTCATTCCCACCAACATCAAGGGTTCCCTTCTCTCCCACCCTCTCCACATTTATCTTGACTTGGGCCATTCTGTGGCGTGATGGTATCTCTATGGTTGATGCATTCTCTGTGGTGGTGACATCTCTTTTGTACCTCTTTCCTTCTCTCCCTTGGTCTGCATCTCTCCCTCTTCTTCCTCCTTTTCACTTTTTTCCCCTTGTTCTTCTCTGTGCTCTTAGCTTCTCCTTATTTTTTTGTATCTATTAGGTCTTTCTTTCGGGCATCCACATCCTTTCTTATCTAGGCTTGTGTCTCTCCTCTTTCTTACTCTCTGTAGCTTCCCTCATCCTTTTTGGCCTACTCTCTGCTTTTCTTCTCTACCTTCTGTCTTTCTTCCTCTTCTTTTTTTCTTTTTCTCCTCTCTCTTTCCTCTTTTCTTCTCTTCTTCTCTCTCCCGCCCCTTGGTCCTCTCTCCCTAGCCCCACCTTCCTCCTCTGTCTCGATGACCTCTCTCTCTCCTCCTCTCTCTATAAAAAAGAGGAAGGAGGAGGGTCAAGGAAAGAGAGTGTGAGGGGATCTAGTCAGATCAGAAAAAAAAAGGAAAGAAACAAACAGAAAAAACAAATCAAAATCACGTGAGAAAGTACTAGAGGAAAAAACAAAAAATGATTAAGAAGATCTCGTGGGTTCATCTCTTCCGCCTCATCTCCCCTTCTCTTTTCTCTCTCGCTGTTCTGCCCCCCACTCTCGCCTAATCGATTGCCGGCACTCTCTGCACACTCAGACATCAGGCGAACGAAGTCACTGGGCCCGCGGGGGGGGGTCGGCGACGGGAATGGCGGGCGGGCGGGTGGGGGGGGGATGGGGTGGCCCTCGTGGGAGCCGCCGGCCAGCGGGCGGGGGCACGCCTGCGCGGGAGTGGCCGGCGGGGGCGTCCAGTGGGGGAGGTCCCGCGGGGGCGTCCCTCTGGGGAGCGCCGGCAGCGGAGCGTCCCGCGTGGGAACGGCCAGGCGTCTCCCTCCCAGCCCCGGCTCCCCATGGCAGATGCGGGCGTTTGCAGCGGTGCTTTCCCGGGCCGCGGGCCCGTCTGTGGGTTCTTCTCTGTTCTCCTCCTGTGGTCTCCGTGTTTCCCCGCGCTTCCGGGGGTGTTCCTTGTCTTCTCTCTCTCCCGCTCCCTCCCTCTTTCTCTCTCCCTTCCCCTTGGCGTGGTCTTCTGGTCCCCCCTCCTGTCGCGCCCGTGTCCCTTGTGTTTTGGGGGCGTCCCTCTCCTCCTCCGTCCGTGTGTCCGCCCTGCTCCTCCTTCTGCTCGTCTCTTTCTCTTGCCTCCCCCTCTTCTTTTCCCCTCTCTTCCCTCCTCTTCTCCGTCCCCTCCTCCTTTTCCTCCCCTTCTTCCTCCCTCCCCCTCTCCCCTTCTTTTCTTTCCCTGTGTCGTCCTTCTCTCCTCCCTCTCCTCTTCTTCGTCCCCTTTCTTTTCTCCTCCCTTTCTTCCCTGTGTCCTCCTCCGCTGTTCGCTCGTCCTCCTGTCTGCTGGTGGCTTCTCCTCTTGCTGCGTTCGTCTTCTCTGTGTGTCCTTTTCTTCTCTGTTTTTGGGGGGTGTGCTTCTTGCCTTGCTCCCTCTCTCTCCCTCCTGTCCTTTCTTGCTTCTCTTCTTCCGTCCCCTATTGACATCTTTTTGGGTGTTAGTTCTGGTCTTGTAGGTCTCTGCCTTTCCTTCCCTCTTCCGTCTGGTGGGGCATGTTGGATTCTGTGACATTGAATGGTTTGCCTTGGAGAACAGAAATCATTCTGTCATTTTGAGATTGCATCCAAGTACTCATTTCGACTCTTTGTTGACCTGTGGCCATAAAGGCACAGATAATACTAAAGAAAGTGTAAGTGTTAGTTGCTTAGTCGTGTCTGACTCTTTGCCACCCCAAGGACTATAGCCCACAGGCTCCTCTGTCCATGGGATTCTCCAGGGAAGAATATTAGAGTGGGTTGACATTTCCTCCTCCAGAGGATCTTCCTAACCCAGGAATCAAACCTGGGTCTCTATTGCAGGCAGATTCTTAACCGTCTGAGCCACACATGTTGCAGATTCTGAACCCTGCATGGTGTTACTCTGAGCTGAATTTTGTTTACTCTTTGGTTTGCATACACCTTTCTGGTCTCATTCTTCAAGGTCTGCCCATGAAAGTGGACTGTGTAGAAGACTGATAACTGTGGTTTATGGAGAGCCATTTCTTAGCCAGGTCACAAAGCCATATTCAGCACCCAGGATTCTCACAAGACTCTCATACATCTGCTTCAGGATTAAAGGTTGCTGATTATAAGACTAGCCCTCAAAGAAATGGCCACAACAAGTTACCCACCACTAAGGAAAATACTGCACCAGAAACACCCAATTGCATCTCCCACATTAGAGTTGGTGTTTAGTTGCTCAGTCGTGTCTGACTCTTTGGGACCCCATGGACTGCAGCACGCCAGGCTTTCCTGTCCTTCACTGTTTCTTGGAGTTTGCTCAGACTCATGTTAATCAAATTGATGATGCCATCCAACCATCTCCTCCTCTGTCATTCCCTTCTCCTCCTTCCTTCAATCTTTTCCAGCATCAGGGTCTTTTCTAATGAGTCAGCTCTTCACATCAGGTGGCCAAAGTATTGGAGCTTCAGCTTAACGTTATCCTTAGAGTTAAGAGCACAGAAAAGCCAGTTCCTTTTGTGGCCTGACAAATATGTGACGCCATCTGGTGATGACTTTTCAAAAATTCAGGCTCGCTGTCACATTTCCCACGTCTCTCCAAGGCTGACACACACCATCCTGGAACTAGGAAGAGAAGGAACCATTTCAGTTAAAGCCATGTAGCACCTGGGCAGAAGCACAGCACAGACCTAGGAGTCCCTGAAAGGTCATGTGCACTCTCTGCTCATCTGTTTACGGCCTGACTACATTGTAACCAACCAGTGGACGAGTATCTGTGATAGCTCTACCCAAAGCCATACGTCCTTTTCTGTTTCATATGATATCCCCCTCGAAAGGTGGGCACTGATTGATCTATTTCTGTTATTGGGTTCAGTTCAGTTCAGTCGCTCAGTTGTGTCTGACTCTTTGCCACCCCATGGACTGCAACACTCCAGGCCTCCCTGTCCATCACCAACTCCTGGAGCTTACTCAAACTCATGCTGTTTGAGTTGGTGATGCCATCCAACCATCTCATCCTCTGTCATCCCCTTCTCTTCCTGCCTTCAATCTTTCCCAGCATCAGGGTTTTTTCAAATGACTCAGTTCTTGCATCAGGTGGCCAAACTATTGGAGTTTCAGCTTCAGTATCAGTCCTTCCAATGAATATTCAGGACTGATTTCCTTTAGGATGGACTGGTTTGATCTCCTTGCAATCCAAGGGACTCTCAAAATTCTTCTTCAACACCACAGTTCAAATCATCAATTCTTGGATGCTCAGCTTTATAGTCCAACTCTCACATACATACATTACTACTAGAAAAACCAAAGCTTTGACTAGATGGACTTTTGTTGATCTGAACATCCTAATTCTCCACAAGAACTCTATTTGGTGAGTGATTAGTGGGAAACCGATATCCACCTTTATTTCTTTCTTTTTAAAAAAATATTAAAAACTATTAAAAAAATATTAAAAATTATCTGGCTGGGTCAGGTCTTATTCGCAGCCTGTTGTTCTCTCTAGGTGTGGTACGTGGGCTCCAGTGTGTGAGGGATTCAGTAGTTGTGGCATGCAGGCTTAGTTGCCCCTCAGCATGTGGAATCTTAGTTCCCTGACTAGGGACCAAACCCACGTCCACTGCATTAGAAGGCAGGTTATTAAACACTGGACCACCAGGAAAGGATGTCCCTCTTCCTTCCTTATTAGTGCAACAAATGAAGAAAAAGAATTTGTACCAAAGTCCAATTCTGTTCCACATGGTGGTGAAATCTGACTTCTTGGTTTTCTAATGTTTAAGAGGACCCATGTAGCTTTGACTGATTTGATTATCCATTCATATGTTCAACGCACTCATAGCCCCCAGCTCTGGGCATGTGAGGGTGATTGAGATGGACATAATCCTTGTTTTTCTATGATAAACTTTTTTTTTTTTTGGTAAAGAGTGGATAATGAAATAATGTAGTAGGTTGTGGCAGGCATTGGAAAAAATGAAGTTGCATGGATTGGAAAAGCATGCCTTGCACATGTATGGGATGGTAGAGTCTGTTTGCAGTGTGGGAGAACTGGGTTTGATCCCTGGGTCGAGAAGATCCCTGGAGAAGGTTATGGGTACCCACTCCAGTATTTTGGGGCTCCTTGATGGCTCAGACAGTAAAGAATCTGCCTGCAATGTGAGAGACTTGGGTTCGATCCCTGAGTTGGGACGATCCCTGGATGGGGGCATGGCAACCCACTCGTATTCTTGCCTGGAGAATCCCCATGGATGGAGGAGCATGGTGGGTTACAGACTGTGGGGTCACAAAGAGTCAGACACAACTGAGTAAATCTCTGTTTTTCTGCACAGGTATATGAGGAAAACAGCGATAGCATAATGGTTAATCCTAGGAAAGTGAGGCCAAGAGAAAGTACCAATAGAGTAGATTTCCAGGACTTCTCTGGCAGTTCAGTGATTAAGACTCTGTGCTTCCAATGCAGTGGGTATGGATTCGATCCCTAGTCAGGGAATTTAAATCCCACATGCCACTTGGTTTGACTAAAAACTAAATCAAAATGACATATTTCCTTGGGCATCGGGAATGGGCTGATTCACACAAGAAGGTGAGAATTCAGATGGGTGAGCAGAGACTCAGGGTTCCAAGTAGAGGAAGTTCTTTATTTTTGGTCCCATTGGTAAAAAAATCAGTGATTTGGAGTACTTATGCAGTCAGGTAGATGTGGAGGTGGCCAAACTTAGTAACTTATCATATTTTTGAGGGGGGCACACCTTGAGGCTTGTGGGATCTTTAGCTCCGTTATCAGGGATTGAACCCTGGATACAGCAGTGAGAGTGTCAAGTCCTAACCACTGGACCACCACAGAATAACCAATAGCCACCAAGAATAACCTGTATTCTTAATAAGCCCTTGGAAATCTGATCCTCCAAAACCTTTGATTTTTATGTTATCTATGAAATCTGACCATGTTTGTTCTTTTTTTTTTTTGGTACTTATTTCTCAAAGCAAAATCTCAGGCCTTCTCTGCTCTTGCTGACCCTTGGCCTATGGAACTCTCCCTCTCCCCCATGAAGTCCACTCCTCATCCCGAACCATGGAACCTTGTGGAATTCAACCCTGCAGGTGGGACATTTCAAGTATGACACCAGCTAATGAGGCAACAAATCCTTAGGGTCCCAAGGATGAGAAACTCTGTCCCCTGCCTCACTGGGGGACTGTGATGAAGGAAAAGTTGATGATGTCCTATGAGATGGGGCTTCTCTGGATCCTGGCCTGTGTGTGTCAGGGCACCTTTGTGGCACAGGTGCCTCCTGGAGTGTCCCAGCAAGCACGTGTTTTCTGCAGGTGGTGGACCGGGTCCTGGACAGGCCAGATGACCTGACTGCAGAGGGCAGGGCTCAGAGTGCGCTGCCCTGCATCAGCTGTTTCTGGATGGCTGGCCTTTGGCAGGTAATTCATCCTTCTGCACCTCAATGGCCTTCTCTGTGAGATGAATAATAATCTTCAAGTAGGGCTGGAGAGATTGGAAATAATAAAGTGAGCACCCAGAACAGACAGGATATCCCAGCACATGGTATTAGTTGCACTGTAAGGTTTGCAGATTCACATTATCTTTGTCTTATTATTAGTTGGTAGTAACTGTGAAGATGCATGTCACATGGTAAATGAAGCTTTCATGGAGGTGCAGGTGTTAAACTGGACGATGGTGATGGGGGTGGGGGGCGGGGCTCTGACCACATATCTCTGTGCTTTGAGCTTCAAAAAACACAACTAAGAAGGAGGGTGTGAGTGAATGAAAGACGTCCAGTTGTGTCGGACTCTTTGCGACACCATCGACTGTAACCTACCAGGCTCCTCTTTCCATGGAATTCTCCAGGCAAGAATACTAGAGTGGGTAGCCATTCCTTTCTCTGTGAATCTTTCAGATCCAGGGATTGAACCTGGACCTCTCGCATTGCAGGCAGATTCTTTATTGTCTGAAGCACCAGGGAAGCTCAAGAAGAAGGGACTATTATTTTACGGGACAAGACACCCGAGGCAGGAAAACACTGGTCCCCTGTTCCTCCACCCATAAGCACAGTTGGCAGCCCAGCTACAGGCCCACAGTGCATTCAGGAGCCCTATGAGTTGAAAAAATGTATTTCTTTGATTAAAAATGATGGCCCTTCAATGTGAGAAATGTTACTTAAAATTTAAATTACAGTTCATGAGTGTTTTGAAGATCCGCAAAGAAAGCATGACTCTGGAAGAAATGTGATGCTTGAAAAGATCATGTCTGCTCAAGAGCTGTTTGCGTTGTCACCAATTTTGGGCTTCAGCATGGATAAAGGTCTATTGTATTTTTAATGTGGAAGATTCCATTACATTTAGTGGTGTCTCCTAAGGGGCTTCCTCTCCTTAACAAGGGCTTAAGCTCTTCCACTGATGCATTTTAAAGAGCAAATCAACAACTTTGATCGACCAGGCTCAGAGGCAGGGCTCCAAAAAGGCTGCTGAAATGACAACCAGCTTACTCTTCCACACTAAAAAGAACACAGGAAACTCTGGAGTTCAGCCCTTCCGTCCTGGCAGCAACCTCTTCTCAGCAAGTTCCTCTAAATGCCTGTATCATTGAGACCCTTCTGTTTCTAAACAGGACATCTGCATTTCCCAATCAGTTTCAGTTTCAGGCTTGGGGAATAAGTCTGCTCAACTTCCAGACTTGCCCTTTTAATAATACTAGTTATCAGTGTTATTTGTATAACAACTGTTTAGGGCTAAATGGCAAGCAATCTCTCATTTTCCTGTAGGAGGCTGGTTTTCTGCTCCACTGCATGGGCAGGAAACTAATGTAGAGAGAAGTTATGAATGTGCCAGGGTCACCAATTAGACATGGTGGAGTGGAGGTTTGAACCCAGGTGGCGTGACTCCAGAGTCCACCTTCTGTGCCTTCTGCTCTGAGTGGGCACTGGGCTTCGATTTAGGGTACAAATTGTCCTCAGCAAACAAGAGCTGATGACTCAGCGTGCCTGATGCTCTGGAGAACAAGTAAGTTGTGATTCCTACCTGTGTCAGCACCGTGATGAATCACTGAAGACTCTTTATTTACAGCCTTCCAGGGAGGTAGGTATTCTTATCCCCATTTTTCAGATGAGTAATTGAAACTCAGAGAGGTTAAGTCATTTGCCCATAGTCACACAGCTGGTTAATGACAAATTCTGGCTACAAACCCAGCTGTTACTGACTCCCCATCTGAGGTTTTTTTCCATTATGGTGTGCTACCAGTTTACAGGAGATGATAAAGGTGGACAAGCCCAGGCTTTGGTGGAAAGTTTCTCCTTCCAACCTTCAAGGACTGTCAGAATTATCACTAAAAGTTCATTTGAAATTCACATTACATCTGTCGTAAAAACAAATGTGTGTCAGGGATTTTTCACATTAGATATTCTTGAAATTACCTGCTGCAGGGCATGGTAGATAATGCTGAGCAGGTTGCTTGGGCAAGATGCATCTTCGTCATAAAAGTCAAATTACAGAATAAGTCAAAAAGAAAAAGTCAAATTTCTTTGTTCTGAGATGAACTCAGAGCAAAGAAACAAAGCGAGGTGCTCTTTCCTCTTCTGATCAGAGTTATTCCTCCCAGAAGAAATTGTTATTGCTAGTTTCTTGGGTACACTTTCAGATATTTAAGTAAAATTTAAAAGGTGAATATTGGATTGAACATCCCTATGTATTTGGTTTAGGGAAAAGTTCATTTGTCCCTTCTGGCAAAGCATTTTATCCATATGCTTCCAAAATCCTTTAGAATGAGTTTTATTTAGAATGAGTTTTTCATTTGGTATTTATAATTCTCACCTCCCCACCTCTTACTTCAGTATCTGTACAAATTTGCTTCTGAGTCTTACTGTGGGCATGGAGAGAGTGTTCAAACATCCACCACGGATTGAGTGGAAAGTGGAAAAAACTCAGAAAACTCTTCCAAAGGCTAATCATACTTAGATAGATGGAGAGGACAGACTTACGGTGGTTCTGGACATTACAGGACCACAAACTGGATATGCTTTTCTTTTTCATTCCCACCTTTGGGTGTGTTTGTGTCATTAGTTCTTCCTACACCACAATAGATGCTACACCACAACTATTTGAATGTTCTTGTTTGCTTGCTACTTAACCATCCATGGTGGCAGTCATTGAAGGTACCTGCTGCCAACTGAGCAAATAGCCCAGGACAGAGAGCAATGCTCTATCGACCTTCGCGATGCCATTTCTCCATCGCTTCAGTGTCACTTTGGACACCTTGTCATTGACTTCCAGGTTCAGCCTGATGAGTAAAACAGAAGTGTGTTGGCTTAAGAAGCGTCTGTGCTCATCAGAAGCTGGTGAGTCACTATCTTCTAGGGTAGCGTCAGTGTTCACTCAGTGCAGCCTTGGCTCCAGCCGTAGCCTCTGCCCCAGATTGTGGTTAAAATGCTGACACTTTCCCCATTGCTGTCTTTTCACAATCTCCAGACTATTTCATGTCCTAGAGGTCAGAACATTGAGAGTCATTACTCACCCCCAGCGCATTCCCATTTCTGGCCCAAAGAGCTATGGGAACTTCCCATTTTAAGTTCTCCTGAGCGTTTTTGAAACTGCAAACTAAAGAGAACTCAAGGACAGTTTCAGGTGCCACATCTTCTCCGACACTGAAAAATTCCAGGAGTTTCGCTGGGGACACTGCTGCCTTTTCACTCTTCTGGCTGGAACTCAGAATGAAACTCTCTGCTGTCCCAGCTGGGAACTGCATTTTCTGGCTACTTTGGGGGTCTTTTGAGGACTCTTTCGGGGGAAAAAATTACATTCTCAAGCCCCTGTTTGGGGGGTTTACAAAGCTTTACAAGCCTGTGCTCTTTGCTGAGTTTGTTGCCAGCTCTGGGGCAGGGCTTTCTAGGTGATGCTAGGGGTAAAGAGCTTGCCTGCCAATGTTGGAGACATAAGACACAGGTTTGATCCCTGGGCTGGGAAGATCTCCTGGAGAAGGAAATGGCAATCCACTCCAGTATTCCTACCTGGGAAAACCCACAGAGAGAGGAGCTTGGCAGGCTATAGTCCAAAGGTCGAAAAGAGTAGCAGACACCACTAAAGCAATTCAGCACTGCCTGGGCAGGAAGCAGAGTGTCCCAGCTCCTAAACTGGAGAATTTGTCTTGCCAGAATTTAATGATTTGGGCTGGAGCAAGCCTGCTTTGGCCTGCCAGTACGGATGTTTGGAAAACTCACCAGTCTTGTCTGTATTCCTTCTGTGGGAAAGAATCCTCACTGCCTCTTCCTGCCTGCAGGAGAGAGGCCACCCACCTGCAATATTCTTCCATCCAGACCTGTGGCTGGAGGAGCAGTGGGCCAAGTATGGTCAGACTTCTGGGACAGAGAGGCAGACCCACTTGATCCTTTGAAAGGGACCAGGAACCCACTTGAGAGGTTCATAGGCTTTGATGTTTGGGAGCTTGGGAGGGAACACAAGGATGCTGCCAGCTGGAAGACCTGCCTTGAGCCTCCCAGCCCCAGATGCCCCTGGACCACAAATGGGACTGAGCCCTCTCCATTGTGAACAATGAGGCCCCTCACCATGGTGTCAGCCTGGGGACCTGACCTGGTGCTGGACGGGTCTTGCCTTTGTAGGTGCCTGGATTGGAGGCTAGGATTCTTTCAAAGCATTCCCACTGCTTTCATTTAAAATATATATTTCATTTAACTATATGCATTTGTTTCTCTTACTACAAAATAATACATATTTATATTAAATTTTAAAAAAATTGCTGGAGAGCAAAAAGAAAGCAAATGGATCCTAGTTCAGGCAGAACGACTACTATTCATTCAATAGCTCTTTCCAGATATCTAGATCTTGATATAAAGCCATTATTTTATTTATTTATATATTTATAGGGTATAAAATAGTGAGAAAAGCATAGTTTTCTCTGTCAGGAAGTGAAGGGACTAACAGAGGAGTCAGGTAATGAATAAATGGACAGATAAATACCTGATTACAAAATGCTGAACTTGATGAAGGAGCACAGCCTTTGATAGGAAATAACAGCAGGTGCTTCCCAGGGCTTCCCAGATGGCGCTAGTGGTAAAGAACTTGCCTGCCAATGCAGGAGACGTAATAGATGCAGGTTCAATCCCTGGATCATGAAGATCCTCTGGAGAAGGAAATGGCAACCCACTCCAGTATTCTTGCCTGGGAAATCCCATGGACAGAGGAGCCTGGTCCACGGAGTCTCAAAGAGTCAGACACAACTGAGGTGATTTATCGACTTAACCCTGCACAACAGCAGGTGATATGACAGGGCTGGTGTCACCGAGGAAGGACATTTAGGCAGAACTGAAAAGGACCAGAACAGAAGGAGCTGGCAGTCTCTAGGAATGCAGGCTGAGATGGGCCCAAAGGCCCTAAGACACGCAGACCTTGGTGGGTATCTTACAGAACATTCCTCTGATGGGATTTGTCTGATAGTATTTTCTCACGGTTGCCTGGGGCCATGGGTTTTAGGAAGTAGACCAGAGAAGTAAATATCATCCTCCTCACATCATATCAAGGGCAGATGGTGTCAACATAATGACTGCTGTTATGCTCACTTTGGTCACCGGGTTGATCCCCTGTAAAGTTATCATGACCCCTTTCCACATTGTCATCTTTGGAAGGCAGCCACTGTCACTACACACACCTCAGGAGTAGGAGGCTTACCCTCTTGAAAATGAAGAATCTACATATATTACTTGGAATTCTTCTCCATGAGAGATTTGACTCTTCTCTCCCTTTACATTCAGTTGTTTATATCAGGGACTTGTGTTATTTATACTTTGTATGCATTTTTAAAATATTTTAAAAACTTACATGTTTTAAACCTGTACATTTAGGTTGCTCCTTTTTGTTGTATGGTAAAGAATATTATAATGAACACATTTGTGTTCAAGTTTTTGCTGATCTCTTCGCTCATTTATTGAGTGTATATTTCTAGACATAGAAGCTTGGAGCAGAAGATATGAACACTGTGATGTCTCTTGCTATGTTCTGCCAAGTTGCTTTCTAGGTATATTACTCAGCATCTATTTCTATCTGAAGATGATGACAGTCCCTGTCTCAACACGTCTTGGTGAGTGTTAAGCATTAAAATTTGTTGAAGGCTTTGTTAAGTTGATAGGAAATGTATCACTTATTTTTTTAGCAAATTTAAAAATTTTTTAAATATTTTCTAAGATGGTAGGAATAAAAATGTCTCTATTTTAATTTGTGTTTCATTGCCAGTGAGGGTATATATTTTTGCTGCTTTTTGATGGGGGAACAAGCACAGCTGATGTGGTGTTCTGGCCTCTAGCTCACTGCTGAGCTGTGGTTTGGCTATTACAGAGCATCTCTTTCCTGCTAGAGCTGTAGGATCTCCCAGATAAGAAAGAACATGAAGAAAAAATGTGGGCTAGGCCCACTTTTGCCATGATGCTCAGAAATGGTAGTTGCTACCCTTCTCTGATCACTCCGCAGTGTGATGGAATATTGTGGAATACCACTAGATGGGAATACTGAAGGCAGAGAAGGTTTTAGGATTTGCCTGATGACCTGAATTAGAAACCACCTTCCTTCACTCAAATCTTCTGTGCCATATCTAGAGGGTGAGCTGTGTGCTCCCCACACCATGTTGAATATTGCACTTTCCCACCTTGAAGGAAGACCTTGAAGCCTAGCGAAGTCTAGTTAATCAGTACTTTTGGTGCTTTAGTAGGGTAAGTACAAAGCCTGAGTAACTTTCTGGAGCTGGGGATGGTTTCACAGAGGAAGTAACAAAATAGAGCTAGGTCTTCATAACAAATATGAGTTTGTCAGTTGGAGAAAAGAAAGAAGAGCGTTTGACACCAAGATGTGGTAAAGCAATGGAAGATTTGGAATGTGGGTATGAAGGATGTATTCTGGTAACCACACGACTGGGATCTAACAGAACTAAGCAGAACTGATGTGCACAACTCCAAGCCTGGGATTTGGGTTTCAGCCTCCCATACAGGTCTCCCCTGCCTTAGTTCCCTTCCAGATGGTTGGAATGGGGACACTGCCCACATGGTTATGAAAGGCATGCTTGGCGATGGCAGAGACTGTCACCCTGCCAACTGTAACAAATTTGTAAAAGAGGATTGTCCCACCAGTATGTCACCTTTGATATTTTTAAGTGAGCAAGAAATAGCTTCTATTGCCATTGATTCATTATGTATCAAACACAGTAGTTTACTATGTATTTACTAAATACACATCAGCCAGCTTACTGTAACCAACAAACCACAGGCAGAGAGGGCAAAATAGTGAAGGGCTTGGAATGCCACACCAAGGGGCTTGGGTCTGTTACTGCAGAAACAGGATGATTTTTAAAGAGAGCATGACATGCTGAGTGCACGTGTGGCGAGAAAGAGACATGCCTTCCAGTCCATGGACAGCATCCTGGTCTCTGAGATCATTGTCCAGTTTGGTTTCCTTTGTCAGCCTCCACTAGACTGAACCAACTTTTGGATGTGCCAGATACAAATTCTACTGGCCTCTTGAGCATCTGCAGATATCTCAGAAATAAATTAGAAGAGACATTTGAGGTAGGTTGTTTAACAATCTCAAATTCCTCCTCTTCCTCTGTGTGTGCCCTGTGCAATGTGGCTTTTCTTCTCCTTTCTTCAAGAGACAGAGTACGCCTGGGACTTCCCTGGTGGTCCAGGGGCTAAGACTTGGCACTCCCAATGCAGGGGGCCCAGATTCATTTGATCCCTGGTCAGGGTACTAGATTCCACATGCTGCAACTAAGAGTTCACGTAGTGCAACTAAAGATCCTGCATGCTGCAACTAAGACCCAGTGCAGCCAAATATCTACAAATAAAGAAAATACAGATCTTAAAAAGAGAGAGAGAGAGAATGTTTGCTCCCTCCTGAAATAGAGATATGGCCATAAGACTTGCTTAAGCTCGTGGGACATTAGCACACAGGACACAGGTTGGCTCAAAAAGCACTTGTGCATTGGAGTTCGGTCTTTCCTGCTCCCCTAGACCTCCATGTAAAGAAATCCGAACTGGTCTCCTTAAGAATGAACGAGCACATGGAGAACGGCAGACAGACATGTGAAGCTACCATGGAGGAATCATGGCAAGTGATCCATCAGGTGACTGGGGCCTCATGAGTGACTCTAGATGAGATCAGCAGAAGACCTAGCTGAGCCCAGCTCAAGTTGCCAACCAGAGAACCAAGAATAACCCACCAAGTTCTGATATTTGGTTACACAGCAATGGACAACTGATTCAATAATGGGAATCTCAATGTTAGGAAGATCACAGTTGATGCCAGTACAGAAGAAATCATCAATAGAAACATAACAACCCTGCTTCCATTCACTCAGAACTCCCAGTGATGGCACAGAGCAGCTGCTAATATTCTGTTTGAATATATGGATTTATTTTCCCACAAAGCTGAATGGAAATAATTTCCTTTAGTCACTCCAGTTTTGTTTCTGTTATTTTTTGTCCCTCTATTTTTGTCCCTTCTCTTCTTTTTACTTTCTCTTGTGAGGATAGTCTTGTTAGATATTTTAACTCCGCATAAATTCCTCTCTCTACTTGGGGTAACGTCAGAATGTTGAAATTTCCTTTGCTCTGTGGATGCTCATGGTTCTTCCACATGTAGCTTCAATTACTTCTTCTTTTCAATTTCTTGAAGTTTGCCCTTAATTAAGAAAGAAGAATCTTCTTTAGATTTCTTAAAGTTTTCCTTGATTTCTCCCCCAAATATGTAATCTTTGCATTACAATTATCTGAAATTATCAATATTATTTACATAAATTTCTGTATAGAACCCTGTCTCCTATATGACAGCAATTGGTAATATTAAAAAATTTCAGAATTGCATGATAGGGAAAGTTGTTAGCTATAAAACACTTGCTCACCAATGGTTCTTTAAATTTCATGAATAGAATGCATTTCTTATTAAAGATTCATCTTTTCTATCTGAAAAGTCAAAACTTTAACATCATCGTGGTTTCTTCCGTGATATTCCTGCATTTAGTCACTAAATATTCAATAAGTTTTCTGTATACTTGGCTGGGGCTTAGAGATATAAAGATGAATACAGAACTCTGCCTTCAAGATATAAAGCAGGTTGATAGAAAATAATACTACTTCAACAAGCTAAGTGTCATAATAGACACACACAGGGCATTTCAGGAGTTCAGAGGTCTGTGTGTGTGTTTGGGGCCAGTTGTGAATAAGAAAGGTCTGAAGAAGGAGATACTGGATTGTGTTGTAGGTTACATATAGGAGTAAGTCATGAGATGTGTCGGAGAAGGCAATGGCACCCCACTCCAGTACTCTTGCCTGGAAAATCCCATGGATGAAGGAGCTTGGTAGGCTGCAATCCATGGGGTTGCTAAGAGTCAGACATGACTGAGCGACTTCACTTTCTCTTTTCACTTTCATGCATTGGAGAAGTAAATGGCAACCCACTCCAGTGTTCTTGCCTGGAGAATCTCAGGGATGGGGAAGCCTGGTGGGCTGCCGTCTATGGGGTCACACAGAGTTGGACACGACTGAAGTGACTCAGCATAGCATGAGATGCGTACAGGATGTGAATGGGTTGCTGAAGCTGGGGCACACAAGCTGAGATGCAGTTATGGGAGGAACACACAGTGTGAAGTAGGGCATGATGAGAAGGCAAGTGGACAGAGCCTGGCCACTGGTCAGACTCTAGAGAACCAGGTTGAGAAAGGGACTTCATTGTGCAAAGCAGAGTGGGCCACTGGAGGAGTTCAAGTAAGATATGATGGTGGGTTTGGAAGGACAAGGAGACCATCAGAGCCCATTACCCTTGCATATCTGATAGAGAACAAAGAACTGAAATAGGATAGTGCCAGCTTTGCTGTTGTTATGAGGGAAAGACTTTACTAACTTTGCTGCAAACTTTATTCCCAGGCTTCTCAGCCTAGTTGGCTGTAAAGAATAAATTTTATAAACGAAAGGTGAAAAGAAGTGCAGTGTCCAAGAGGCAGGAATGAAAAGAAGAGATAAATGAAGAAATGGTTAGTAAGTTGAGCTGGGAGAACTTGCAGTCGACTGGCTGTGGAGGTAAGAGAGAAGGAGTGAAGGCTGACTTCTGGGCTCTCATTTGGTGAGGGAGTGGGTGGCAGAGCCCTGACATGGGGACACAGGAGCGGGCGGAGGTCACCACCACCAGCCTTGGAGGAGACTGCTCCAGCCTCAGCAGAACTCTCTTAGCATGACACCAGAGTCATTAGTCATCGGTTTGGTTTGCTGGACAGATGATCAGTCAAGTTCATCCTGTTGGAATTGGTCTTTCCCTTCTTGATTTTTGTGCATGGTGAGGATTTTGGCTTAAGGATTAGGAAGAGAATTAAGCCTTGCTCAAAAACGTGACACCATCATTTGCAAAGTTGTTGGTTTACAGCAAGTGATAACACAAGAGATACACAGCCCAGAGGAAAATTTTCAGAAGTTGTTATTGCTATGTGCGGAGACTAAGTCTCACTTCACGATCAGACTGGCCTGGCGGGCTTCTCTCCCTGCTTCAGAGGAAGGGAACCCGTCTGCTTCTCTTTGAGGGTGGTCATTGACACGATGGAATATGTAGTTGGCATAACAATTTTGCTTAATGGGCTGTACACTTTTTAACACAGGCAGCTCTTCGTGTAAATACTAGTCAGGAAAGAGGTTTTTTTTTTTTTAATGTTCAAGAGAAGCTGTTTTAGTTAAACAAAGGGCAGGGAGTTCCTTCCTGAATGGTTAAAGTCCTCCTGCTTGTATTAGCAATGTGCTGAATACAAACTGCTCCTTGGCTACTTTCATGATATTTATCAGAATTCTTGTTAAATAGCATTTTCCCAAAAATGATGTGAGGAAAATCAAACAATGGAGCATACAGGTGATTAACCAGGAAAAACACAATGAATAGAAATGTTTTTATGCTTCTTTACTTTGATATAAAGGGGAAAAAAATACACTTTTCTCTTTAAAGATATAATTTGTAGGTAAAAACTCAGTTTCATTGTCACTATTATGTATGTTAACTTTTCATGCTCAATGCAATCTTTTAAAAAAGTAACACATTTTAAATAGATGCTTATATTATAGAACGTTCAGACAATACAAGTAAGCACAAAGAGAAAACACTCATCTCTCACAACTACTCCATCAGTTTTATTTCCTTATATGAAGAGAACAGCATTCACCAGTTTGTTGCGGGGAGAACACGGTCTGTGACTGGAGGGAACATACGGATGGTTTGATCACTGGAGGCCGTGAAGGATAAACTCAAATACAGATACCCAGTCAGCTGGGGGCCCCCAAGCAGAGATGTGCTGGAGGATGGACGTGTGTCATTTTGTGCTTCAAGTTGCAATGAGTGGAATCTGCACTTTCGGATTCATGGGACCAAAAGCTGAACCCTTCTATGTAAGAGAGGGGAGAGGACTCTGAGATCTCTTTTGGGAAGGAGCAAGATGCCAAACTAGGAGGAGGAAAATAGGATCAAGAGAGGTGGCAGGAGGGACAGAGAGATGAGAAAAGTTCTCAAAGCTGTAGTGTCTGGAAAGGACTTCTGGTTTAGTGTGAGATACATGGTGCATCCCTTGTCTTCTGAGACTCTTCCCCAAAAGTCAGGAAATTCTTCATCAGTCACTAATGCTTTTGAGGGAGTAGATTTTTTTCTTCTTTAAACATAGGATCTTTGCTACCTGGCTATTTATTATCTGAGTCCCCCCAGTTACCAGTTCTTTTATTTTCCATTATGGTTTATCACAGGATATTGAATATAGATCCCTGTGCTCTACAGTAGGACTTTGTTGTTTATCCATCTTATATACAATAGTTTGCATCTGCTAACCCCAAACTCTTAATCCATCCCCTCCTCTCCTCCCTCTTGGTGACCATAAGTCTGTTCTCTATGTTTGTGAGTCTGTTTCATAGACAAGTTTATTTATGTCATATTTTAGATTCTGCATGTAAGTGATATCATATAATATTTGTCTTTCTCTGTTTGGCTTATTTCATTTGGTATGATAATCTCTAGGTCCATCCATGTTGCTACAAATGGCATTATTTCATTTCTACTTGTGGCTGAGTAGTATTTTATTGTGTGTGTATACACACACACACATATATATACACACACACATACATATATATATATATATATATATATAATAACATCTTCTTTATCCATTCATCTGTTGTTGGAGATTTAGGCTATTTCCATGTCTTGGTTATTGTGAATAGTACTGCTATGAATTTAGGGCTGCATGTAGCTTTTTGAATCATAGTTTTGTCTGAATATATGCCCAGGAATGGTATTGAAGGAGTAGATGGCACCCAGTTGCTTGTTTGTTGAAGGAGGTCCAAGCTAACTAGTGTTAACATTCCCTAATGCAGTGGCCAGAGAGAATCAGTCAATGCTAAACCACCTCTCCCCATTTTTCACTCCAGAATTATGTTTTGTATTTTGTCTTAAGTAGGCGTTTTCTTTCTACCTAAAATGAAGAAGTAAAGTTGATCCCCACCCATTTTTCTCTCTTTCTACGTGATTGATGTGGTCAGCTTCCGGAGAGCATGACCTCAACAGAATACACATCACTGCAAAGTGGATTTCAACTCTTGCAAAAGAGGTTGGGATTTCATGAAAGTTTGCAAGTGGTATTGGAAGAACTACTCAAAAAATCTGCCAAGTCACTGACACATGAGGACCTGGCTGCATTAGAGCATTTGGTAACAGAAACCAACAAAGAAGACCTCAGATGCTGCTTCAATGAGTGTGACTTTACTATCAAAGAATTAGGGTAGGCTCCTGGGGAAAGGGATGAAACACTTGAACTGGGCAAAAGCACCCAACTAGCTTTATGGATTCACTGTGAATCTCAAGAGTGCAGCAAAGCACATCATAGATCTATCAAGGATTAACTCTGTTCTTTCTGAAAATTGATGCGTGGATAGTTTTAACCTACATCATGTAGGGCTAGCTTCTCTGGGGGCTCAGGTGGTAAAGAATCCACCTGCAATGCAGGAGATCTAGATTTGATCCCTGGGTCAGGAAGATCCTCTGGAGAAGGGAATGGCTACTGTTCCAGTATTCTTGCCTGGAGGATTCCATGGACAGAGGAGCCTGGCCGGCTACAGACCATGGCGGTTGCAGAGTTGGACATGACTGAGCGACTAGCACTTCGCTTTCGTTAAGTGTCAAATAAACTTGTTTTTTCCTTTGTTAGTTTAGTTTTCCCAGATAAAGTTTGAGTCAAACCTCATTTTCAGACTCTTGACTATAAAAATTTTAGCTCATAATAGAAAATCTAAAACATGTATGAATATAGAGGTAATTGTGTAATAATCTCCCTTGTATCCATTATCCAGCTTGAACAGTTAAGTCCCCTACATACAAACCTTCATGTTGCAAATGTTCAAATGTGTGTTCCATCAATGTCAGGCATGAGTGAAACTGCATCTCGCCCTCCATCTCCTATTGCTGATGACCCTTCAGCTCTACCATCTCCCACCTCCTCTCCCTCCTCTAGTCAATAACTCTTCTTGCCTGTTCACTCGATGCCAGCCCTGTGTGCCAGCTGTTGTACTCTACTACTGTACTTCAAGGTACTGTACTGGTAGATTAAAAATGTTTTCCTTGTTTGTTTTTTATGTATTATTTGTGTGAAAAGTATTGTAAACCTATTACACTACAGTACTGTATAACCGAACATGTTAGTTGGGTACCTAGGTTAACTTTGTTGGATTTATGAACAGATTAGACTTATGAACATGCTCTTGGAATGGAACCGGTTCACCTGTAGAGGGCTTAACTGTATACATATAATACACTCACTCTACTCTCCTCATCCCCAGCTCTGTATCCTCTTGCCAATGAAAAATTAATCAGTTGATCTAGGAAAGAAATAGGAAATTTTACTTGAGCCAAATACATGTATATATTTGTATGTGCATATGTGTGTGTGTGTGTGTGTGTGTGTGTGTGTGTGTGTGTGTGTGTGTGTGCTCAGTCTTGTCTGACTCTTTGTGACCCCATGGACTGTAGCCTGCTAGGCTCCTCTGTCAAAGGGATTCTCCAGGCAGTAATACTGGAATAGATTGCCATTTCCTTCTCCAGGAGATCTCAACCCAGGGATCAAACCCACGTCTCCTGTGTCTCCTGTATTGGCAGGCAGATTTCTTACCACTGCACCACCATGGAGTATAGAACATGTAAATCATATCTGTACAGCTTGTAAATTTCCACAAATTTAAAATTATATTTATTAATTATACAAACCAAGAGAAGCAATATCACCAGCACCCCAGAGGCATGCTTGGGCTCACTTCCAATCACTTTTCTCCCAAAGGAATGACCATCCTGACTTTTAACACTGTACATGAGGGCCGCACAGCCAATCTTGTCCCCTCCCAGCCCACTCCACCCTCCTCTGCCCAATTCTATATCCTCTTCCCAACAAAAAATTAATCAGTTGGCTGGCCTATGAAAGAAGTGGAAATTTTTACTTGAGCCAAATTGAGGATTCTAACCCAGGAAGAGCCTCTCAGAAAGCTTTGAGAACTGTTCCACCCATTAGAGGTCAAAGCACAGTTGTCTGGGTTTTTGGAGACAGAGGGCTGCACATTGGATGACATATGATTGGCAGTTTACACAGTCCAGATCTGTAAGTACAAAGTGATGGGTCACTGTGGCCCCTACAATATGGAGGAGGAATGTTTTCTTTAAGGAGCTGTCTCGTTGGTGCTGGGACAAGGTTGCTCTTTGCGGTTAAACAGGTATTTCTGCTGATGGAGGAGTCTCCTGCCAAGTCGCTTCGGTCGTGTCCGACTCTGTGCGACCCCAGAGACGGAAGCTCACTAGGCTCCCCTGTCCCTGGGATTCTCCAGGCAAGAATACTGGAGTGGGTTGCCATTTCCTTCTCCAATGCATGAAAATGAAAAGTGAAAGTGAAGTCGCTCAGTCGTGTCTGACTCTTAGCGACCCCACGGACTAGAGCCCACCAGGCTCCTCCGTCCATGGGATTCTCCAGGCAAAAAGTACTGGGGTGGGGTGCCATTGCCTTCCCCTGTCTGGCCTGATGCATAATGCAGATACAAAATGTACAATGTGGGGAGAGAGTGGGCCAAAGGGCAGAGAAAGTTCTTTCATGTTTAAATTTTTCTTGTCTTTCCATAAAAATGAATTTTATTTCATGCTACCATTTCATCTGAAAATATTTCAGTATGTAAGTCTAAAACACAGAGACCTAAAATATAACCTTGATGCCATAATACCATTTTAAAGCTTAACCATAATAACTGAATGTCAGCAGATATCCTGAACATGTACATTTCCTTGTTTGTCTCATATGTGTATGTCCTCAATCATGTCTGACTCTTTGCAACCCCATGGACTGTAACCCGCCAGGCTCCTCTGTCCATAGAATTTTCAGGCAAGAATACTGGAGTGGGTTGCCATTACCTCCTCCAGAGGATCTTCCCGACCCAGGGATCAAACCCAAGTCTCTGGTGTCTCCTGCTTTGGAAGGAGAATTCTTTACCACTGCGCAACCAGGGAAGTCCTGGTTTGTCTCAAAGATTTAAGATATTGGAAGTTGCTCTAATTATGATCTAAATAAGATCAATAGGGGTTCTGAAATGTTTTTTAATTTGTAGGTTCCCTTTCTCCCTTTCCCAGTTCCTAGCACTTTCCCCTCCTCTTTTCTCTCTTCCTCACTGAAATATTATGTTATTTTTTGGTTGTTGAAATGGATATTTATTTTACAGAACATGGTCTGATCTTCATCACTGCATGTTGTGATGGTGTTTATTACATCTTTCTGTCTCATTTTTATTCTGTAACTTGATAGTTATTGGGTTTGATCCAATTCAATTTTGATATTTTGGCAAGAATCCTTCATAGGTGGAGTGGAGTTCTTCTAGACACATAAGGCTGGTTGTCTCCTGGTTGTGATGTTTGCAGGCATAGATCATCATTGTTTAGATCCACTGTCATTATGGATTTGTAAAATGGTAATATTCTATTATTTCTCTTTCATTTATTAGACATAATACTTCTAAAAGAGAAAATTACCCTCATCAATAATTTGATTAGTCTGAGGGTCAGTTTACATAGGAAATGAAGAATAAATGCTCAATTTTTACCTTTCTATTTACAACAAAATAAAAATGAGTTGGTGGCTTAGTATCTTTGACAGGTGACTTTTGATTCCTGGGTTGGGAAGATCTCCTGGAGAAAGGAGTGGCTACCCGTTCCAGTATTATTGCCTAGAGAATTCTATAGACAGAGGAGCCTGGTGGGCTGCAGTACATGGGATCTCAAAGCCTTAGATGCAACTGAGTGACTAACATTTGCACTTTCCCTTTTCATGAACTCTTGTCATGTCTGAAACATTTTTTAAAAAAATATAAACCTACCTAAAAATTAAAAAATTTTTTTCTGATGTTGGGGGTCAGAAAGGGAGGGGACTCCAACCTACAGTATGTCTTGCCAACCTCTTAGAGACCTTGGCACTGGAATCCATCTTGCTAAAAGATGCACACGTACATCAGGAAGGACTTTGAGTCAGATCAGAAGTGGGCAACGAGCAAGATGATTGGCCAGAGGGAACCTAGAGAACTGCCCCTATAGAGACAATACAAGCCATCCTAAAAGCAGGACGCCCTCCAAGCCCACTCATCTGCATGCACTTTCTCCTAATAAACACTTAACCTGTTACACTACTCAATCTTTTAGCTGAATTTTTCAGTTCAGTTCAGTCGCTCAGTCGTGTCCGACGCTTTGCGACCCCATGAATCGCAGCACGCCAGGTCTCCCTGTCCATCACCAGCTCCTGGAGTTCACTCAAACTCACGTCCATTGAGTCAGTGATGCCATCCAGCCATTTCATCCTCTGTCGTCCCCTTCTCCTCCTGCCCCCAATCCCTCCCAGCATCAGAGTCTTCTCCAATGAGTCAACTCTTCACATGAGGTGGCCAAAGTACTGGAGTTTCTGCTTTAGCATCATTCCTTCCAAAGAAATCCCAGGATTGATCTCCTTCAGAATGGACTGGTTGGATCTTCTTGCAGTCCAAGGGACTCTCAAGAGTCTTCTCCAACACCACAGTTCAAAAGCATCAATTCTTCGGCGCTCAGCCTTCTTCACAGTCCAACTCTCACATCCATAAATGACCACTGGAAAAACCATAGCCTTGACTAGATGGATCTTTGTTGGCAAAGTAATGTCTCTGCTTTTGAATATGCTATCTAGGTTGGTCATAACTTTCCTTGCAAGGAGTAAGCGTCTTTTAATTTCATGGCTGCAGTCACCATCTGCAGTGATTTTGGAGCCCAGAAAAATTAAGTCTGACACTGTTTCCACTGTTTCCCCATCTATTTCCCATGAAGTGATGGGACCAGATGCCATGATCTTTGTTTTCTGAATGTTGAGCTTTAAGCCAACTTTTTCACTCTCCACTTTCACTTTCATCAAGAGGCTTTTTAACCCCTCTTCACTTTCTGCCATAAGGGTGGTGTCATCTGCATATCTGAGGTTATTGATATTTCTCTCAGCAATCTTGATTCCAGCTTGTGTTTCTTCCAGTCCAGTGTTTCTCATGATGTACTCTGCATATAAGTTAAATAAACAGGGTGACAATATACAGCCTTGACGTACTCCTTTTCCTATTTGGAACCAGTCTGTTGTTCCATGTTCAGTTCTAACTGTTGCTTCCTGACCTGCATACAAATTTCTCAAGAGGCAGATCAGGTGGTCTGGTATTCCCATCTCTTTCAGAATTTTCCATAGTTTATTGTGATCCACACAGTCAAAGGCTTTGGCATAGTCAATAAAGCAGAAATAGATGTTTTTCTGGAACTCTCTTGCTTTTTCCATGATCCAGTGGATGTTGGCAATTTGATCTCTGGTTCCTCTGCCTTTTCTAAAACCAGCTTGAACATCAGGAAGTTCATGGTTCACATATTGCTGAAGCCTGGCTTGGAGAATTTTGAGCATTACTTTACTAGTGTGTGAGATGAGTGCAATTGTGCGGTAGTTTGGGCATTCTTTGGCATTGCCTTTCTTTGGGATTTTTAAAACCTTTTTATTTTAGATTGGAGTAGAGGTGATGACTCTTGCCTGGAAAATCCCATGGACCAAGGAGCCTGGTAGGCGGCAGTCCATGGGGTCACAAAGAGTCAGACACGACTGAACGACTTCACTTTCACTTTCATGCATTGGAGAAGGAAATGGCAACCCATTCTATTGTTCTTGCCTGGAGAATCCCAGGGACAGGGGAGCCTGGTGGGCTGCTGTCTATGGGGTCTCACAGAGTCAGACACGACTGAAGTGACTTAGCAGCAGCAGCAGAGGTGATTAACCATGTTTTAGGTGTATAGCAAAGTGATTCAATTATACATGTACATGCATCTATTCTATTTCAAATTATTTTTCCATTTAGGTTCTTACATAATATTGAGCAGAGTTCCCGGTGCTACACAGTAAGTCCTTATTTTAAATATAGTAGTGTGTACATGTCCATCCCCAAATCCTGATCTATCTCTTCTCCCCCACCCTTCCCTCAGGTAATCCTAAGTTTGTTCTCTAAGTCTGTGAGTCTATTTCTGTTTGTAAATAAGCCAAGGGATCTTTGTTGAATTTTTTTTTCTCCAAAGAAGACAAGGACCAGGGAGAGACTTACATCACACCCAGAGGTCCTCATCATCTAGTGGCTAGGATTTGGCACTCTAAGTGCCACAGTCTGGGCTTGATTCCAGGATAGGGAACTGAGATCGGGATTTGACCTGGTGTACCCTAAGCCCCACCCATCAATCAGAACTAGCTTGCAAGCCAGAGCAGCTGGAAGGCTTTGAATGGATGTTTCTGATTCTCTGTCAATCTGAAGATTTGAATCTCAAAGGTGGGCTTCGTGTGCCTTCCCTGGAAGGAGACCACCCCCTGCCAGAGAAAGTGATGGGGAAATGTTTGTAGAAGAGAGACTTCATTGAGATTTCATTTTCAAAAAAACTATGATTTACTGAGCTTGGACGATGTGCTTTTATCTCATTACCCACTTATCTCTGGATATCACCTGGGTTTGATCCCTGGTCAAGAAGATCCTCTGGAGAAGGGAATGGCAATCCACTCCAGTATTCTTGACTGGAGAATCCCATAGATAGAGGAGCCTTTGCAGGCTACCTACCGTCCAGGGGGTCACAAAGGATCAGACATGACTGAGTAACTAACACACACCCACTGATCTCAGAAACATTGTGATATGAACTCAGATTCCTTTTTATAGAAGAAGAAAATGAGGTTAGCAAAGCCAGAAGCTCATGGGGACCACTTGGCTTGTCAGAAGCCTACAGGGCCTCTCGTCTGTCTGCGTGGCTTCTAGGCAAAGTGGTTTCATATCCCCCTGTTCACAGCCCTCTGTGCTGAGCTTCCTGGGGCACAGGGCCCTGCCTGCTCCACAAGACACCTGCGACACCCTTGGAGGACCGACCCCCACATTTCAGGCTTCCTCTTGACATGATACCCCCTCCCACTTCCTTTCCCCCAAGAAAGGAGGCCTTCTCGGACCCTCTACGTAAAATGGCAGCCCCCACTTCCTTGTCCTGCCCCCTTTCCTGGTTTTGCATTAGTGCTTTCTTCTATATAAATAATTTGCATATTTATTGTGTCTGTTGCTTGCCTGTCTCCCCATTAGAATTTATGCTCCACGGGAGCAGGGTTTTAGGCCTGTTTTGTCCACTGCTGTGTCTCTGTGTAGAATAGTCTCTCAGAGTGCACGCAGAGCTGTGTACCCAGGGCTCCGGGTTGTCTGCTACCTGTGTGGGTTGGAGATGCGTCTAACCTTCAGGCGGACTCCCCATCAGCATTTTATCACGGTGATGCCTTCCGGGCCCGAATGGTCTGCATTTCCCCGTTCCTACCAGGAGGTGGCAGTGTGCTCGCTCGGCCGGAACCGGCTCTGCTGAGGTTTCCCCGACGCAGCAGCTGCTTGGTGCCTCTGGCCCAGGACTGCCCCCACTGCTGCTGCTGCTGCTAAGTCACTTCAGTCGTGTCCGACTCTGTGCGACCCCATAGATGGCAGCCCACCAGGCTCCGCCATCCCTGGGAATCTCTAGGCAGGCACACTGAAGTGGGTTGCCATTTCCCTCTCCAATGCGTGAAAGTGAAAAGTGAAAGTGAAGTCGCTCAGTCGTGTCTGACCCTCAGCGACCCCATGGACTACAGCCTTCCAGGCTCCTCTGAACATGGGATTTTCCAGGCAAGAGTACTGGAGAGAGAATTCTCTGTCGATCTAGGCCTGAAAGACCTGTCATAAAACCAGATGAAAAGCCCTTCTCTGTTTATCCCGCTGAAGTCAGAACAAATAGTTAATAACACTTAGACATAGATCATGGGGCCTGGTCAAGTATACATTGAAATTACCTGCAAGAAATTCTTGGGGGGCACTTTCATTTATCTTGGGATGTTTCTTCGTTGTGATTGTTTAAATATCTCCCCTCCTCCACCTTCCCAAACATCTCTATGCCAGTTGTTTACTGAGCTAAATTGAACAACTATTTCTTATGTGCCAGACAATTTGGGAAAAACATAGAAATTTTCTTTTGGGGGAATGTTCTTTGTTAAAAATTAAAAAGCAGAAAAATAAGAGCACAGTTCATGTAGCTTTCAACATGAGCAAATATTCTGCTGCTGCTGCTACTGCTAAGTCACTTCAGTCGTGTCCGACCCTGTGTGACCCCACAGACGGCAGCCCACCAGGCTCCCCCATCCCTGGGATTCTCCAGGCAAGAACACTGGAGTGGGTTGCCATTTCCTTCTCCAATGCATGAAAGTGAAAAGTGAAAGTGAAATCTCTCAGTCGTGTCCAACTCTTAGCGACCCCATGGACTGCAGCCTACCAGGCTCCTTCATCCATGGGATTTTCCAGGCAAGAGTACTGGAGTGGGATGCTAGACATGTTTAATAATCATGCAGGAAATATTACAGATTAAAGAGCAAGACAATAAACATATCTTGGGCACCTCCTGTGTGTCTGGCACTAAGTTCAGTTCAGGGAAATAAAATATAAATCAAAAAAGGTCATTGCTTCCAAGGAACCTAATCCCTAGTGAGAGTCAAAGATATTTGTACAATAAATTATGATACAAACAGAATAAAATATATGATAAAAAGTAAACTGTAAGTGTTCATAGAATATTCACCAAGATTTTTTCTTTTTTTTTCCATGCATTCATGTCTGACTCTTTGTGACCCCACGGACGGTCGATGGAATTCTCCAGGCCAGAATACTGGAATGGGTAGGGAATCTTCCCAACCCAGGGATCAAACCCAGGTCTCCCACATTGTGGGCAGGTTCTTTACCAGCTGAGCCACATGGCAAGCCCAAGAATACTGGAGTGGGTAGCCTATCCCTTCTCTAGGGAATCTTCTAGACCAAGGAATTGAAAGTCATCTCTCAAAGATACTACGGGACCAACTCATTTTTATTTCACTGTAAATAACAAGGTAAAAATTGAGCATTTATTCTGTACTTTCTGTATAAAGCAGAGTCTCCTGCAACAGGTTGATTCTTTACCAACTGAGCAATGAGGGAAGCTCGTTCACTGGGATAGACTATACATATTCTGAGTCATACAGACACTTCACTTCAGGTGAAAGAATAAACTTGGTCTGTTACAACAACTGATTGCTATAAGAAAAACTAGTTCCTCTTTGATATCAAAAGGTGTTATGTCATTAAACACTTTGGTATGAATACAGTGATAAAATTAAAAACAGAAAAATTAGGATCTAAAAGAAAGTACTTAAGGATTCCAAAGCTAAAGTGTATGTATGTTTTGTGAGTCAATCAACTCCCAAAGAAGTCTATCAATAATAGATGATGTTTTTGCTGATGTTTTGATGATGCTATTTATGTAAATCTACAGTTATATATGTGGAGTTAATAGATTAACAAATACTGGTTAAAAATAAAGTTGATACCAGCAATGTTGCACAGGAATGTAGAAGCTGGAAGAAATAATTTTGGTCAGGGAAATCAGAGAAGACTTCCTGGAAGAGGTGGCTTTTAAACCATTGCTTGAAACATGAGCAGGACTTTGGTAGACTGAGAAAGGGAAAGAAGTGTATTCCAAGCTAAGACACAGGCAAAACCAGAAGCCCAGAAGTATGATCATTATGTGATCTTGTGTATTTTGAATGTAGGGCTGGGGTTGAATGTGGATGGTGTGGATCTAGGAATGTCCAATTCCATTTTGCAGAAAAAGTGCCTAGTGGCAGGGGCTCAATAATTGCTTACTGAGGGAAAACAGGTGGGAAGGCCCTAAAGGAAGAAAGAATAAAAGGAAAAAAAGGTCAAGGTCTGGCAAATAGATGTTTACTGTGGGTTATGAGAACCAAGAAGAAAATCAGAAAGTGTGACAGCAGTGGCCGTCTTCCCACCTCCCAGTTCTTCCCATTTAAACAAAAATTCTTTCTGTCTTTATTTTCGGCTGTGCTGGGTCTTTGTTGCCACACAGGCTTTTCTCTAGTTGCGGCAAGTGGGGGCTGCTCTCTAGTTGCTGTGTGTGGGCTCCTCATCGCGGTGGTCTCTCTTGTTTTGGAGCACGGGCTCTAGGGCATGCGGGCTTCAGTAGTTGTGGCACATGAGATTAGTTGCCCTGCAGCATGTGAAATCTTCCTGGGAGAGGAATCAAACCTGTGTCCCCTGCATTGGCAGGCAGAGTCTTAACCGCTGGACTGCCAGGGAAGTCCTCGCTTCTTATTCCAGTTTTATTGGAAGAATAAAATGGAAAGAGCAAAATATTATCCCTTCTTCTTCCACCTCTTGACTGTCTGGAAAGAGTATTTAATAACTAAAACTACAGTAAATGTTCTGTTGTTTGGATGTACAGTTTATCTCTCCCTTCCCCTACTAGAGGGCATCTTGCTTCTTTCAAGTTTTGAAAATTATGAATAAAATTAGTATAAACATTCATGTTCAGGTTTTTGTGTAGACATGAAAGTCCAGTGCCTCTGGGTAAATATCAAGGAGTTTGATTGCTGGATTGTATTGTAAGAGTATGTTAAGCTTTGTAAGAAACTGCCAACTGACTTGTGAAATGTCTATACTATTTTGCATTTTCACCAGCAATGAATGACAGTTCCTGCTGCTCTGCATCCCCACCAGCATGTCAGTGTTTTGAATTTTGGCCATTCTAATAGATGTCTAGTGGTATTTCACTATTGTTTTCATTTGCAATTCCCTGATGACATAGGAGTGCCTGATGAACTATGGAATGAGGTTCGTGACATTGTACAGGAGACAGGGATCAAGACCATCCCCATGGAAAAGAAATGCAAAAAAGCAAAATGGCTGTCTGGGGAGGCCTTGCAGATAGCTGTGAAAAGAAGAGAAGCGAAAAGCAAAGGAGAAAAGGAAAGATATAAACATCTGAATGCAGAGTTCCAAAGAATAGCAAGAAGAGATAAGAAAGCCTTCTTCAGTGATCAATGCAAAGAAATAGAGGAAAACAACAGAATGGGAAAGACTAGGGATCTCTTCAAGAAAATCAGAGATACAAAAGGAACATTTCATGCAAAGATGGGCACAATAAAGGACAGAGATGGTGTGGACCTAACAGAAGCAGAAGATATTAAGAAGAGGTGGCAAGAATACACAGAAGAACTGTACAAAAAAGAGCTTCAAGACCCAGATAATCATGATGATGTGATCACTGACCTAGAGCCAGACAGCTTGGAATGTGAAGTCAAATGGGCCTTAGAAAGCATCACTACGAACAAAGCTAGTGGAGGTGATGGAATTCCAGTGGAGCTATTCCAAGTCATGAAAGATGATGCTGTGAAAGTGCTGCACTCAATATGCCAGCAAATTTGGAAAACTCAGCAGTGGCCACAAGATTGGAAAAGGTCAGTTTTCATCCCAATCCCAAAGAAAGGCAATGCCAAGGAGTGCTCAAACTACCGCACAATTGCACTCATCTCACACGCTAGTAAAGTAATGCTCAAAATTCTCCAAGCCAGGCTTCAGCAATATGTGAACCGTGAACTTCCTGATGTTCAAGCTGGTTTTAGAAAAGGCAGAGGAACCAGAGATCAAATTGCCAACATCCTCTGGATCATGGAAAAAGCAAGAGAGTTCCAGAAAAACATCTATTTCTGCTTTATTGACTATGCCAAAGCCTTTGACTGTGTGGATCACAATAAACTATGGAAAATTCTGAAAGAGATGGGAATACCAGACCACCTGATCTGCCTCTTAAGAAATCTGTATGCAGGTCAGGAAGCAACAGTTAGAACTGGACATGGAACAACAGACTGGTTCCAAATAGGAAAAGGAGTACGTCAAGGCTGTATATTGTCACCATGTTTATTTAACTTATATGCAAAGTACATCATGAGAAATGCTGGACTGGAAGAAACACAAGTTGGAATCAAGATTGCCAGGAGAAATATCAATAACCTCAGATATGCAGATGACACCACTCTTATGGCAGAAAGTGAAGAGGGGCTAAAAAGCCTCTTGATGAAAGTGAAAGTGGAGAGTGAAAAGGTTGGCTTAAAACTCAACATTCAGAAAACAAAGATCATGGCATCTGGTCCCATCACTTCATGGGAAATAGATGGGGAAACAGTGGAAACAGTGTCAGACTTTGTTTTTCTGGGCTCCAAAATCACTGCAGATGGTGACTGCAGCCATGAAATTAAAAGACGCTTACTCCTTGGAAGGAAAGTTATGACCAACCTAGATAGCATATTCAAAAGCAGAGACATTACTTTACCAACAAAGGTTCGCCTAGTCAAGGCTATGGTCTTTCCTGTGGTCATGTATGGATGCGAGAGCTGGACTGTGAAGAAGGCTGAGCGCCGAAGAATTGATGCTTTTGAACTGTGGTGTTGGAGAAGACTCTTGAGAGTCCCTTGGACTGCAAGAAGATCCAACCAGTCCATTCTGAAGGAGATCAATCCTGGAATTTCTTTAGAAGGAATGATGCTAAAGCTGAAACTCCAGTACTTTGGCCACCTCATGTGAAGAGTTGACTCACTGGAGAAGACTCTGATGCTGGGAGGGATTGGGGGCAGGAGAAGAGGACGACAGAGGATGAGATGGCTGGATGGCATCACTGACTTGATGGGTGTGAGTCTGGGTGACCTCCGGGAGCTGGTGATGGACAGGGAGGCCTGGCGTGCTGCGGTTCATGGGGTCGCAAAGAGTCGGACACGACTGAGCGACTGATCTTATCTGATGACATAGGGTGTTGAACAATTTTTCATATATTTATTTGCCATTTATCTGTCTTTGGTAAACTATATGTTCAAGTCTTTTATCTTTTTTAAAATTAAGGTTTTTTTTATTGTTGACTTTTAAGAATTCTGTATATATTTTGGATAATAGTCATTTATCAGAGATGTCTTTTATAAATACATTATCCCAGTCTATAGATAGTCTTCTTTTTCTTATGACAATGTTTTTCTCAGAGCAGTTTTTAATTTTAACGAGGTCCTGCTAACCAATTATTTATTTATGGATTGGGCTTTTGGTGTTATATCTAAAAAATCATCAGTTTACCCAGAGTTGTTTAGATTTTCTACTACTTTTATAATTTTGCATTTTAAATATAGATCTGTGCATAGAGAACAGACTTATGGTTGCCAAGGGGGAGGGGGTGATGGATTGGAAGTTTGGGGGTAACGGATGCAAACTATTGTATGTATGTAGAAAAGATAAGCAACAAGTTTCTACTGTATAGCATAGGGAATTATATTTAATACCCCATGATAAACCATACTAGAGAATAATATGAAAATGAATGTATATTTATGTATAATTGAGTCGCTTTGCTATACAATAGAAATTAACACAAAGTTGTAAATCAACTGTACTTCAATAAAAAATAAACAAGAGGTGTATGATCCACTTGAATTAATTTTTGTGAAGTGTGTTAGGGTGTGACAGAGATCTAGATTCACATTTTTGGACTTGAATGTCCAATTTTTCTAGCACCATTTGTTGAAAAGATTATGTTTGTCTGTACTGCTCCATACATGAATGTGGGTCTATTTCTGGGCTCTCAGTTCTGTCCCACTGATCTATTTATCTGTTCTTTCCCCAAACTATTCTGCCTTGATTATTGTAGCTTTATACTATGTCTTGAATTCAAGTAGCTACCATCCTTCAACTTTGTTCTCCTTCAGTATTTGGTTGGCTATTCTGAATCTTTTGCTTCTCCATACAACTTTAGAATCAAGTTGTCAATAACCATAAGATAACTCTCTGGGATTTTTATTGGGATTGCATTTAATCTTTAGACCAAGTTGGGAAGAATAGACATCTTGACAGCATTGAGTCTTTTTGTTCATGAACATGGAATATTTCTCCAGTTATTTAGTTATTCTTTGGCCTGTTTAATCAGAGTTTTGTAGTATTTTCAAGTAGATTTTGTATGTATTGCTATACTTATACCTAAATATTTCATTTTTAGATTCTAATGTAAATGGCATTGTGTTTTTAAATTCAAATTTGATTTGTTCATTACTGGTACGTAGACACTGACTTTTATATATCAATCTTACATCTTTCAGCTTTGCTGTAACTATTTGTTAGTCTCAGGAATTTGTTGTTGTTGTTGACTCCTTTGGAATCTATAGACAATCCTGTCATCTACAAAGACTGCTGTTTTCCTCTCCTGTCCAGTCCATACACCTTTTGTTTCTCTTTCTTGTCTTATTGCACTGGCCAGAATTCTAGCATGATATTGAAAAGGAGTGATGAGAAGGGATACCCTTTTCTTGTCTCTGGTGGAGCCATTTTTAAGATTTAATTTTTATACTGTTCGTTGCAAATGTATAGAAATACACTTGATTTTTGTAGACTGGTCTTGTATCCTGACCACTCCATATGCAGTCTTCACATTTATCATTTTAATGATTGCACACAATTTCATCAAGTAATACCCTATAATTTCCTTAATCTTCTCAACCGGTTAGATTTATATGCTGTTTATAAAGTTCTCATGTTTATAAACACTCCTGCTGAAAATAATTTTGCACATTTAACTATTTTCTTTGTAATTATTTCTTTAGACTAAAGGGTTAAAGGGAATGGATATTTTGTATGTTTCAAATGTTTATTGCCAAATTGGCCTTCAGTGGAGTGTTAAAGCCTGAAGCTGATGCATACATGTGCATATTACCTACAGCTCATCTAGCATCTCATGAGAGCTTATCCAGTCTACCACAGTACAGTTGTTTTGTGAGGTCACCAAAATATGAATAAGTTAGAAGGAACAGATGGCCCTTTGGCATGATGGTGTCCTGTTTTGTGCTGGATCACTTTGACTTCCTTTAACTGTTGCCATTAATTCTCTTGTAGACATGCACAAAGCTACTGACTTGGTGAGAAAGGTGGGTATAAGTCTTTGGGAAGCACCATCACTCCCATCAGAGCTAGAAACAAGTCTTGGAGCACCCGCCCCATTGATGGTAAATTGGTATCATCCTCTGCGTTGCAAAAGCAAATGACCATCATCAAAATCATCAACATGGATGGTGCTTATCCCTCACTCACTATGTACAGGGAACTGTACATATACTCCTAACATCTCCTTTAGTCTTCACAACCCTGTGAGGTAGGTCATGTTAATATTCCCATTTCATAGGTGAGTTAACTAAGTCTTTGAGAGAGTAAATAACCATTCAAGCTCTCTCCAGTAATAAGTATTGAACCAAGGGTTGAAGGTAGGTTTGTGCGGTCAGCACCCATGCACTAAAGCATCATGACGTATCTGAGGAACTGAAAGACTGTCCTTTTCAGAGATAATAGTTTTATAAAGATACTAACATGGTAAATCATTTGCTCCACCTCAAAACTAGCTATGAGACATCACAGCACTGCAATGAAATGTTTAACCACCAAGTAAACAGCTTCAGACCAGCAGACAAAATAATTTGATTATCCAATTAACTTTCAGGGAAACTGGCCAGGTCTGCCTGTGGTCCACTCTGGCCATACAAGCTGGCCTTTCTGTTCACAAGTTCTGCACCTGTTTGGTATAATTCTGCTTTCAAACCCTTCCTTTCCTTGTGCCAGCTCCCTCACAGATATGAAAATAACAGCTTTCTGCTGCTGCTGCTGAGTCGCTTCAGTCGTGTCCGACTCTGTGCAACCCCATAGACGGAAGCTCACCAGGCTCCCCCGTCCCTGGGGTTCTCCAGGCAAGAATACTGGAGTGGGTTGCCATTTCCCATAGGCTCCAAAACCTCCTTCTTTTCATATAATATGTGGAAATGATAAGACCATGCAGAAAAGTTAATGAAACTAGTGCTGAAATTTAGTAATATTTCTAAAAATAGAGCTCTGAAAGATTTAAAATTATAAATCACTGTGATCCCCAGAGAAAAAGTGATGGTGGTGGAGGTGTCTTCCAGTAAGTGTGAAAATGTTTTTTTCTTACCCCCTCAAGAACATTTTCCTTTGTAATGTGGGGTCGCCTGGCATTTTTCAAAGGACACAGATAGTGCTAGTGAATTCAGATGACAGTGAAGTTGTGGGGGGGTGGGGACCCTGGGGCTGTGACGGCAGGAACTTAGGATCAGGTCCTGACTCTGTTGGGCGACCTTGGACAGATCATGAGCCTCTGGGTTTAGTTTGCTTGTATTTGAAATAGGAGGTCACAATACCTTGCATCACAGAACTGCTGTGAAAAACAGCTGTAAGTGAGATACTATTTGGAAAAGAACTTTGGAAATAACAGAATTACCCAAATGCCAAGTAGGAGTTGCACCACCCACTTTCAGCTTGTTTGAGTTGAGAGAGATTCAATCAGCTGAAGTGCCAAGGGCAAAGATCCTGTGTTTAATTTGATTTTCTGATATTTTCCAAGATTGAGTTAAAAGTTCTTACTGACACAAACCTTCTTAGAGATTTTTCAAGTTTCACGTGGCCTCTTGCTTGTTTTATCCTTTTCCACCATGCTGAACGAACTTCCTCTTCAGTTAACGTGGTGTCTACCAGGTTTCTCTTTCATAAAGTTTCAAATTTCTCCTTTCTGATTAAAAAGTAATTTGTGGGGAGATACTTTGAGACTGCATAAGTATCCTGTTCCTATCAAGCCTTAACCGTTTGTTTTAATGGATTCTGATTCCCTTGTTCCTTCTACATCCCTTGGTGACTCTACTATAAGAAAGGGCTCTCTCTTTCCCCCATTTATTATTATTTTTTATTGTGTGTGTGTGGTCAGTTGTGTCTAACACTTTGTGGCCCCATGGACTGCAGCCTGCCAGGCTCCTCTGCCTGTCAGGCTCTTCTGTCCTTGGAACTTTCCAGGCAAATATATTGGAGTGGGTTGCTGTTTCCTACTCTAGGGGATCTTCCCAACCCAGAGATGGAACCCACATCTCTGGCATCTCCTGCATTGTCAGGTGGATCCTTTATCAGTAGTGCTACTTGGGAAGCCCTATTTTGTTTATGAACTCATGGATTGTCATTCAGTGCAATGGGGCATAATCTATTATTATCATTACTTTGATGGTCAGTTGTCTCCACTTTGATCAGAGGCAGGGGTTTAAAAGTGGCCAGGATTGTTTTTGGAGAAGACAATGGCACCCCACTCCAGTACTCTTGCCTGGAAAATCCCATGGATGGAGGAGCCTGGAAGGCTGCAGTCCATCAGGTCACTAAGAGTTGGACATGACTGAGAGACTTCACTTTCACTTTTCACTTTCATGCATTGGAGAAGGAAATGGCAACCCACTCCAGTGTTCTTGCCTGGAGAATCCCAGGGACAGAGGAGCCTGGTGGGCTGCTGTCTATGGGGTCGCACAGAGTCGGACACGACTGAAATGACTTAGCAGCAGCAGCAGGTTTGTTTTAATCAGGTATGGTGGGATGTACAGATATGACAATGACCATCATAAAAGGAGACCTGTGTTTTCCTCATGGATCCCTAGACATGGGAGGATGCTCATGAGACCATGTGGGGAAGCACCATACAGGGCCAATCAGGAGACAGAGGAAGTGGGGGGACAATGTGGGAGCCTTTATTATCATTTCCACAGGAAGGAATGGGTGAGGTGCGGTGGGTAGGGTCAGGATGGGCTGGTTTCACCCTTTCGGCAGGCTCTGAGCCCCAAGGACTGCCCTTCCTTGTCGAGAGCCTGGCCTTGGGGTGATTCAGGCAGAAGAATAGGGACCCTGACTCTGAGAGCCCAATAGAGGATGTGGTTGGGGTATGGGCTCCAGAATGGTTGATTTGCATATGAAATGGTTGATTTTCATATGATTGCATATGAAAACAGGCTCTGGAGGAGTTATTGACTATCTCTAGGAATTAGCTAACCCTGAGGGGGCAGTCCCTCCAGAGTCAGCAAGGCCACAGATGTCAGCACACCAACCACAGACACAAGGAAACAGGGCTCTTACAGGGAATCCCAAGCCAGAGTCTATATCCTTCTGACATATCCCTGCAATTCTCTTGAGTTTTCCTTATTTTCTGGCACAAGAAGTCTGCCCTTCTTGTTTTGATATGAAGATCCATTTTGTCTGGCTTGTGAGCTTAGAATTGTTTTAACTTTCAAAAATCCAAAAGGAGAAAAACCAACAACCCTTAATTTCCAATTCCTTGTTGTTGTGTCACTCAGTCGTGTCCAACTCTTCGCAACACCGTGGACTGCAGCACACCAGGCTTCCCTATCCTCTACTACCTCCTGGAGTTTGCTCAGACTCATTGAGTTGGTGATGCCATCCAACCATCTCAAGCTCCTAAGGATTTCTAAATCCTGGCAACTGTGGGTTGGAGGTAGGCGGTCTTGTCTCCTCTGAGGATGTGGGTCTCAGACGCCAGAGAAAGGATCTAGGAAAAACTATGGGAGCATTAAGTCTCTATGATCCTGTGTTTTCCTCATCGGTCACCTCATCATTTCATCTACAGGGCATCTTAGGGAGCAAAGTGGTTCCCCTTCACTGGGTCTAGACCTAGCCTTTTCTTGGGAGTTTGGGCAAAGTCATATTTAGGTCTGGAGATGTTGACCTACTGGATAGGACACTGGTTCATTAGACTGTGTTTGCGGGGAGCCCTCAAAGTGGGGAAGCAAATATAGTATATTAACACATGTATATGGAATCTAGAAAGATGGTACTGATGACCCTATTTGCAAGGGCAGCCATGGAGACAGAGACACAGAGACCAGACTACTTGTGGAACATGGCAGCGGGAGCGGGGAGGAAGGAGAGGGTGGGATGTTAGGAGAGAGTAACATGGAAACGTACATTCCATATGTAAAATAGATAGCCAGTGGGAATTTGCTGTGTGACTCAGGGAACTCAAACCTGGGCTCTGTAACAATCTAGAGGGGTGGGATGGGGAGGGAGGTTCAAGAGGGAAGGGACACGTGTATACCTATGTCTGATTCATGCTGATGCTTGGCAGAAACCAACACAATGTTGTAGGGCAATCATCCTTCAGTTAAAAATAAATAAATTAAATTATATATTAAGAAAGGAGGGAGGGGGAACCAGTACTGAGATCTAATGTGAAAACGACAGCCATTGAGCTAGACCCGAGATCACATCAGTTATGGGTGGACAGCCTGACTTCTTGTTTCTCCAAGTGTGGAGCACAGACCAGCAACCCTGGCACCTTCCGGAAACTTGGTAGAAATGCAGGCTCTTGGGCTCTGCCCCAGACTTGCTGAATCAGAATCCTTGTTTGAACATGATCCTGGAGGTTCCTGGGTGTCTTACAGTTTGAGGAACACTACTCCAACAGCCCAACCTACTGATCTAGAGCTTTGGGAGTGACAGGAGAGTGAGTCTGTTCCAACATCCAGGTGAAGAAACCCAGCAGAACCTTTAAATCTTTCCACCTGGCTTCAGAAGGGTCCCCAGCACCAAGAGCAGAGGAAGAATGGAGGGGAAATGAAAGAATTATCATTCTGTGTTGTGTGGAGTCTGTTCAAGGTGCTGGGCACATTTTCTTTTTCTTAAAATAGATTCCTATAAAACCAATGGCACCCCACTCCAGTACTCTTGCCTGGAAAATCCCACGGATGGAGGAGCCTGGTAGGCTGCGTCCATGGGGTCACTAGAGTTGGACATGACTGGCGACCTTTCCTCTTTTCCTTTCATGCATTGGAGAGGAATGGCACCCACTCCAGTATTCTTGCCTGGAGATCCCAGGGACGGGATTCCGTCTATGGGGTCGCACAGGTCGGACACGACTGAAGTGACTTAGCATAGCATAGCATAAAACCACATACACTCCTGTTCATAAAAGCATGTGGGGACAGGATTAGTGCTCTTAGAGAATAGACCCCAGAGAGCCCTCCCTGCCACCACTTGAAGACACAGCAGGAGGTGCCATCTAGAAACCCCGAAGCTGGTCCTTGCTAGACCCCCAATCTGTGGACACATTGACCTCGGACTGCCCAGCCCTGAGGACCGTGATAAACAGATGCTTGTTTAAGTTGCCAGTTTGCTGTTCTTTTGTTATAACAGCCTAAGGTAGATTGCACATCTCACCTACAACATAGTTGTGTTTCTGGAGGCCAGTGGTGGTGGCCACTGAGGCAGGACCTCCTCCCTGGGCCTCACCCACGAACAGTGGGGAAGATGACTGTAAAATCAAGCAACCTCTCTTTTCTTCCAGATGAAAGTTTTTCAGTCATGTTTGACTCTTTGCCACCCCAGGGACTGTAGCCCACTAGGCTCCTCTGTCCATGGAATTCTCCAGAGAGAATACTAGAGACTATTAGAGAATACTAGAGAATACTAGGGTGGCCATGCCCTTCTCCAGGGGAGCTTCCCAACCCATGGATCAAACCCAGATCTCCCACATTGCAGGCAGATTCTTTACTGTTTGAGCCACCAGGGAAGCCCTTCTTCCAGAGCCTTAGGGCAAATTAAGCCTTTGGGGCCAGACGATGGACATCCTCACCAGGCAATCTGGCCCTGAGGAAGCTTGGTGAGGGATTAACTTTTGGCATCTTCTCATTTGTCTAGGCTGATATCCCTTTTAACAACTGGGTTATGCAACCCAAGTATAATTTGTACGAGTCAGAAAATCCCTCTGTGTCCCCCAACTCATCAAGTACACCTGCTTTGCAAAAACAGCTTCATTGTTCTTAGGTTGTGGAGATTCCATCTTTCCTGCTTAACCCATGTTTGTCTCACTCTCCCCACCAGGGCCCCTGCCTCCCCGTGTTATGCCATCTGCTTCCACCTGCCAGTCTCACGGGATGCTGTCCCCTCTGCAGCACTCATGGCGCAGTTCTGCAAGTCTGTGGTTTCCCACGACTACCCAAGAGAAAAAGGAACAGGGTCCGGCAGATGACACTTCACCCCACATCCACTTGGTCTGTTCTGTCCAGTGGAGTTTCCACAAAACTTTGGCTTGTTTTTCTTTCAGTTTCCCGGTCTGCCAGCCAGGGCTCCTTCATGACCTTGTAGCATGGATTCCCGCTCGCCTTAATGGGTCTTTGTGAAACACAATATGGAACAAGAATTCTTTCATTTATCCTGCATTCTTTCTCTGCTTTTAGCACTGGTGAACTTTCTGAAGCCGGGTGGAAAGACTCAAAAGTTCTACTGGATTTCTTTACCTGGTTGTCAGAAATGGAAACTTCTGGGTGGACCCTGGTGCTCTTGTTAGTTTTTAAAACTCTAGTGAATTCCAATGTGTCCCTGCCTTCCTGGCTGTGATGGCAGCAAGGACTCTTATCTAGATTCCAGGGGCCATGAAGCCAGAGATGGATCTGGAAGGAAGAAGGATGGTCTAGGGAGTTAGGAAAAGCAGACACCCTGGAGCAGTGATACAGGTGGGGCATGGAGCCTTTGGAGTCCTGGCATGGAGCTCTGGGTAGGGGGTGGAGGGGGAAACATCTGCCCTGGCTGCCCCAGGGGTCTTTCTCAGCTGGGGAGGGAGCGGGTGGTTCCCTGGGGCCCGAGCTGGAGGGAAGGTAAGTTCAGGTTAGTGGGGAGTGCTAGGGGACTCCCCTGGGGACCGCCCTCAAAGCTGGCTGCTGCTTTGTTATTTTCATTCATTGGTTTTGTTTTAGATTCCACCGAATAGAAACAGATTCACAGATGCAGAGAACAAACTAGTGGTTTTCCCAGGGGAGGTGGGGAAAGGGGCTGATCAGGGAAGGGGATTTAGAGGTAAAAGCAGCTGTGCTGTGCTTTGCTTAGTTACTCAGTCGTGTCTGACTCTTTGTGACCCCATGGACTGTAGCCCACAGGCTCCTCTGTCTGTGGGAATTCTCCAGGCAAGAATACTAGAGTGGGTTGTCATGCCCTCCTACAAACTACTAGGTATAAAATAAATAAGTAACAAACATGTAATGTACAGGACAGGGAATATAGCCAATATTGTATAACTTTATTTGAGGTATATAATCTATAAAAATATCAAATCACTATGTTGTATACTTGAAACTATGTAACATTATAAATCAACTAGGCTTCATTTAAAAAATAGGAAAAACTGGTTGTTGCTGGGAACCAGGCCTGATGTCAAGGGTGCCTTGAGAGGGGTCCCTGCAGCCTCTGGGACCCTTGCAGAGAAGGGCTGCTCCTGGGAGTATATGTGGCAGGGGGTATGGCCCAGGAGACCCCTGAGGGCTGAGGGCTGGGAATACCAGTTGTGACAGGGGCTAATCAGACCCAGAACCCCTGTTTGATAATAGGGCATTTGTTAAAAACTCTTTTTCTATCTCAAAGTGAATGGTTAATAGAACCTCCTTCACTCGAAGCTCATTTTTACATCTACATGATGGATGATACCATGGATGGGTGATTCCAATGCCCCTCTTCTCAAAGCCACCAGGAATTCACCTGCTCCAATGTGGATGGACAGAGGTACATAGTGTGGGTGACTCTAACTGTAGTGTAGACTCAACGTGATTAATGAGATTTTACAAAATTGTCAGCAACTCTTAGCAAAGTAACAAATAGCACAGAAAACTATCTTCCTTTAATTAGCAACAAAATGTACTGGAACATCCAGTGTATTTGTAACCATGTGGAAAATGCTCACATTTGTGCGTGAAATGGAATTATGTTCCAGGCTGGGCGATGCTGGGTTTGTCAGCTTCGTGAATGTTCAGTTATTTGACAACCATACAGGGCCATGGGGTGATTTTCATGCTGAGGGGCTGAAGGGAGCAAAATAGTGTCTGGTACCCAAGACCATCATATTTCATTACTGCTTCCCCTGTTGTTATGACAACCCCACCATCCCACCACAGGGAGGTGGGGAGAGAGGGGCCATATTTTGTTGATCAGCTCCAGGAACCAAGCTATAGGTGTACTGGTTTACATACATCTTTTAATAGAGATACATTTGATGAATAGTATTATGTAAGTTACAGGTGTACACTATAACAATTCACAAAATTTAAAGGTTATACTCTTTTTGTTATTTTTGTTGTTTAGTCACTAAGTTATGTCTCTTTTGTGACCCCATAGACTGTAGCCCGCCAGGCTCCTCTGTCCATGGAATTTTCCAGGCAAGAATACTGGAGTGGATTGCCATTTCTTTCTTCAGGGGTTCTTCCCGACCCAGGGATTGAGTCTGCATCTCCTGCATTTGCAGGCAGGTTCTTTACCACTGAGTCACCAGGGAAATTCCTTTTACATTTATTAAAAAATATGGACTATATTCCCTGTGCTGTACAACAGAGCCTCGTAACTTATCTGTTTTAAACTTGGTCCTTCCTAATCCTTCCCCTATTGTGCCCCTCCTACCTCCCCTCTTTCCAATTGTAATCTCTACTTTGTTCTCTGTATTTTTAAGTCAGTTTCTTTTTCGTTATATTCATTAGTTTTTCTTTATTCAAGCCTTGAAACACCTTTAATTGGAGTGTATTCTAACAGTGGTTTTACAAATGAAGAAAGCGAGGTTCAGAGAGGGCAGGTAACTTGCTTAAACTCACACAGCCATAGAGTAGAGGAGCCCGAGTTAAGTCTGTTTCAATTCACAGCTGAACATGAACAAAAAGGTGCAAACAGTGAAGACAAAGAGGCAGAAGACCTATCTGGTCAGATCTCCTCTGGAAGCTCAATGAAAAGGAAAGGGTGTTTGGTTTATCCCTTTACAGTTTTGGGCATGGCTTAGGAGTTGCTCTGCCTGGAGATGTGGAATTAACCAGGTGAGTTCTTGGGATTCATCCCAACTCTATGAATTCTCTTGTTATGAAACTCCTTCATTTTTTAAAAAAGAAATTTCAGTAGTGAACACTTTGGATTGTCAAGTACACTTTTTTTCTCTGAATTGCATATTAATAAGATTTTAAGTGGGCAAACCATCAGGAGGACATTCATCCCTGAAGCCAGAAGTTTGTCCTTTGGATCCTTGGCCCTGGTTTACCAGGTCCCATCACTGTGGCTGAGGAGCTGGCTGGCCTCAGGTGTGCCTGACCTCGGATGTGAGGACTGCTTCTTCGTTTGGGGTTATTGGTTCCAAGAGGCTTCTGGCCTCAGTGCCTTGTTCAGCACTCAGGTCTCTCTGGGGAAGTGGACCCAGGTGGTCCCAGCCTAAGCTACTGCACTACAAGCCTGCTGCTGCTGCTAAGTCGCTTCAGTCTTGTCCAACTGTGCGACCCCATGGACAGAAGCCCACCAGGCTCCCCATCCCTGGGATTCTTCAGGCAAGAACACTGGAGTGGGTTGCCACTGGCACCAACTCTTGGGTCCAGCTCCACACCCATAGCAGCAGAGATGTGGCCTCATTAAGGACCTGGATGCCCGTGGTGGCCCCCTCGGCAATCACCCAACACC
Source organism: Tragelaphus eurycerus (assembly GCA_935064755.1). Classification (NCBI taxonomy): domain Eukaryota; kingdom Metazoa; phylum Chordata; class Mammalia; order Artiodactyla; family Bovidae; genus Tragelaphus; species Tragelaphus eurycerus. Next base: position 368,902 of record CAKXYN010000186.1, on the reverse strand, counting down.
TCCAACAACACCTGCTCTGTGTCAGGCCCCCCTTACGCACTGACAGTCAGCCCAGGGAGGAGACACCCACAGTCTCTTTCCAGTGTGCGCTCCAGGAAGTATCACTGACTTACAAATGTGGTCTGGGGGCGGGGAGGCGAGGCACCCACCCCAGTACTTTGCCTGGAAAATCCCATGGACGGGGATCCTGGTGGCTCCAGTCCATGGGGTCGCTAGTCGGACATGACTGCGCTTCCTTCTCACTCATCATTGGGGAGGAGGCACCCACTCCACTGTTCTTGCCTGGAGATCCCGGCGGGAGCCTGGTGGGCTGCCTCTATGGTCGCCGGTCGGACACGACTGAAGTGACTTGCAGTGCAGTAGCAGTAGCAGTAGCAGGGTTAGGAGCTGATGCTGCTGCTGCTGCTGCTGCTGTCGCTCGTCGTGTCCCCCTGCCCCCTCGCAGCCCACCAGGCTCCCCTGTCCCGGGACTCTCCACAAGAACACTGGGTGGGTTGCCATTTCCTTCTCCAATGCTTGAAAGTGAAAAGTGAAAGTGAAGTCGCTCAGTCGTCTCTGACCCTTAGTTAGCGACCCCATGGACTGCAGCCCACCAGGCTCCTCCATCCATGGGATTTTCCAGGCAAGAGTACTGGAGTTGGGTGCCATTGCCTTCTCTGACTAGGCAAGTACAGAACAGTCAAAATGAACACTGCATTGTAATCTATCAGCAAACACCATTCAGGTTACAAAACTGAATTTGCCCCGCTTTTCTGGAGTCTATATATTCAGGGAATTTTAGAACTTAAGAGATTTAAGAAATCACCTATTGCACTGGCATGTATTGCTTAAGGCATCCATACTGCTGCTGTGACTGTGAACTAGCAAAAATGTATCCCAGGTAAGCTGTAGATCTGATGTGGTTTCAGAATTCTAGGCAGAATTTGAATGGGATTTTTGTTCAGTGGTTGGTTATATGCAAGAATTCCTTGTCTTAGTTTTTTTCTCCACATTTTACCTGTATGCTCTTATGATGCTGTATTTTAACACATTATTGACTAGAGATGTAGTGATACGTTTTCAGAGTGATACAGTTAACATCACTGTCTGAAGGTGTTAGAGATTAAGATTGATCCAAGTTTCACTGTATAACTTACGATTGTCGTTACCATTCACATTTTGCTCTGTTGGGTTTTTGTTTCAACCTTGTGTATATTATAAACACAAGTTTATTGCCATAAAATTTTCAAAAATGATACACCATAAACTTTTGAGTGAAGAAGAATTTTTTGGTGCATTTTAAGCAGATACTTTCTCTAAGTGTCTGAGCGACCTATATACTAGTGTCTCAAAAAATGACAGCTCTTCAGAATATAGTTCTGATTCAGACAATGTGAATATTAGACCAACAAAAAGACAAAAACCTTAGTGACTGATTCTGATACGGAGAATGAAAATGAAACAGCGATGGAGACGACTTTACAGATGTGGCAGTAACTAATATAATAACCTGCAAATGTTAGTGAAATAACTAATTTGTGGCCAGCAAAAATAAAAATCGCCTGCCACAGGCCCTATTTTCTGCAAAAACCCCTCTGTCAATAATGAGTTAAAAAGTGATGCTTGCTTTGGAATCTTGAATCTGGTCCTTTTGCATTTCTTAATAGGCTCAACTTATTAAATCGGATCATTTTATCTTTGCTTTCCTAGGCTGCCATCTACAGGCCAATCAGGGTAATAACACACATACCTCCGTAGAGAAGCGGGAGAGGAGGAAGGGGTTGCAGGGAGAGCTAAAATAATTGATTCTTCTTTCTCTGCTTTACTTTCTAAGGAATGCTTACACATATCATGTTTGTGTCTCTACACATATTTTGATTCTGGTGTTGAAAGTCTAAATGGTCTTTCTATGCTCTTCTCTGGCTTCCTCACTTTAACATAACAGGAGGTCCCATTCGTCTCCAGTCCTAGAACCTTATTTAATTCATTAACTAAAATAACATAAAGACAATCAGCTTCTGGGGACACAGCCTGGCCTCAGGAGCCCAGACTGCAGTATTGCAGGCGACTTTGTCTCTGGCCTCCTGCCCCCATGGCCCTCCGCTGAAGGGGAGAAGGGGTCCCTTTGCATCATCTCAAACACTTAAAGTTGGAAGGGGCATTAGAGATTGTCTAGCAGTGATTCTGGTCTTCCCAGATGACTCAGTGGTAAAGAAGCTGCCTGCCAAGGCAGAAGACATGGGTTCGATCCCTGGGTTGGGAAGAGCCCCTGAAGAAGAAAATGGCTATCCTCTCCAGTATTCTTGCTTGGAAAATCCCATGGACAGAGGAGCCTGGAAACCTACACACAGTCCACGGGGTTGCAGAACTGGACACAACTTCGTGAGTGAACCATAAGCCAGTGATTCTAGCCTAGACAACTAGCTTACTGTGGCTAAAACTGCTCCAGAACTGTAATTCTTGATGGTTGATCTTTTCCCCAATTCCTGGGGAAAAGAATAATGAGTAGAGTGTTCTCAACTTACAGTCTTCTCCCATTCAGTCTTCTTAAATCTTTTTATCTACTGCCCGTGTCTAACTGAACAGGCAACAAGTCTTAAGATGGAGACTCTGTGGGTGGATGAACGGGGATCAGTAGCTCCTCTCTTCCTCCTCCCCCCAAAACTCAAATAAAACACAGAGATTTCAACCAGTCTAATAAGACTATAGAGATAAGATCTACTTTTCCTTTTTTTTTTTTTGCTTGAATTTTAAAACAATTTCTTATGATAAAATGAAATCTATCAGACTCCATGAGGAGCTCACATGGCTGGCTGCACTTTAGGACTCAGGAGAATCTGTCAGCCCAAAACCCTCATTTCACAGAGGAAGCAGTCCAGGCCCAGAAAGGTGAGGTGAGAGAGCAGAGCAACAGGGCTGGTAACTGGAAGAGCTGGGCCCTTCTCCCATCAGCTCCTGTCACGTCCAGTCCAGCCTGTGTCACTTCTGGTCCAGCCTGTGCTGCTTCCAGGACTACAGACAAGCTCTCCCAGGTGAAATTCCATCCATGCAAACTTCTCCTTCTCTGCTGCTGTCCCACCTGTTCGGTCTCGGGCATCTCCTCGGGCACTTTCCCCCTCCCTCCCCTCTCCCCCTTCCCCTCATCTTGTGCTTGTCCTAGGCTCTCCCTGCAGTCCCCTGGGGCTGGTCCTGGGGGGGCACCTCCTTGGGGGGGTCTTCATGTCCGACTCTTTCAATTCCATGGACCGTGCCGTGGCTCCTCTCCATCAATTTTCCAGTCTGGGCAGTTGCCATTTCCTTCTCTGATCTTCCTCGATTCTGGCCTCCCGTCTCCCAACTGAGTCACCAGAGCCCCAGGGAGACCATCTTTTCCTTAACTGTCACTAATGCTCCTCCATGTTCTCACTCAGTGCCACTCTCGCCTTCAGCTTGCTTGGCCTCAGGGCCCTGTCACCCCATTCACGGTCTTCACTTCCCTCTCTTGTTTGCTCCCCTGTCCCTCTCTTCCTCTGGTCTCCCCTCTCCTCCTCGTCTGTCTTGGGTCCTCCTCTTCCCTCTTTGTCCCCACTTCTCCCTTGGTTTCCCTGCCCCTTGTCTGCACATCCATTGTACTCCAAATGTCTGCCCAGTCCAGACCTCTCTCCCAAACATTTCCAACTCCCTCTATCCTTCACATCCTCACACAACCTTTGTGTACTTCCCTCCATATCTCCCCACCTACAACCTTCCCCTATCCCAGGCATCGGCAACTTTGTCCAGTTTCTTGGCTCTTCTCTCTTCTTCTCCTCTCCCTCCATTCCGATTCCATCTCCCTTCAACCTCCTCTTCTCCTCCTCCCTCCTCTCCTGCTGTTACCAGACTCAGTTTCTCTTCCCCTTGAGATGAGTGTGAGTTGGGGCCTGCTTTATTCGGGGCCAAAACCTGGGGGGTGAACTCTTCTCCAACTCATCTCTCCCATAGTTTGAGATATGTGGGGGGGGATCAGAGTCTCCTGATCTTCCACTGTCTGTGATTGGTTGGTGGTGGGTGGTGGTCTCAGATCTCATCTGCATCATTCACCATCCTCCACCTGATGGGGGCCTCAGTTCCTCCCCAGATACTCTATGTGTTTTCTGGGGGGCCGAACCCTGCCCATGACTCACTTGTTTTGCTTTTGTTGTGTCTTCTGTTAGTTAGTCTCCCCTGCTTCTCTGATGCTCAGTGTTCTCCTCATGCGGGACTGGGTGATCCCTGGTTGGGGTCCCAGGGCCTCCATTATTCTTACTGGTCCCCTGGACCAGCCTGGTGGGCTTGTCCTTGGGGTCCATCGACGTGCTGGGACTACCCCATCTCTCTTTCCTTCGGTTTTTTGGGGTTCCTGTGGTCTTGTGTCCTTGTTGGTTCTAGTTGTCTGTGGTTTTGTTCTGTCCTCCTTTCCCTCCTCTTCTCCCTTGTGCCTATTTTTTCTTTTTGGGTCCATTTGTGCTTTGTAAGGTTCATTTGTGTCTTTTCTCGACTCCACATGTAGTGGTATCTATGATTTTTGTCTTTTTCTGTCTGATTTTTCACTTAGTTGATTCTCCATCCATGTTGCTGCAAATGGCAATATTTCATTCTTTTCATAGCTTAGTAGCATTCCATTGTACATATGCACCACATCTTCTTTATCTGTTGATGGACGTGAAGGTTGCTTTAATATCTTGGCTATTGTAAATGTGCTGCTATGAACATAAGGGTACATGTATCTTTTCAGTTATAGTTTTCTCTGGATATATGCCCAGGAGTGAGATTGCTAGATCTTGGAGTTTGTGATGGACAGGGAGGCCTGGCGTGCTGCAATTCATGGGGTCGCAAAGAGTCGGACACAACTGAGCGACTGAACTGAATCGAACTGATGGTAACTCTATTTTTAGTTTTTTTAAGGAACATCCATGCTGTTCTCTGCAGTGTCTGCACCCATTTGCATTCTTATCAACAGTGTAGGAGGTTCCCTTTTCTCCGCACCCTCTCCAGCATTTATTATTTGTAGACTTTTTTGGGCAGACTTTTTGATCCACTTTGGTTTCTTGTCAGCTCCTCGCTTGTCTCTGTATCCCCTCCCTTCCCTGATTAGCAACTGTGTGAACTCAGGGAAGATAAAGGGGTCTGAATGAACTTATCTCCTCCAAGCAAGAAGTGGTGGTGCTGCGGTTGGGGGAGGCATGGAGAGGATTTGTGCTGGGACCCGCAGAGTCCCACCTTGTTTCACCCCAGCCCCCACCAGCCTCAGGCTGCCTGGATCACCACAGGGCTTCCGCTCGGCCTCATTTCCACTCTTTTTTCTCCCAGGGGTTTGTCTCCTGAGATGCTGACACCAAGGTGGCATTAAATGAGGGAAGATTTTGTGAGGGGATCTGCCCGTGAGGAAACATCAGGAAAGGGAAGAGGAGGCAGGGCAAGCCATGAAGCTGCCAAGTGAATGGGCCCCCAGGTGAAGAGGAGAAGAAGGTGGACAGATGCCAGGAGGACACTGGCTCTGAAGGTATGCATATCTCTGGCAACCCCCTCCCAGCTCCTGTCCTGCAGAGGGGTTCATGTTTCCCAGACCAGTGTGTGCCTCGGAGCCCTTCTCGGCTTCGTGACTGGTCAGGAGCAGCCTTCAGAATCACAGCCTCAGCACAGACCTGGGTCTCACATTCTGGCAGTGATTCAGATATATAAAAGAATATATATACCCACGCACGCACAATGGGTGTATGTATATATTCTTTTATATAACTGAAAATTCCCTTGTAGCTTATTATAGAAGATTGAGTTCCTTGTGCTCTACAGGTACACAGTTGGTCAGTTCCACTCTCATGGAATGGGAGTCTGGGAGGCCCCCGCTAAACCCCCAGCCCACAGGATCTTGTCCCACCCCGGGACTTTTCTCTTTGACTTTCACACCCAAGTCATCTTCCCATCACAGGTGAGAGGTCATCTCCCTGTGAGGCCTGCCCCTGCCGCTTGCTCCACCTGGGTTACTTTCCCTGAAGATTGGCTTGGCTTCTGTCCCCCAACAAACCCCTTCTCCACTTCCTGTTCCAGGGAGGCCGATCCCAACTCCATGTTTTTAATATGTCTACCTGCATCTCCCATACGTGCACTGCTGTGGCCCTTCATCTGGGTATCCTCCCTTGTTTGTGACAGGCTGCATAACTACTGACTTACTGTGTCTGTTTTAATGGCCCCTGTCCCTCCTTGGTATGTCAGCTGCATGAGCACAGTGGTCTTGGTTTTGTGTTTAATATGATCCAAGTTCCCAGAACAGTGTCAGGCACATGGGAGACCATAAATTTTGGCTGAATGAGTGTTGCCTCTCACTTGGCCCTTTCTGTATATGTTTCTCTATCAGTTCCCTGTCTCTGCTGTTGGTTGAGGGTCAACACTCACTTTCAAGGCCGCATTCTGGGGGCAGGGCTGGTGGCCTCTACCACGCCCCCATGACCCCTGCCCCCTGGGCTTCATGCATTTGTAGCCTCCCCATCTCTTATCTTCTCCAGGTGGGTCTGTGTGGCCAGGAGATCACAGCAAAAGTGATATCTGAGGTCACTTCTGAGGTTTCAGCATAGAGACATGGTGGCTTCTTTGTGCTGTCCCTCAGATCACCTACCCTGGGGATGCCAGTTGCCATGTCATGAAGACACTTAGATGGCTCAGGAGAGGCCCACAGGGAAGGATCTGAGGCTTGGAGGTGCATGGCCCCAGGAGGGACCCGCGTGTGGGGAGGCAGAGCCCCGGCGCAAGTCGAGCCTTCAGAAGATGCGGCTCTAGGCCACACCTGCCCTGTGGGAAGTCCTGAACCTGTGCATCTCTGCTGAACTGCTCTCAGTGCCTGACCTTCAGAAAATGTGGGATATTATCCATGTCTGGGGTTCTAAGCTGCTGCTGCTGCTGCTAAGTTGCTTCAGTCGTGTCCGACTCTGTGCGACCCCATAGACGTCAGCCCACCAGGCTCCCCCGTCCCTGGGATTCTCCAGGCAAGAACACTGGAGTGGGTTGCCAGTTCCTTCTCCAATGCATGAAAGCGAAGAGTGAAAGTGAAGTCGCTCAGTCACGTCCGACTCTTCGCGACCCTATGCTGCTAAGTTTGGGTAATTCGCTTGGGCATCAATAGATAACGAGTACTGTGGGTATTAATATCATTCACTCGATTTCAGAGATAATGAACCTGAAACTCATAGAAACTGACCTGCCTAAGTTCATGTACCACAGATGCAGCAGGCAGGGCTTCACTCTCTGGAAGGGCCAGAGTCCACTTGTCCCCACAAATCACTTTCAGCTATGCATTTGGTATGTTGGAGGTGAAACGTCATGGAAGAGGGAGACTAGCGTGGGCTTGTTAATTAAATCAGGAAGATGAGTTGTTGTTCAGTTGCTAACTCATGTCTACTCTTTGCAACCCCATGGACTGCAGTACACCAGGCTTCCCTGTCCTTCACTATTTCCCGGAGTTTGCTTAAACTCATGTCCATTGAGTTGGTGATGCTATCTAACCATCTCATCCTCTGTCTCACCCTTCTGCTCCTGCCCTCAGTCTTTCCCAGCATCAGGGTCTTTTCTTCGCATCAGGTTGCCAAAGTATTGGAGCTTCAGCTTCAACATCAGTCCTTCCAATGAATATTCAGACGATGCTCAGCTACAAAAAACCAGAGAGTGGGTCACTAGGTAATGAGACCTCCAGAAGAGCTGAAAAACAGAACCACAGGCCTGGGCAATCTGCATCCATATCCTTTGGCTCAGAACGTCCAGCCCCACATCTGTCTAAAAAACGACATCAGGCCAGAGGAATGCGAAAGCTGTCTGCCCCACGAGTTGTACCTCTTTACCCGTCTGTAATAAAGCCAACCTCGCATCCATTTCAACTTGGCCAGGCTTTCCGTCAGGTTTGCGGCTGTGTTTGCTTGCAGTAACCAAGGCTTTAAAATTTCGGTGATGCAATCTTGCCCGCTGCACCTCTCATTTTAAAAATGCGTGGATGTGGCAAAGCAATTAAGTCATTGTGTTTCAGCTCCTGATTTGACTTCTCTGCTCCCCAACTCTTTCGCAACATTCATTCCACTGAGTTAAAAAGAAACCTGGTTGGAACTGCCTTTTTATTACAGCAGTCAGCAGCTCCCCTTTGTTGTGCTTTATCTATACGATGGGGGCTGGGTTTACGGGTTGATCAGTGAGAGCTGGCATGCATCACCCCTTCCTCCCCCGGAGTCTGGGCTCAGCGGGAGGCCACTGGGCCATGGCAACTCCCCAATGACATTATTTCTATTAAATGACAGCCGAGGGTTTATGGGGTGTTTCTGGCCCCAGCTCAGTGGAACCAGCAGGGGTGGGGGCGGGGCTGCTTCCTGTCTCCTCTACCTAGTGGTTCCTGCTTCACCAGGAAAGATCACAAGACTATTTGATGTCAGTTCTTGGAACAGCAGTCAGTTAATTAAAACTGCTGAGTGTTTGAACACATGGAAGGTGAGGGGCACATCACTGCCAGCGCACGCTGGTGTCAGACAGACAGAGGCCCTCAGGGGAGCAGGGGGGTTGGGGAGACAGCAATACGGCAGCATCTTCTCCTGGACAAATGCCCCTGACTCTCCTGCCAGCGAGTCTCTCAACCAGAGAACTAATTGTAGAAACAAAGTGACCAGTTTGATTTCAGCTCTTCATCTTTCTCATCTGAAGGCAGCCCCACGGGGAGGGGAGAGGGGCAGACACGACATCAGGGGTTCTGAGTGAGCTCTGAACTTGGCCCCTGTCATGACTAATGCTGTCCCCATTACAGCGTTTGCTGTCCCCAAACGCATGTGTTAAGGATGTTGGAAATGGAGACACATGGTCACCGAATCGTGTCTTTTTTGAGAGACTTCTCTGTTTGGAGGCCTGGCTTCCTGTGCCAGACTGATCCCTGCATGCTGTCAGGCCCTGAAGGAGCCAGAAGGGACCAGTATCCTGGTGCTTTCCTAGGTCTTGGGAGGTAGTAGGGTTTGTTCTCTGCTTGTTTATGTTTATTAAGTGGCTCTGGGACCTGCTATCAGCTAATCTAGGTGCAGGGCCCCGGGGCTCCTGAAAATGTAGATAAAGACATTAAGAGGTCTCTGCATCGAGACAACAAAGATCCCACTTCCCTCCACGGCAGGGGCCGAACCCACACCTGCCAAGGGCTTCATGGCCTGAGGTTCACGATATTCACAAACTAGAAAACTATGGGTTTCTGTTGAGTAAATTGTGAGGATGTAGTTAAAACTTCTTGTGTTAAAATGGGCCTAATTAGACATGGTCTGGGCCTTAATGAAAGTCATCTGAATATATATTCTACAATTATCAAGATTGTAGAATCTTGTATATAGGGCTTCTCTGGTGGCTCAGTTGGTAAATAGTCTACTTGCAATGCAGGAGACCTGAGTTTAATCACTGGGTCAGGAAAATCTCCTGGAGAAGGAAATGGCAACCCACTCCAGTATTCTTGCCTGGAGACTCCCATGGACAGAGGAGCCTGGCAGTCTACAGTCCATGGGGTTGCAAGACTCAGACATGACTTAGCAACTAAACCTACCTACCTACACACACACACACACACACACACACACACGTATATACATAGAGAGAGAGACTGTTTATGCCTGAATATCTTCACATGCATACAAATCCTCTATTATAATTGGTCAGGAAGTCAAATTAGAAATGGTTTATAAATCTAAGCATTAACCTCATGTTTGGAACAGGGCTATACTAGAATCACACTACCCAGTGTTCAGGCATGGAAATATGAATAGTCTCCATCAGAAGACTCAACTGGGGAATAATGGGTAGATGGTGAATCCCTGCCACTACTTCAGGTGCAGAAGGAGGACAATCTTCACTTACATATCAGCCACACTAGTGAGTGACTGCTTTGAACCAGCTGCATTTTATCAGATGCATTCATCTGCTGATGTCTGATTGCAAGGCTGGTTACTATTTCAAAGAAAGTTACATAAACACACTTAACCTGTATAATTTTTTCCTTTGCAATCTGGAGATCTGAGAGGCTCAAGCTGGGAAATGGAGAAAACTTCTGTATAGTTCTCCCTTTTATTCATTAGGCTTTATAGGTGAGAAGTGTGAGAATGAGCGAAGGCAGGAAGGGGCCCAGGGCACATGGCTTGTCTGGGATGGAGGTTATGAGGAAGTCAGTTTTTCCTCCTGGGCTTACAGCTAGCCTATCTCTCCCTACTGGCTGTTTCTCTCCACCTGTAAACACCATCAGATCATTTTCTCCCCATGGAAACAAACAAACAAAACACCAAACCCAAAATAAAAATCACCAGAAATAAAACCTCCAGCCCTTCTTCCCCAGAGACCCTCAGTGCCCTCCTAGGACGGCCCACCGCACATCTCTTCTCTTCTCACACATACACCTTAAAGGACCCCTGTGTTGGGCCATCTCTCTTACTGTCACCCCGATCATCCCAGAGCAACTGTCAAGGGGCTTCTTCCTATTGCAAATCCAAGGGCCATTTTTCCATCTTCTTGGTGACTTTCTTGCTTTGTCCTTTCATGTTTCTGGACACTCCCCTGTCCTGCTTCTGACCATGGTCCCCTGAGTTGCCCTCCTGACTCTGAGACCCTCTGCTCTTGCTGGACACCCACATCCTAGAGCTTGTCTGCTGCTCATAGCACTTCTCACTTTACACCCAGTCCTGGGCCATGTGTTCCCCGCTAACAATCAACTACAACCTGGGATATCTTCCCAGTTACAATCTACAGTCTGAACATCACTTCAAAGCTTCGATCTGAATATCCAGCTCCACCTGGAAGTACCATAGAAACCTCACATTAGCAAGTTCAAGGTGATTTCATGATCAGGGTAGGGACTATGTCCTGGTCATCTTTGTATCTCCAGCACTGAGCATACAGGAGGCACTCAATAGTAAAGTAAGTCAGACAGAGAAGGAGAAATATCGTATCAGACAGTCAGTCAGTCAATTCAGTTGCTCAGTCGTGTTCGACTCTTTGTGATCCCATGAATTGAAGCACGCCAGGCCTCACTGTCCATCACCAATTCCCGGAGTTCACTCAGACTCACGTCCGTCGAGTCGGTGATGCCATCCAGCCATCTCATCCTCTGTCATGCCCTTCTCTTCCTGCCCCCAATCCCTCCCAGCATCAGAGTCTTTTCCAATGAGTCAACTCTTCGCATGAGGTGGCCAAAGTACTGGAGTTTAACCTTTAGCATCATTCCTTCCAAAGAACACCCAGGACTGATGTCTTTTAGAATGGACTAGTTGGATCTCCTTGCAGTCCAAGGGACTCTCAAGAGTCTTCTCCAACACCACAGTTCAAAAGCATCCATTCTTCAGCGCTCAGCTTTCTTCACAGTCCAACTCTCACATCCATACATGACCACAGGACAAACCATAGCCTTGACTAGGTGGACCTTTGTTGGCAAAGTAATGTCTCTGCTTTTGAATATGCTGTCTAGGTTGGTCATAACTTTCCTTCCAAGGAGCAAGCGTCTTTTAATTTCATGGCTGCAGTCACCATCTGCAGTGATTTTGGAGCCCAGAAAAATAAAGTCTGACACTGTTTCCCCATCTATTTCCCATGAAGTGATGGGACCAGATGCCATTATCTTAGTTTTCTGAATTTTGAACTTTAAGTCAACTTTTTCACTCTTCTCTTTCACTTTCATCAAGAGGCTCTTTAGTTCCTCTTCACTTTCTGCCATAAGGGTCGTGTCTTCTGCATATCTGAGGTTATTGATATTTCTCCCGGCAATCTTGATTCCAGCTTGTACTTCTTCCAGCCCAGCGTTTCTCATGATGTACTATGCATATAAGTTAAATATAGGAAATATTGTATAACATCCCTCATATATGGATTCTAAAAAGAAATGATACAAATGAACTTCCTTACAAAACAGAAAGAGACTCACAGACTTAGATAATGAACTTACAGTTGTTAGGAGGAAGGATGGGGTAAAGGGATAGTTAGGGAGTTTGGGATGGACATGAACACACTGCTGCTGCTATTGTTAAGTCACTTCAGTCATGTCCGACTCTGTGCGACCCCCCCCATAGATAGCAGCCCACCAGGCTCCCCCCGTCCCTGGGATCCTCCAGGCAAGAACAATGGAGTGGGGTGCCATTTCCTTCTCCAATGCATGAAAGTGAAAAGTGAAAGTGAAGTCGCTCAGTTGTGTCCCACTCTTAGCAACCCCATGGACTGTAGCCCACCAGGCTCCTTTGTCCATGGGCTTTTCCAGGCAAGAGTACTGGAGTGGGGTGCCATTGCCTTCTCTGATGAACACACTGCTATAATTTAAATGAATAGCCAACAAGGTCCTACTGAATAGCACAGGGAACTCTGTTCAATGTTATGTGACAGCCTGGAGGGGAGGGAAGTTTGGGGGAGAATGGACACATGTATATGTATGGCTGAGTCCCTTTGCTATTCACCTGACTCTATCACAACACTGTTAATTGGCTATACTCCAAAACAAAACTAAAAGTTCCAAAGGAAAAAAAAAAAAGAGTCACTCAGTACTTGTTTGTTGGCTGAGTGAAGATCTTACTCAGAAAGCAGAGTCAAGCAGAAATGTTTGAGAACTTAAGGAGCAGGTGTCAGTTCCAAAGGGATGTGGACTGTGTCTAGCTCATTAGGCAGTGCTTCCTAGCACCAGCCAGTGGGTATCCCAGGTCAGACAGCATGCTTGTCTTTTAATTCAAAATGATGACACACTTGAAGATATGCACTGTCATAGCACTTGCCAAACATTTTGCATAAACTGCCTCATTTAATCACTACAGCAACATAAGTATTAACTTCCCCATTTCATGGGTTTGCAGACTAAACCTTAGAAAGTTTAAGGAACTTGAATGTGGGCACACAACTAACTGTCCCCAACACTAACTTTCACCACTCAGCTTTGGACGTCTATACCTTTGTTCTATTTGTTTTATGTAGTCATTGTTACTTTAGATCCTCTGTTAAAGAACATGAGCCAGCAATGTTTGGGTCTCTTAGACTATGTCAGAGGCACTCTAGTAGGGAAAGTAATGCCAACAGGACAAATAAGCACAAGCACAGGGCACATGCTGGATACACAGGCTGTTGTGGTGTTTCTCATGTATCACGTTCATCGCTGCAGCTGCCCTTCAAGCAACCACTCTTATCAGGCCTATTTCACTTTCCCAAGGACAGCAGCTGGTCTTGATGAAGCCTAAATTCAACCAGGTGGTTGTGCTCCACAGTCAGGCTCTTAATCCCATCAGAAGGAACAACATCCGGAAGAAGCTCCAAGGTTCCAAAGTACATGGATGTAGGTTCTCTCATTTAAGTTCTGTGATCCTAGAGCCATCCCATCCATCCCCTCAGTGCCCAGTGTGGACTTTCTAAAGATGGAATTTCAGACACTGCTTATTGAATGAATGACCCTGTGTGAAGGTGATATTGGATGTGATGGCTTCATGCATCCATCACCCAAGTACTTTCTTTCCCTTTATTAAGAACTTTCAGGATACAAGCTGCCTTAATCTAAAGAAAGTATTCCCAGTTGTCAGGGGCTGGGGGAAAGTGCTTTTCAGTACATGGCTCTGTCCTCACCCCAGCCCATGGTGACTCACTTTTGAAAAATTTATTTCTTTGACTGCATCGGATCTTAGTTGTGGCATGCAGGATCTTACATTGCACGTACAGACTTGTGGCACACATGCTCCAAGGCATGTGAGATCTTAATTCCTCCCACCCTCACCCCCCAACCAGGGATCCAACTCTCCATTCATACATGACTACTGGAAAAACTACAACTTTAACTAGATAGACCTTTGTTGGCAAAGTATCATAAAGAAAGCTGAGTGCCGAAGAATTGATGCTTTTGAACTGTGGTGTTGGAGAAGACTCTTGAGAGTCCCCTGTACTGCAAGGAGATCCAACCAGTAAATCCTAAAGGAAATCAGTCCCGAATATTCATTGGAAGGACTGATGCGGAAGCTCTAATACTTTTGCCACCTGATGCTTCAAAGAACTGACTCCTTGGAAAAGACCCTGATGCTGGGAAAGATTGAAGGCAGGAGGGGAAGGGGGCAACAGAGAATGAGATGGTTGGATGGCATCACCGGCTCAACGGACACGAGTTTGAGGAAGGTCCAGAAGTTGGTGATGGACAGGGAAGCCTGGTGTGCTGCAGCTCATGGGGTGGCAAAAAGTCAGACATGACTGAGTGACTGAACTGAATTGACTGCCAGGGATCAAACCCATGTCTCCTGCTTTGCAAGGTGGATTCTTAATAACTGAACCACACTGAAGTCCCACCCACTTTGGAAATTTATGTTGAATGTGGGTACAGGGCTGCATCCCCATGCACTTTCTGTTTCAGCCTTTGCACTTAGTTCTGGGTGGCCCTCAGGCCCAGTCCTTCTGTTGAATTATTTGGTACATGACTGAATAGTCCTGATTTGACAGCCAGGCCATTTGTACCATAAGGTTTGGGTTTTGTACCAACAACTTGCTCCCCTCCTGAGAGCTCACAGCTACAAGCTGGGAGATGCTTTCCAAGCGACCTCTGTCATGCTTAGCCTTGCTTTTATGTTATAGATAGCAAGCAAAGCAGTTTCAGATGGCGTGTCTACTTTTGAAGAATTTATAAAGAAGGAAAACCTAAGAAAGGAGTATTCTTAGTGGAAATTGTCCTACATAATAGGGTCAATTGTGAGAGATCTTAAGTGAAAAAGACTCCCTGAGATATTTGGCCAACGTGTGAGGTAGCGAAACAAAACTTTGGATGTAAATTTTAACTTTTGAACTGAAAAATTGAAAACAGCATGTGCTACTGAAGATCAATGCCTCCATTCACGTATTGGCTAGCTTAGCATTTTTCAAGATCTTTCCTCTTCACCCTCAATGAATCAAGGTTAATACTGTACATCTCTTGTATTTTTTCCTATTAGTCATCCCTGGGCCCTCACCCTGAGATGTAATTTCCAGGGACCAAATATTTCTATGTAATTTAAATTTGTCTGCTCTGATTAATTTACATTTTATAAATGGAATCATTTTACTTCCTTCCATCCATCTCACTTTCTGTCAGTGGCGGGATTCCTCAAGCTTCCAAGAGGCAACATTACCAGAGCTTAAAGTGAACTTCTGGTTCCCTGAGGTATAGCTCAGGGTCATACATTCCCATTTGACTTTTAACTGGAAAGAGGGCCTGGGGAAACACAGAAATGGTTTCAGATTTGACTTGCTTTACTAGGTGAAGATCTGGTTTGGAGGGGTAATTATCTTAAAAAGAGTTTACTTCCTGGCTGAGTAATAAAGAATCCACCTGTCGGTGCAGGAGATGCAGAAGATACAGGTTTGATCCCTGGGTCAGAAAGATTGCTTGGAGAAGGAAATGGCAACCCACTTCAGTATTCTTGCCTGGAAGATTCCAGAAACAGAGGAGCCTGACGGGCTACAGTCCATAGGGTCACAAAGAGACAAACACGACTTAGCAGTGAGCACCTTAAAAGGCCAGGTCTGAATGGTGAGGACAGAAATACTGAGAGGGAGATGAGTTTAAAAGGGATTTGGTTTCTCAAATAGTAGATAGTTTTTATCATAAGGATTAGATAAGAGAAGAATATTGTGGTGACCTAAACTGTCCCCTCACCCACTAAATTCATAGGCTAAAACCTTAAGCCCTGATGTGACTGTACTTGGAGATGGGCCCTTTGGCAGGTAATTAGAGGCTTTATGAGAAGATGAGGCTAAGACTGCTCTCTTCCTGCTGTGTGAGGACTAGCAAGGAAGTGACTCCCTGAAAGCCAGGAAGAGGGTCCTTACCAGGTACCACATTGTCCAGCACTTTAATCTTGCACTTCCAGCATCCAGATCTCTGAGAAACAAATGTCTGCTGTTGAAACTACCCAGTCTATTGTATTTTGGTACAGCAACCCAAGCAGACTAAGACAAATATGATTTAGAAAAGAGTTATTGATTGCTTTTTCCAGTGATTTTTAAACACATGAGATGTGTTTGTGACCCCCATGGACTGTAGCCCACCAGGCTCCTCTGTCCATGGGATTCTCCAGGCAAGAGTACTGGAGTGGATAGCAATTTCCTATTCCTCTTCCTGGGGATCTTTCCAGCCTCAAGATTGAACACACGTCTCTTATGTCTCCTGCATTGGCAGGCAGATTCTTTACCACTAGCACCACTTGGGAAGCCCAAACACATGAGATAAACATGACATTTTGGCTTTTTACAAAATAGTGTGTTTTTCCCCTCGTGGTCTTATGGTCAGGCATGACATCTTGCATTTCTCTTGAGTCTTAGTTTGGTTCAGCAGAAACTCTTTATCACACCTGTGCAGATTGCCCCTATCAGTAGGGCTGGGCATATTACAAGGAAGGAAACAAGTAAGTATCACAAGGTCAAGAGAATTGTTTTGCTCACCTCTGAATCTCTAGACCCAGAATAATGCATGGAAATGTAGCTGATACTCAAAACTCTTCTGCTGAATGAGTAGGTGGAATGAGGACATGGAGCCTGGGGCTGGAGATGGAAAGAACTGGCTTGGGACGCACTTGGGTCAGGATCTGCGTCTTCCAGGGAATAAAGAGCTGCAAGGTGATGAGTTCCATTTAGCCTCATTTTCCTCTTCAAAATGGGCATCCTAACACCAGGATTGCAAGGTGCCGGTGAAGATTCAGGACAAAAAGTACACAATGTGGGGCAAGGGCCCAGAGGTGGACAGGGCCCTCTGTGTTATTGCAGCTCATTTCAACAAAAACCTCAAGGGTTGGAGGTGGCAGAAAAAAGCTCATGGAAGAGCCAGAGCTTGATAAGCATTCTAAAGGAATAAGGATAAAGAGAGACAGAAAGATTTCTCATACCATTAAGGGAAATAGATGATAAATATGTACAAAACATGAAAATCCAATCCAATTCAATCTGCTCCAATTCAGTCAAGAGAAGGCAAACCTAAGCCAGTTCAATCCAATCCAATCTAATCTAGTTCAGTCCAGGCTAGTCCAGTTCAATCTGGGACAGTCCAATAAATTTCAGGCCAGGCCAATCCAATCATGGCCAGGCCAATACAGTTCAATACAGGCCATTTGAATCCAATCCAATCCAGGTCAGGACAGGCCAGTCTAATCCGGCTAGCGAAATGCATGCCAATCCAATCTAGTCCAATCCAATCCAGTCCACCCTAGGCCAGTGCAATCCAGTCTAGTCCAATGGAATTCAATCCAGCACAATCCAATCCACTCCAGTAAATCACAATCAAATCCAGGCCACGACAAACCAGTTCAAAATAGGCCAGACCAGGCCAGTCCAGGCCAGGAGAGGCCAGTTCAGTTCAGTTCAGTCACTCACTCAGTTATGTCTGACTCTTTGCAACCCCAGGCCTCCCTCCCCATCACCAACTCCCGGAGTTTACTCAAACTCATGGCCATTGAGTCAGTGACACCATCCAACCATCTCATCCTCTGTCATCGCCTTCTCCTCCCACCTTCAATCTTTCCCAGCATCAGGGTCTTTTCCAATGAGTCAGTTCTTGCATCAGGTGGCCAAAGTATTGGAGTTTAAGCTTTAGCATCAGTCCTTCTGATGAATATTCAGGACTGATTTCCTTTAGGATGGACTGGTTGGATTTTCTTGCAGTCCAAGAGACTCTTAAGAGTCTTCTCCAACACCACAGTTCAAAAGCATCCATTCTTTGGTGCTCAGCTTTCTTTATGGGCCAACTCTCACATCCAGACATGACTACTGGAAAAATTGTAGTCTTGACTAGATGGACCTTTGTTGGCAAAGTAATGTCTCTGCTTTTGAATATGCTATCTAGGATGGTCATAACTTTCCTTCCAAGGAGCAAGCGTCTTTTAATATCATGGGTGCAAACACCATTTGCAGTGATTTTGGAGCCCCCCCAAAACAAAGTCTGTTACTGTTTCCACGGTTTCCCCATCTATTTGTCATGAAGTGATGGGACCAGATTCCATGATCTTTGTTTTCTGAATGTTGACCTTTAAGCCAACTTTTTCACTCTCCTCTTTCACTTTCAACAAGAGGCTCTTTAGTTCTTCTTCACTTTCTGCCATAAGGGTGGTATCATCTGCATATCTGAGGTTATTGATATTTCTCTCAGCAATCTTGATTCCAGCCTGTGCTTCATCCAGCCCAGCGTTTCTCATGATGTACTCTGCATATAAGTTAAATAAGCAGGGTGACAATATGCAGCCTTGACGTATTCCTTTTCCTATTTGGAACCAGTCTGTTGTTGCATGTCCAGGTCTAACTGTTGCTTCCTGACCTTCATACAGATTTCTCAAGAGGCAGGTCAGGTAGTCTGGTATTCCCATCTCTTGAAGAATTTTCCAGAGTTTGTTGTGGTCTACACAAAAGCTTTGGCATAGTCAATAAAGCAGAAGTAGGTGTTTTTCTGGAACTCTCTTGCTTTTTTGATGATCCAATGGATGTTGACAATTTGATTTCTGGTTCCTCTTCCTTTTATAAATCCAGCTTGAACATCTGGAAGTTCACAATTCACATACTGGTGAAACCTGGCTTGGAGAATTTTGAGCATTATTTTGCTAGCATGTGAGATGAGTGCAATTGTCCAGTAGTTTGAACATTCTTTGGCATTGTGTTTCTTTGGGATTGAAATAAAAACTGACCTTTCCCAGTCCTGTGGGCACTGCTGAGTTTTCCACACTTGCTGGCATATTGAATGCAGCACTTTCACAGCATCATCTTTTAGGATTTGAAATAGGTTAACTGGAATTCCATCACCTCCACTAGCTTTATTCATAGTGATGCTTCCTAAGGCCCACTTGACTTTGCATTCCAGGATGTCTGGCTGTAGATGAGTGATCACACCATTGTGATTATCTGGGTCATGAAAATCTTTTTTGTATAGTTTTTATGTGTATTCTTGTTACTTCTTCTTAATATCTTCTGCTTCTGTTAGGTCCATACCATTTCTGTCCTTTATCATGCCCAATTTTGCATGAAATATTCCCTTGGTATCTCTAATTTTCTTGAAGAGATCTCTAGTCTTTCCCGTTCTGTTGTTTTCTCTCTTTCTTTGCATGGATCCTAGGAACGCTTTCTTACCTTGCCTTGCTATTCTTTGGAACTCTGCATTCAAATGGATATATCTTTCCTTTTCTCCTTTGCCTTTCACTTCTCTTCTTTTCCCAGCTATTTGTAAGGCCTCCTCAGACAACTGTTTGGCCTTTTTTGATTTATTTTTCTTGGGGATGGTTTTGATCACCACCTCCTATACAATGTCACAAACCTCCGTCCATAGTTCTTCAGTTCAGTTCAGTCCAGTTCAATACAATGCAATACAAACCAGTCCAATACAAATCAATCCAAGCTAGGCCAGTCTAATTAAACTCAGTGCAATGCAATGCAATACAATAAAATCTGGTCCAATCCAGGCCAGTCCAATCCAGTCAATCTCATCCAGTCCAATGTAGGGCAGTCCAATCCATTCCAATCCATATAATTCAGTCCAGTCAAATACAATTCAATCCAACCCAAAACGGACAGTATGATCTCAATAGTAGTTTTTTTTTTTTGTTGTTGTTGTTTTTTAAACTTGACCCTAAAGGCATGCACATTTCTGATTGTATCAGTTCAGTTCAGTCGCTCAGTCGTGTCCGATTCTTTGAGACCCCATGAATCGCAGCACACCAGGCCTCCCTGTCCATCACCAACT
The DNA here is from genome assembly GCA_935064755.1 of Tragelaphus eurycerus. Taxonomy (NCBI): domain Eukaryota; kingdom Metazoa; phylum Chordata; class Mammalia; order Artiodactyla; family Bovidae; genus Tragelaphus; species Tragelaphus eurycerus. The sequence continues at coordinate 349,245 of CAKXYN010000186.1, read as the reverse complement.
CCTGGAGTTCACTCAGACTCACGTCCATCGAGTCAGTGATGCCATCCAGCCATCTCATCCTATGTCATTCCCTTCTCCTCCTGCCCCCAATCCCTCCCAGCATCAGAGTCTTCTCCAATGAGTCAACTCTTCCCATGAGGTGGCCAAAGTACTGGAGTTTCAGCTTTAGGATCATTCCTTCCAAAGAAATCCCAGGGCTGATCTCCTTTAGAATGGACTGGTTGGATCTCCTTGTATAGATATGCTTTTGCAGTAAATTACCTTTGACTAAAAGAGGGGTAAATTTGGAAGTGTGACCATAGGTCTTCAATTTTATTTTTTCTATCATATTGTTTATACTTCTAAAAATAAAAGAATGCAAAAGAACAAGAGGTGGCATTCTGCTAGATTGAAAGAGGAGGGGATTCCAAGGCAGAGGCATACATTACAGATCTATCGCCTAATCTTTTTTTTTTTTTTTTTACATTAGCAAGAGTGATTTTAAAAAAGACATGAATCAGAAATGTTTTCTTGACTCCCCCTCCTCCATCTTTCCTCCCAACATCAGTCAAAGGGTGTTTCCCAGATCTCCCTTTTCTGAACCTGTGGTTTAAGTAGGTAGAAATCTTATATCCTGAGCTATCTCACTGGATTTTGACTCTTATATCCTAGACTTGTGTATGAAACAGAAGAGGGTGAAGTTTCTGGAATATGTGATTACCTGCCTTCCTCATCCCCTTACTCCCTCTTGGCTATTTAATCATGGGGGTGGGGGGAAGAAAAGAGCAGGCTGACCTTTGCGCTGAGTATCACAGGCAGGACACAGAACACAAGACATACTCCACCCTGTCAAAGACAGTTTTCCAGCATTGACAACCCTTCCTTCAGAAACCCAGAGATCGCCCTTTAATTCCACGCCCTTCACCTCCAAATAGCACCATCATTGGCTCCTTGACCCTTAAAGTTTGCAGGAAACCTGGGGAGAGGCAAAGAGCCCTGGGCCACAGAATGAATTGGCATCAAAAAGGAGTGGAACCCAGATCTCCTAACCGCGAATAAAAACCTCCCCTATCCTTGACCTTGCCATCTGCTCTTGTGCTGAGAAAGGTCAATGTCACGATCTGCTGTCTGAGCCTAAGGCTTTTTGCAGCATTGAATGAGTTTGTTTCCCTTTGTGTTTTCAAGGCTGCACATTCCCTGCAAACAGTGCCCTGGTAACGATCTGTCACCATTAGTAATAATAACAAGCTGCATCACGTGGAGCAGGCAGGCTTGACATCATTCAGAGCTGCCCTCTGGCCGTGATGGGAGAGCAGAGCCTGGGTAGTTCTGAACCAAGAATATGATGTGACTGCAATGCTATTTCTGGTATATACGCCTCTCCAGGGACCCAAGAGTGTACAGAGGGTAGGAGAGCTGATTTTATTGGAATGTCAATCTGTTTCACTTTTTATCACACATGGCGTTTCTCTGAGCTCATTTCCTCTACCAAGTCTGGAGCTGTTGTGATTTATGTGGACAGAGGGCTCCCAGTCGTGGGATCACACAACCCACGCGGCCAGGCTGGAGCCTGACCTGTTGCCTGCCCGAGTGTGTTGGGTTTGGCAGCAAAGCCACCAACCTTTGGATGATGTGTGAGGCAAATGTGTTCAGGCTTTCAGAAGAGGTGTAAATCCTCACTCCGACCTGGCTTCCCCGGGAAATGTTCATTTGGATGCGTTTTCTGGTAGCTCCTTCTCCCTAACCCAGCTGTGAGGCTCATGGAGAGTGGTTTTGGTCATGTCTTAAAATACAATTTCTGAAAAACTGAATCATGGGTTTCAGAGATTGCTCAGGGAAACTGAAATTGGTGGGACTTCCCGGGGTCCTCTCCAGGCCTCCATCTGCAGACCCTTCTCCCTTCAGACAGCCTCCTCCAGGGCTTCCTCCATTTCAAATATCCACCCCCATCTTAAAATAAAAAAGAACTGTCCCATTTGCCCCCAAAGCATCCCTCTCTGTGTCACTGTCTTCTCCAGGATGTGTCTGTACTGAGTGCCACTGGCTGCTCTGTGACAGTGCTTGGCACCTGCAGTCTTAGTGAATCCTTGCCCCTAGCCCCAAAGATGTGCCACCTTTTCCTTCATGAAAGATGGGGAAACCAAGCCTTGTGGAGGTGAAACACCCTGCCCAAGGCCATAGGCTAAGAGCCCACATCCTGGCTCCAAAGAGAGTTCTCTCAGTGGTGAGCTCAGATCCCCCCAGAGCTGGCATGAACGTGCCTTATTTGATGAGTCACTAGGGAGAGGAAAGGCCATGATTTGGAACAACTTTGCAGGACATTGGGTCCTGGGCACATCACAGGATTGGCTGAGGTCTTCGTTGTGTTGGTGGCAAGCCCACTTCCCCCTCTGCTCAGTTCTGCTCTCTACATCCTCACAGGTATTGATCTGAAAGTCCTTCTCTGTGAACTGCAGACATGCCAGCCTGCATTCCAGAGCTGACTTGGGGTTCAGTGGGGATTGTTTGCCACAGTGGATCTGCACCAGGAGACCCAGACCCACAGAAAGGCCAAGCTTATTTCCTCATCTTCAAGGTAAAACCCTCCTCCCAAACAATTCCTGTGCCAGGATTGGCTTTCAGGCTGATGGACAGTGGGATCATCTTCTCTCTGGCCTCTGAAGGCAATTTCTCAAAAAATGCAGAGCCTCATCAGGAGTTTGTTCTGGGATGTTAGGTCTTAAATACAAATTGACAAGGGCATCAGCAGCCTCACCCTCACTCCATTTAGGACACATTACAGCCTACCTTCCAAGGAAGGAGCGTAGTGAAGACGGTTTCTGTATGCTTACCCTGAATTCAACTACTTTGTGTGTCTCTTGAAAACAATTAATTGAAATTTGACAAAAACAATCAACATTTTAATTTTAGGCACAACTAGTAGTTTTTTCCTTTCCAAATCAAGAAATTCTTAAGAGGTCACAGAACTAAGGGCAACCCCCAGAACACCAGAACAAAGACATTTCATCAGGTCCAGAATGTGAGCTCAGGTCATCTCTTGCTAATTTGAAAGACACACATGTGGCTTTTCATTTATGAATATTTTGAGATTTAATTTATCAAGCTTTAGAAAAGAAAGATTTGGGGTCCAGTCTCAAAAAGGTCATCTAGTTACACTGCAGAGACATTGATGAATGACCTCATTACAGAGGGATGTGGAAGGACCTCATTGGAAACTTCCCACTTACATCTTATTACTGTGAACAGCTCTGAGTTCTTGGAACAGCTGCTCTGTTTTTATCTCATGGACTTGCCAAATTGCAGAGCTTGAGGAGATGGCATCAGAGCACAGGTCCAGGGATAAGACTGGTTTTAGAAAGAAGAGATAGGACCATGGATGTGCTAAGTCACTTCAGTCATGTCCAACTCTTTGTGACCCCATGGACTGTAACCCACCAGGCTCCTCTGTCCATGGGATTCTCCAGGAAAGAACACTGGAGTGGGTTACCATTTCCTTTTCCAAGGACCAAGGATCCTGAAGGTTAATTTGGATTCCAAGCAAGTTGGATGTTTGTGGCAGCCCCACCTGTGTGGCCCCAAGCATGTGTGAGAGGAAGGTTGTGTTGACTTAAAAAAACAGTCACAACCTAAAAGTTGAGGATTATGAGAGAATTTTGTTCCCAAGAAGAGTCAGGTTATACAGAAGTTTGCAACAAAAGGGCAAGTAGTCTGAACATGAACAGTGTTTTTGTTAATTAAAGAAAAGCAGATATCCCAAGATAACGAATTTAGTGCTTTCCTGTGTAAGGAAAGATGCAAGAGTCTGGGCTCACTGAAATCATTCCTTTCCTATGCATCTCAGCTACATGGGTCAGGCATCCTGTGTTTTTCACATCCTTAGTTGCTCAGGGCTCCCCATAGGGCGTGGCTGCAGCCTGATGTCTGCCGATCTCAGGGATCCTTCTCCTTCTTGAGTGTTATGGAGGGCTGGAATCATTGATGACTGTGACATCCTTGTATATTGCTATGGCAGGAAATACTCTATACCACAGCTGGCAGCTGGATTCCTTCCACTGGACAGGAAAGGTCCTGAGGGAGAGAGAGCCTTGTCCTTCCAGGAGGGAAGGTCCCCTGGGGAAGATGAGGATTCCAATTCTGAAGATGTTCTGGACCAGATCAGTAAGGTGAAGGCAGCACACAGAACCCAGTGGCCTTGAAGAGAATTGTTCAGGACAGTGGGTCTTACAACTTTCAGTTTAGTTCAGTACAGTTGCTCAGTCATGTCTGACTATTTGTGACTTCGTGAACCGCAGCATGCCAGGCCTCCCTGTCCATCACCAACTCCTGGAGTTCACCCAAACTCATGTCCATTGAGTCGGTGATGCCATCCAACCGTCTCATCCTCTGTCGTCCCTTTCTCCTCCTGCCCTCAATCTTTCCCAGGATCAGGGTCTTTTCCAATGAGTCAGCTCTTCGTACCAGGTGGCCAAAGTATTGGAGTTTCAGCTTCTACATCAGTCCTTCCAATGAAGACCTAGGACTGATCTCCTTTAGGATGGGCTGGTTGGATCTTCTTGCAGTCCAAGGGACTCTCAAGAGTCTTCTCCAACACCACAGTTCAAAAGCATCAATTCTTCGGTGCTCAGCTTTCTTTATAGTCCAACTCTCACATCCATACATGACTACTGGAAAAACTATAGCCTTGACTAGATGGATCTTTGTTGACAAAGTAATGTCTCTGCTTTTTAATATGCTGTCTAGGTTGGTCACTAACTTTCCTTTCAGGGAGTAAGCGTCTTCTAATTTCATTGCTGCAATCACCATCTGCAGTGATTTTGAAGCCCCCCCAAATAAAATCTGTCACTGTTTCCACAGTTTCCTGATCTATTTGCCATGAAGGTCAGTTTTCATTCCAATCCCAAAGAAAGGCAATACCAAAGAATGCTCAAACTACCGCACAATTGCACTCATCTCACACGCTAGTAAAGTAATGCTCAAAATTCTCCAAGCCAGGCTTCAGCAGTATGTGAACCATGAACTTCCAGATGTTCAAGCTGTATTTAGAAAAGGCAGAGGAACCAGAGATCAAATTGCCAACATCTGCTGGATCATGGAAAAAAAAAAAGAGTTCCAGAAAAACATCTATTTCTGCTTTATTGACTATGCCAAAGCCTTTGACTGTGTGGATCACAATAAACTGTGGAAAAATTCTGAAAGAGATGGGAATACCAGACCACCTGATCTGCCTCTTGAGAAATTTGTATGCAGGTCAGGAAGCAACAGTAAGAACTGGTCATGGACCAACAGACTGGTTCCAAATAGGAAAAGGAGTACGTCAAGGCTGTATATTGTCACCCTGTTTATTTAACCTCTATGCAGAGTACATCATGAGAAACGCTGGACTGGAAGAAACACAAGCTGGAATCAAGATTGCTGAGAGAAATATCAATCACCTCAGATATGCAGATGACACCACCCTTATGGCAGAAAGTGAAGAGGAACTCAAAAGCCTCTTGATGAAAGTGAAAGTGGAGAGTGAAAAAGTTGGCTTAAAACTCAACATTCAGAAAATGAAGATCATGGCATCTGGTCCCATCACTTCATGGGAAATAGATGGGGAAACAGTGGAAACAGTGTCAGACTTAATTTTTCTGGGCTCCAAAATCACTGCAGATGGTGACTGCAGCCATGAAATTAAAAGACGCTTACTCCTTGGAAGGAAAGTTATGACCAACCTAGATAGCATATTCAAAAGCAGAGACATTACTTTGCCAACAAAGGTCTGTCTAGTCAAGGCTATGGTTTTTCCAGTGGTCATGTATGGATGTGAGAGCTGGACTGTGAAGGTGGCTGAGCGCTGAAGAATTGATGCTTTTGAACTGGGGTGTTGGAGAAGACTCTTGAGAGTCCCTTGGACTGCAAGGAGATCCAACCAGTCCATTCTGAAGGAGATCAGCCCTGGGATTTCTTTGGAAGGAATGATCCTAAAGCTGAAACTCCAGTACTTTGGCCACCTTATGCAAAGTGTTGACTCATTGGAGAAGACACTGATGCTGGGAGGGATTGAGGGCAAGAGGAGAAGGGGACGACAGAGGATGAGATGGCTGGATGGCATCACTGACTCGATGGATGTGAGTCTCAGTGAGTTCCGGGAGTTGGTGATGGACAGGGAGGCCTGGTGTGCTGCGATTCATGGGGTCGCAAAGAGTCAGACATAACTGAGTGACTGATCCAATCTGATCTGATCTGATGGGACCAGGTGCCATGATCTTAGTTTTCTGAATGTTGACCTTTAAGCCAACTTTTTCACTACTTTCATTAATAGGCTCTTTAGTTCTTCTTCACTTTCTGCCATAAGAGTGGTGTCATCTGCATATCTGAGGTTATTGATATTTCTCCTGGAAATCTTGATTCCAGCTTGTGCTTCATCCAGCCCAGGGTTTCTCATGATACTCTGCATAGAAGTTAAATAAGCGGGGTGACAATATGCAGCCTTGACATATTCCTTTTCTTATTTGGACCCAGTCTGTTGTTCCATGTCCAGTTCTAACTGTTGCTTCCTGACCTGCATACAGGTTTCTCAAGAGGCAACCCTCACATTCTGCTTTTTTTTTTTTTCTTTTAAGAATGAAGTCTTTACCTTCTTCTGTCCGCTTTGCTCTGTTCCTTCTGATTCTTGCTTATACCCTCCCATCTTGGTATCCTGGCCTCTCCTGAGAGCTGGGTGCTGATGGGGGACACATGACTTTTATGGCACCTGTGACCTTCTCAGGTAACTCCTACCCATCTTTTTTTTCAAGAAAGCTTGAAGACTTTTTAAGTTGACAGTTCTTCATATATACAGAAGTCCTTGTAGTTTCTCCTCTCAAGTGTAAATGAAAGCAATAGCACTTAATTCTCTTATCTCAACAGAACACAGGACCCCAAGGAAGGAGGTCTACCATGTCCAGCCTGATTCTCCAGGGACTTGCCCCTCTGGGCCTGGAGCAGGCCCCTGGCTCCTAGACTTGTTGGCCTGGAGAAACCTGGGATGATCCAGGATGACCTAGGATGACCCCTGTCTCCCAACCTGCCTTCTTGGGTCCCTGCTTAGAGTATAGATGCATCTTCACCTCCCAGAGTTCTGAGTCTCAGGTTGCCCATGAGTCCAGGAAATTGTCCCAGCACAGGAGAAGTCCCCTGCCCTCCTTATCCTATTCCCTGTGCCCCAGGCTTCCAGGAACCATGCAATAAATAAACAAATGCTTCAAGAAAGCAGGGAAGCTCCTGGGCAAGGAAGGGGTGACTGAGCCTCCTCATGGCTTAGGGAGAGACACTGTGCCCCTAAGAAACTGTGGACATGGAACTGTCAGAGACGGGATGGGGACCACAGGTGGCCTTATGCCGTAACTGAGAGTGTCCTGCTGAAGAGCAGGCCTGGAATATGAGACTCAGCCCAGCAAGATCCCACACTTCCCAGGCCCCCAAAGGTCAATCCCACTCACCTTAAACTCACAAGGTGGTGGACTTTGAGAGTATAACCCCTCACTGTCCCCACTTGCTCTTGGAGAGGAAAGTGTTTACGTCTGCTGACCTCCACCTCCCACTCCATCCCTCTGCCGCCCCTCCCACTGGCAACCACACGTCTATTCTCTCTGTGAGTGTGTTTCTGTGTCATACATAAGTGCATTTGTGTCATATTTTAGGTCCCACATGTTAGTGATGTCACATGGCTATCATTACATTTTTGAAGTGAATCTGTCTGCTGAATGAATTTTAGCGTGAAGATCAGTTATTTTCTTCTTAATCCAAATTAGGGAAGAAGAAAATGAAGTTGTAATCATAATTTTTTTCTAATCAGTGGCTTTCAATACACTTGTGAAACTGCCTATTGTGAAAACAGTATTTTCTTTTCCAGACAGGGGCAATTAACTGGAAGTATTGAAGTCTAGGCTATGAATATTCTCACCAACCTGAGGCTTTTATTTTAGCTCTTAAGAGGAAGGTCATAAACATGAGAGTTGAGATCAAGCTTCCATAATTGAAAGAACCTCCGCATAAATTTTTATGTGTGTAAATAACCACCCTATTTGTTGGTTCCTAACCCTGGATTTTACGGTGGGGTTTTAAATCCACTTTCTGTTTTTTGTCCAAAATGGAAGGGAATGTGCTACATTCATGAAACTCAGCTACACATGGACTGTTACTCCTGAGTGATCATTGATGACACATATCTTGATGTGCTTTTCTCCTCAATTTCAAGTCATGGTATCCTGCCCCTGGTTCATTCCTGCTTGTTCATTAAGAGAATCTCACTCTTACAACCTTTGCCCCTCCTGTTACTGTTTGGGGCCTCAAGTTAACCACTCAGCTCAACATCTGATATAATCTGGTTTTGTCTCATCTTTCCCTCTGCCCTGTCCACTAACCTTCTTGAACAGTAGTCCTCTGGCATTTTGTTCAATTCCCCCTAAAATGATTTAGAAAAATTATATATCTGCTGGCCCATCTTTAGGTTGACACCTAAAATTTAAGTGATTACAAAAGATGTAAATCTCTAGTCTAAACACTGACATTGAAAAATAAACCTGTTATAGTTCTCTTTAAATATATCTAGTAGAATCTGAATAGTACAGTTATTTGATATCTGTTCATTTAAAAAAATGCATGGGCAAGCATGAGTGGGAAATTTTATTTGAAATCATATTTTTATCCCATTTTCTTCCCTAAATATCACCCTACAGGCATGCTAAGTTGCTTCAGTTATTTCCAACTCTTTGTGACCTTATGGACTGCAGGCTGCCAGGCTCCTCTGTCCATGGGATTCTCCATGCAAGAATACTGGGTTTCCATGCCCTCCTCCAAGGAATCTTCCCAACCCAGAGATCGAACTTGAGTCTCCTGTGGCTCCTGCATTGCAGGTGGATTCGTTACCTCTGAGCCAGTAAAGAAGCCAAAATACCACCTTGGAGTACTTTCATTAGAAAATTTCATGTTGGTAACCCTCCTGCTTCTCTGAAGCAAAAATATGATTACAAAATCAAAGCTTAAAAATGCTTTCATTTCTTTTCTTCAATGCAACTGTCATTAGTGAGATGTCTTTGAAAGTATCATAACTATCTTACACACTTTTATAAGTAATTATTAAACTTAATAGTAAAAATGTATTGGAACCATGCCTCTTAATGGGGTGGCTGCAAAGGGAGTGGATTTGGGGTATTGATTAACAAGAAGCCTCACCTACCCCGAAGATTTTATTTTAATTTTTTAAATTGAAGTATAGTTGATTTATAATTTTGTGTTAATTTCTGCTGTACAGAAAAGTGACTCAGTTATATACATATATACATTCTCTTTTACATCCTTTACCCCTATATTTTAAATGATCCTGTGTTTGATATACATTGTTATACCTTAGTCAAATGAGAAAAAAGTGACTGTGAAAGAGGAGACAGAAAAAGAGAATCAGAAAATGAAAAATGCTCATGGATGGTTTTAGGGAAGAATACATCGTGGAAGCTGAGAATCTGAGAATGGATCTCCTTTAACTCTCCTCCCTGCCCCCAGAGCTGCACAAACCCAGTTCTGAGATCGCCCTAAAGTACTATCATACCACAACCAGTAGGTGGAGATTCTTCTGCCTTTCTTCTTTCAAGGAAAATTCTTCTGAAAGAATTAGTTACAAAGAAGGCAATGGCACCCCACTCCAGTACTCTTGCCTGGAAAATCCCATGGATGGAGGAGCCTGGTAGGTTGCAGTCCATGGGGTCACAAAGAGTCGGACATGACTGAGTGACTTCACTTTCATTTTTCACCTTCATGCATTGAAGAAGGCGATGGCAACCCACTCCAGTGTTCTTGCCTGGAGAATCCCAGGGACAGCGGAGCCTGGTGGGCTGCAGGTCGCGAAGAGTTGGACACGACTGAGCGACTTCACTTTCATTTTGAATGTATTGAACATCAGGGGGAATGAACATCAGGTTTGGTGGGCAGGGGAGACTTTATCTCCTGAAAATATTAATGTAGTTACAAATAAATTTTCTATTGAACTATTGTATTTCCACTATGATTCTCTGTGACTTTGTTGAATGAATGTATATTTTGTGTCTATTACCCCAACTGAGCTCTGCATTCAGACCCAGGGCAGGTGCTGGCTTGGGCCAGGACCCAGTGATGAAGGTGGGTCCCTGGGGATTTCATTCCTTCACTCTGGTCTCAGTGCCGCAAAAGCATTGCCTGGATAAGTTGACATGGGCTTGTCAGCTTAACCTGGCATATTTCAAATACATGTTAATTAGTGCCAATTTACCACCATTTCGTTTCAGGGGAAAAGGAAAAGATAGGCAAAATAATAAATGTAAAATTATTAATAAAATATCACCATGAGGTTTTATCTAAGGCTCATTATATATCATTTTGGATATAACTTATGATGAATCGTGAAAATATTATATAGATGCTGTATAGCTTGTATATATTAACAGGATACTGAAAGAGAAACTCCCGGTCAGTAGAGGCCCAATATGCTACTGGAAATCAGTGGAGAATAGGTCAGAAGGAATGAAGGGATGGAGCAAACAAAGATACCCAGCTGTGGATGTGTCTGGTGATAGGCAAAGTCCGATGCTGTAGGCATTCGGGAACCTGGAATGTCTCATGAATCAAGGCAAATTGGAAGTGGTCAAACAAGAGATGACAAGGTGAATGCCGACATTCTGTAGTGAACTAATGGACTGGATGGGTGAATTTAACTAGATCCATTATATCTACTACTGTGGGCAGAATCCCTCAGAAGAAATGGAGTGGCCATCATGGTCAACAAAGAGTCCGAAATCAGTACTTGTGCAATCTCAATGAGAATGATCTCTGTTCATTTCCAAGGCAAACCATTCATTCACAGTATCCAATCTATCCCCAACCAGTAATCCGAAGAAGCTGAAGTTGACGGTTCTTGACCTACAGACCTCTAACAACAAAAAAATGTCCTTTTCATTATAGGGACTAATGCAAAATAGGGTCAAACCTGGAGTAACAGGCAAATTTGGCCTTGGAACCGGATGGCAGGGCAAAGACAAAAGTTTTCATCATCACCCTCTTCCAACAACAAAGAAGACTCATAATGACATCACAGATGTCACACATAGAAATATTTTTCAGCCAAATGAGAAGCTCTATAAATACAAAAAAAGACCAGGAGCTGACTGTGCTCAGACATAACTCCTTATTCCATACTAATAAGTAGGGAAACACTAGACCATTCAGTATGACTAAATCTCCCTTATGATTATACAGTGGAAGTGAGAAATAGATTTAGGGCCTAGATCTGATAGTGGTGCCTGATGAACTTGGAATGAGGTTTGTGACATTGTACAGGAGACAGGGATCAGACCATCCCCATGGAAAAGAAATGCAAAAACCAAACTGGCTGTCTGGGGAGGCCTTACAAATAGCTGTGAAAAGAAGAGAAGCGAAAAGCAAAGGAGAAAAGGAAAGATATAAACATCTAAATGCAGAGTTCAAGAATAGCAAGAGAGATAGAAAGCCTTCTTCAGTGATCATCAAGAAGGGAAAAAAGAATGGGAAAGACTAGGATCTCTTCAAGAAAATCGGAACAAAGGAACATTTATGCAAGATGGGCACAAAAAGGACAGAGATGGTGTGGACCTAACAGAAGCAGAAGATATTAGAGGGTGGCAAGAATACACAGAAGAACTGTACAAAAAGAGCTTCAAGACTAGATAATCATGATGATGTGATCACTGACCTAGAGCCAGACATCTTGGAATGTGAAGTCAAATGGGCCTTAGAAAGCATCACTACGAACAAAGCTAGTGGAGGTGATGGAATTCCAGTGGAGCTATTCCAAGTCCTGAAAGATGATGCTGTGAAAGTGCTGCACTCAATATCCACAAATTTGGAAAACTCAGCAGTGGCCACAAGATTGGAAAAGGTCAGTTTTCATCCCAATCCCAAAGAAAGCCAATGCCAAAGAATGCTCAAACTACCGCACAATTCACTCATCTCACACGCTAGTAAAGTAATGCTCAAAATTCTCCAAGCCAGGCTTCAGCAATATCTGAACCGTGAACTTCCTGATGTTCAAGCTGGTTTTAGAAAGGCAGAGGAACCAGAGATCAAATTGCCAACATCTGCTGGATCATGGAAAGCAGGAGTTCCAGAAACATCTATTTTCTTTATTGACTTGCACCTTGATTGTGAGCTGATGGGAATAACTGTTCCTCTAGAATCTGTATGCAGGTCAAAGCAACAGTTAAACTGGACATGGAACAAAGACTGGTTCAATAGGAAAGGAGTACGTCAGGCTGCATATTGTCACCATGTTTATTTCTTGAGAGTACATCATGAGAAATGCTGACTGGGAGTTGGAATCAGATTGCTGGGGAAAATCAATACCTCAGATATGCAGATGACACGACTATGGCAGAAAGTGAAGAGGGGCTAAAAGCCTCTTGATGAAAGTGAAGTGGAGAGTGAAAGGTGGCTTAAGCTCAACATTCAGAAACAAAGATCATGGCATCTGGTCCCATCACTACATGGGAAATAGATGGGGAAACAGTGGAAACAGTGTCAACTTTGTTTTTCTGCTCCAATAGTCAATGGTGACTGCCTGAAATAGCGCTTACTCCTTGGAGGAAAGTCATGACAACTAGATAGCATATTCAAAAGCAAAGACATTACTTTGCAGGTTCGCCTAGTCAAGGCTTGGTCTTTCCTGTGGTCATGTATGGATGTGAGAGCTGGACTGTGAAGAAGGCTGGCGCCGTTGATGCTTTTGAACTGTGGTGTTGGAGAGACTTTGAGAGTCCCTTGGACTGCAGAAGATCCAACCAGTCCATTCTGGGGATCAATCCTGGAATTTCTTAGGGATGATGCTAAGCTGAACCGTATTTTGGCCACCTCTGCGAAGAGTTGACTCATTGGAGAAGACTCTGATGCTGGGAGGGATTGAGGGCAGGAGGAGAAGGGGATGACAGAGTATGAGATGGCTGGATGGCATCACTGACTTGATGGGTGTGAGTCTGGGTGACCTCCGGGAGCTGGTGATGGACAGGGAGGCCTGGCGTGCTGCGGTTCATGGGTTCGCGAAGAGTCGGACACGACTGAGCGACTGATCTGATGTGATCTGATCTGAAAAGCTATCTTAGTTCTCTTCCAATCTATTACGCTTTTTGAAACTGCCCTTATTTCCTTTGGTAATTAGGGCAGTTTTTTTTTTTTTTTTTTTTCCTGAGAATCCCATTGGTCTTTAGACTGATTGTTGTTAACTATTTGTCTGCCAAATAATAAGTAATGAACCATTTGAATTTACCATCACTGTGCTAAAAAGTTAAGGTCTGTTATCCAAAAATGCATTTTTTTCTAGATTAAGAGTTATATCAAGGTTGAGTAGACTGAGAAAATAAACCTTACTCTCATTCCTGCTTTTCTGCCCTTTAGTACAAAAAGCTTTTTTTCCAGCAGCTATCTGTACTATTCAGGTTCACAGAGTCACAGTCATGAATTAACTGAACTTGATTTCAAGGTCAATTGATCCATCATCATGACACCACCCTTATGGCAGAAAGTGAAGAGCAACTAAAAAGCCTCTTAATGAAAGTGAAAGTGGAGAGTGAAAAGTTAGCTTAAAGCTCAACATTCAGAAAATGCGAAGATCATGGCATCCGGTCTCTTCACTTCATGGGAAATAGATGGGGAAACAGTGGAAACAGTGTCAGACTTTATTTTTCTGGGCTCCAAAATCACTGCAGATGGTGACTGCAGCCATGAAATTAAAAGACGCTTACTCCTTGGAAGGAAAGTTGTGATCAACCTAGATAGCATATTCATTTTATTTTTAGATAGCATATTTAAAAGCAGAGACATTACTTTGCCAACAAAGGTTCGTCTAGTCCAGGCTATGGTTTGAAGAATTGATCCCTTTGAACTGTGGTGTTGGAGAAGACTCTTGAGAGTCCCCTGGACTGCAAGGAGATCCAACCAGTCCATTCTGAAGGAGATCAGCCCTGGGATTTCTTTGGAAGGAATGATGCTAAAGCTGAAACTCCAGTACTTTGGCCACCTTATGTGAAGAGTTGACTCATTGGAAAAGACTCTGATGCTGGGAGGGATTGGGGGCAGGAGGAGAAGGGGACAACATAGGATGAGATGGCTGGATGGCATCACTGACTCGATGGACGTGAGTCTGAGTGAACTCCGGGAGTTGGTGATGGACAGGGAGGTCTGGCGTGCTGCAATTCATGGGGTTGCAAAGAGTTGGACACGACTGAGCGACTGATCTGATCTGATCCATCATCGAGGTTTTGGCATGAAAGTCTCCTTTCTTCTTCTGGTGGACTCAAAGAGCTGGAGGGGATTGTGAGAGAGTTGGGAAGAGGTGGGGAGATGCACATTTGATAGTGGCATAAGACCTAGTTTAGGAATGTGGGTGTTTTCAGTTCAGGAACACCCTTTGGCTGCTGCTATATTATATTTTTTCCCACTGGGGAAAATTATCTTGAGGTAGAGCTATGTGGCTTGGCACATCTGATTTGTTCTAAATCTGAAATTAAATGTGCCCTATGTTTAATTCCATATGGGAATACCAGAACATGCTGAAATAGAAATGCCAAGTACTCTGTAGGACTGAGCAAAGACATAATTCGATTTTGGTCTTGTCTATGTTTCTCTGGACTATGTTGTGATGGGAATATGGAAGCATTTTGCTCCTTTTGTTTTTTTAATCTTGAAAATGAGAAGTAAGAGTTTCTTTAGGGCCTTGAATGGGATTGTTGCCACTTTGCTCAAGCTACACCTCACAGAAGGAGTGTACTTTTCTGCTGTCTGTCTGCATAAAATTTCCACAGATAGGAGTACAATTAGTGGGAAGATCTCAAATTGGGAATTGGAAGTCAGGACCCTCAAGTCTGCTTCCAAAAAGTCAGCTGACCTTAAGCAGGTTTCTTCCCACCTCTAGTCTTCAACATCATCTTTAAAATGAGTGTTGTCTTTTTTTTTTTTTAATTGGATTATAATTAGTTTACAATGTGTTAGTTTCTGCTGTACAATGAAGTGAATCAGTTATATGTATACATATTTCCGCTCCCTCTTGAGTCTCCTGCCCACCCAATGCCTAATCCCACCCCTCTAGGTAGATCATCACTGAGCACCAGGCTAAGCTCCCTGTTCAGTTCAGTTCAGTTCAGTCGCTCAGTCGTGTCCAGCTCTTTGCCACCCCATGGACTGCAGCATGCCAGGCTTACCTGTCCATCACCAACTCCCAGAGCCTGCTCGAACGCATGTCCATCAAGTCGGGGGTGCCATCCAACTATCTCATCCTCTGTCGACCCCTTCTCCTCCCACCCTCAATCTTTCCCAGGATCAGAGTCTTTTCCAATGAGTCAGTTCTTCACATCAGTTGGCCAAAGTATAGGAGTTTCAGCTTCAGCATCAGTCCTTCCAATGAATATTCAGGACTGATTTCCTTTACGATGGGCTGGTTGGAACTCCTTGTAGTCCAAGGGACTCTCAAGAGTCTTCTCCAACACCACAGTTCAAAATCATCAATTCTTCAGTGCTCAGCCTTCTTTATGGGCCAACTCACATCCATACATAACTACTGGAAAAACTGTAGCCTTGACTAGATGGACCTTTGTTGGCAAAGTAATGTCTCTGCTTTTTTTTTTTTTAATTAAATTTTATTTTGCTTAACTTTACAATATTGTATTGCTTTTGCCATACATCAAGATGGATCCGCCACAAGTATACATTTTTGTGTTCCCCATCCTGAACCCTCCTCCCTCCTCCCTCCCCATACCATCCCCCTGGGTCATCCCAGTGCACCAGTCCCAGGCATCTGTTATCAGGCATCTTACCTGGACTCGAGCGACTCGCTTCCGATATGTCATCACATAGTTCAACTATCCCTCTCATGATCCATCCACCATCTCATCCTCTTCGTCCCCTTCTCCTCCTCCCCCAATCCCATATTCAATGCTATTCTCCCAAAACATCCCACCCTCTCCCATTCCTAGAGTCCAAAAGTCTGTTCTATACATCAGTGTCTCTTTTGCTGTCTAGTAAACAGGGTTATTGTTACCATCTTTCTAAATTCCATATATATGCGTTAGTATACTGTATTTGTGTTTTTCTTTCTGGCTTACTTCACTCTGTATAATAGGCTCCAGTTCCATCCACCTCATTAGAACTGATTCAAATGCATTCTTTTTAATGGCTGAGTAATACTCCATTGTGTATATGTACCACTGCTTTCTTATCCATTCACCTGTGGATGGACATCTAGGTTGCTTCCAAGTCCTGGCTATTGTAAACAGTGCTGCTATGAACATTGGGGTACACGTGTCTCTTTCAATTCTGGTTTTCTCAGTGTGTATGCCCAGCAGTGGGATTGCTGGATCATAAGGCAGTTCTATTTCCAGTTTTTTGAGGAATCTCCATACTGTTCTCCAGAGTGGCTGTACTAGTTTGCATTCCCACCAACAGTGTAAGAGGGTTCCCTTTTCTCCACACCCTCTCCAGCATTTATTGCTTGTGGACTTTTGGATTGCAGCCATTCTGACTGGCGTGAAATGGTACCTCATAGTGGTTTTGATTTGCATTTCTCTGATAATGAGTGATGTTGAGCATCTTTTCATGTGTTTGTTAGCCATCTATATGTCTTCTTTGGAGAAATGTCTACCTAGTTCTTTGGCCCATTTTTTGATTGGGTCATTTATTTTTCTGGAACTGAGCTGTAGGAGTTGCTTGTATATTTTTGAGATTAGTTGTTTGTCTGTTGCTTCATTTGCTATTATTTTCTCCCATTCTGAAGGCTGTCTTTTCACCTTGCTTATAGTTTCCTTTGTTGTGCAGAAGCTTTTAAGTTTAATTAGGTCCCATTTATTTATTTTTGATTTTATTTCCAATATTCTGGGAGGTGGGTCATAGAGGATCCTGCTGTGATGAATGTCAGAGAGTGTTTTGCCTATGTTTTCCTCTAGGAGTTTTATGGTTTCTGGTCTTACATTTAGATCTTTAATCCATTTTGAGTTTATTTTTGTGTATGGTGTTAGAAAGTGTTCTAGTTTCATTCTTTTACAAGTGTTTGACCAGTTTTCCCAGCACCACTTGCTAAAGAGATTGTCTTTAATCCATTGTATATTCTTGCCTCCTTTGTCAAAGATAAAGTGTCCATATGTGCGTGGATTTATCTCTGGGCTTTCTATTTTGTTCCATTGATCTATATTTCTGTCTTTGTGCCAGTACCATACTGTCTTGATGACTGTGGCTTTGTAGTAGAGCCTGAAGTCAGGCAGGTTGATTCCTCCAGTTCCATTCTTCTTTCTCAAGATAGCTTTGGCTATTCGAGGTTTTTTGTATTTCCATACAAATTGAGAAATTATTTGTTCCAGTTCTGTGAAGAATACCGTTGGTAGCTTGATGGGGATTGCATTGAATCTGTAAATTGCTTTGGGTAGTATACTCATTTTCACTATATTGATTCTACCGATCCATGAACATGGTATATTTCTCCATCTATTAGTGTCCTCTTTGATTTCTTTCACCAGTGTTTTATAGTTTTCTATATATAGGTCTTTAGATTCTTTAGGAAGATATATTCCTAAGTATTTTATTCTTTTCATTGCAATGGTGAATGGAATTGTTTCCTTAATTTCTCTTTCTATTTTCTCATTATTAGTGTACAGGAATGCAAGGGATTTCTGTGTGTTGATTTTTATATCCTGCAACTTTAATATGCTGTCTAGTTTGGTCATAGCGTACTTCCAAGGAGTAAGCATCTTTTAATTTCATGGCTGCAATCACCATCTGCAGTGATTTTGGAGCTCCCTAAAAAAAAGTCTGTCACTGTTTCAACTCATTCCCCATCTGTTTGTCATGAAGTGATGGGACCAGATGCCATGATCTTAGTTTTCTGAATGTTGATTTTTAAGCCAGCTTTTTCACTCTCTTTCACTTTCATCAAGAGGCTCTTTAGCTCCTCTTTGCTTTCTACCATATGGGTGGTGTCATCTGCGTATCTGAGGTTATTAGTATTTCTCCAGGCAATCTTGATTCCAGCTTGTGCTTCATCCAGCCCAGCATTTTACATAATGTACTTTGCATATAAGTTAAATAAGAAGGGTGACCATATATAGCCTTGATGTACTCTTTTCCCAATTTGGAACCAGTCTGTTCCATGTCCGGTTCTAACTGTTGCTTCCCGACCTGCATACAGATTTCTCAAGAGGCCGGTCAGGTGGTCTGGTATTCCCATCTCTTTCAGAATTTTCCACAGTTTATTGTGATCCACACAGTCAAAGGCTTTGGCATAGTCAATAAAGCAGAAATAGATGTTTTTCTGGAACTCTCTTGCTTTTTCCATGATCCAGTGGATGTTGGCAATTTGATCTCTGGCTCCTCTGCCTTTTCTAAAACCAGCTTGAACATCTGGAAGTTCATGGTTCACATATTGCTGAAGCCTGGCTTGGAGAATTTTGAGCATTACTTTACTAGCGTGTGAGATGAGTGCAATTGTGCAGTAGTTTGAACATTCTTTAGCATTGCTTTTCTTTGGGATTGGAATGAAAACTGATCTTTTCCAGTCCTGTGGCCACAGCTGAATTTTCCACATTTGCTGGCATATTGAATGCAGCACTTTCACAGCATCATCTTTTAGGATTTGAAATAGGTGCCGAAGAATTTATGCTTTTGAACTGTGATGTTGGAGAAGACTCTTGAGAGTCCCTTGGACTGCAAGGAGATCCAACCAGTCCATTCTGAAGGAGATCAGCCCTGGGATTTCTTTGGAGGGAATGATGCTAAAGCTGAAACTCCAGTACTTTGGTCACCTCATGCAAAGAGTTGACTCATTGGAGAAGACTCTGATGCTGGGAGGGATTGGGGGCAGGAGGAGAAGGGGACAACATAGGATGAGATGGCTGGATGGCATCACTGACTCGATTGGACGTGAGTCTGAGTGAACTCCGGGAGTTGGTGATGGACAGGGAGGCCTGGTGTGCTGCGATTCATGGAGTCGCAAAGAGTTGGACACGACTGAGTGACTGAAATGAAATGAATGAACTGGAATTCCATCACCTCTACTAGCTTTGTTTGTAGTGATGCTTCCTAAGGCCCACTTGACTTTGCATTCCAGGATGTCTGGCTCTAGGTAAGTGATCACACTATTGTGGTTATCTGGATCATGGAAATCTTTTTTGTATAGTTTTTCTGTGTATTCTTGCTATCTCTTCTTAATATCTTCTGCTTCTGTTAGGTCCATACCATTTCTGTCCTTTATTGTGCCCATATTTGCATGAAATGTTCCCTTGATATCTCTAATTTTCTTGAAGAGATCTCTAGTCTTTCCCATTCTGTTGTTTTCCTCTCTTTCTTTGCATGGATCACTAGGAAGTCTTTTTTATCTCTCCTTGCTATTCTTTGGAACTCTACATTCAGATGGGTATAACTTTCCTTTTCTCCTTTGCCTTTAGCTTCTCTTCTTTTCCCAGCTATTTGTAAGGCCTCCTCAGACAACTATTTGGCCTTTTTTCATTTCTTTTTCTTGGGGATGGTCTTCATCACCCCCTGCTGTACAATGTCATGAACCTCCATCCATAGTTCTTCAGGCACTCTATCAGATCTAATCCCTTGAATCTATTTGTCACTTCCACTATATAATCATAAGGGATTTGATAAAGGTCATATCTGAATGGTCTAGTGGTTTTCGCTACTTTCTTCAATTTACGTCTGAATTTTGCAATAAGGAATTCATGATCTGATGAGCCTCAAGAGGGAGGGGATATATATATACACACATATATTTTCCACAGGTTGGAGTACAATTAGTGGGAAGATCTCAAATTGGGAATTGGAAGTTAGGACCCTCATATCTGTCTCCAACAAGCCAGGTGACCTTGGGCAGGTAGCCCTTCCCACCTCTTTAAAATGAGGTCTTTTTTTTTTTTTTTTTTAATTAAATTGGAGTATAATACCTTACAATGTTTTCTGCTGTACAAGAAGTGAATCAGTACAGTATACATATTTCCCCTCCCTCTTGAGTCTCCTGCCCACCCCTCCCCCAACCCCACCCTCTAGGTCATCACAGAGCACCAGGCTGAGTTCCCTGTGCTGTATAGCAGCTTCCCACTAGCATCTGTCTTACACACAGCAGTGTATGTATGTCAGTGTGTGTGCATGCATGCTTGGTTGTTCAGTCTTATCCGATTCTATGACCCATGGACTGAAGCCCGCCAGGCTCCTCTGTCCATGGGATTTTCCCAGCAAGAATACTAGAATGGATTGTCATTTTATCCTCCAGGGGATCTTCCTGACCAGGGATCGAACCCATGTCTCAAACCCGAGTCTTCTGCATTTCAGATGGATTCTTTTCTACTGAGCCACCAGGGAAGCCCCATATTTTCCCCTGGGGTCAATTAAATTGCTTTCTCTTCACCCTGTAGTAAACCTCCAAAATTTCCTTATAACTAGTTTTTGTTTTATGGTTTGGCTGCTGACGGCATGCAAGTTCCCTGACACCAGGGATCCTGTGTCACAATTACTACGTCACTATTTCATAATGATTGTTATGGAATGGATGAATGAACTATGTTAGGACTAATAAGCAGATAAGCCAGATAAGGAAGCATTGCTGTGCAATGTAACACAGAATTGTTGCATGCAACAAAGAATGAAAAAGGACATTGAAGCTATTATGGAAAATTTTCTGTAACTAAAGAATTCAAAGACTGGTCTCAGCTGAGAAAAGCCTACAAGGAAACGACACATGTGAGCGAAAGTTCTGTGAAAACAGGGCTCAGGGGGTCAACTCCTTTAGCTCTCTCAGTATTCTCATACTTCAGGGACTCAGGATGCTGGGAGCATGGAGAAGATATTTGGAGAAACTGGATAGCACATCTTTTTTCCATTTGTTTTAATCTGTCTGTGTACTTCAGTCATCCTCCTAGAACCCTCCCAGAGTCCTTCTAGATTGTAGCATTCCTGATGGGAGATGTAAAGGTCTTTTGAAAAGTAAAGTGAATATATTAGTTGCTCAGCTGTGTCTGACTTTTGCATCTTCACGGACTGCAGCCCACCAGGCTGCTCCTCTGTCCAGAGGATTCTCCAAGCAAGAATACTGGAGTGGGCCGCCATTTCTTTCTCCAGGGAATGTTCTGGACCTGGAGATCGAACTCGGGTTTCTGCATTGCAGGCAGATTCTTTATAGTCTGAGCCACCAGGGAAGTTATAAGAAGCAGAACATTAAATGAGGGACCAAACTTGATATCCTGAGATGACTGAAATTCAGGAAAAATGTTTATTTTTAGTTCTTCTCGCAAAAACGGACCAAAAAAAAAAAAAAAAATCTCTCAGTATGTTAGCAACTAGATAAAAAGTTAATTATTAAAATGAAGATTTTTTTGTTTTATGGCTCAGCTTCCCATTTGGAAAGAAAACGTCTTTGAAATTCAATTTCCTATGGAAAATTCTTCTAAAAAAAAAAAAAAGAAAATAGCTTTTCACAGGCCAAATCTTGAAGTTAAAAATGTATTTTATACGTACACAAATAGATGTATAAGTGTACATGTGAATGTATATAAATATTTAGTATATACATTTACTTTATAAATCATTTTAGGGGGAACTGAACAAAAAGCTAACACAGCATATCAGTTTAGGAGAGTTGCCCTGGCCAATATTCCAGTCCCAACAATAAAGATTTCTGGCATGGGGAGGAGGTCCCCAGCCCACAATCTTAGTTATCCTATTGAATTCCCTTTTAACTGGGTGAAAGAGGTTGCCAGCAAATATAATCCCAAGCTCTACCTCTGAGAAAGTGGATCTTTGCCCATCCTAAGTGAAGATGGAGTTTGTATTTGAAAAGGTCTTTGAAGAGATCATAGGAACAATCTAGAGTCCTACCTCCTCTGTCTGCCAAGTCTTTCCCACAGAAATCTTGCCTTCACATTGATCTTAATTTGAATCACTTTCTGTGGACTTACAGGGGTGGGCATAGTGCACATCTTCCTTTTAACCATCTTCTAAGTTAAATCCAGGGCTTCCCTGGTGCTCTGATGGTAGTGAGTCTGCCTGCAATGCAGATTCCTGGTTTGGGAAGATCCCCTGGAGGAGGACATGGCAATCTACTCCAATATCCTTGCCTGGAGAATTCCATGGACAGAGAAAGCTAGTAAGCTCCATAGTCCATGGGGTTGCATAGAGTTGGACACAATTGACCAACTAACACTTCCAACTTTCAAGTTAAATCCACTCCAACTTCTTTTCTATTATACCTGCTCACTCAGGAGCACTTGCCACATTTCAACTATGTCCCAGGCATGAGTAACACACGGGAACCCCAATGCTGAGGACATGGCCTCAGTCCCCAGCAGCCTCGCCCTGCTCAGGAATGGCCGTGTAAACACCCACCATTGTAGCTCATGGGGGCATAGCCTGTCATTCGGAGGCCTGGAGAAGGGATCCTGCCCTTATCTTCTCCACATTTTGCAAACAAAGTTGTTTTCACTCCTGTCTCCCCACATCCCTCAGTTTCTTTTTTTTTTTTTTTTTTCTGTTTGATTTCACTCTTTAGGAGAATTACCAAGGGGTAATTTACCAACCAGATGCCATGATCTTCGTTTTCTAAATGTTGACCTTTAAGCCAACTTTTTCACTCTCTTCTTTCACTTTCAAGAGGCTTTTGAGTTCCTCTTCACTTTCTGCCATAAGGGTGGTGTCATCTGCATATCAGAGGTTATTGATAGCTCTCCTAGCAATCTTGATTCCAGCTTGTGCTTCCTCCAGTCCAGCATTTCTCATGCTGTACTCTGCATATAAGTTAAATAAACAGGGTGACAATATACAGCCTTGACGTACTCCTTTTCCTATTTGGAACCAGTCTGTTGTTCCATGTCCAGTTCTAACTGTTGCTTCCTGACCTGCATACAGGTTTCTCAATAGGCAGGTCAGGTGGTCTGGTATTCCCACCTCTTTCAGAATTTTTCACAGTTTATTGTGATCCACACAGTCAAAGGCTTTGGCATAGTCAATAAAGCAGAAATAGATGTTTTTCTGGAACTCTTTTGTTTTTTTTCGATCATCCAGTGGATGTTGGCAATTTGATCTCTGGTTCCTCTGCCTTTTCTAAAACCAGCTTGAACATCTGGAAGTTCATGGTTCACATATTGCTGAAGCCTGGCTTGGAGAATTTTGAGCATTACTTTACTAGCGTGTGAGATGAGTGCAATCGTGCGGTAGTTTGAGCATTCTTTGGTATTGCCTTTCTTTGGGATTGGAATGAAAACTGACCTTTTCATGGGAAATAGATGTGGAAACAGTGTCAGACTTTGTTTTGGCCTCCAAAATCACTGCAGATGGTGACTGCAGCCATGAAATTAAAAGATGCTTACCCCTGGAAGGAAAGTTATGACCAACCTAGATAGCATATTCAAAAGCAGAAACATTACTTTGCCAACAAAGGTCCGTCTAGTCAACATTATGATTTTTCCAGTGGTCATGTATGGATGTGAGAGTTGGACTGTGAAGAAAGCTGAGGGCCACAGAATTGATGCTTTTGAACTGTGGTGTTGGAGAAGACTCTTGAGAGTTCCCTGGACTGCAAGGAGATCCAACCAGTCCATTCTAAAGGAGATCAGCCCTGGGTGTTCTTTGGAAGGAATGATGCTAAAGCTGAAACTTTGAGTACTTTGGCCACCTCATGTGAAAAGTTGACTCATTGGAAAAGACTCTGATGCTGGGAGGGATTGGGGGCAGGAGGAAAAGGGGACAACAGAGGATGAGATGGCTGGATGGCATCACTGACTCAATGGACGGGAGTTTGAGTGAACTCTGGGAGATGGTGATGGACAGGGAGGCCTGACGTGCTGTGATTCATGGGGTTGCAAAGAGTTGGACACAACTGAGCAACTGAACTGAACTGAACTGAATTTACCAACCAGCTGCAGTAAAGGAAGCACAGGCCTGAGCATCTCTCCCTCACAGGCTGTCAGATGAGACAACCTGCAGGAGGCATTTCCTTCCCGAAGCATCTGGGGACTCTTGTGTTCAGAGTCAGCCCCAGGTTCCCACCCTGAAACTCCATCTCAGTCAGTGCATCTCCTCCTGGCAGGAGGCTTTGGAAAATCCCACCAAAGTCATGGGCATTTGCCTTCTGAGAATGTAGGCCTGTGGGCCTGGGAAGGCCGAGGGCCTTGGGGAGATGTTCTCCCAGACTCATTTCCCTATTTTTTTTAGTATATAACAAGGGTCCCTAACCTCCGGGATCTAAGGCCTGATGATCTGAGGTGGAGCTGATGTAATAATAACAGAAATAAAGTGTACAATAAAGGTAATGTGCTTGAATCATCCGGAAACCATCTCCCTGCCCAGGTCCATGGGAAAACTGTCTTCCATGAAATGGGTCCCTGGTGCCAAAAAGGTTGGGGTCTGCTGATATATAGGTTCACAGGATTGTATTTGTTTATTTATTTATTTGCTTATTTATTTTTGGCTGAGGCATGTGGGATCTTAGTTCCCTGACCAGTGATTGAATCCTCACCCTCTGCAGTGGGAGGATAGAGTCTAAACCACTGGACCACCAGGGAAGTCTCTCATTTCCTTTTTTTTTTTTGGAAATTTCTTTTTAAATTTAAGAGACTCTCTGCAGTGGCCCAGGGGCGGAGACAACTCTGGCATCTTGGTGTGTGGCTATTTTTTGTAACTTCACCCGTGAATCCCTCTTGTTCAGTTCCGTGATCCTCTGTGTCATTCTTGCCACGAAATCCTGTTGCTCTCTGCTCTCGCTCCCAGTGTTATTTCTAAGATGTGAGCTGACACTATGGAATGCTACCAAATAACCAGAGTGTCCTAGTCAGCCCAGCCTGGCCAGATGGAGTCCCCAAATGGGAACCTAATGGCTGATGAATTAAAATGTCACCCCAGTTGAATTTTGCCTTCATCCCTTTCTCTAAAAATGATGATGGAATTGCAATGATTCCTATACAACCTGCCCAAGGCTTAGTGCACATCTTTTTTTTTTTTTTTTTTGATCAGATGTTAAGCATTTAAAATATTCATGGAGTTTTCACACAAACTAGTTTCAGTGTTGTTAAACTTTCTGGGCATTTCATTTTGGACTAGTAGGATCTCCCTTTGTGCACTGGTAATGGTTGCTATGCAGCAGGTCACTAGAATTCCTCCACAGAGTTAGTTTAGGGCTTAGCATTGG
This sequence comes from Tragelaphus eurycerus, assembly GCA_935064755.1. Classification (NCBI taxonomy): domain Eukaryota; kingdom Metazoa; phylum Chordata; class Mammalia; order Artiodactyla; family Bovidae; genus Tragelaphus; species Tragelaphus eurycerus. The sequence continues at coordinate 324,089 of CAKXYN010000186.1, read as the reverse complement.
TTTTTCTCAGAAAGAGTTCAAACCCTGACTCTCAGATCCTGGGATCTTCTGAAAAATGAAGTTAATCCACAGCTTGATATGATAGGAGGTCATTTCAGTCTTATATAGCCATACTTAGAAAGCACTGTGCTATTAACATTATTAATTCCCAAGAACATTTCTATATCTGACAGATTAAAGTTTATTTCCCAGTATTGAAAGCAAAATCTTGTCCCCCCAGTGATTCCTGAAACTCTGCCTGGTGGGCGTGTAAGTCCCTTCATACTAAAATTAAGCTTATTTTTCACATTCTTTAGGTGGGAAGGAACATGGGATAAATCAGTTGTGCCCATAGCTTGAGGTTTGCATTTCTGGAACTTGCCTGATTTTTTTTTTTTTTTTTTAACTAATTAAGTGATATTTCTGCTTGGGAACCCTGGGCTTGGTGGAGGACCTGATTCAGCTATTCAAGTTTTAAGGGAAGAATGGATTTCTGATTTCTCATGGTGACTTTTGACCAGAGATGCCAATGTTTTTTGAGCGTATGGTCCCTTTTAAAAGTAAAAATACAAATGTGTACACATGCCATATTATAAAGCTGTATTCTTCACAGCCTTTGATGGGAAAATTCACAAGTTACCACAGATTCTAGGACCCTGGTCATAAATCTCTTGTGCTCTCCGTCTCAGTCTTCAGATAGGAATCAGGGCTGGAAGAGAAGGAAACCAAGTTCTTGCTGGTTTAACTTACTCCCTGTGGGTCACTAGGAAGGATTTCAAAGGAGGTCTGACCTGATTCCTCCATGGCCTGAAGGATACACACCCCCCAGTGAGCAGAGAGAACTTGGACCTGAATCCGGCTCCTTTCCCTGCTTGAAACTTCCCTTGAAAGCCCTTGGGTCCCTCAGCCTGTGGGTGGCATTGTTGGAAGATGAAGGCGATGCACAAGCCAGTGATTCATGTCCGTGTGGGTGGCCCCTGAAGGCCGTTTGCAGAGGACGTGAGATTGTTTTAAAGCTTCATAAATGAGCAGCACAGGGCTCTCTGGGGGCCTATCTGGAGTTTACTCTTTCAAAGTGGTGCAAGCCAAGTCCAGCTACCCAAGGTGAAGCCAAGGTTAGGTTGCTCTGGCCACTTCTCCGAGGCAGGGAAATGATGGGTTTCTCAAATGTGGACCTCCCAGTGGCCTTCTGGAAGGTTCTTTGTAGTTGTGGGAGCCACAGGTACAAAGGGAAGCCCTAGCTTCTTCTGGGGAGGGTGACTGCGGAGGCGCAGGAAGATAGTGAGCACCAGTTTTCCTCTATGCATCCTGATGGTTCACATCTGGGCCCTTTGGATGCTCCCCTTTCCTTTGGTGGTTTCGGAGGTCAGTGGGGCTCCCCCTCTGTGGTTGGGCCCACCTACACGAGGTCCGGAGGCAAACTCACCCCAGAGGCCTGGCGGAGAGTGGATAAGTGGGGAGGGTGTTTGGCAACTTCCCCGCAGCACTGTGGACTCTCAGAGATACAAGTGGATCCTGTGCCAGACATGGGGCCGCCCTTCTCCAGGGCAAGTAGCCTGGCCATCCAGGCCCAAGGGGGCAGCTGCCCAAGCTGAACAGAGTCGCCAGAGTGGGAAGGAGCAGACCCCCAAAGGGCCCCAGTTTCCCAAACTCCAGCCTGGACCCCGCAGGGCGGTGAGGGCTGCCCCCAGCCTCCCTCATTATGTAAAACCAGCCCTCCACCATCACTCACCCCAGCTTCCTGTTTTGAAGTGGCAACATAATGGAGCCTCTGTAGTTCATTTGTTTGACTAAGGAATCTAATTCTGCCGTGTGGCTGGCTCCCAGAGTGGAAAGATAAAATTCAAACCGTCAGGAACTGTCAGGGTTTTTTTTTTCAGGCCACAGGAAGTGGGAAGGAAAAAAACACATCTCTTTCAAGTTAGTTTTGAGCGTAATTGTAAGTCTATGATCAGAAAGATTTTATAAGCCCACCTGGACACAGGAAGGAAGGATTCCCATCCTGCTCTGTCAGGTCAGGGGCATCCTCACAGGAAATGTGCTTGGCTAACTCTGTACTTAAGAGCGGATTTCTGGGAGGCATCAACTTTTGCAAGTCAGCATGCAGCCAGCTTGTGCTAAGTGGGAAATGGAGCATTTGGAGAGAAAAAATAAATTAGCCTTGGCACCACACCTTGACTTTTTCTTCCCTGGGCTGTAGAAAAAAGTCCCAGCGAATGGGCCAAAGATTATAGAGGAGAATGGAATTGAGGAAAATAAAAGCTTTGGAAATACAAAGATGAGAGTTTGGTCCAAGACACTCAACAAACACAGTCACAACATCCCTATCAATATGGTAACAAAGTCATTATGCCATTTATTCTGGAGGCTTGCTCTTCATATGATTTGGGTACAAACTGGCTGGAAAGGAGACTTGGGAAGGCTTAGGGACACCTGTGGTTGATATTAGAAGCTGAGATGCCTCAGCCCTGGGCTAGTTTCCCTGAAGACAGAGGCAGGGGAAAGGTGACTACAAAAACTAGTACAGCCACTTTGGAGAACAGTATGGAGAGTCCTCAAAAAACTGGGAATAGAACTGCCTTATGATCCAGCAATCCCACTGCTGGGCATACACACTGAGAAAACCAGAATTGAAAGAGACACGTGTACCCCAATGTTCATAGCAGCACTGTTTACAATAGCCAGGACTTGGAAGCAACCTAGATGTCCATCAGCAGGCGAATGGATAAGAAAGCAGTGGTACATATACACAATGGAGTATTACTCAGCCATTAAAAAGAATGCATTTGAATCAGTTCTAATGAGGTGGATGGAACTGGAGCCTATTATACAGAGTGAAGTAAGCCAGAAAGAAAAACACAAATACAGTATCAGATCAGATCAGATCAGTCACTCAGTCGTGTCCAACTCTTTGCGACCCCATGAACCACAGCACGCCAGGCCTCCCTGTCCATCACCAACTCCCACAGTTCACTCAGACTCACATCCATCGAGTCAGTGATGCCATCCAGCCATCTCATCCTCTGTCGTCCCCTTCTCCTCCTGCCCCCAATCCCTCCCAGCATCAGAGTCTTCTCCAATGAGTCAACTCTTCGCATGAGGTGGCCAAAATACTGGAGCTTCAGCTTTAGCATCATTCCTTCCAAAGAAATTCCAGGGCTGATCTCCTTCAGAATGGACTGGTTGGATCTCCTTGCAGTCCAAGGGACTCTCAAGAGTCTTCTCCAACACCACAGTTCAAAAGCATCAATTCTTTGGCGCTCAGCCTTCTTCACAGTCCAGCTCTCACATCCATACATGACCACAGAAAAGACCATAGCCTTGACTAGGCGAATCTTTGTTGGCAAATATATATGGAATTTAGAAAGATGATAACAATAACTCTGTTTACGAGACAGCAAAAGAGACACTGATGTATAGAACAGACTTTTGGACTCTAGGAATGGGAGAGGGTGGGATGATTTGGGAGAATAGCATTGAAATATGTATAATATCATATCTGAAACGGGTTGCCAGTCCAGGTACGATGCCTGATAATGGATGCCTGGGGCTGGTGCACTGGGATGACCCAGAGGGATGGTATGGGGAGGGAGGAGGGAGGAGGGTTCAGGATGGGGAACACATGTATACTTGTGGCGGATCCATCTTGATGTTTGGCAAAAGTGATACAATATTGTAAAGTTAAGCAAAATAAAATTTAATTTAAAAAAATCTTTATCAACCTGCAGTTCTTTATGTTCATAGATGCAGAGCATTCTTGGCATGAGAGATGCCAAAAGTCTTTACAATCCCGAGTCTCTGAGGAATGGCATGAGCTGAACCACGAGGCACTGAAGAAGGTCTCATCCATGTGCCATGTTCTCAGTGGGTTTTCCAGGAGAAGACTTGTTTGTGGAGCATGTGTGGGTGAAATGGTTGGATTACTTCTGTTCCTCTCCCTCCCTCCACTTCTCTCCTGGCTTTTGTTATCAGGACTTAGAGTCTAAACTACAGAAAAGTTACATCCAGTCTTCTCATTCCTATTTCTTCAATTCCCTTAATTCACCTGGACCTTGATGTCAAAGAATGTCATCTCCCTTTGTTAAGGGTTAACCCTCCTCCCAGCATCTCAACAGAGCCAGCACTTTCAGGAGATGATGACCATACTTACTTCAAATATAATTCCTCAGCCTCCAAGATCTCAGCGATATCTTATATATTTCTTCCAGAGTTGTGAAGCAGCAAGGAACCCAATGAGTCCTCATTTTCCTGCCTTAAACACTATAAAGTCCCGTGAAAAGATGTGTACATCTGTCAGTGACGTGAGCCCTAAGAGCCCACCCCTCACTGAGCCACATCAGCACATGGCAAAGCCAGTAGACCTGTCCTCTGCCCCTGTAGCCCCACCTTGACATGATGGGCAGCAGGATGCTGTGGGAAGTGACCAAGTCTGGAATTCTCAAGCTCAGGTTTCGACCATGGCCTTGACACTGACTACTTGTGTGATTTGGGGCAAGTCACTGAACACTTACAAACTCTCCGAGTCTCAGATTCCTCCTCTGTAACAGGGTCACATCTACCTCACTGGGTTTCCAGAGTATGGAATGCTCTGTGAAGACCTGTTCAGATATAAGTTGTTTCCACACTCATAAGCTGAATGATGAAGATCTTTATTGCCTTGAGCTTCTAGTAAATATCATCATCTTCATTAATATTTATAGAATGTTCACAACACACTGGTCTCTGTACTGGGTTATAGGAAAACAAGATTTAATATGTCTAACACTACAACATTATCATGCTTCCCATCTTTCCCTTCTCGAACCTGTTCCCCTCTGCTGGACCTGATTAATTGCATCCCCATCCACCTACTAGTTCAACCAGAAACTTTAATGGCACGTGACTCATTTCCCTCACTCATCATGTTCAATGGGTTCCAAAGCTGATTAAGCAATTTACTTTTTTTTTTCCAAAACACAGATTTCTATATAGAAGCCTAGATGGCTTTTTGTTTTGACAAACTTAAGTCCGAACTCACTTTTGCTGATGCTTGGTCCATCACTATCTGATTCTAACGTAAATTTACTACGTCCTCTCCCAGACTTCACTCAGCTCTTCTTTGCTGGTAATGCATGACCAGCTGCTTTCCACAAATTTTCCAGCCTCCACATCCCTCCAGCTGTAGCCTCACCCAGGAGTCTCACAAGCCAGCCTCCCTTCTTTGACGCTTTCATCATCTATCTTTCAGTGTCACAGGTTAAATGTGTCATCTGAGAAGCCTCTCCTTCCATTAGAAGTCATCACTCTGCCTCTGTTCTCCTGCATCATTTTTTTAGTATTGCTATAGGGCAAGAAGTGGGACAGCATTACAGCAACAGTGTACACACCAGCCCCTTCCAACTTGAAAGCCCAGATGCTCCAAGTCTAGTAGCTGAATTCTACTTAAGTCCTTTTATTCAAAAAGCTTACAGACTGTGTGGGAGTCAGGCATTAACCATAGAGAGATCAATGACAATACAACAGACATCAGCTCCACTGGCTCCCAAAAGAGTGCTGTCCTGCTGGATAGTGGTGTCTGAGAGCAGGGGCACAAACCCAGGACTCCCTAGACTCACGTGTGTAACAAACGCTGCCAAGCAGCGTGGCTTTCTCATCCTGAGAGTGTACCCCATCAAGGGCAGCTTATAGAAGGCAGTGCTAGCTTTACACTCAGCCTTTCACTTGTTCATGGGACTTGACTGTCTGCTACATGCCAGACTCTAGAGAGTGAAACAAACCCAGTCCCCGCCTTCAAGGAGCTTCCATCCTCCAAGCAAGGTTGGTGATGTCATTGCCAAGGGAACTAGTGATTGGAAAGGCCTGAGGATGATAGTGAAACTGACCACTCAGAGCTGATGGTCCCGGATTGAAGGAGTACCTTCTACCTCTGTCTTGATGATCAGAACTCCCAGGGCACCACCAAGAGACGGAAAGAAGCAGAATCACATTAATCAACACCATGGAAATGTCACTTCTGATGACATTTTCAACCTTGTCCGACAGATGTAGGGCTGATCTGTAGCTGGAAAACTCTTGGGTACCATTAAAGAGACCCTGGGGACGGCCCAGCCCACGTGGGCTGCAGTGCTAATGACAGCGACCCTCACGACACAGATGACATCACATGGGTGTGGTCAGACGCACAATCAGGAACAACAGGGGGCGATACTTCAATAGAAGGCCATTTGAAAAGCAAAAAAATTTATTGATAAAATCTCAGAGGACAACAAAGGAAAATTTAATTTTTTTTTTTAAGTAGAGAGCTGACTTTGCTTTTCAATTTTCTTGTAAGGACCTGAGGGTCATCTTAATTTAGAAGATTTGGTACAAATACAAAAAAATTTTTTAAGCACAAAATTATAAAACCGTAGAGATGGTTGAGTCAAATTCTGTAGCTTTATAGAAATTTGGGTTACAAGAAATTTTGCCTTGTCCAAAGTCATGTGACAAATTAGTGGCTAAACCAGGATGCATTGCTTGGTCTTCCCACATCAGAGGCTTCTCTTGTTGCAGAGCATGGGCACCAGGCTCGATTGTTGTGGCACACAGGCTTAATTTCTCTGATGCATGTGGAATCTTCCCTGATCAGGGATCAAACCTGTGCCCCCTGCATTGGCAGGTGGATTCTTTACCACTGAGCCACCAGGGAAGCCTGAAGTGTGTTATTTTTAAATACTTGCTCTGTGCAGGACCCTGGTCTGAGCATTGCAGTGATAAATACACATGATGCTACTTTTAAGGAATTTATAACCTGTGGGAAATCTGACTCATTTAGGGGAAAAAAGGCTTTTCCAAAGCAGATTGTGTTTTGTGTCATCACAGAGGTAGAAACTAAATGAAATTATGAGAGGTTCAAAGAGATCATAATTATAATTGTGAAGATGGGGCTGGAGATGGAATCAAAAGAAGCTTCACAAAGGAGCTGCCTTTGACCTGACCTTGAAGGATGGATAGGATTTCAGTAGTTGGCGATGAAGGGAGGGGGTTGTTACCTGAGGGGACCTGAGCCAGATGACCCCTGTCATTACAGACGTTCAAGGCTGAGGTCTGGCACAGACACTCCTCACACAGCAGGGAGTCAATAGCATATGTTGATTGATTGCTGCTCTGTACTAGGGTTCCTGTCACTCATCTCTGCCTTTGGCAGCTGAGGTTCACAAGCGCTATGAAGTCTCTAAAGACCTTCATCATGTTCATGAAGCTCTTTGCTTCTCTGCTTTGCCTCTGCAATGTACAAAGTGCCTGACTCAAATATTTGTCCCTTTCCTGCTCTCAGAACACACCTGATTTCCAGTCCACGGTTGTCAGTTTAGATGCTGATGGTGTCCCATTTATTTGGGCAAAATCTAAACCCAGGTTCTGGGGTTTTATCTCCATCCTCTCCACGGCTGGAGCTTCCTACTGCCTGGCTCCTGGACGTGGCTGCAGACCCCGTGGGTATAATGAAAGCACTCATGGGAGTGGGCTTAGGTTCTGCCTGCCTTCCTTGCAATGGAACAGCCAGGTCAGCTTTGTTAACCTTGTTGTATTGTGCCTGTTGGATTTTCTTCTCCTGGCCTTTCCCCAGGAATCTGCCCCAGGAACCCATTAATTAAGCCAGAGTCTCACAGTGGCTGTGTCCAACCCTTTCTAGAATTGGCAGCTGATGTTCTTTTGCTGAAATGGTCAGACGCCCTGATCTCAGAAGCTGAGAGCAAAGCCATTGTCTAGAACAGTGTGGAAATTCATTGGGGAGTTCTGTCAGTTGGACTGTGTTGCAAAAATAAAAAATAAATGAAAGTTAATTTAAAAAATAGCTACAAGCAAAAGAACCTTTAAGCTCAAAAATCACTTAGCAATAAAAATTAGAAAGGATCCAATATTTTCCCCATGATGATGTCACACTCATTTCATGGCCTGGGGTAGAGAGAGTGGACTTACAGGGCAGCAGGCTGGGGTAATCCCAACACTTCCACCCTGGCCCACATGGTCCTGATGGGTCAGGTACAGGGTGGGGCCCATCTCTGTGGCTATTCAGTGACTCAAATGGTGACCTTCCAGCAAATGACTCTTCAAATATGACCAACTGTGAGCTGGCATCCCAGGTTTAGACAAGGTGGCCTTACTCTCTCAACCATTATATCCTAAACCCTGTGCCACAGTCGCTCAGTTGTGTCCGACTTTTTGCAACCCCATAGACTATATCCCTCCAGGCTCCTCTGTCCTTGGGGATTCTTCAGGCAAGAATACTGGACTGGGTTGCCATGACCTCCTCCAGAGGGTCTTCCTGACCCAAGAATCGAACCCAAGTCTCCTGCATTGTAGGCAGATTCTTTACTGTCTGAGCCACCAGGAAATCCCAAGAATGCTGGAGTGGGTAGCCAATCTCTTCTCCAAGGGATATTCCTGACCCAGGAATTGAACCGGAGTCTCCTGCATTGCAGGTGGATTATTTACCAGCTGAGCTACGAGGGAAGCCCTGCCGTTTGGAGCTCACAGAGGATTAAGGTCCCTATGCTGTCATCAGTAGCCATAACCTTGGGCCACGTGGGGATACAGGCATGGGAGAGGGCACGCCAATTCACAGATGACTTACAACCCACCCGGACATGATATGAGCAGATCCTTGAAGACTTTGCTTGCTGGGTTTTGTACTTGATTGTGTCTTTGCCACATGAACTCTGTGGCCTTAAACGCTTTCAGGTTCTCTCTCTATGTAGGCTGTGCCCTCTCCTGGGGTGGGATCAGGAGATGCACCTGGTCACTGACTTACCAACCAACCAGAGGTTCCATCTACTCTGTCACTTTTGTGGAGTCCTGTCCCAAGGCCACACGTGTGAGCCCTTGCACTAAGGACAAAAGTGGAGCCCAGAACCCAGGTCACCTTCTAAGCTGACTGAGCCCCTTTGTAACTGTTGCCAAAAGCCCCCTGATCACCACTAACAATCTTTTTGACCCCAGATTAGGCAAAAGTGCCCACCCTTGTACTTACCCTGTAGCACCCTAACTAATCATCTAACGCCAACCTTCCAGTAGGACTTTTCCATCTCAAGGCTATAAAAATTGGTGACTAACCCACAAAAACTATCAACTCTCCCTGGTCTGTCAGGAGGTTGTCCCGCTGCACTTGCAACACCTTCATTATCTCTGCTCCTTGCTCTTAATGGACTCACTCCCTTCTGAAATGCTCTGTGTCTGGAAATTCTTCTCCAACCTGTCCTTTGACTGCCTCCAGAACTTTATCTGTAAGGAGAGATCATGACATTTTGTCCCTTGGGTCAGCATGGAGGCTCTATGATAAGTGAGTTAATATAGGATTTCTCAGGAAGATAAGTCATACAGTTTCTTGGGGCTGCTGTAACAAATGGCCAAGAACTTGGCAGCTGAAAACAACCATAATTCATTCTTTTCACAGTGCTGGGAGGCAAGAGTCAGAAATCAAGATGTTGGCAAGATTGACTTCCCCTGGAGTTTCTGAGAGACAATTCACTCCAGGCCGCTGTCTAGCCTCTGGTGGCTGCTGGCAGCCTCTGGTGCCCCTTGGCTTCTGCCTCTGTCTCCATACAGGGTTCTTCTCTGGGTCTCTGTTCCTGCTCCTCTTCTGTCTTTATAAAGACAGCTGCCATCAGATTTAGGGGTTGCCGTAATCCAATATGATGACCTCATCTCCAGATCCTTACCTTAATTACATCTGCAAAGACCTTTATTCAAAATAAGGTCAAATTCTGCCATCCTAGGTAGACATATCTTTGGGGACAGAATTCAACTCACTACAGTAATTTATAGTTTTGGTGATCTCCAAGCATTTACATGGCAGGTAATCCTATCTGGAGCACCCATACTATCTATTTTGAAAATGCAAAAATAGTTACTATGATCTGAGGTCAAGTCTTAGGCTCAGAAGAGTCAGGACCTGCCCTCCCCTTCCTTATTTTGTTAGTACCTTGAGGAGTTGGCTAATGGTGACGCTCTTTTTTTCCTTTCCTCCCTCTTAAGATCTCCTGCCCGGTAACGTAAAAGAGGAATATATTTGGTTCACATCCATCTTGGCGCTGACCTCCTCTCCCTGCCGAAGAGACTGGTGACCCTTAGCCAGCAGCTTTACATTCCTTCTTGCCTCTCCCTGTGTATACAGGTAATGACAAATTTCTAAGGTTCACAGGAGTACAGGAAAGAGGCTGCCCACAGCCAGAGCTGCCAAGGCCAGGAGCAGGATCTCAGCACATGTGGGGTGTACCTGCCATGGCCCTTGGTGGATATCCTGTCTTGGGCAGCCATACAGAATTGGACCAGAGTGATTGTCCAATTTGCCACCAGCTTATCTGGGCCACATTTGCAATGTTTTACCTAGTGGTGTAACCTCAATAAACAGAAACTGTTTACTTATAAAACTGTTTACTTATAAAACTGCAACCCCCAGATGTACATCCTTTCAAGATTTTTCTAGTTCTCAAATGCTGGAGAAGGTATGGAGAAAAGGGAACTGTCCTACACACTTGGTAGGAATATAAAATGGTGCAGTCATTACAGAGAACAGTGTAGAGGTTCCTTAAAATATGAAATGATCCAGCAATCCCTCTCCTGGGCATATATTCAGGCAATACTATAATTCAAAAAGATACATGCACCCTATGTTCATAGCAGCACTATTCACAATAGGCAAGACATGGAAACAACCTAAATGTCCATCAACAGAGGAATGGATAAAGGTATGAGATATATGTATGTATGTATATATATATATATATATATATATATATATATATATATATATATGAATATTATTCAGCCATGAAGAAGAATGAAATAATGCCATTCACAGTTATAGGGATGGATCTAGAGATTATTGTACTAAGTGAAGTAAGGCTGAAAAAGAAAAATACCATATGATAACACTTAAACATGGAATCTCAAAAATACGACACAAGTGAACTTATCTATGAAACAGGAAATAGAGACAGAGAGAACAGACTCGTGGTTACTAAGGTGAAGTTGGAGGGGCCGGTTGGAGGAGGAAAGGGCTGGGAGTTTGGGATTAGCAGATGCAAACCAGTATATATAGAGAGTAGGCAAACAACAAGGTCCTGCTGTATAGCACAGGGAAGTATACTCAATATCCTGTGATAAACCATAATGGAAAAGAATATGAAAGAAATATATGTATATCATACTTCCCTTAGTATGATAATCTCTAGATTCATCCCTATAGCTTGAATGGCATTATTTCATATATGTGTGTGTGTATGCATAACTGAATTACTTTGCTATACAGCAGAAACTAACACAACATTGTAAATCATCTATAGTTCAATAAAAATTTTTTCTAGTTCTTAATCTTCTTATATAATAGGTCAGAAGTCAGTCAAATAGGTTGGACTAGTCCAGATATGCACAAATCACTCAACTGGTGGGTTAAGAAGAGGTGCTGACACTAGCTGAAGGGTAGGAAGAGTTAGAGTTTGAATTTAGGTCAGGTCTGAACTTTTTTGAATAATTTATACTCCCTGAGACTCAATTTTTCTGGTTATCAGATCAGAACCTTAATATCTGCCTTGATTGTCTAACATGGTTTCTTTCTTAAGAGTTAAAAAATGTGGAAGTTAATTGCATAAAAGCTAGATTACATTGTTACTAGTGCACAGAGTTTAAGGAGATGTTCTCAGGCCTCTCTTGAGATGTTCTCAGGCCTCTCTTGTGTCACCCTAGTTACTAGAAATCACTTCATTCAATAAATAATTAATAATGAATGATGGCAGGCTCTTGAAGCTCCATCAATGTTCTGGGCATTGTAGGGAATTGATGATTCTGCTTAGTGTGGAGATGGGCAGATGGAGAGTCAAACTCATGATTCTAGAACCATAAAGAGTCTTTTCTTTCCGGTGTTCTATAGAAGTTTTGCATTTCTTTCTTTATCTGAATTCTAGACTTTACTGATGTACATGATGGGGTTTGGGGATGCTATCTTTTCTGTCAAAAGGACATCAGAAAGGTAGGAAATATACATTGAGTACTTCAGATCAGTCGCTCAGTTGTCTCTGACTCTGCGACCCCATGAATCGCAGCACACCAGGCCTCCCTGTCCATCACCAACTCCCACAGTTCACTCAGACTCATGTCCCTTGAGTCAGTGATGCCATCCAGCCATCTCATCCTCTGTCATCCCCTTCTCCTCCTGCCCCCAATCCCTCCCAGCATCAGAGTCTTTTCCAATGAGTCAACTCTTCGCATTAGGTGACCAAAGTACTGGAGTTTCAGCTTTAGCATCATTCCTTCCAAAGAAATCCCAGGGCTGATCTCCTTCATAAAGGACTGGTTGGATCTCCTTGCAGTCCAAGGGACTCTCAAGAGTCTTCTCCAACACCACAACTCAAAAGCATCAATTCTTCGGCGCTCAGCTTTCTTCACAGTCCAACTCTCACATCCATACATGACCACTGGAAAAACCATAGCCTTGACTAGATGGACCTTTGTTGGCAAAGTAATGTCTCTGCTTTTGAATATGCTATCTAGGTTGGTCATAACTTTTCTTTCAAGGAGTAAGTGTCTTTTAATTTCATGGCTGCAGTCACCATCTGCAGTGATTTTGCAGCCCAGAAAAATAAATTCTGACACTATTTCCACTGTTTCCCCATCTATTTCCCATGAAGTGATGGGACTGGATGCCATGATCTTCGTTTTCTGAATGTTGAGCTTTAAGCCAACCTTTTCACTCTCCACTTTCACTTTCATCAAGAGGCTTTTTAGTTCCTCTTCACTTTCTGCCATAAGGGTGGTGTCATCTGCATATCTGAGGTTACTGAGTGTCAAGTACTATGTGCTAGATACTTTACATGCATTTGTTCATTCAGTCCTAAGAATATCACCATAAGGTAGGTCTTATTATCTTCATTTACAGATGAATCAACTGAAGAGAGTAAATGCTTTTCCAACACACAACCAGTAAATGTATATATCTGCCTCTGATGTGAAAGTTCAGTGTTCATTCTGTTAACCCATGTAGTTAATGAGGAGGAAGTGACTTCCTGTAATTGTTGTTGGATGATTTTATACAAATGTGTAGGTATCTACCATTGGAGTGACTGTCAGCCGACAAAACCTAGATGGTATATTAATAGGTGAGAAGGAAAGAGTGAGAATGAGACAGAGGAATAAAGTAGAAAAATCCAGAAAGACACACACATGCATGGTCCACGATTCTCTGACCTCAGCCAGTCAATGGGAGGATTGATTGAAAGACATTGACTTTAGAAAGGTTGTCAGCAAATTCTTCTAACAGCTGTTTGCTGATGATTGCATCCAGAGGCAAAAAATGTGAGTGTAAATTATGTCTGAATGTTATGATGTCATAAAGAGAAAGAAAGGAAGGAAGGAAGAATGAATGAATGAGTGAATGAATGAGGGAAAGAGACAATTTGGAATGCCCAGGGCCGTTCTCCGCTCCCTTGTGACTGTATTTTCCCTTGGTCACGAAGAGTAAAGAACACTGATTGTAGAAATGATCAGATTCTCTGTGCTCCTCCTCTTGCTGCTTGCCATCAGTGCTGAATCCTTTTTCTTTTCACACACACACACACATAAGCACACAGCCCAACTCATCAACAGACCACATTAAGTGCTTAATGCCAAGCGCTGTGAAAGGCACAGTGTGAGGGACTCAGTCCATGTTATTGAAGGTTCAAATATGTGCTTATGGATTCGGACTAAGAGGAGAAACAATGCTTTTTAGGGAAGCAATTGTGTAAGCGCTTTGTTCTGTTTGGGAATTTACAAAGTAGAGCGCTCTTAACACCCATTTCAGTTAGATGTGAATGCATTAAGTATAAAATTAAACTTCTCTCCAGTGGTGGTTGCACAGCTAAGCAAGGTTGGCTCAGAATAAGTGTGACCCACGGGACTTGGTGAAAATCAGAGAGGTGGGGAGACCAAAATGTGGGTCGCATTTGCTCTAGTGGGTAGAAGGTGCTGGAGTGCTTTCTCAGAGCCAGTCTCAGGATAACTGGTAGATCATCCACATGGCAGTGAACTTGGGAATGTTGAAGCCCTTCCCAGGCATTTCCTCTGCTCCTGGCATCAGTCTTTGTATTTGGAAAGTATATCGAGTGGAATGGTGGTTTCCTAAGTTTTAGGTCCTGACTGCTTTCCTGAGAAACATTAGAATAATCTTTGTTCCAAACTCTCCTTCCATCCTGCTGCTAAAAATCCAACTAGCTAACCACCTCACCAAGGATGTCATATAGGTTCCATATCTGCTAAGCTGCTGCTGCTGCTAAGTCACTTCAGTCGTGTCCGACTCTGTGCGACCCCATAGACGGCAGCCCACCAGGCTCCCCCGTCCCTGGGATTCTCCAGGCAAGAACACTGGAGTGGGTTGCCATTTCCTTCTCCAACGCATGAAAGTGAAGTTACTCAGTTGTGCCCGACTCTTAGCGACCCCATGGACTGCAGCCTACCAGGCTCCTCCATCCATGGGATTTTCCAGGCAGGGAGTACTGGAGTGGGGTGCCATTGCCTTCTCCATCTGCTAAGCTACTTTAAAGAAAAATTTCGGGGATGGTCTCTCTTGATATCACATCAGATCTATGAGATAAAAGAATAAAGAAAAGGAAAACTATGGGAGGGAAGATGAGGATAGATGATGGACATCTTATCCCAAGTTGGCCAGGTGCAGAAGAGCCTTGTCTGAAGAAAACTGCACAGGGATGGACACAGGCTTTGGAGTCAAATGGATACTTGGTGCTCAACTTCTAGTTCTGCCCTGACTACTTGGGAGAATTTCCTAGCCCTGCCCCAGTGTCTGCATTTGAAGTATTCCTCATTCCTCGTGTGATTAAAAAATATATGTCATTATTATTGCTCTTCCCTGGTGGCTCAGTGAATTCATCTGCCAATGCAGAAGATGTGAGTTCCATTGCTAGACTGGGAACATCCCTGGAGAAGGAAATGGCAACCCACTCCAGTATTCTTGCCTGAGAAATCCCATGGAGCCTGGCAAGCTACAGCCCATAGCGTAGCAAGAGTTAGATACGACTTAGTGACTAAAACAACAACATTATTGCTGTTATTTTATATATTTCCCAAATAGTGAATTGTCGGTTGCTGCAGAAATCTCTCACTGCCCCAGGACCCTCAGAAATTCTTGCAGCTTAGACATTCTGACCTCCAGCTACAGAAATGGGGCTGTGGAACTTGCCAATGGGTAGATACCTTGATTTCCCCAGTTGCCTTTCTGCAAGGTCTGAGTATATTTATGGTCAATAAACTACATAATCTACTACTAACCCAAAGAAGAAAACCATTTACATGGCAGCAGTGGCTTGAGGTTACAAAACTGGAATTTGAGAAAGTGAAAGGAAATTTCCAATGCCCTCGGATTTAGCCTGGAGCGTCTCAGCCACTGTTCCACGGATGGCCCTGCCAACATCGCAGGGCAGAATGACAAGATGCCTTCATCTTCAAGGCATCTCAGGGATGACTGGGCAAAATCAACAGTCGGAGAAATATTGATGTGTAAATCAGAGAGAAACCACTTATCTGTGAGCCTCGTGTTTAGTTTAGGGTTCTTTGGAGTTTGAAACAAGAAAGCTGACACTGTCTGGGGCACTCCCTGGAAGCGTGGGAAACCACAGGCTTTGGAGAACCCAGGATCTACAACCATGTGGGTTTATTTTTTCCACACACTGATAAGTTCTAACTTTAATTCCTTCACGTACTTACTTTTTATTACTGCCCCTGCTCTGGGTGCCCATTAAACATAATACACCCAACATCAGCAATAGCAACACAAACCATTGCTTGTACAGTTAATGGAAACCAAATGTCCCAGTAGCTTGCAAGTAACTCTGCATATCATGTTTTTCTTTTCCCCACTGATTTAGGAATCTCTCTCCCTGAGCTAATTTTCTTCCCTGTTCACTCCATTCCCGGTCCCATACATCCAGAGTCTAAAGGTCTTTTGTCAGCTGCACTTGGAGAGACGTCCATCTCCTCCAGGGTGAACTGGCCTGCCTTGTTTCATTACTTAACGTGGCCTTCCTCACAGATGGGGATACTGACCTTCTGAAATTCCTGCTGGAGATGAAATACCAACCCCAGCAGTCCACAGGAGAATTAACAGACAGCTTCGACACAGGCAGCCAGACCTCTCAGAGGGGTCAGATTATGAACTCAGGAAATTTGGGGGGGAATGGCTAAATGCAGAATATAACCCACATTATATTGGCTCTTGGCACTGGGGGGTCGGGGGAAGAGTCCAAGGTAGGGAATATCTCTACCCTTGGTGAGCAGGAATTAGAAACTTTGAGCTTTTTCTGCAAAGCACATTAATGCTGTTGATTCCTCCTTGATGGAACTTTTTAGATGCTTTGTTCCCACTTTAACCAGCCTTGCACTTGGCCCTCATTTCAGTGGTCTTGGCAGTGAATGAGTTGGAAGACCATCTTTATTTTTAACCTCCTGTTCTCTTTTGCCCAGTTTCAGGCTTTTCTAGTAGCTTAAAATATTACATGGATGATCAGTAAGACAGAAATTAGTAAGAAGTTTCCTGAGACATGAGGTATATGTCTCATTGTTATCAAAGGTGGGGTCCTGTTGCTCACCACTCAACAGCCTATAAAAAGGCAAGGATGGTGGAAAGGCAAGTCTGCTTTCTTTCAGAGTCTGGCAATGGCAGGCGGGAGGGCAGACTCCTGTCCAAACGCTGACTCCATTCCCCACCGCTGACAATCAGTGGGCAAGAGCTTTAATAGGTGGGGGGAGGGGCTACATGCAGAAACAGCACAGTCAGCTCTGACAGTCATTTTGAAATTGGGCATTGGTGGTCTGACCAGCCTTATCTTGATTGTTTTAAGTACAGTTAGTCTTTAGTTTCAGGGTCACTTTATTCTCACTTCTTTGAGGCCAGTTCTCAGAATTATGGCAGCTTATGTCACTGCTTCTTGGCCTTTTGGCTAAGATCAGATGTAGTATGGGGGCTTCCCAGTTGTCACAGTGATAAAGAATCTGCCTGCCAATGCAGGAGACCCAAGAAACAGGTTCAATCCCTGGAACAGGAAGATCTCCTGGAGTAAGAAATGGCAATCCACTGCAGTATTCTTGCCTGGAAAATTCCATGGACAGAGGAGCCTGGTGGGCTACAGTCCATGAGATCACAAAGAGTCGGACATGCCTGAGAAACTAAGCACATGTCATGGCTCCAGTCTTGTCCTTACGTAGCTAACTTCTTCCACTTGGTGGGAGCTTCAGTATCTATAAGACAGTTCACATGACAGGGCTTAGACTATTATCTATAGCCCTTGAGGAGGAACTAAAGATCCTTGATTATAAAGAATAAACTATTATTTAGTCTTGTTGGACTGCTTGCCTTTGTTCTGCATTTTCTCCCTTCTCTGATTAAACTTATTCTTAAGCTAAAATTTTTCTATATGAAAGGGCAGGCTGAAGACACAGTTGGGGGAGGACCCTGCTCTACTTCACCATGACTTTACTGGGTCTTGAAGTCACCAAGTCAAGTCACTGGTGGGGGAGCCAGGAATATAGCTGAGAAATGTAGATCCTCCATTCAACGAGAAAATATGCTCACATATTTATTGTTTTGTAACTAAACAAAGATTTTTAAGTATCTAAACATTCTGAAAAATCTGTAAATTTCATTGAAGATGTTGGTCCAATGGTCTCTTGATCAATTCAGTTTTTTCCCTTGGTCCTGTCTTTTGGTTGCCTAGCCTTTGGTTATCTCTGTTACTTACTCCCTGATACAAAGAAGGGAAGGGTCCCAGAGAGAAGGAGAGATAAAAATATGACTCTAATTCTTTCCATTTTTGAATCTGTTAACATTTCTTGTGTATAGGAGACTGAAATTCTGGATAAAATGTGTTTGGGGGTGTGTATTCAGGTAGTACAGCGTAATGGTTAAGAGTAGTCTAGAAAAAATCTAGACTTGAATTACTTTAATTATAATTATTAATTACTTTAAGTATGACTAGACTCTTGATGAAAGTGAAAGTGGAGAGTGAAAAAGTTGGCTTAAAGCTCAACATTCAGAAAATGAAGATCATGGCATCTGGTCCCATCACTTCATGGGAAATAGATGGGGAAACAGTGGAAAGAGTGTCAGACTTCATTTTTTTGAGCTCCAAAATCACTGCAGATGGTGATTGCAGCCATGAAATTAAAAGACACTTACTCCTGGGAAGGAAAGTTATGACCAACCTAGATAGCATATTCAAAAGCAGAGACATTACTTTGCCAACAAAGGTCCGTCTAGTCAAGGCTATGGTTTTTCCAGTGGTCATGTATGGATGTGAGAGTTGGACTGTGAAGAAGGCTGAGCGCCGAAGAATTGATGCTTTTGAGCTGTGGTGTTGGAGAAGACTCTTGAGAGTCCCTTGGACTGCAAGAAGATCCAACCAGTCCATTCTGAAGGAGATCAGCCCTGGGATTTCTTTGGATGGAATGATGCTAAAGCTGAAAATCCAGTATTTTGGCCACCTCATGTGAAGAGTTGACTCATTGGAAAAGACCCTGATGCTGGGAGGGATTGGGGGCAGGAGGAGAAGGGGATTATAGAGGATGAGATGCCTGGATGGCATCACTGACTCGATGGACGTGAGTCTGAGTGAACTCTGGGAGTTGGTGATGGACAGGGAGGTCTGGTGTGCTGCGATTCATGGGGTTGCAAAGAGTCGGACATTACTGAGTGACTGAACTGAACTGAACTGAACTGAAGACTGTTTAACCTTTCTCATTTGTAAAATGGGAGTAATATTAATTTCATAGGATTATTAAGGGAATTTAGTTATGAAAAATCCTTAGCTCTGTTACCAACATATAGGAATGTCTATTGAATATTATTATTACTATTATTATTTATTGTAATAGAAAAGAAAAAAATCTGACTCTTATTGAATCTGTTTCTTTTACTTTAACCTTGGTATTATATTGCTTTTACAACAAGTTAAGAATGGCTTCCCTCATAGCTCAGTTGGTAAAGAATCCACCTGCAATGCAGGAGACCCCGGTTTGATTCCTGGGTGGGCAAGATCCACTGGAGAAGGAGTAGGCTACCTACTCCAGTATTCTTGGGCTTCCCTTGTGGCTCAGCTGGTAAAGAATCTGCCCAAAATGCAGGAGACCTGGGTTTGATCCCTGGGTTGGGAAGATCCCCTGCAGAAGAGAATGGCTGCCCTCTCCAGTATTCTGACCTGGAGAATTCCATGGACTGTATAGTCCATGGGGTTGCAAAGAGTCGGACATGACTGAGAAACTTAAAAAAAAAAGAATGTTGCCTATAGCCGGAAATATACCGGAAAGCCCATTCTTAAGGCTCTGAACTTTAAAGGTATAATGTTTTCCATTCATATAGGTACAGAAAGTTGAAGAACAGAGAATAATATTTGTCTTGTTGGAGATTTATAGAAACAGTAATGGCCTGACCTATACGGACAGCTGCAAAAAAAAAGGATTCAAGCACCAAGAAGTTTGCAACAATCAGCCATACCTACTCCCCTTTTAGTATAAAAGAAGCCAGAATTCTAACTTGGGTAAAAATGGTTCTTTGGGACACTAGTCCACCATATTCTCAGTCTGCTGGCTTTCCAAAGAAAGTTGCTAATCCTTGCCCCAACAACTTGTTTCTTGATTTATTGGCCTGTGGAGTGGTGAGCAGTATAAGCTTAGACTTGGTAACATTATTGTTACTATTCTCTGCAATACCCCATTAATCTATCACGTATGGAACACTGATGGATCAGCTGGCAAATCATGACCCCACATGCCAAACATTTTATATGCAGTGTGGCAGGATATTTTGAGAATTTAGTTGATGGTTTTCTTCCCTCCTCCTTCCCCTTTTTTGTTCTAGCAGGTAGCAGTTACCCAAGTTGGTGGGTGCAAACCACATGCTGTGCCATTAGACACAGCAAAAGTTCTCTAAGTGGATAAAAGAATGTCAGATCAATGGACAGATGCCTTAATAAATAATTCTGGTGCTGCATGCATGCTCAGTCGCTTAAGTCGTGTCCAACTTTTGCTACCCTATGGACTGTAGCCTGCCAGGCTCCTCTGTCCAAAGGATTCTCCAGGCAAGAATACTAGAGTGGGTTGCCATGCCCTCCACCAGGGCATCTTCCCAACCCAGGGATCGGACCTGAGTCTCCTGCATTGCAGGCGAATTCTTTACCCACTGAGCCACCTGCAAAGCCCAACCTGGTGCTACATGCTCTTGATTATTCTATTTACCCAAGTCCAGAAATTTAGGAAACTCAGTAGCTTTGGGCAGGGGTGGGGGGGTGGGGGGTGGTGGTTACATTTGGCAGCACTCATAGTAAAAACAGAAAAGAGAAAGTTCGGAAAATTTCTGCAGTTTCTGAGCTATGCTGCATAAGCATTTCAGATGCCTAAACTTTGCTAGGATCTACTGTAGGAGCATTTACAATACCCATTGTAAATCAACTATGCTATGCCATGCTAAGTCACTTCAGTCACTCCGACTCTGTGTGACTCCATGATGGCAGCCCACTGGCTCCCCGATCCCTGGGATTCTCCAGGCAAGAACACTGGAGTGGGTTGCCATTTCCTTCTCCAATGCATGAAAGTGAAAGAGAAAGTGAAGTCGCTCAGTCGTGTCCGACTCTTGCGACCCCATGGACTGCAGCCTACCAGGCTCCTCTATCCGTGGGATTTTCCAGGCAAGAGTACTGGAGTGGGGTGCCATTGCCTTCTCCTGTAAATCAACTATGCTTCAATAAAAAAAATAACTTAAAATGTCCAGAATTCAGTAGTGCTCACCTGATTTTTTTTCCCTGAATTTGGCCAACTTGGTCCAATCCTTGTGGTTGCTTTGTCTGCAGACTTCTTCCAGGCTGAAGAGCTTGGTTTTCACTCAGCTTCACATGAGAAAGTAACTATAAGCCATTGCAAGACTGCTTGGTCAACCTGACTGTGGTTCCCCAGTTGATTAGGATGGGGCTGTTCAGAACCCACTAAATTTTAGAGTCAAAAGCCCTTCTGAAAGTACTGAGGAGTGTGAGTAAGAAACCCTGTGTTCAGCTCCCAGAAACCTAGGAATTGGCCCAGTTTGTGTCCTGGCTTCAGCCTAGTTAAAGCCAGAAGGTCAGTGATGGTAATACTCCCTGGTGAGACTTTGCAGTTCACTGAAAATGAAAAGTTCGCAGGCCTTTCTGCTCTGGGAGGTCTGCTGGGCTAACCCATAATAAAAATAATAATTAAAAAGTATGAAGCCCTTGCTGTGAGCTAGAGTTCTTGTGAGGCACTTGAGTGCCCATCACAGTCCCGTGGATAACACTATTACCAGATTTGAAGATGAGACAGATAGGCTAGGAGGGTCCAAGTCACTCACTAGGCTGCAGAGGTGGAGCAGGAGCTGAGGTCTGCCCATCACCTCCAAGCAGGAAGCAACCTCTGGGGAGTGGGAGAGTTGACACAACCAGGATCAAAACCTGGATCCCTCCTTCCCCAGCTGGTCCTCTTCCTGTTACATGGTGCTAAAGGCACTCTATATTTTGGATTATTAAACTTTAAGCAGCTTATAAACCCACTCTGTTTCTCTCACCCTGCAGCTGGGAGTGATTAACTTAGTACGTGCCCTCTGGTCGGCACACAGAGTACAGGGGGCCCAGCTTTGCTTTCTCCAGCTCCGTCTCCTCCTGCAGCATCTCAACCTGGGTGCCCATCAGAGGTACAGGTTTACAGTAAACACTGATGCCTTCTGCAGATGAGGTAAATAAGAGTCTGGGGTAGGGTGGGGGCAGACACGAATGTTTTCCTCGAGCTCCACGTGAGCCCCATGGCAGTTAGGGTTGGGAACCATGGACTGAGGCGTCAAGGTGTAAGTCCTGAAGGGGGCTGTGGAAATGGCACATCATCTCAGTCCTGTATGTGTCTCAGTCAGTCAGCATTGCAGAGGGAGAGATGGGTCCACATCGATTGTTTTATGTAACTCTTAGCACAGGGCCACGCACTGGGAATCTATCTGTTTTGGATGCTAATCAGCTCAGTTGCTCAGTTATGTCTGACTCATTGTGAACCCATGGACTATAGTCTGCCAGGCTCCTCCATCCATGGGATTTTCCAGGCAAGAATACTGGATAGGGTTGCTATTTCCTCCTCCAGGGGAACTTCCGACCCTGGGATTGAACCTGCGTCACCTGACTCTCAATTTTCTTTTCATTTGTAAAGTACCCATGTGGTGCAAAAATTCCACCTGCTAATGCAGGAGATACAGGATACTCAGATTTGATTCCTGGGTCAGGAAGATTCCCTTGGTCATGTCCGACTCTTTGCGACTCCATGGACTGCAGCACGCCAGGCTTAACTGCCCATCACCAACTCCTGGAGCTCAAGCTCATGTTCATCAAGTTGGTGATGCCATCCAACCATCTCATCCTCTGTCATCCCCTTCTCCTCATGCCTAATCAAACTGATCACATGGGCCACAGCCCTGTCTAACTCATTGAAACTATGAGCCATGCCATGTAGGGCCACCCAAGACGGCTGCGTCATAGTGGAGAGTTCTGACAAAACACTGGAGAAGGGAACAGCAGACCACTTCAGTATTGCTTCCTTGAGAACCTCATGAACAGTATGAAAAGAGCCACAGTCTATAGAGTCACAAAGAGTCTGACACGACTGAGCATATATATAGTTGATGTTAGTTTCAGGTGTATAACAAATGGATTCAGTTATACATACATATGTATATGTATATATATATTCTTTTTCAGATTCCCTTCCATTATAGATTATTATAAGATATTGAGTACAGTTCCCTGTGCTATATAGCATATTGTTATTGTTCATCTATTTCATATATATTAATAATTGTATGTATCTCTTAGTCCCAAGCTCCTAATTTATCCCTCATCTTCTTTCCCCTTTGGTAATCATAAATTGTGATTATATGATTTCTACCCCTTTTCTCCCTGTTTTTTTTAACTATTTTTTAAACTATTTTTCAAAAGCAGTAACCTTGGTTTATAACATTATATAACTTTCATGGGTATAGCATTATATTTCTACTGTATACACTATGGCGTGCTCAACACCAAAAGTTTAGTTTCCATCTCCCCTGTCTGCTTGGATGACTGGGTTCAGCTCCTCAGGTCCAGGGATTGGTGCTAAGCCTTCTGAGGGAAATGGCTTCTTGAGGACCCAGGATGAGGCCAGGAAGATGGGCGTACTTGATGTTCTTCTCCCATTGAGGAGACTAGGACCCAAGAGGCAGAGGAAGTCCTGTCCCCAGCAGGGTCCCTTTGAGTCTCTCTCTGGAAATTTAAGGCCTTGACCTCACATTGGAATTAATGGGAGTTAAAAAAGAAACCTTCAGGGAGCCTGATTAACACAAATGAGCCAAGCCTGGGCATCAGAATAAAAAAAAAAAAAAAAAAAAAGACCTCCCAGGGATGCTCCTGTTCCGTGAGGGTTGAGGACCACTGCTCTGGCGCAGACTCTAAGCCTGCCCACAGGACCCCAGGCTGTCCTTCCCCTGGGGGCTCATCCTCTTCCTCCCCCTCCTGTGGGTCATTGGAGCTGGGTTCAAGGGCTCCTCAGGGCTGCTTTTTCGGCAAAGCATCCTGTGTTAGTCCTTCTGGTAGGGCCTTGAGAAGTTCCAAAATCCACAGAAAAATCCCAGCTCCTGAAAGATTCTCCTCGTATCTGTCAGCTTCCTGCTGCCTGTGCAGAACATTACAGTGGGAGGTTTTTCTTTCTTTTTTTAATTCCAATTTCCTGACAGCCACTAAAAGTTCTCAAAGACAGAAGCTGACTTTGACAGACTGTCAGTGGAGTTGAAAATTGCAACTTTTAACAATTTTCAAAACCCACTTTTCTGGTCTGTCTTTTGCTTTGGATATGAGTGTTAGTCGCTCAGTTGTGCCTGACTCTTTGCGACCCCATGGATTGTAGCCCAGATCTCTTCAAGAAAATTAGAGATACCAAGGGAACATTTCACGCAAAGATGGGCTCGGTAAAGGACAGAAATGGTATGGACCTAACAGAAGAAGAAGATACTAAGAAGTGGTGCAAGAATACACAGAAGAACTGTACAAAAAAGAGCTTCAAGACCCAGATAATCACGATGGTGTGATCACTCACCTAGAGCCAGACATCCTGGAATGTGAAGTCAAGTGGGCCTTAGAAAGCATCACTATGAACAAAGCTAGTGGAGGTGATGGAATTCCAGTTGAGCTATTCCAAATCCTGAAAGATGATGCTGTGAAAGTGCTGCACTCAATATGCCAGCAAATTTGGAAAACTCAGCAGTGGCCACAGGACTGAAAAAGGTCAATTTTCATTCCAATCTCAAAGAAAGGCAATGCCAAAGAATGCTCAAACTACCACACAATTGCACTCATCTCACACTCTAGTAAAGTAATGCTCAAAATTCTCCAAGCCAGGCTTCAGCAATATCTGAACCGTGAACTTCTAGATGTTCAAGCTGGTTTTAGAAAAGGCAGAGGAACCAGAGATCAAATTGCCAACATCCGCTGGATCATGGAAATAGCAAGAGAGTTCCAGAAAAACATCTATTTCTGCTTTATTGACTATGCCAAAGCCTTTGAGTGTGTGGATCACAATAAACTGTGGAAAATTCTGAAAGAGATGGGAATACCAGACCACCTGACCTGCCTCTTGAGAAATCTATATGCAGGTCAGGAAGCAACACTTAGAACTGATATGGAACAACAGACTGGTTCCAAATAGGAAAAGGAGTATGTCAAGGATGTATGTATATTTTCACCCTATTTAACTTCTATGCAGAGTACATCATGAGAAACACTGGGCTGGAAGAAGCACAAGCTGGAATCAAGATTGCTGGGAGAAATATCAATAACCTCAGATATGCAGATGACATCACCCTTATGGCAGAAAGTGAAGAGGAACTAAAAAGCCTCTTGATGAAAGTGAAAGTGGAGAGTGAAAAAGTTGGCTTAAAGCTCAACATTCAGAAAACAAAGATCATGGCATCTGATCCCATCACTTCATGGCAAATAGATGGGGAAACAGTGGAAACAGTGTCAGACTTTATTTTGGGGGGCTCCAAAATCACTGCAGATGGTGATTGCAGCCATGAAATTAAAAGACGCTTACTCCTTGGAAGGAAAGTTATGACCAACCTAAATAGCATATTAAAAAACAGAGACATTAATTTGCCAACAAAGATCCATCTAGTCAAGGCTATGGTTTTTCCATTGGTCATGTATGGATGTGAGAGTTGGACTGTGAAGAAAGCTGAGCACCGAAGAATTGATGCTTTTGAACTGTGGTGTTGGAGAAGACTCTTGAGAGTCCCTTGGACTGCAAGGAGATCCAACCAGTCCATCCTAAAGGAGACCAGTCCTGGATGTTCATTGCAAGGATTGATGCTGAATCTGAAACTCCGGTATTTTGGCCACCTCATGCGAAGAGTTGACTCATTTGAAAAGACCCTGATGCTGGGAGGGATTGAGGGCAGGAGGAGAAGGGGATGACAGAGGATGAGATGGCATCACCGACTCAATGCACATGAGTCTTGATGAACTCCAGGTGTTGGTGATGGACAGGGAGGCCTGGCGTGCTGCGATTCATGGGGTCGCAAAGAGTCGGACACGACTGAGCTACTGAACTGAATTGGACTGTAGCCCACCAGGCTCCTCTGTCTGTGGGATTGTCCATCAAGAATACTGGAGTGGGTTGCCATTTCCTTCTCTGGGGGAATCTTCCTGACCCAGGAATTGAATTTGGGACTCCTGTACTGCAGGCAAATTCTTTACCATCTTTGCCTTTCTTTGGACAGCCTGCCGGATATGCAAAGTGCACTTCATGGGCCTGCGTGCCACCCGCTCCCCCCTCCTCCAGCCCCAGAAGTTAATGCAGCACCTGACACTGTGTCCCTCTCTACCATCACAGCCTGGCAATTTAAAAACTCTCGCCGTCCTGGCTGTCTACTCCCTGCCTCAGCCCTTTGGCCTGACTCCACTGCCTGGGTCAGAAGTGTGGCCTCAGTGCCCAAGACAGGAGCCGCAGTGCCCAGAAGCTGTGCCCGCATTGCCTCGCTCGCCCCCTTTCCCCTTCTCCACTTCCTCCTCCAAAACCAGCCCTTCCTCTGCAAAGATAAGGCTCTCTTCTTAATTTTTGCATCCCCTTCCCTTGATTCCCATTTCCCTTCTTCCTAATGCAGGCGGCCCTTTGTGAAGGGAGGGGGTGTGGGTTTTGCACAAATATTTAATGTTTTCCAATCTGCCCTCTGCACTCCCTGTCAGTTCCTGGGGCTGAAACCGCTCTGTTTACTTTAGCTGGTAACAGGATACTGTTTTGAAAACTGATGCAGAAGTCCGATTACTTATGAATCCTGGCTTTATTTTGCATGAATGCTTTTCAAGGCCAACTATAGATTTATTTTTTCTTCCCTGCCAAGAATTATGCTGCCAGTGGGGGCGTGGTAGTGGGCGGGTGGGGCAGCCTAGAGATGCCTTTAACTTTTCACCCCGTGGACTGGAAATCCAGCAGCGCAGCGCAGACCTGGTGAAACAAACTCGGCCTCTGTGTCGCTGGCAGGTTCCATCAGGGAAGATCTCCCCCTCTCCCTCCAGGAAATGCCAATGTTTCACCCAAAATGTAATTCTACCTACTGAATTGTCTGCGGTCCCTGTTAGAAATCACCTGTTCAACATACTAGAGAAAGAACAGTGTATCAATAGAAATAGAATAGGAATAAAAGAAGCCTTTTAGGGAAGCCCTGGTCGCTCAGTGATAAAGAATCTGCCTGCCAATGCAGGAGGTACAGGTTTGATCCCTGGGTTGGGAAGATCCCCTGGAGTAGGAAATGGCAACCCACTCCAGTATTCTTGCCTGGGGAATCCCATGGACAGAAAAGCCTTGTGGACTATAGTCCCGAGGTCACGAAAGAGTCAGATCTAACTTAGGGACTAAACAACAACAAACTGATTTTTATTAAAAGGGTGGTTTGTGCCGTGGGCTTCTGAGTGTGAAAATATAAGTTGCTCAGTTGCGTCCAACTCTTTGCAACCCCATGGACTGTAGCCTGGCAGACTCCTCTGTCCGTGGGTTTCTTCAGGCAAGAATACTGGAGTGGGTTGCCATTTCTCCCTCCAGGAGATCTTCCCATCCCAGGGATTGAACCCAGGTCTCCCGCATTGCATGCAGATTCTCTACTATCTGAACCCCCAGGGAACCCCTATATGCTTCTAACATTGTGGCTAATCCCCACCACAGCTGTGTATGTCAGATATTATTCCCACTTCATAGGAGGTGAAACAGCATGGTAACAGCATGGTCGGGTTTTTCAGAACAGCACCCACTTTAAATCTTTTCTCTCAATGTCAGACCAAATGGCCTAACATAATTGTTTGGAAAATGTGACCCGATATCATATTTTTCTGTTGAAGTCACCCCAAAAGTGGTCAAGGAGTCTGTGGAAACATAGACCTCATAAAATTATGGACTGAGAGCTTTTGGTGAAGTTTGGAGGAGAATAAGCAGTGGGGAAAGAAAGAGCCCTTTGCAAAAATTGGCCTAGAATCCAGACCTGAAAATGCTCCTGGTTAACCCAAACCTGCAGTAATAAGGGAAAGAGGAAATGAATTATGGGACAGCACAGTCACTATGGTGCTGTTCTCATGGATCACAGATATTTTAGGAAATATTAATTGGGGCAAACCTTGGAGCATAGCCTAAAAAAGGCTTGGAAAGCGTGGCCTACAAAAATAAAGCTCCATAATTCCAACTTTATAAAAAATAGAAAAAAAAAAAAAAAAGGAAAGAAAGCCAGAAGCATTAATGGTAGTTATCATTAAGTAGTTATCATTGAGGAGAATATTTTTAAGGTTTTGAAGAATAGATTCTATGTGTTGAATAATAAAGGGACCATAAGCCAGGGAAGGCAAATACCACGGTTCAGCGCTCACAGTTTCATCTGGGTTGTCAAGGAAGCACAACCCATCAACAAGGAGGTCTCGTGGTCAAAATTGTTCAAGTTGCAGCCTTGTGTAAGGAAATATATTCTTTGTCTTTCTGCCCCTTCCGTTCTCCAGTGAGACTGTTTATTACCACCTGGCCTTCTCACCTTTCTGCTGTTACAGAAGGATCAACTGACACGGATGTGCTGTGTCTCTGTGATTCAGATGGTTTGCATGTGCCTCTTTTCTCCAAACTCTGAACTGTAGAAATAACTGGATATGAGGCAGAAAGAAAACAAGGCAAAGAGATGGTCACCTAGCCAAGCCACTGTGCTGTGTAGCTGCCTTGAGGTCCCTAGAGGAAGCTCATTGTGGTCCAGAAACCCTGCTACAGTTGGGGTGCCCATGAATTCCCCTGCACTCCCGGGCACTGGCTTTTTTGGAAGCTGGTTGTGTGAATTTCCATCCAGGACATCATAGCTCATCAGGAGCTCCTAGCAATCTGACCCTCCATGGAGAGGCTATCCTGGATGACGGTAAAGTCTGTCATGCTTTCTCAGGCCATGTCTACTCTTCAACTGAAAGAAATGATTTTCATGTTTTAGATATTTTTTTTTTAATGTAATTGTTAGGAGAAACTGAAAATCTATTTCCAAATGCCTTAGAAAATGTAGAAGGGAATATAGATCTTAGTTGTTTATGTTAATATAATTTTGTTAAATAAAGATAATTAGGGAATAAGAGTGAGGGCTTCCTTGGTGGCTCAGATGGTAAAGAATCTGTCTGCAATGTGGGAGAACTTGGGTTCGATCCCCAGGTCAGGAAGATTCCCTGGAGTAGGGCATGGCAACCCACTCCAGTATTCTTGCCTGGAGAACTCCATGGACAGAGGAGCCTGGCGGGCTACAATCCATGGAGTTGCAAAGAGTCAGACACGACCGATTGAATTTCACTTTTAGAAACTATAAAAGGGAATATAGATCTTAGTTCTTTATTTTAATATAATTTTATTAAACAAAGATAATTAGGGAACAGGAGTAATATTTTCCTCTTGAATTTCAGAGGGCATTGATTGTGGAAAATTATCCAGGACCATGCATTTTTTTATCCTAAATTATTATTTATGGAAACATTAAATGAAACACTGCAGAGAAATAGTAGGTTTGCATGCTTAGAACACTTACAAGTTTTGCACAGAGGTCAGTCAAATTGTAGGGCCAGCCAGTTTCCCTTCATTTTGGATTTCAAAACACTTTTTTTGTTATTGTTAAAAAAAAATTTCCTCTAGTCTTTGAATGACTGGCACCTGGTTCCATGCCCACCTAAGTCGTTAACATGGTACCACTGGTTTTAACAATGCAGGAGATTGGGCCAAGAATGGGTACTGTGAGATGGATGAATGACAATAATAATGAAAAATACATATTTATGGACTTTTACAAGGACTGATTATTAATTTAGTACAGCTTAATGGACTCTCAATTTTGTAGATTTTCTTCAGCCCTGTTAAGAATTGTTTTTTTGATTCTTACATCAGAAGTTTCAAAAGCTTTTTTCCCCCTATGCCTTGTAATTCCTATTAAATTGTCACAGGATTATGTTTGTTTAGACATATATAAAAGTTTATTTGTTTGGCAAGTAACATTCAGATTTTTTAAAGCCTATTCCTGTGAGAAAAGCCTGTGGATGTGAAATGAGCCAACAGTAAAACCCAGGCAGTTGGCAATGAGAGAGTGTTTATGGGTTACTTTGGTGCTATCATAAAACCCATCGACCTGACTAGTGAGGACTTCCTTCCAACCGGGCAACACATTTCCAAGCATAACCATTTTTCCAACAAACCTCAGGTTAGTGCATTCTCAAGGTCAGATTGCATTCAACTTGACCCTAAAGTTCTAACAAGACAGCCCAACCACTTCTGACTCTATCCAGGACAGAGAATGGAAAAGACAAAACTCAGCATAGCAGAGCTGCCCAAAAGAGAAACCATCTCTGCACGGAGCAGAAAGCATCCTGGGAATATCTTTGGTATCTGGGCTCCTCAGCCCACAATTCCAGGTCAGGTTCGGTTTCCAGACCAAACTAATAAAATCTGTAGGTCTAAGTCTAGACACAATCTTGTTCTGAGGATGTAAGTGTTTTTGATAGTGACAGTGAAAGTTCCTTAGTTGTGTTTGACTCTTTGCAATCCCATGGACCCTGCCCATGGGGATTCTCCAGGCAAGAATACTGGAGTGGGTTTCCATGCCCTTCTCCAGGGGCTCTTCTCAACCCAGGGATTGAACCCAGGTCTCCTGCATTGCAGGTAGATTCTTTACTGTTTGAGCCACCAGGGCTTTTGATAGATTAAACTTAAATGGATGTTGGAATAGATGGGGAACACTGGAGCTAAGAGCTTGTTCCCATTAGAATGTCTCTCACAACTGTCTGGAGGAAGTGGGAACATTGTCTCCAGGAGAGCTGAGCTGAGAAAGGGCTATACATCCAATGACGAGGAGAAGGACTCAATGCTCCAGGACAGAGGTCAGGAAACTGCTGTCATTCCTCCAGTGTTCCCCTGGACTTGGGAATTGTATTTTTAAAATAAGCAGCCATAAAGAAAAGAAGTTTGTTCCTCCTAGGACTAGAACACTTTATAGGTGACTTTTCAAGTCTTAACCTTGTGCTATTATGACATCATTGAAACTGAGTCAGGATGAAGTCAAGACATTTAAATGGAAATATTTATTTCCTTAAAAATATAGCTTAACTTTCCCTCTCCAATGTTGAGAAGGACCATCAGGAGGATGGAGGAGAAGATGACATAACCACTCTCACTAGGGGTTGTCATGAAGCATCCTTGGTACTGTCCAGTTCATGAAACCTCACATCCCTTTTTCCACTCAGACAGGTCTCTGCCTTCACAGTTCTTCTTCCAGCCTTGCCTGGGGAGGAGAGGGAAGAAGGAACAGCAGAGCAAAATGTGACAGCCCAAATGCTCTGAGGCTCAAAAACCATAGACAAGTAACCCACTTAACCAGCAGTGCCCAGCATTTAATGTTATCTGTTTCTGGTCCTGATCCAAGTCCTGATCTAAAGACTCTATCTTTTTTGCCTTAAGACTTCCCTCTCCCTGGTTTTCTCCTAGTCTGTATGAGCCTCAGCAACAAGCAAACAACTTTTATAAGGATAGGGCATTTAGTTAAACATCCACATCTCTTAAAATTTGGGTTCTGCAAATGAGTGACCCAATCAGCAATGTTCACAAGAAAACACAGCCACAGAGAGCCGGTGGGCACTGGCTAAGCCATAGCTCACACACAACCTGGGGAAGTTTCCTGTCAATTTCTCATGTAACCGACATGGTTATTTTCCTCTCACTGCCACTGACTTCCCAAATCTTATCCAAATTTAGAGCAAGCTCAAGCTTTTTTTTTTTTGGTGTATTGTCTTCACTGATGCTCTCCAGTTCACATGAGAAAACAGCCCTCTCTTCATTGTTTGGAACATTTTGATGTTAAAAGGAATTGCAAATAATTCTGACTCCCTAACCCTCTACTCCCCATACTAATCCCAGGTTCACTGCACATCCACACAGCAATGGAGGACGACATAGACAAGGTCAAGTGGAAATCACTGGACCACTCTGCAGAGGTGAACTTGTTCCCATCCCCTGCAGCTTTGATGAACACACACACTAAGGGTTTCCCCCATGTCAGCTTGTCTCCCAAGGAAAGACTCTTACCAGTAGTTCATGCCATCCGTTTCTTTAACAATTTTCTTGGCACAGATAATTGCATCCGTGAGGTCATCAGTCATCAAGGCTATAAGAGAGAGCAGTAGAGGGTTAGCTGAGAATTTGCTGTTGGAGGAGGGGAAGCCCAATTCAGATTTTCTTCACTTTTCTCACTGCATTTTGGAGCAGGAGGGTTGGAAGAACTATGAGCTGTAACCTTTTTTGTTGTTGTTGTTGTTCTACTTCTTCACAAAGAAAGGATTGTTTTTGTTTCTAGGCCATCCACATGTTGAAGTTTAGGACTCTTTGACAGAGGAATAGACCAGCCCTGAAAGGCTTTTGGAAGTGTGTTTACAGAAAACACAATAGGAAAAAGTTTATGTCCTAAAGAAACATAAAAGCCGGACAGGACAGTAGTGTTTTCTTTACTCATGTTAATTTGGCATGTAAGATCTCCTTATAGTTAATGATTAAACTTCTGTTTATTGTAGCATTCTGTTTTGTGCATTAAACTTTTTTTTATACCCAAAGTATTTTTCACATGAAGAAAACTTTAAGCTTTATGTGTAACCTTTGCCTTTATTACTTTTTCTATGGCTTTCAAACATAACAAATCTTTCAACTGAAAATGTATTAATTCATATCACTTCACCAGAAGTGATGTCAAAATCCTTCTCAACACGAATATGACAGGAAAAGGCAAATAAACAAAAAAGCCCAACGTCATTTCTGTTTCAGGTTGCGTTCTCCAGAAGTAGATGTGGAGGTGAGTTTGGGGTGCAAGGTGTTTTTGTTAGGGATCCACACATGTAGAAGAATGGGTGGAAGCAGGAGTGGGCAGGGGAGACTGTAGCTGTGATCTGCAGAGGATATTCTGCTAGACCTGCACACAGGGAACAAGGCTCCCACTGGGGGTGAAGTGGGTTGCTAGTCTGGAGATGCCGGGCACAGGTCGGTGGGAAGGGTGGGTGCTGCAGGCCCAGGCTGTGCAACTCATGGAGAGTGTTTGTCAACGTTCCACTTTGTTCTACCATTTTGTTGCCCAAGTGAGATGTTTTGCAAATACCAAAACCCAAACAACAACAAGTGGCATGGAACCTTGAATTTCTTTAGGAAAATATGTTAAAGGGGTAGGGGGCGGGGGAATAACGAACCTGGTTCTGGGCTAAAATGTGGAAACACAGTGAAATCACCACAGTGGGGCAGCAAAGGGGCAGAAATGAGCCCAGGGAGCACGTATGTACAAGGACATGAGCCAACAGTGGCTTCTGCTCAGTGTTCAAATAGACAATTCTGTTCAGTCACACACGGATAAGGAGAGGGTTCTGTTGAATATCAAACATCATTCAAGGGAATCTTTAATTCTTCCCCATCCAACAACAGAAAACAACAAAAATCTACACAAAAAAGAACCAATTCTTTTTGGTGGAGTTCTACTGCAAAACCCCAAAATTTATATCTCCATGTCCTTTCTGAAGTGGCAACAGCCAACTCAGATACCAGGCTGGTAGGAGAAACAGAGATTAATATAGGTGGGCTATACTAGGTATAGAAGGCAATGACTGCTTTCTTAAAGTCTATTTTAATAAGGACTAAGTTATTGGAGGGAAACAAAAATGGCTATTATATTACTATATGCATGTGTGTGTGTATACATAGATATATTTATATCTCTCTATAAAAAATACTATGTCCAAATAATTTGGGGAAGGTTGACAGCAATTTGAGGCATATGGTCTGGTCTGGGATTGAAAAGAGGACTAGCTTCAGTAGTTGGGCACGAGGTGCGTGTATTTTGTACACATATGAGATGCCACCTACGTTGCACACACACCCCAATGCTAGCTTGTTTCCAGGTTTCCATGACGAATAGCCCTACTTCTGTAATCCATGGGACAGAATGACATTGTCCCTAATTATAGTCTCTCTGGCCTGAGGCTGGGGGAAGACAGTCATGGAGGGTGATTAGGATATAAAACCAACATCCTGTTTTCTATTTTAAAGCTTTCCCTAAAAATCCCAAGCTCTTTTTATGAGAAAACAGATATGAGTGATCCTTCACTTCTAACTATAAGCCATTTAACATTTTAATTTCTGAGAATCCACTGTTGTCTTGCAAATATACATTTAGCCCACATTTCAATAATTGTTTCATTGGACAATATTCAGTTAGTAAACTGCACATAAAGTCAAGCTTGGCCATGATGCACTAGAGATTTTCTCTCCTACTGTGACAGCTAGACAGCTAGACAATAGGGAATGCAGAATCTTTGAGGGATAGAAACCAGAAGAGGTGAGCCTTGGGACTGCTGTGACTTTCTGCCCAGAGGCACTTTCCAGACCACAAAGGTAGAATCCAGGCAGGCTTTGGCAATCTAAGTAGAGGAGACAAAGATCAGAGGCCCAAGACAGTTGGAATTTGTGGAGAGGGGTCCCTGTGAGGAAGGAGCCACCCAGGAGTGTGCCAGAACTCTGCAGAGAGAGACCTCTGAGTCTTTGACTGAAACATTCCATGAGAGTAATCAGAAAACTGCTACCAGGAACCTTAGCAATTGCAAGGCTCATGCGGGGAGATGTGATCTGTTACTGGCCAGAGGAGAGAGACTTTGCTGAGCCCTGGTTTACTCAAGAGATGCTATAGATAAATACCTTGATAGTAAGGCTGCACGAGCCCTCCCATAAAGACCAGAATGTCCCAGACCAGAATTAACTACTTGCCAAGATGAACTTCAATAATCCTTAAAGGAACACAGCATAATCCAGACACTCAACAATGTAATATACACGCAGTCTAGTATCCAGTAAAAAATTGATCAAATGTACAAAAAGGTATAAAAACATAATTCACAGGCCAGGAGAAAGACCTAGAAATGACAGAGATGATTGAATTAGATAAGAAACTTAAAACAGTGCTTATAAATATGTTTATTGATATCAAGGACTTATAGGAAAACATCAGTCAAATGAAAGAAATAATATAATTACCTGGCATTGAAAAAATATAATATCTGAAATGAAACATTCAATTGCTGAATTTAATAGATCAGGAACTGCACAAAAATGATCAGATATCTTGAACATAAAATGATTGAAAATAAAAACACAGAAATGGAAAAGGTCTGAAAAAAAAAGAAGAGTCTCGGTGACCAATGAAAATACAAAAATGTTCTAGCATATGTGTTATTAGACTCTTAGAAGGAGAAAGTTTAAACATTATTCACTCAGGGATCCGAAATTTTAGTGAATATCAAGCAAAATAAGCACGAAAAAATAGTCATTTGTGATCAAATTGCTAGATATTGTTGATGAAGAAATTGTAAAAGGGGATGGAGAAAAAGGACATGATGCACACAGGGAACTCAAGTGAGAAAATCACTGATTTTTCATAATAAACAAGTCAAGCAGAAGATAATGGACGTATTTAGTAAGCAGAGAGAAAAATATCTGTCAGCTTGAAAGTGAAAGTGAAGTCACTCAGTCGTGTCCATGGGCTGAAGCCTACCAGGCTCCTCCGTCTATGGGATTTTCCACGCAGTAATACTGGAGTGGGGTGCCATTTCCTTCTCCAATCTGTCAGCTTAGAGTTTTATATATGTAGAAAATATCTATTATAGAAGAAAATGCAATATAGACATTTTCAGACACACAAAAGCAGAAAGATGCTTCCTAGAAGAATTCTACTCCAGGAAATTGTTCAAGGATGTTCTTTAGGCTGAAAAGAAATAGCCCTTAACTGTGTGTCCAAATGAAGGCACCAAAGGTATAGAGAATGTTGTAATTGGTAAATGTGTGCGTGCTCAGTCGTATCTGACTCTTGTGACCCCATGGACTGCGGCACACCAGGATCCTCTGTTCATGGAATTTTCCAGGCAAGAATGCTGGAGTGGGTTACCATTTCCTTCTCCAGGGCATCTTCCCAACCCAGGGACAGAATCTGAGCCTCTTGCGTTGGCAGGTGGATTCTTTACCACTGAATCATCTGGAAAGCCCCCAAATGATAAATATTGTATGGTAAATATAAAGAGATCCTTCTCATCTGAACATTTTAATTAAAAGATAGTCATTAAAAGCAAAAATAATAAAAAACGTACTGTGTCTATACATGTTGTGAGGTGTACAGCATGCGTGTAATGTATGTAGAAATGCATACACCATGCTTCCCTGGTGGCTCAATGGTAAAGAATACGCCTGCCAATGCAAGAGACACGGGTTTAATCGCTGGTCTGGGAATATCCCACATGCTTTGGAGTAACCAAGCCCATGTGTCACAGCTACAGAACCTGTGTTCCAGAGCCCGGGGACCACAACTTCTGAGTAGACTACAACTACTGAACCCCATGAGCCCTAGAGCCCATGCTCCGAAACAAGAGAAGCCACCACAATGAGAAGCCTGAGCATAACTAGAGAGCAACCTTTGTTTGCTGCCACTAGAGAAAAAGACCACACAGCAACAAAGACCCAGCTCAGCCAAAAATAAATAAATAAAATTATTTTTAAAAAGCATTGTGAAGTGTA
Source organism: Tragelaphus eurycerus (assembly GCA_935064755.1). NCBI lineage: Eukaryota > Metazoa > Chordata > Mammalia > Artiodactyla > Bovidae > Tragelaphus > Tragelaphus eurycerus. The sequence goes on along the minus strand of CAKXYN010000186.1, from coordinate 287,972 downwards.
TAACATGTGGAAGTAAAAAGGATGACAACTTAGCACAGAAGACATGATGGGGAAAATTGAACCACAATAGTATAAAATTCTTACGCAGCAGATCCTTGAAAAACATTGGTTTGGATTTTTTTTTCAATGAATATATTGGAAACATTTTTTTTTGAGATTTGTGACAGTTTGAAAACACTTGTAAACCACATAACCTAGAAATATAAAAAATTAATAAATATGTCATAAATGCATAAAATATATGTAGGCACTCAGTTTAGTTCAGTCGCTCAGTTGTGTCCAATTCTTTGTGACCCCATGAACTGCAGCATGCCCAGGCTTCCATGTCCATCACCAACTTCCAGAGCTTGATCAGACTCATGTGCATTGAGTTGGTGATGCCATCCAAACATCTCATCCTCTGTTGTCCTCTTCTCTTGTGTAGGTACTAATCTATCCTTAATAGGCACAAGGTGAGTGATAATTTAATATAAAATTAACAATGTGTAATCCTTGGGCTTCCCTAGTGGCTCAGACAATAAAGAATCTGCCTTCAGTGCTGGAGACCTGGGTTCAATCCCTGGGTTGGGAAGATCCCCTGGAGAAGGTAACAGCTACTCACTCTAGTATCCTTGCCTGGAGAGTCCCATGGACAGAGAAGTCTGGAGAGCTACAGTCCATGGGGTCACAAAGAGTCAGACACAACTGAGCAACTTTCACTTTAGCTCCTTTCCTGTTTTATAACTTTGCCTTCAGAGAATTATATTACTATACAATATGGGTCTCTTTCATTTAAAAATGCAACAATGCTTCCAATACTTTCTTATGAATATGACTGCAATACTGCATGCTATAAAAATTTTCTAACCATTCATTAGAGTATAGGCTGGGCTATTGTGAAGCAATTGTATTGATGGCACTAGGCGATCATAACGTGATCATATTGCTGCTTCTTGGCTATTAATGCATGAATAATTATACCTATAAATATGAATTTCTTTTTCACATTATCTTTTCATTTTAGTAATGAAAAAATAGTAATAGTCCAGTGTTAGTAATATATATAACATCTACAATGTTTTGTATGATCTAAAACAAAATTGATGTGGGTACTGACAGATGATTCATCTTACAAACAGGTGATATAAGCTTACAGAATCAAAACATATGATAGAGTAAATGTATTTTCCCTTATCATTTTCTTAATAATGTTTTTTTCTCTAGCTTACTCTATTGTAAGAATACAGTATATAATACATATACAAAATATGTGTTAATCATCTGTTTATGCTGTTGGTAAGGGTTCTAGTCAATGGTAGGCTTTAGTAATACCTTGTTCAAGTGTCAACTTTATTATATGTGAAGTGGTATAATGTTATTTGGAGGTAGAAAGTGATGCATATTGTAAACCCTAGAAGATATGCTAAAAATAAAACAGAAATAAAGTTAATAAGGGCTTTCCTGGTGGCTCAGATGATAGAGAATCAATCTGCAATGCAGGAGACCTGGGTTTGATCCCTGGCTTGGGAAGATACCCTGGAGAAGGGAATGGCTACCCACACCAGAATTCTTGCCTGGGAAATCTCATGGACAGAGGGGCCTGGAGGGCTACAGTCCATGGGGTCACAAAGAGTCAGATACAACTGAGAGACTAATTAAGTATGCACACATATACTTAAAAAGCCAATGATAGAAATAAAATCGAATACTGGAAAATATTCAATTAATCCAAAAGTCAGGAAAAATAAGCCAAAAGTAGATGGATAGATGGAACAAATAGGAAAAAAATAACAACACAGTGGATTTTAAAGTAATCATATCAGCAATTACATTAAATGTCAGATCAGATCAGTCGCTCAGTTGTGTCCGACTCTTTGCTACCCATGAATCGCAGCACACCAGGCCTCCCTGTCCATCACCAACTCCCAGAGTTCACCCAGACTCACATCCATCGAGTCAGTGATGCCATCCAGCCATCTCATCCTCTGTCGTCCCCTTCTCCTCCTGCCCTCAATCCCTCCCAGCATCAGAGTCTTCTCCAGTGAGTCAACTCTTCGCATGAGGTGGCCAAAATACTGGAGTTTCAGCTTTAGCATCATTCCTTCCAAAGAAATCCCAGGGCTGATCTCCTTCAGAATGGACTGGTTGGATCTCCTTGCAGTCCAAGGGACTCTCAAGAGTCTTCTCCAACACCACAGTTCAAAAGCATCAATTCTTCAGCGCTCAGCCTTCTTCACAGTCCAGCTCTCACATCCATACATGACCACAGGAAAGACCATAGCCTTGACTAGGCGAAACTTTGTTGGCAAAGTAATGTCTCTGCTTTTGAATATGTGATCTAGGTTGGTCATAACTTTCCTTCCAAGGAGTAAGCGTCTTAATTTCATGGCTGCAGTCACCATCTGTAGTGATTTTGGAGTGCAGAAAAATAAAGGCTGACACTGTTTCCACTGTTTCCCCATCTATTTCCCATGAAGTGATGGGACCGGATGCCATGATCTTCGTTTTCTGAATGTTGAGCTTTAAGCCAACTTTTTCACTCTCCACTTTCACTTTCATCAAGAGGCTTTTGAGTTCCTCTTCACTTTCTGCCATAAAGGTGGTGTCATCTGCATATCTGAGGTTATTGATATTTCTCCCAGCAATCTTGATTCCAACTTGTGTTTCTTCCAGTCCAGCGTTTCTCATGATGTACTCTGCATATAAGTTAAATAAACAGGGTGACAATATACAGCCTTGACGTACTCCTTTTCCTATTTGGAACCAGTCTGTTGTTCCATGTCCAGTTCTAACTGTTGCTTCCTGACCTGCATACAAATTTCTCAAGAGGCAGATCAGGTGGTCTGGTATTCCCATCTCTTTCAGAATTTTCCACAGTTTATTGTGATCCACACAGTCAAAGGCTTTGGCATAGTCAAGAAAGCAGAAATAGATGCTTTTCTGGAACTCTCTTGCTTTTTCCATGATCCAGCAGATGTTGGCAATTTGATATCTGGTTCCTCTGCCTTTTCTAAAACCAGCTTGAACATCTGGAAGTTCACAGTTCACATATTGCTGAAGCCTGCCTTGGAGAATTTTGAGCATTACTTTACTAGAGTGTGAGATGAGTGCAATTGTGTGGTAGTTTGAGCATTCTTTGTCATTGCCTTTCTTTGAGATTGGAATGAAAATTGACCTTTTCCAGTCCTGTGGCCACTGCTGAGTTTTCCAAATTTGCTGGCATATTGAGTGCAGCACTTTCACAGCATCATCTTTCAGGATTTGGAATAGCTCCACTGGAATTCCATCACCTCCACTAGCTTTGTTCATAGTGATGCTTGCTAAGGCCCACTTGACTTCACATTCCAGGATGTCTGGCTCTAGGTGAGTGATCGCACCATCGTGATTATCTGGGTCATGAAGCTCTTTTTTATACAGTTCTCCTGTGTATTCTTGCCACCTCTTCTTAATATCTTCTGCTTCTGTTAGTCCATACCATTTCTGTCCTTTATTGAGCCCATCTTTGCTTGAAATGTTCCTTTGGTATCTCTGATTTTCTTGAAGAGATCCCTAGTCTTTCCCATTCTGTTGTTTTCCTCTATTTCTTTGCATTGATTGCTGAGGAAGGCTTTCTTATCTCTTCTTGCTATTCTTTGGACCTCTGCATTCAGATGTTTATATCTTTCCTTTTCTCCTTTGCTTTTCAGTTCTCTTCTTTTCACAGCTATTTGTAAGGCCTCCCCAGACAGCCATTTTGCTTTTTTGCATTTCTTTTCCATGGGGATGGTCTTGATCCCTGTCTCCTGTACAATGTCACTAACCTCATTCCATAGTTCATCAGGCAATCTAACTATCATCTAAATCAAAGCTCAGCACAAACTATGGCCCACAGACCCACCCTCCATTTTTGTACATAAAGTTTTATTAGAACACAAGGATGCCTATTCATTTCTACACTGTCTGTGCTACTTTTGTGCGGTATGACAAGTTGAATAATTACAAAAGAGACTATATGGCTCACAAAATGTAGAATATTTATTATCTATTCCTTTCAGAAAAAGTTCCCTGATCTAACCATTCCTGTGAAAAAGCAGAGATTGTTGGACAAATTCTAAAAGCAGCATTCAATTATATGCTGTCTATAAGAAATTCATTCTAAATTAAATATATCAAAGATATTAATAATAGTTTTTTTTTCATTTGAAGTTTTCATTTTGCTGTATAATCTCTGCTTTTAGCAAATTACTTTTATCTGGTTTTTGTTGTTGGTGATGGTCTCATTTTCTCATGCCAGTGACAGTCTATGAAGTCTAGTCATTGGCAGACTTCTAGTTAGCTGCACTTAAGAGAAGGATACTAAAAAAAAAAAAAAAAAAAGCTGATTAGGAGTCCAGTAGAGAGGTGGGGATTTTCAACTGTGCATCTCACTGAGGGAGATCTAGTTAGTTTGTTCACTGGGAAGCCCCCACTCAGAATCTAGTTTTCCTTTTCCTCTGTCTGGATTCCCCAGACTAGGGTCTTCTCTTCTGGAAAGACCAGGCTGGCTGCCATCATTCAGGGATCAGAGTGGAGGGAGGTGACTGGAAGTACAGGAAATTGACTCCCTCTTAGGATGGAGCTCTCACACTCAAAGGTTGGTGAGGTCCCTCAGTGAGAGAATTCCCACCTATTTTGTCCAAGAGACCTCCAGTAACTTTCCAGGGTTGGGAGAACAGTCAATAGATGAATGGAATCAGGAGATGAGTCAGCTGCTGTTTAACTGACTTTCTAATTAATCATACCGTTTTTAGCCTGCCTTCACCCCAGTTTCTGGAAGTAGCTGATGTTGCTGATTTCTGAGCTTTTTTGGGATCCTGTGGTTGCTTTTTGGCTTTCCCACGGTCAGTTTAGGATTCAGAATTCGCTAATTGCTAAATTACTCACCATTAGTCCTCTCACTTTCAGCTTCGAACAATACTTACACTCGGACCGCCATATTTAACTGGAAGACTCTAGTGGCAAGCTCATAAGGTATGCTAATGAGATTAAACAGGAAGGGAGAGGGTTTTAAAAAGTCCTATCTGTAGAAAAGTGAAGGTATTGAATGTTTTATCCTGGGAGATAAGATTTGGAGATGAGAAGTACCTCCTAATCATCATTTTCAAACATTTGATAAGTTGAAGGCAAAAGGAGAGGGGGGCAGCAGAAGATAAGATGGTTAGATAGCATCACCGACTCAATGGGCATGAATTTGAGCAAACTGCAGGAGATAGTGGAGGACAGAGGAAACTGGCATGCTACAGTCCATGGGGTCACAAAGAGATGGACAAAACTAAGCAACTGAACAACAACAATGTCTAAAATAGAGAAAATTGGTTTTTAATAAATCCAGAAGGAGAAACCAGCTTTAATGGGAGAATGCTATGAGGAGATGGATTTTGGCTCAACAAAAGAATGTTCTAAAATAAAGGCGGGCCAAAAATTGAGTGGTTGGCCTCAGGAGGTAGTGAGCATTCCACAGTAAAGTAGGGGCTACTGCTACCGCTAAGTCACTTCAGTCGTGTCCGACTCTGTGCGACCCCATAGATGGCAGCCCACCAGGCACCTCCGTCCCTGGGATTCTCCAGGCAAGAACACTGGAGTGGGTTGCCATTTCCTTCTCCAATGCATGAAAGTGAAAAGTGAAAGTGAAGTTGCTCAGTTGTGTCTGACTCTTAGTGACCCCATGGACTGCAGCCTACCAGGCTCCTCTGTCCATGGGATTTTCCAGGCAAGAGCACTGGAGTGGGGTGCCATTGGGACTACTAATTTATTAGGTAAATTAACACAGTGTGTGGTCGTTCATACATTCACACTTGGTTACTGAATTATCTTGTGCATGTCTATGAGAAATTAAAAGTTTATTTCCTGCTCTTAAGGAATTTGCTGGAGAATATTTTATGGCTCCCTGTCTTCACTCTTTTGACCTTCCCTCCATTGGTTTAGTCAGTGAATATTTCTTGAGCTCCAATGGCCAGGGAGCAGTTTAGGCATTGTGAATGCATCAGTGATTGAACTAGAATTCTTGCCCTCTTAGGGTTTGCCTTCTACAGATGAGCAAACAAGACCGTCACTTACCTTGCTTCATCTTTCTACTGCTGTCTCTTGCATGTTCTTCTCTATACTGCCAGCCATGACCATCTTTCGGGTCTGTTTATTTATCACCTCAACAATTGGAGGGGCAATTAAACTGTCTCTTCTTTAATTTCTCTCATATCCAGCTTGCATATTCATTTTTCTGAAGCAATGCCACTGACCCATTCTGAATTCCTAGTGCAGGCAGAAATCAGAGCACTTTCCTCAGCTTGGGTCCCAGGGCCCTTCGTGGTCAGGTAGTCATCAAACTTTCCAACCACATGTCCTGTTATGTCCTGTTATTTTATGCATGTTTTTGCTTTTTTGTTCTCCTTAACTGGAGTAACACTTCTCTATCGTTGAATTTCCAAATCTTATCTATCTTCCAAATATTAAATAAAATATCATGATGTCTATAAAACTTCCCATGGCTTTATTAATAACATCTCTTTCCTCTGAAGCTCACACCTGTTTACAGTCATTTATATAACTTTGTATAAGCACTCTTCCTTAACACCAGAATTCATGTCTGAAGAGTCCTGCTATGCTCAATTCTATGCCCACATATATTTCTTGAGTAATTAAAGAGAAAGACTTAGAAATAGATTCTAGCATCATTTCTACTGTTGAAGAAATGCTGTGTGAAGTGAATTTGTCTCATTCTGTATAAAAAAACATCAACTGCATCTTTTGAGTGGATTGCTTATGGAAAGCAGCTAGCAAACAGCTTTCTCCTTCTTAACGAATATATTTAACCTCTCTATGAATGGAAGGGTAGTCAGGTCATTTGTCCAGGCCCCTGTTTTTGCGGTAGGCTTCATAAAACCCACACTGGATGGAATAAGCCATCTTTGGACAAGTTGACCACAAGGTTGTGAGTGCCACTTTGGGGAACTCTTGAATAACTTATAATAATTTATTTACAGACCCACTTGCACATCTGAACTTCCAAATTTTGGTTAACGCAGAAGATGGGTAGATATTCCATGGTCAGCTTTCCTGTCTGTTCCTAAGGATGATATTTGTGGAATCAAAAGCCTACCTGAGCAGGCCACGTGACAGCGGTTTTTCTCTTGTAGTTTTGTACTTCTGCACCACGTGTCACTGTTTATCTGAAAGATGCCATAGTCGGTGCTTCCGTCCTCCAGTTGGGTCTGAGCCGTGGTGTTGTAGTGGCTCTCATAGTAGGCCATGCAGATCCCTAGAGGGGAAAAAAGCCAGGAGTGTCAGTAAAAGAAATTCATGGTTTCCTCCTACCTGCTCTTAGGGGAGAGTTCCCTTATACATATTACACCAATGCTTTGCTCCTGACATGCCCTGGGGAGTGTCAGTGCAGGTAGCACACCTGAGAGGCACAGGCTGGGCAGGGTGGCACACCTAGTCAGCGGCTGACCCTGGACCAGACTAAGTATCAGGTCTGCCCCTTGCAATGCCAGCAAGAGGGAGCTGTCTTCTCCTTCCCTTGCTGGTGTCAATCATACAGGACTCCAGGAGTGAGGAAAGGAGGGGCAGGGAGGGGGAGGGAAGCTCTGGAGAGCAGTTTCAGGGAGGACATGTGAATAGCCAGCAGCCGTCGCTGGTGGGGCAGAGCAAGGACAGGCTGGAAGCCAACAGAAGTGGGTATGGGAGGGGCCTTTGACATCTCAAGGAAGAGTTAAAGGGCAGGAAGAGAACAGGAAGGAAGAAATCTCACAGTTTCCAAGGCTAAAGCCTCGGTAATTGTCCAGGCTGGCCCTCGAAAATATTTTTGCCAGTTTACATCGAGTGTAGATTTTGGGCTCAATGACTGTGACCAGGCAGCCCATCAGGGCCAAAATACCAGCAGCCTTCATCCCCAGGCCTGTTGAAGGCAGAACCTGTCAAGAATAAGAGACCACATCAGACAACCCTGCTTGATTCCTAAGAAAGTTTCTCGCCAACAAGAATTTCTAAACCTGCCAGCCTGAATGTGTCCTGTCACTTGTAAACACTGAGAACCAGCATCAGAGAAAACCCAAGTGCCAACAGTACATAGTACAGGGAAGGAGTGATTGCAGGCTCTCTAAAACTTTCTACATGGTTGTGTGCGAGTGTTCAGTTACTTCAGTCATGTCCAACCCTGTGACCCCATGGACAGTAGCCCGCTAGGCTCCTCTGTCCAGGGGATTCTCCAGTCAAGAATACTGAAGTGGGTTGCCATGCCCTCTTCCAGGGGCTCTTACCAACCCAGGAATCAAACCCAAGTCTCTAGGTTTCCTGCACTGGCAGGCAGATTCTTTACCACTAGTGACACCTGGGAAGCCATTCTACATGCTGCTGCTGCTGCTGCTAAGTTGCTTCAGTCGTGTCCGACTCTGTGCGATCCCATAGACGGCTGTCCCTGGGATTCTCCAGGCAAGAATACTGGAGTGGGTTGCCATTTCCTTCTCCAATGCATGAACATGAAAAGTGAAAGTGAAGTCTCTCAGTCGTGTCTGACTCTTAGCGACCCCATGGACTGGAGCTTACCACGCTCCTCCGTCCATGGGATTTTCCAGGCAAGAGTACTGGGGTGGGGTGCCATTGCCTTCCCCGATATGCTACTTTCTAGTAAATGCTAAGCTCCTGGGACCTGGCAAGGAAGGGAATCAACCTTCCTTTACTGATGTCCAGAAAGAATCCACAAGGGGTGACACATTTCTCGGATTCCCCATTACCTCTATGACTAGAAATAAGCAGAGTACAATGAGGTAAGCATCACCTGTACACGTGGTATCAGACATCTTGGTTTCAACCAGAGATGGATATACATGGGTCTTCATAGACAACCTTAAGATTTATTGTTGGGAGTTTATTGAAGGGAGAAGATTTTTTTAGAAGACAGGAAATGTTTTATTTTTAAAAAACCTTTTTATTTTACATTGGAGTATAGCCATCTACCAGGCTTCCCTGGTGGCTCAGACAGTAAAGAATCCACCTGCAATGTGGGAGACCTGGGTTTTATCTCTGGGTTGGGAAGATTCCCTGGAGGAGGGCATGGCAACCCACTCCAGTATTCTTGCCTGGAGAATTTCATGGACAGAGAAGCCTGGCGGGCTCCAGTCCATGGTGTCACGAAGAGTCAGCCATGACTGAGCGGCTAAGCACAGCACATAGCTGATTAACAATATTGTGATAGTTTCAGGCGGACAGCAAAGGGACTCAGTGATACATATACATGTATCAGTTCTGAAGGTAGAATATTTAGCACCTTATCTTTCCTCTTTTTTTCCCCATAACTCATTATCTCCTTATTCTCTTGATACTTTTCCAAACATGGGAATGTTACTTCAAAAATATCAGTGTTATATTGCAAATGCAATATAATATTTTTCTGGGTTCTTCCATCACTGTTTCATGGGTCCCCCGAAAAGCTTGGTGTCAACGGCAAGCAAGAAGGGGACAAATGACGATGAGTCAAAAGAGGAGAAAGTGCTGGTGGTGGGAGGACATAAAGGGACTCCCACCTAATCATTTGAAAAGTATGTAGGATCAAAAGGTCCATGCTTTGCTGGCTACTGGTTTTCCAGAAGTGATTCTTCTTCCAAAGAAATCTGTCTTCCCCAAATAGGTCAACCTTGCTGAGATGAGGGTGCAGTGAAATCTCTGGTAACTGCTCCTGATTCTGAACCTGACTTTCATACATACTTTCATCCAGTATCATTTTCTTCACCTGCCTAGACATTTCTAGAGTTGTTCATTTCTCCTCATGGAGCTAAGTTTCCCAGTTGAGAGGAGAGGCTAAGAACAAGGCTGAATAATCAGCAAGGCCAGAGGGGAATCATTATGGGGGCTTTAAGATAACTGACCAATAAGGTGACTACATGTCAGATGGGGTGTCTAGATACATAATGGTGAGTAGCAAGGGTCAGTATAAAGGGTCTGCTTTTTTTAAGTAAAATTTTATTAGGACACAGCTATACCCATCTAGTAATATATTGTATATGGCTGCTTTTTACAGTTGACTGTTTTGTTGGAAATTGTATAGACCATAAAGTCTAAAATATTCAGTATCTGGACCTTTATAGCAAAGCCCCCTGATGTATAGCAGGGAACTATACCCTAGCACTGCGCCAGGCACCAAGAGGGAGACCAATGAGGTATATGACACAGAGTTTACAAATCCAGTTGGTTTCTATCCCTTATCTTTAGACTCTCACAGGTCTCAAGCAAATCAAAATAAAACAAAAGCCTACAGCACTGGTGGCCCCAAGTACAACATTCTACATCCTTCAAGCTGGGTGTTTCCATTGTTGATTCTTTGGGACAGATGGCTTCACTAGAGTGATTTTAGTCAGTCAGTCAGTTCAGTAGCTCAGTCGTGTCTGACTTTTTGCAACCCCATGAACTGCAGCATGCCAGGCCTCCCTGGCCATCACCAACTCCGAGAGTCTACCCAAACTCATGTCCATCAAGTCAGTGATGCCATCCAACCATCTCATCCTCTGTCATCCCCTTCTCCTCCTGCCTTCAATCTTTCCCATATCAGGGTCTTTTCAGATGAGTTAGCTCTTTGCATCAGGTGGCCAAAATTTTGGAGTTTCAGCTTCAACATCAGTCCTTCAATGAACACTCAGGACTGATTTCCTTTAGGATGGACTGGTTGGATCTCCTTGCAGTCCAAGGGACTCTCAAGACTCTTCTCCAACACCACAGTTCAAAAGCATCAATTCTTCGGCACTCAGCTTTCTTTATAGTCCAACTCTCACATCCATACATGACTACTGGAAAAACCATAGCCTTGACTAGACGGACCTTTGCTGACAAAGTAATGTCTCTGCTTTTGAATATGCTATCTAGGTTGGTCATAACTTTCCTTCCAAGGAGTAAGTGTCTTTTAATTTCATGGCTGCAGTCACCATCTGTAGTGATTTTGGAGCCCAGAAAAATAAAGTCTGACACTGTTTCCACTGTTTCCCCATCTATTTCCCATGAAGTGATGGGACCAGATGCCATGATCTTCATTTTCTGAATGTTGAGCTTTAAGCCAACTTTTCACTCTCCTCTTTCACATTCATCAAGACGCTCTTTAGTTCTTCTTCACTTTCTCCCATAAGGGTGATGTCATCTGCATATCTGAGGTTATTGATATTTCTTCTGGCAATCTTGATTCCAGCTTGTGCTTCATCCAGCTCAGCATTTCTGCGTATAAGTTAAATAAGCAGGGTGACAATATACAGCCTTGACGTATTCCTTTTCCTATTTGGAACCAGTCTAGAGTGATTTAAGTTCAGTTCAGTTCAGTTGCTCAGTTGTGTCTGACTCTTTGCAACCCCATGAATCGCAGCACGCCAGGCCTCCCTGTCCATCACCAACTCCTGGAGTCTGCTCAAACTCACGTCCATTGAGTCGGTGATGGCATCCAGCCATCTCATCCTCTGTCGTCCTCTTCTCCTCCTGCCCCCAATCCCTCCCAGCATCAGAGTCTTTTCCAATGAGTCGACTCTTTGCATGAGGTGGCCAGAGTACTGGAGTTTCAGCTCTAGTATCGTTCTTTCCAAAGAACACCCAGGACTGATCTCCTTTAGAATGGACTGGTTGAATCTCCTTGCAGTCCAAGGGACTCTCAAGAGTCTTCTCCAACACCACAGTTCAATTCAGCACTCAGCCTTCTTCACAGTCCAGCTCTCACATCCATACATGACTCCTGGAAAAACCATAGCCTTGACTAGACGGACCTTTGTTGGCAAAGTAATGTCTCTGCTTTTGAATATGCTATCTAGTTTGGTCATAACTTTCCTTCCAAGGAGTAAGTGTCTTTTAATTTCATGGCTGCAGTCACCATCTGTAGTGATTTTGAAGCCCAGAAAAATAAAGTCTGCCCCTGTTTCCACTGTTTCCCCATCTATTTGCCATGAAGTGATGGGACCAGATGCCATGATCTTCGTTTTCTGAATGTTGAGCTTTAAGCCAACTTTTTCACTCTCCACTTTCACTTTCATCAAGAGGCTTTTGAGTTCCTGTTCACTTTCTGCCTAAGGGTGGTGTCATCTGCATATCTGAGGTTATTGATATTCTCTGGAATCTTGATTCCAGCTTGTGCTTCTTAGATCTTATTAAAAGGATACCTGCCCCAGAGACATGTCTCAGGTGATTCTGGAGGAGAAACACCATTCTACTTACCTAATCAGTGATTAGGAGCTCACACAAGCTTCCCACATCCCACGAAGCCATTCTGATCCTGACCAGGCACAAGTGATCTTGGCCAAACTGAGGACCTTTCTGTAGAGCTTTAGAGAAAGAAGAATTCTTAGCTCTTTTGTTTCCAACTCTCAAGAGATTCTAGAATTTTATTTCTTGGGACTTATAACTACATTTAGGGACAGGCTACTTCTTTTTCTTCTTCTTCCTCACTTCTCAACTCCGCTGAGGAGCTTGTTTCTAAAATAACAGCCTCCAAACTTTATCATAAATCCCATCAGTAAAGAAAATTAAGTGTGTTTCCCCTGTAGGTATATATTGAATTATAAACCATACTTAAGTCCTTCTGTACTAATATGTTACATAAATTGTAAGCACTACCAAACTAGAATTTTAAAAAGGATGTGACAGACATGAAATTAACATTCAAAAGTTGTATTAACAATACAAAGTGTCTTTTCTCTAATTGAATTACTATTATTAATAAAATATTTTTAGTAAGGTCAGAATGATTGAATGATATTAATTAGCTTTGAAAACTTTGGTTTAGTGCTCTGTGGATCACTAATTAAAGGGCTAGTTTTAAGATCCATTTATTTCCATTTTCAGATTTAAAGGATATTTGAAATTAATTCTCATTATGATATGCAGATCTAAGGAAAAAAGCTCTTGTTGGTTGCACACAGTAATCATTACATTCTTTTCTTAAATTCTATATGCCAATTTATCAAAGATTTTTGTTGAAATTTACCTAATAAATATTTACTTTTCCAATTATGAATCTTTGCTTTTGCAACTTAATTAAAAATGAAAATTTAATTAGAATAGAGTTTTCTAGTTTTAATAAAGGGCTTTGAAGCCTACTGGATTTTTTTTTTTTCTTTTGGACATTTTTGAAAAATGCTGGGAAATAATAAGATTTTAGAAGTGTGCAGATATAATAAAATTTTTAATATCAAATCTCAAAATTCCAAAAGCATAATTAGGATAGTAAAAAATTCTGTTTCCCATTTTCAGAAGCACTAGTTTTCTCTCCCACTGACAACAGCTGATACAGCTGTATCTTCCAGAGATATGATACATAGACACACATATGTAAATAGAGTCTTTTATATACTTCTTAAACTATACCTGTACCTTATTTTTAAAGCCTGATAGTATATTTTATGGAGAGGACAATGGCAGCGCACTCCTGTGCTCTTGCCTGGAGGATCCCATGGACGGAAGAGCCTGGTAGGCTGCAGTCCATGGGGTTGCTAACAGTTGGACACGACTGAGCAATTTCACTTTCACTTTTCACTTTCATGCACTGGAGAAGGAAATGGCAACCAACTCCAGTGTTCTTCCCTGGAGAATTCCAGGGACAGGGGAGCCTGGTGGGTTGTCATCTATGGGCTCCCACAGAGTTGGACACGACTGAAGCAACTTAGCCACAGTAGAAGTATCTTTTAAGAATCTCTTTTTATGGCTGTGTTGCATTGCACTACGTGACATAGTATAACATATTTGGCCAACTGGATATTGATGCACATTTAAGTTGTTTCATTCTTGTCTTATAAGCATGTTACACTAAATAATCTCTGTCCATGGAATTCTCCAGGCAAGAATACTAGAGTGGGTAGCCATTCCCTTCTCCAGGGAATCTTTCTGACCCAGGAATCAAACCTGGGTCTCCAGCATTGCAGGCAGCTTCTTTACAGTCTGAGCCACCAGGAAAGCCCAAATAATCACATATATATATGATTATATATATATAATTATATATATAATTGCATTTCAAAATATGTGTAGGATAAATTCCTGTAACTGAAACTGCTGAGTCTTGGATTGTTTCATAGTTTTGCTAGATATTGCCAAATTGCCTTCCACATGGTCCTGTATCAGGAGATAAGATCCCTTCCCTTCTACCTGGCAGCAGCAGTTACTGAACTACATAGTCTTTGCCAATCTGAGAGGTAGGAAATGGCTTCTTAACATGGCTTCAATGTATGGCTATGTTTCCTTTCATATGTTTAGGATTCATCTGTGGATCTTTTTCTGGGATGAACTGTCTCTAATATGAAAAATATTACAGGTTTGTTCTTCAGATATCTTTTTCAAATTCATTTCAGAACTGGAGTAGGAAAAGTGCAAGATGAGCCTGGAGCATCTTGTTAGTGCTAAAAGTTAAGGAAATACTTAAAAGGAAAGAGAGAGAGGAACAGGGAGGGATTAATATATCAAACAGAGAGAGGAGCCAAATTGAAAGAACTCCCAATGGCCAATGCTGGAGTAACTTGAGTGACCAAATAAATAACTATAGGATTAGATTATAGCTCAGAGAATAAAATAAATATCTATAGTGCATATTGGTATAAATAAATGATTGAATAAATAAATATACAGAGAAAAGAAGCAAATCTTACAGAAGAATTCTAAATAATCTTTTTAGGTAGTGTCCCCTCTAGGAAACAGAGCTTAATTTTGAGTAGCAGCTGGTTCTAGTGACATGCTTCCAACAGAGAGTATGAAAGGGGGAAAAGGTGACTTTACAGCAGAGAAACCTGGTGGACCCCACTGTAGCCGGTGGTGAAAACTGAGCTCATCAATGCTTAGCCATGTTCTGTAGCCCTTAACGTGATGTAATGAGAAGAGCACCTCCCTCTCTGGTTTTCTCCCAGCATCCACAACCCCAGTCTAATTGTGAGAATGTAGCCAAACCCCAATGAAAGACGTGCTACAAAATACCTGACCAGAATTCTTTACATGTATCAACGTCATGAGAAATAGACGAGAAACTATTATAGACCAGAAGAGAGAAAGATACAATAACTCAATTTAATGTAGTGTCCTGGATTGGCTTCTGGAATCAGATCAGATCAGATCAGATCAGTCGCTCAGTCGTGTCCGACTCTTTGCGACCCCATGAACCGCAGCACGCCAGGCCTCCCTATCCATCACCAGCTCCCGGAGGTCACCCAGACTCACACCCATCAAGTCAGTGATGCCATCCAGCCATCTCATCCTCTGTCGTCCCTTTCTCCTCCTGCCCTCAATCCCTCCCAGCATCAGAGTCTTCTCCAATGAGTCAACTCTTCGCATGAGGTGGCCAAAATACTGGAGTTTCAGCTTTAGCATCATTCCTTCTAAAGAAATGCCAGGATTGATCTCCTTCAGAATGTACTGGTTGGATCGCCTTGCAGTCCAAGGGACTCTCAAGAATCTTCTCCAACACCACAGTTCAAAAGCATCAATTCTTCGGCGCTCAGCCTTCTTCACAGTCCAGCTCTCACATCCATACATGACCACAGGAAAGACCATAGCCTTGACTAGGCGAACCTTTGTTGGCAAAGTAATGTCTCTGCTTTTGAATGTGCTATCTAGGTTGGTCATAACTTTCCTCAATTTAATGTAGTGTCCTGGATTGGCTTCTGGAATAGAAAAGCATAATATTCATAAAACCCATGAAATCTGAATAGTGCCTGTAGTTAATGCATTGATTTCTCAATTTTGATGAATGTGCTATGGATATGTCTGTCACACGTTAGTGATAAGGACCTGGGTAAAGGGAATATGGAGATAAATACAAATTTAGTCTAAAATTGTTCTAAATAAACGAAACTAAAAGATTAACAAAATCTGCTAGTTTTCATACCTTTCATTCCAACCCCAAAGAAAGGCAATGCCAAAGAATGCTCAAACTACCGCACAATTGCACTCATCTCACACTCTAGTAAAGTAATGCTCAACATTCTCCAAGCCAGGCTTCAGCAATATCTGAACCATGAACTTCCTGATGTTCAAGCTAGTTTTAGAAAAGGCAGAGGAACCAGAGATCAAATTGCCAACATCTGCTGGATCATGGAAAAAGCAAGAGAGTTCCAGAAAAACATCTATTTCTGCTTTATAGACTATGCCAAAGCCTTTGAGTGTGTGGATCACAATAAACTGTGGAAAATTCTGAAAGAGATGGGAATACCAGACCACCTGATCTGCCTCTTGAGAAATCTGTATGCAGGTCAGGAAGCAACAGTTAGAACTGGACATGGACCAACAGACTGGTTCCAAATAGGAAAAGGAGTATGTCAAGGCTGTATATTGTCACCCTGTTTATTTAACTTATATGCAGAGTGCATCATGAGAAACGCTGGACTGGAAGAAACACAAGTTGGAATCAAGATTGCTGGGAGAAATATCAATAACCTCAGATATGCAGATGACACTACCCTTATGGTAGAAAGTGAAGAAGAACTCAAAAGCCTCTTGATGAAAGTGAAAGTGGAGAGTGAAAAAGTTGGCTTAAAGCTCAACATTCAGAAAACGAAGATCATGGCATCTGGTCCCATCACTACATGGGAAATAGATGGGGAAACAGTGGAAACAGTGTCAGCCTTTATTCTTCTGGGCTCCAAAATCACTACAGATGGTGACTGCAGTCATGAAATTAAAAGACGCTTGCTCCTTGGAAGGAAGGTTATGACCAACCTAGATAGCATATTCGAAAGCAAAGACATTACTTTGCCAACAAAGGTTAGTCTAATCAAGGCTATGGTTTTTTCAGGAGTCATGTATGGATGTGAGAGCTGGACTGTGAAGAAGGCTGAGTGCCGAAGAATTGATGCTTTTGAACTGTGGTGTTGGAGAAGAGTCTTGAGAGTCCCTTGGACTGCAAGGAGATCCAACCAGTCCATTCTGAAGGAGATCAGCCCTGGGATTTCTTTGGAAGGAATGATGCTAAAGCAGAAACTCCAGTACTTTGGTCACCTCATGCAAAGAGTCAACTCATTGGAAAAGACTCTGATGCTGGGAGGGATTGGGGGCAGGAGGAGAAGAGGATGACAGAGGATGAGATGGCTGGATGGCATCACTGACTCGATAGATGTGAATCTCAGTGAGCTCTGGGAGTTGGTGATGGACAGGGAGGCCTGGTGTGCTGCAATTCATGGGGTCGCAAAGAGTCGGACACGACTGAGCGACTGATCTGATCTGATCTGATAGCCACTTATACCAGAAAAGTTGAGCAAATCTGAAATACTTGTGTGATACTGTGTTTTATAATAAGAATATATATTTGGTCTTCATCCCTGCTTCTTGGGATGTCCTAAATAACAAGAGTGAGAAAGTTGTCTGATATTCACAACAAATTCCTTTCATCCACCCCTGAGTTTATATTAATGATATGACTTCTCAAAGCATCTAAGGATGGGGCTGGTTTCTAGGGAAACCAACCAGGTGATTAGAGGGTTGGAACTTTCAGTCCTAGCCTGCTAGCGCACCTTACCTACGGCTTCCAGTGGGGGTGAGGGGCTGAGTCCAGTCCTCACTGGCCAATGAGTTATCAACTATGCCTTTGTTATGAAGCCTCCAAAAGGACCCAAAAGGTGGGTCTTAGAAAGATTCAACATTGGTGAATCAGAACATATTCACCTGCTGGGGGGCTGGTACCTCCTGAACTCAACGTGGCCAGAAGCTCTGGTGTTCAGGACCCTTCCAGATCTGGCCCTGTGGATCTCTTCCTCTGACTCTTCATTCGTGTTCTGTAATACCTTTCTCAATAAACTAATGTATAGAAAGTAAACTGTTTTCTTGAGTTTTGTAAGCCACTATGAGCAAATAATCAGACCAGAGGAGGGGATTGTAGGAGCCTCCAATTTATATCCTGTTGGTAGGATGTAAAACAACAGCCTGAACTTGTGATTGACTGTCTTGTGGGATCAAGGCCTTACCTGTGGGATCTGATGCTGCTGTCTCCATGGAGACAGTGTCAAGATTGACTTACAATACAGGATGTTCACCCAGTGTCCACTGAGAACTGAAGAACTGCTTGGTGCTGTTGGGAAAACATACATGCTCAATGGACCTCTTTATGGTAAAATAAAGATGTTGTTGTTTAGTTGTTAAGTCATGTCCAACTCTTTTGCGACCCTATGGACTGTAGCCCACCAGGCTCCTCTGTCTAGAGCATTTCCCAAGCAAGACTACTGGAGTCAGTTGCCATTTCCTCCTCCAGGGGATCTTCCTGACCCAGGGATCAAACTTGTGTCTCCTGCATTGGTAAGCAGGTTCTTTACCACTAAGCCGCCAGGGAGGTCCAAAATAAAGAGGATTAATCTCTAAATCTGACAACACTTTTATCTGCTTTGCTCATGACAAAACCAGAAAACATGGCACAAAAGATTTTTGAGATGACTCTCCTCATTACAAATTATTATGAATATTCTATTATTTAAAGGCCTCATATTTATGAAATTAATCATAGTAACTAGTAAGGTAGTTAACCTAATATCATGGCATCCGGTCCCATCACTTCATGGGAAATAGATGGGGAAACAGTGGAAATAGTGTCAGCCTTTATTTTTCTGGACTCCAAAATCACTACAGATGGTGACTGCAGCCATGAAATTAAAAGACGCTTACTCCTTGGAAGGAAAGTTATGACCAACCTAGATAGCATATTCAAAAGCAGAGACATTACTTTGCCAACAAAGGTCTGTCTAGTCAAGGCTATGGTTTTTCAAGTGGTCATATATGGATGTGAGAGTTGGACTGTGAAGGAAGCTAAGCGCCGAAGAATTGATGCTTTTGAACTGTGGTGTTGGAGAAGACTCTTGAGAGTCCCTTGGACTGCAAGGAGATCCAACCAGTCCATTCTGAAGGAAATTAGCCCTGGGATTTCTTTGGAAGGAATGATACTAAAGCTGAAACTCCAGTATTTTGGCCACCTCATGCGAAGAGTTGACTCATTGGAGAAGACTCTGATGCTGGGAGGGATTGGGGGCAAGAGGAGAAGGGGATGACAGAGGATGAGATGGCTGGATGGCATCACTGACTCGATGGATGTGAGTCTGAGTGAACTCTGGGAGTAGGTGATGGACAGGGAGGCCTGGTGTGCTGCGATTCATGGGGTCGCAAAGAGTTGGACACGACTGAGCGACTGATCTGATCCTGAAATTACTTAATTATTTATAAAATGGGGCCACATTGGTGATAATCTGGGCCATCTAACTCACCATATATTACAAGTGGGTAGATGAAAGTGAAAGTGAAAATGAAAGCCACTCAGTTGTGTCTGACTCTTTGTGACCCCATGGACCCTTATACAGTCCATGGAATTCTCCAGGCCAGAAAACTGAAGTGGGTAGCCATTCTCTTCTCCAGGGGATCTTCCTGACCCAGGGATCAAACTCAGGTCTCCTGCATTGCAGGTGGATTCTTTACCAGCTGAGCCACAAGGGAAGCCCAAGTGAATGGATATATTCTTCTCAATCCAGTTATCTCGGGCATGTAAATAGGATAAAGGACTCAAGAACAATGTAGCTTGTGTGTGTGTGACGGGTGGCAACTGGCCCCTGGAATTGGAGAGGAGCCCATCTTTACAAAGGATGGACTTTGATCAAGATTCTAGGCTACCCTTATTTGAAATAATTAGGAAAAAGGATAAAACAATGAAAAAAAATGCCTTGGTTCATCAGATCAGATCAGTCGCTCAGTCGTGTCCGACTCTTTGCGACCCCATGAATCGCAGCACGCCAGGCCTTCCTGTCCATCACCAGCTCCCAGAGGTCACCCAGACTCACACCCATCAAGTCAGTGATGCCATCCAGCCATCTCATCCTCTGTCATATATATATATATATATATATATATATATATATATATATATATATATATATATATATATATATATATATATATATATATTTTTTTTTTACCATGTGAGTCTGTTTTTACAGTTTCACCTGTCATGTTTATGAATAGAAGAACCTGAAAAGTTAAGAGTGCAAGGTCTGGAATCAGACTGCCAGTGCCTGAATGTTTGCCTTTGCCGGCTATTATAGTTACTTTAACTTCTTTGTGCCTCAGTGGTCACATGTAAAATGGATCATCACAGCACTTTCTTCAACAGGGTAGCTACTTGGTAGACCAAATGGGGGTGATACCTGTAAGCTGTTGAAATAGCTCCTGATAAAGAGCTCAGCATATCCTGGTTACTATCATCATTCAGAGAGGTGACCACTATGATTCTTTTTATTATCATGGTGAAGAAAATTGAGTCTTAGGCAACAGCAGCAGGCAGGTTTGGTAGCTATTTTGATGAAGAAACACGAGACCTCTCTAAGGAAAGATTCATTCATCAGAAAGGTCTGGAGATAAGAGTTCTCAGTTCAAGGCACTGGGAGATCTGAAAATCTTTTGCAATTGATTGCAAAGTGGGCATATGCAGGCATACTTCTTTTTCTCCAAATGCATCAATTCTTTGGTGCTCAGCTGTCACATCCATACATGACTACTGGAAAAACCAGTGCCCTAAACACTCCCAAATCCTTCAGGCATGGTTCAGGATGGTAGGATAACATTGATTACTCCATGAAACACACACTAACACTTTGTAGCAGTTAGATGCTCTGGGAGTGTGTGTGTGTGTGTGTGTGTGTGTGTGTGTGTGTTAATGTCTAGCTCTTCCCCTCAAATTCCTGCTACCTTTTCCCCCGACAAATGTCCGCCTATTGGTAGACCTTTTTCTTTGCCATCATCTTTCCAAACCATCCCCATTTTCACCCTCAGATGTCAGCATGTTATGTTATCACCATTTATAATTTTTTTGAAGTCCAAGATAAATGCAGAGAGTACATGCACTGTGGCTGAACTCTCCTTCACTTTGTAGGAAAATGTCTGTGTGGCATGACTTTTTCCATCATTTAATCCAACTGTGCACTCTCAGAATACGAAAAATCAGATCCCTTGCAGGCTGACAACCGCTGGCTCCTGTCAATGGTAAAAAATAGTCGCTTCTGGGAGCCAGATGGCTGTGGCATGAGGTCCCAAACACACTAGTCTTGAGTGTGTGTGTCCCCCAAAGGCGGGCCCTGACTTTGCTGGAATCCCGATTATGTTGCCGCTTTTAAGTGGGAAGAAGTTTTATGGGAATAATACGGATTCCCTTGCTGTCATTTATTTATTGTATCTGAAGCTTGCAGTAATTTGTAAGCATGTGTTTAAAATTCCAGCTAACGTTTATCTCTGTTCTTGATGCTGGCAGTCTCTGATGGTGAGTGCTAAATTGTCTGGTGACCTTTCCAATGTATAATTTAGACTTGGGAAGAACCCCAGTAACAATCTGGATTCTTCAAGCTTACAAATGAAAGGCAAACTATTTATAGACAAATAATAAAACCAATCAAAATGAGATTTTTTTCAACCAAATAAACTTTAGAAACACCACAGTCTAGTATTGTCTTTGACCAATTAGAAAGATGAGGTTTGAAGCATATTCTTGCTACATTTTAAAATGTAGCACAACGTTTTGCTCCAAGTAAGCATTCAGTAAGTGCTTGCTGAATGAATCTTTGTGCTTAGTGAATTGCCATAAGAAAAAGTCTCTTGGTGCCTGGCAACTAGTTAGAGTTTAATAAGTACTGAGTTAATACAATATGTCTATGGCAATTTGAGGGCTTCCCAGGTGGCGCTGGTGGTAAAGAACTCTCCTGCCAATGCAGGAGACACAGGTTCAATCCCTGGGTCAGAAGATCCCCTGGAAGAGGGCATGGCAACCCACTTCAATATTCTTGCCTGGAGACTCCCATGGACAGAGGAGCCTGGAGAGCTATGGTTCATAAAGTCGCAAAGAGTCGGACACGACTGAAGTGACTTAGCACGCACGCACACATGGCAACTCAATGTAAAAACCAATCATAATAAACAACCATCTAATCCAGAGATATAAACCTCCACGAACCAGCTGATTTCACCAATGACAATTGGAGTCATCAGTCTGCTTTTGAGTTGCAATCATCTAGCAGAATTCTATGGGGAAGGCAATGGCACCCCACCCCAGTACTTTTGCCTGGAAAATCCCATGGACGGAGGATCCTGGTAGGCTCCAGTCCATGGGGTCGCTAAGAGTCGGACACTACTGAGCGACTTCACTTTCACTTTTCACTTTCATGCATTGGAGAAGGAAATGGCAACCCACTCCAGTGTTCTTGCCTGGAGAATCCCAGGGACAGGGGAGCCTGGTGAGCTTCTGTCTATGGGGTCGCACAGAGTTGGACACGGCTGAAGCGCCTTAGCAGCAGCAGCAGCAGCAGAATTCTAAGTGAGAATTATTTATTGAGTAACATTGATGTTGCCCAAAAGCCTTCATACAGTTAACTGGGGAGTATACCTCTGTTCCCAGTGACTGACCTTGATTAAGGGCACTCTGAACCCTTTAGAAATACTCATTTCTTTCACCATCTCCTAGAATCCTCTGCCTGCCCCTTCCTGCCAAGGCCTGAGTGCTCAGAAGGCTGTCTCCATCTCTCCTCGCCTCCATTCAGTAAACAGTGGTTTATCCTCTAATTCAATAAGGTACTGCCACCTGGCCATTTTGTCACTATAGCTACTCTAGTATATCCACAGCTCAGAATTTTACACTTTGCCTTCCCCATCTTAATGTTTTTTTCATTCATTAATTAATTTTAATTGGAGGCTAATTACTTTACAATATTGTGGTGGGTTTTGCGATACATTGACATAAATCAGCCATGGGTGTACATGTGTCCCCCATCTCGAACCCCCTCGTACCTGCCTCCCCATCTCATTCCTCTGGGTTGTTCCAGTGCACTGGCTTTGAGTACCCTGTTTCATGCATCAAACTTGGACTGGTGATCTTAATGTTTTTTTGATGAAAAGATAACACTGCTTGCAAATCTGGATGGATTTACATGGCAGAGTTTCCAACATGAATGAGGTTGCGTAAGAAAAGTCAAGGATCCAAGATTGCATGGAAATTCCACTTGCTGACCCAGATGTGGTAATAATATTTGATATGAGCTCAAGCAAGCATTCCACAGATGTTAAAAAATCATGGGCACTTCCAGGGGGTTATTATTTCTAATTTCATTTGGGGATTTGGGGAAACTCTTGATCCTTATATTTTTCCTTTGACTGGTAACCCAGTTTTTGGAGTATGAACCTCCTCTCTCTGGTTTCTGCACACACAAATTCACACATTTTCCTGGTTATTAACATCTCCACTAGCTAGCAGAAAAATGTAGACACAGGTCCATTTTGTTTTGAAGGAAGCTCTTGTAAAAGATTTCAAAGAAGAAGATGCTAAAATGATTGGCAAAATTGGGGCTGGGGTTTCTGTGGATTTAAACTAGTTATGCCTTTCTTGTGTCCTGCTAGAAAGAATAATCGATTTAATTTGGGTTTTGGAGTTGAGAGAGCAATAAATGGCTTTGGGATGATTAAGGATTCTTTGGGGAGATTAAATTGAACATTATTTGGGCCATGGGAGAATCTGGTCCTTTATGTGTTAAAGACACTCTCTTTGTAACTAATTACACACAAAAAATGAGCGTGTGTTTTTATCTATTAAAAATTATTAGAACTTAAATTTTTTCCCTTTTTAAAAAATACTGTAACCATTTTGCAAAACAATACTTCTCTCTCTTGATGGGTTTTGATGATGCAGGTTAGTTTCCTCCCAAAGAATTGTTTGGAAATGTACAATTTTTATGATTATGCATATCCATGTTCAGTATAAAGCAGAGGCTGCAGATAGTTGGACGTCAAGGATTTTGCAGTATTTGGAAAGCCTGAGCCTTTTAAAATGTAAGAATGTTTGGAAATGCAGAGTCTACTTGGCTTGGAAAATCCAAGGACTAAATTTGTACTTAGACATCTCTCCTCCACTTTCTGCAGTGGAGCACATGCGTATCCGCCAGAGAACTGGGCTGGCACCAGGCTCGGTTTCCATAACCTCAGGGCAAGGTGAGGAAGCGTGGCCTCTAAATCAGGCCCCAGACCGTGAAATGGAAAATCTAATCACCCCTGCCCCTGGGGGAAAAGATGCAGGGTGCACTGCATCACTGCCTTGAGGGAATAGTCCTCTCCTTGGGGACAGAGTCAAAGGGTGACTTTATTTCTGTCTAAAATGAGTTCATAAAATCATATGCAAGGAAGATGATGTGAAAATGGATCTTTTGTTCATCTTTGCATGTATCACAGGCCCAAGCATGGAGTTTTGTACCCTGTGGGTGTGCACTACATCTGGTTTTTGACTTGTATTATTAAAGATATGAAACATTGTAAAATGTCTTGTTTCTCAGATGCTACTAATAATCACAAAAAGATATGAGTTTGAAGTGATTGTCTGGCATTCAAATTTCTATTTGGGGGGGAAGTATATCAATATTAAAGTGGCTTAGTCTCATTCGAGGTCCTAGCTACATGATGTATATGTATAAATATAAAATGCATATAATATATAATATATCTGGCAGTATTGAACATATTACTTAATCCCCTGCTTGGAAACAAATGGCTTGGTGTCAGGAACTCTACTGAGAAACAATGTGGATATATTTTTTGCTTTAGTTTATAGCAGCCCTTGTCTTTGCAGGGAAAAAAAAAATTCTGTTATGGAATAGCTTTCTTTTATGAGCACCGGCAGGGTTTCTTGGAGAGAAGGCGATCTTAAGAGTTTTTAAGGGCTGAGGTTCCAAGAGTCTTAAGTAAGGGCCGGGAGCTTTGTCAGAGCTCACTGCTTCCTTTGCCTCGTAAAACTGCTATCTCCATCCATCTCTGTTTATTTTTCTCCTGCTTTTTAATTTGCCTAATGGACTTCAGCTGAAGACTTTCCTCAGCGTCTTAGGAAAGTCAAGTCTAATAAAGCCCTGAGGACTTTAGCTGGCTGAGTTCAGCACTTTTGGACGATTTTGTCTGACTTTCATCTTTGCTGCTGCCGAGTGGATGGCTGTGGAGCACCCTAGACCCAGCCTGGAGGACCGGGAGCCTGGGAAGCTGACACTGGATGAGTCATTCTTCTCTCCCCTGGAGGGCCTCTGGTTGGCTGGTCTCCGCAGGGCAGGGTCTGCCTCTTCCGGCCCCCTCCCCCTCCCTTCCCTATTCCTCCCCTCATCCTCCCCTCCTCCCCCTCCCACTCACCCCTTCTCCCCTCTTCTCTCTCCCCTTCCCATCTTCCCCCTTATGGCTCAGCTGGTAAAGAATCCACGTGCAACACGGAAGACCTGGGCTCAACCCCTGGGTTGGGAAGATCCCCTGGAGAAGGGAACAGCTACCCACTCCAGTATTCTGGCCAGGAGAATTCCATGGACTGTGACAGTCCATGGGGTCACAAAGAGTTGGACATGACTGAGTGACTTTCACCAAATAGTCCTCACCATTTACTGAAGTCTTGGGCTCCTGTCAATCATCTTGTTACCATCCAGAGAATCAGGAGCACAGAGAAATGGCCTATTTCCAGGAATATTGTTTTCCATAGAAGCATAAAGTCATTTTATTTCAGATTTTTCCCTCCAGATGCTTTATCATAATACACATTTCTGGGAGAACTCATTATTTGAAATACAGGAGTTGATGGATGGTATCCCTCCGGGCGAAAATACGAGGAGCTTGATGGATGGTATGGACCTCTCAACTTTCATTTTGCCCCCCGCAAAAGGGGGGGGGGGGGCGACAAGACTACAAGCATAGCATAGCATAGCATACCCTCAATTTCATTTCTATCACCTTTTCATGCTATCTGGAGAAGGCAATGGCACCCCACTCCAGTACTCTTGCCTGGAAAATCCCATGGATGGAGGAGCCTGGTGGGCTGCAGTCCATGGGGTCGTTAACAGTCGGACACGACTGAGTGACTTCACTTTCACTTTTTCGCTTTCATGCATTGGAGAAGGAAATGGCAACCCACTCCAGTTTTCTTGCCTGGAGAATCCCATGGGCAGGAGAGCCTGGTGGGCTGACGTCTATGGGGTCACGCAGAGTCGGACACGACTGAAGTAACTTAGCAGTAGCAGTAGCAGCAGAGAGGAGACTCAGAAAACTGACCACCATATTTGTGATAGGGGCTTCCCAGGTGGCGCTAGGGGTCAAGAACCTACCTGCCAACACAGGGGACATAAGAGATATGGGTTCGATCGCCGGGTGGAGAAGATCCTCTGGAGGAGGGCATGGGAACTTACTCAAGTATTCTTGCCTGGAAAACCCCATGGACAGAGGAGCCTGGAGGGGTTATACTCCATAGGGTTGCAAAGAGTCAGACACAACTGAAGAGACTTAGCACACAAGCATATTGGTGATAAATGCTGGTAGAAAAGTGTTAAGATCCTATTTACCCTGTTGAGTCAGATGTCTCCAAGACTGGCGATGTTGTTGTTGAGTTGCTAAGTCATGTCTGACTCTTTGTGACGCAGAGTATGGGTTCTAGAGTGTGTGGGCTCAGAGGTTGTGGCACATGGGCTTAGTTGCCCCGGGCATGTGGGATCTTACTGGATCAGGGATCGATCCAGTTCTCACTGGTCTTATTTTCCTCCTAAATAATCCTAGTTCACTGGTTTTGTTTTCCTTCTAAATAAAATAACTGCATTTTAAAATGAGGCTTCTGTGGCTGAGCCTTGAAGGAAGGCCAGTACTGAGAACCACAGGCCCCCAGCAGAAGCAGCATGGACGAGGCTTTGAATACAAAAGAACCCACGTCACTGCATACAGAAGGAAGTCGACTCAGTAGGCTGCTGTGACATTTCTTAAAGACCCGCCTTGCTGACCAAAGTTTTCTTCATCATAACTGGAAAGCAGCCAAAATATTCTTTTTAGCTGAAAAGTGAGCAGTGTGTGAAACATTTGGAAGCAGTGATTAGCACACTTAAAGGGCCCAGCATGTAAGGATGGAGATTCTCTTGGATGTGAAGGACCTGGATGGGAGGGATGGACAATTGGTATCAACCCCCAGTGCCACAGTGGAGCATCTCCAGTTTCCAGAGTCAAAGCAGAATTGTTGTGTCTGATGAAAATGTGCCAACCAGAGATTCCTGGTGAGTGGGGAGAAAGATGTTCTGTGCCAGGAAGTTTCCATCTGCTCCTAATGTATATCCTCTCCTGATGTAACTTGTACTAGCTTTTTAGGAAGATAAATAAGGAAGGAAGCTTAAATAAGGAAGGAAGCTCTGTAAAAAATTATCCCTAGGAAGTTTTATGGCTGAAAGGACATATCCATGGAGTCATTAGATTCTGTGTAATCAGAGACCATGCTGTATGTATGTTACAGAATCTGTGTGTGGGGGCGGGGGTTGGGCTGGGTGTCACTCAGTTGTGTCCAGACTGTTTGCGACCCCATGGACTGTAACCCACCAGGCTCCTCTATCCATAGAATTTTCCAGGCAAAAATACTGGAGTGGGTAGCCATTCCCTTTTCCAGGGGATCTTCCCAACTGGGACACTGAACTCTGGTCTCCTGCGTTGCAGGCAGATTCTTTCCCATCTAAGCCACCTGCTGCTGCTGCTGCTAAGTCACTTCAGTCGTGTCCGACTCTGTGTGACCCCATAGACGGCAGCCCACCAGGCTCCCCCATCCCTGGGATTCTTCAGGCAAGAACACTGGAGTGGGTTGCCATTTCCTTCTCCAATGCATGAAAGTGAAAAGTGAAAGTGAAGTCACTCAGTCGTGTCTGACTCCTAGCCACCCCATGGACTGTAACCCACCAGGCTCCTCTATCCACAGAATTCTCCAGGCAAAAATACTGGAGTGGGTAGCCATTCCCTTTTCCAGGGCATCTTCCCAACCAGGACACTGAACTCTGGTCTCCTGCATTGCAGGCAGATTCTTTACCATCTAAGCCATCAAGGAAGCCCTATCTTTTAGAAAGTTCTAGAAAATTCTTAGAGTCTGTTACGACTCAAGAGGCTTTATATGGCATTTTTTTAAAAACTCAGTAAAGAGACCTTTAAGCCCTGTTTCTCCTTATTCTTTCAGCTGAATCTAAGACTTCTATTTCACTTTGTGAAAAAACACAAAACTTTATTTTCTGGGAACCTGCTAATAACATCATTGTATCTGACAGGAGTGGAAAGCCACTTCGGTGGGAAATCTGTGAGTTTCTTGTTTTCTCAGTGTTTCTGAGGAAGGACTTTGTGGTGTTCCCAGGCAGAAAGTCACGATTTGCATTTTGGAAATAGAAACAAAACAAGGACGGGAATGGAGCTGGGTCCCAGGATGAGGGAACAAAACAAGACACACACACACTTGTTGCAATCATTTATGCTGCTTTGAAAACTGGTGAGTAGGAGCCACAGATGCTGCTCCCACCGTTGTGTTGTGGATATGAATCCCCTGCACAAGCTCCCCACTGCTGGTTGCTTTAAAGAGAGCGGGACAAGTCACTAGTCTTATCCTTGCCGCTTTGGATACCCTTTGAACATGTTTTTCCAATAAAACTTTGCCATGCAACTTGCTGGGTCAATAGCAGAGCAGAAAGAAACATTGCAGCAAAGCAAACAGCCAAGACTCCAGATTGCCTCAGAGGCAAAGCAAGGTGAGGGCTTCGTTCTAATTAGACTATTTGCACTCCCTACACACGTCACTTGTTTTTCTTAATTTGCTGAAATTTGCACCTTTGTCCCCTTGTGTTTCTCAGTGTTCTCCCAGTATGACTGAAATGTGTTTCCAATGAATGTAAATCACTTGTTTTCAGGTCCGAAGATAAGGAGAGGAAGATAACCATTCCCGCCTGGGTTGGAAAAATTTTAGGTGCTTTTCACAAACCGGGGGACTTCCCTAGTAGTCCAGTGGCTAAGACCCTGCATTCCCAATGCCAATGGCCTTGTTCGATTCCTGGTCAGGGAAATAGACCCCACATGCCACAACTAAGACCCCACACTGCCAAACAAATAAAAACATAAAAAAAAAAAAAAACCATGTGTCCTTAAATTTCCTGGCATTTCAGCCTATGATGTGATCACAGCAGGATCCTCTCAGGCTGTGCAAGGAAATCAAAATGACCCCTGGCCTAGGTGGCTGGTCCTAGCTGTGCAGAGTCCTGGGTGTCCCCTTGAGAGAGAACGCTGCTCACTGCACACTGTTGACCTTTCTCTCTGTCTCTGCCTGTGTTTTAGACACAGGTAGACACACATCACATCTTTTACATGTCCATACACTTATATGTAACATACATGTATTGAATATGCATGCATGCTAAATCGCTTCAGTTTCGTCCGACTCTTTGAGGTCCTATGAACTGTATGTAGCCTGCCAGGGTCCTCTGTCCATGGGATTGTCCAGGCAAGAATACTGGAGTGGGTTTCTGTGCTCTTCTCCAGGGGATCTTCCCAAACTAGGGATCAAACCCACATCTCTTATGTCTTCTGCATTGGCAGGCAAGTTCTTTACCACTAGCACCACCTGGGAAGCCCTGTATTGACTACATATGGGCTTTATTTCTCCGCAATCCTCTTGTGCAAGCTGTGTGACTAGGTGGACGAGTCCTGATGGGGCTCTTGGACACACATGTGTCCACTTAGAATCGTTAGGATGCTCATCACTGCTCTATGCTTCACGCACCAGGGCAGGATAACCCTGCAAACTTTCAAGGCATTCTAACCTGCCATGGAATTTTTATGTCTTTATAAATTTCTTTGTTTATTTTTGGCTGAGCTGGGTATTTGTTGCTGTGCGTGGGCTTTCTCTAGTTGTGTTGAATGGGGGCTACTCTTTGTTGTGGTACACGGTCTCCTCATTTCGGTGGCTTCTCTTGCTGCAGAGCACAGGCTCTAGAGTGTGTGGGCTGAGTAGTTGTGGCACTCAGGCTTAGTTGTCCCACAGCATGTGGGATCTTACCGGATCAGGGATCGAACCCATGTCCTCTGCATTGGAAGGCGGATTCTTAACCAGTGAATCACCAGGGAATCCCCAAATTTTTATTTTTGAAGACAGCACTCTCAACTTTATTTCCTCGGCTTTTCTAGATCAGATAAAAACCTGAACAAACACGCAAATGAAAAAACACCACCTCCCCAACCCCAAAGTCACCCTGACACAACTTGATCTGTCCCAGATGTAAGGAGTGAATACAAGACCCTGCTCACAGCCGTGGAGGTGAGTGGGGGACATGATAGCACATGGGAGGGGGCTGGGGTTCCAGGAACAAACCTGTGGATCCAGGTGCAGAAACAGGTGGGGGTTTCTATATGAGTTTCTAGCTAGGTATTTTTTCAGATATGTAAGAGGAGATTATGAACAAGATTAGCACTTCTTGGTGGAGAAGGCCATGGCAACCCACTCTAGTACTCTTGCCTGGGAAATCCCATGGACGGAGGAGCCTGGTAGGCTACAGTCCATGGGGTCACAAGGAGTCAGACACGACAGAGTGACTTCACTTTCACTTTTCACTTTCATGCACTGGAGAAGGAAATGGCAACCCACTCCAGTATTCTTGCCTGGAGAATCCCAGAGACAGCGGAGCCTGGTGGGTTGCCATCTATGGGGTCGCACAGAGTCGGGCACAACTGACATGACTTAGCAGCAGCAGCAGCATTTCTTGGTGGTCCTTCTCATGTCTTCCATTGATAAGAGTAATGATGAGTTGACACAGGGAGGGAGCAAACTGTGAAGGAGCACCTGTGTATGGCTCTGAGTTGTGGCATCCTTCTTCTTAAGAAGGATCCACTGTCACTGGGGAGTGTGACAAGGTGACCAGGCACTCTCCAGCCCTCCAGTTTCCTGGGGGCCAGGGTCATGCCTTAACCATCTTTGTGTGTGACATTATATCCCTGAACAGTGGATGCTCACAGGATGACCACTCAGGGCCTACTTCTTGGAGGGGCTCCCCTTTTCCCCAGACAGCAGGTCAGCACAGATGGGTACCATCTGGACTTGGTTTCTAGAGCAGCACCATCTGCAGATGGGTACCATCTGGACTTGGTTTCTAGAGCAGACTGTGGGTCTCAGGGCTCCTCCAGGAGGGGAGTGAGACTGCATTCCACCACGCATCCCAAAGAGCCTCCTTGGGAGGTGTGATGATGCAAATAGGGAAAGGGTCATTTTGTCATGACACTTTCTGTAAAGTTTGCCTTTGACCTTCAGGAACTGTCCTGGCCCCCATCATCCTTGAGACCAATCCCCATGTCTTAGAACATGAAACCTGACTAGAGGTGGCACAGGAAAGCTTTGCTCTCAGATTTCTGCCATGTTTTCTCAATCTGGGATTCACTTGTCTGTCTCCTGCTGAAAATATTCCTTTGGGAAGGAAGATAAGCACACCTACCTGTTCACCATAGCTCATTATCACTTTCTCAAGCACATCAAGGGAGCATAGAGGATGGGTGCAGGGCAAATCCAATGGGGTTCTTGCAGAGTGGAGGGCAGAGAGAGAAGGATGGAGAAAAGGAAGGGTGGGATTCCTGGGCTTGTGTGGGGAGCCAGCAGCAGTGGGAGCAGCAGGTGGACCCTAGGGAGGGCAAAGGCTATTTGGGCAAAGAAAGTCATGAACTTGGCCCCTACAGTGTGGCCTGGAGGGGATGGCACAGGCCAAATGCAGCTAAGTTACACACCTTTGAAGACTACACGAGAGTGTGGGCCACAGGAAGGAAGGTGTACACACTCATTGTCAACAAAGTGGAGTGCCCGCCTGGAGAACAGAGGGGTTATTAGCCGCCATTTATCTCTTTCCTAATTATAAGTCATATGTTTAATGCAATGGGCTTCCCTGGTGGCTCAGCAGTAAAGAATCCACCTGCAATGAAGGAGACGTGGGTTTGATGCTTGGATTGGGAAAATCCCCTGGAGAAGGAAATGGCAACCCACTCCAGTATTCTTGCCTGGGAAATTCCATGGACAGAGGAACCTGGTGGTTTAGAGTCTGTGGGGTCGAAAAGAGTCAGACATGACTTAGCAATTAAACAACAAAAACAATTTAATGGAAAAGGAATGAAAAAATAGAATCAAAAAGAAAAGGGATATGTATGTGTTCAAAGCAAAAAGAAAAAAAAAAACCACTAGTACATTTCTTTCACACATTAATTCATTTAACACATTTTAAAAGTTTTTAGCAAAACACTAATATGTGGCATCCTAAAGGAAATCAATCCTAGGTGTTCATTGGAAGGACTGATGCTAAAGCTGAAACTCCAGTACTTTGGCCACCTCATGCGAAGAGTTGACTCATTGGAAAAGACTCTGATGCTGGGAGGGATTGGGGGCAGGAGGAGAAGGGGCCAACAGAGGATGAGATGGCTGGATGGCATCACTGACTTGATGGATTGAGTCTGAGTGAACCCTGGGAGTTGGTGATGGACAGGGAGGCCTGGCGTGCTGCGATTCTTGGGGTTGCAAAGAGTCAGACATGGCTGAGCGACTAAACTGAACTGCACTGAATATGTGGCAGGCTCTGTAGTAGGACCTGGGGATGAAATAACAAACACCTCTGTGGTCTCAGCCTTCACGGACAGAAAGTGATCATTTACTATATATTCTGTGTTGTAGTGCTTTTTAGACTTATTATATAGCATCTTATATCAATGAATATTCTTCTATAATCTGTTTGAAAACAGCATCCTTATCATTTCACTTAATGGGCTTATAATTATTCATTAACCAAACTTGTAGTTAGACTGCTAAGGTTTTTTTACTCTTCCATTCTTATTTGACAATATAATGTTAAACATTCTTGAATTTACATTTTATATTTATATTTTTTATGTTGTTGGTTTGATACCAGAATTGGTCATTCTTTTTTAATTGAAGTATACTTGACTTACAACATTATATCAACTTCAGGTATAAACCATAGCATAAAACAGAAGACATATTTTTATAGCTTATGTACCATACAAAATTATTAACCAGAATTGGTCATTCTAAGGGCTTTTGTGGATGTTTAATAAAAGATTATTTATCCAAACAACTCAGACATGACAGTTTATGAATTAGTGATATTTCTAGAATTCAACATCATATTCCAAATAGCACACTTATTGAAAAATAAAATAAAAATATTATTCTGCCACACATCTTCTGAACACCTACTCTTTCTTTTCCTTTTCTTTATGTATTGAGGGACTAGATGTATATTACATGTTTGTGTCATGCTTTCTAATAGTTGTCATCCTCTCAATCGGCTAGGAATGTGTTTTCTATCAAGTAAAAGAGAAGCAGGTTTATGTTACCTTAGACAGATGAGGTTTAGTTTTTCTTATACAAACAGGAGACTGTGGCTGCTGAGGGCTCTGTGTCTAGGCTAAAAAGTCTTTGTTAATCCTCTTGACTTTCTATCAGTCACTAAATGGCTGCCCTAGATGCAGGCATCTGTCTTCACTCCAGATGGAGGAAGCAAAGAAGTTGGCAATCTCTTCTTTTTTTTTCTTAGCATCCTATGCACAAACTTTACTTTTTAACAGCTTTATTGATGTATCATGGATAGACAAAGAATTGCATACATTCAATGTGTACACTTTAATGGGTTTGGACATACGGGAATGCCCATGATACCATCACCATAATCAAGGTAATAGACAACTCCAGCACTTCCCAGAGTTTCCTTGGGTCGCTTTGTTTTGGTTTTGTGGTAAGGACGTTTAATATGTGTTCTGCTCACTTATTTTTTTTGTTTGTTTTATGAAGCACACAACATGGTATTGTTAACTGCAGGAACTGTGCTAAGCCACAGATCTCTGAACTCACACATCAAGCACACTTGAAACAAAGAAAACCTGCAGTGGAAATCTATGCATTACCTGGCAAAGGCTGATGAAACCTCTTCTTACAGCTCTTTGTACGGATTCACATCACATGGGCACCCGTATCCATAGGTGATGAAAGTGAGTATTGAGCTTTTTCCATTTTTAGGGTTAGAATGAATAAAGGAGAAGAGGTTCACAAAGGAGAGTGGGACAGTCAGCCCATTGCATCTGCCGTACACACACCCTGACTGTGTTATGTCTTCGTTTATGGATTTCTTACTCATCTCCTTCACCTTTTGTCCTCTCTCTCTTTCTCTGTGATGTAGAGAAGTTTTGTTTTACATCGGTTGGTCTTCTCCCCTTATGACTTCTACTTCTTTTTTTTTAAATTGAAGTATAGTTGATTTACAATGTGTTAATTTCTGCTATAGAGCAAAGTGACTCAGTTATTCATATATATATATTAATATATGTGTGTATAGATAAATATATATATACACACACACACACACACACACACACCTTTTTTACATTCTTGTCCATTATGGTTTATCACAGGATTTTGAATATAGTTCACTGTACTATGTAGTAGGGTCTTGATGTTCCTCCGTCTTACACATAGAAGTTTACATCTGCTAACCCCAACCTCCCAATCCATCCCTCCCCTAAACCCTTCTCCCCCTGGGCAATCACCGGTCTGTTCTCTATGTCTATGAGTTTGTTTCTGCTTTGTAGATAGGTTCATTTGTATTGTATTTTAGACTCCATGTATAAGTGATATCATAAAGTATTTGTCTTTCTCTTTCTGACTTACTTCACTTGGGATAATATTCTCTAGTTGCATCCATGTTGCTGCAGATGGCGTTATTTGGTTCTATTTGATGACTGAGTAGTATTCCATTGTATATGGACACCACATCTTCTTTATCCATTCTTCTGTTGATGGATATTTGGGTTGTTTCCATGTCTTGGCTACTGTGAATAGTGCTGCTGTGAACATCAGGATTCATAGATCTTTCTGAATTATAGTTTTGTCTGGATATATGCCCAGAAATGGGATTGCAGGATCATATGGTAATTCTATTTTTAGTTTTCTGAGGAACTGCCCACCGTACTGTATTCCATAGTGGCTGCATGAACTTACATTCTCATCAACAGTGTAGGAGGGTTCTCTTTTCTCCACACTTTCTCCAGCATTTGCTATTTATAGGCTTTCTGAGTTTCTATTTCTTGTATCATGCTTAGGAAATCCTTCCCTTCTCAAAAAAAAAAAACAACTGCATGAATGTCACTAACATTGTCTTATTTTATAATTTTATGTTCAATACTTCTCTTTTTAATCCATTTGGAATAAGCCAGGAGGCAAATCTCTTAACATGTACAATATCCTTGTACAACTTAGTGATAATCTATGTGTCCCTGATAAAATGGACACACTACCACACTACCTCCGTCATATACTATTAAACTTTGGCATCTGTTTCTAGACATTCTATTCTCAGTCTGCTGATTTCTTTGTCCACCCTGGTGCTAGTGCACATATGTTTAATTACCGTAGCTCTATAATCTGTTATATTGCCTGGCACTGTAAGTCTGCTCATTTGTCTTCTGAAATTCTTTATTGGATTTTCTCATCTGTTTAGTGTTTCTCAAGTTTGAATTATGGTCAGCTTAGTTAAGTTCCCCCTGAGTAGCCTGGGAACCTTGGAGAGTGGTCTGCTCCCATGGCCTTGGGTGCTGTAGGCTAAGGAACTGTTCTTGGATGCTCCTCCAATTGAGTATTTTTACAAAGTTGACCCTTGAGGTGAAATTGGTGGACTGTTTCCAGGGAAGATTGACCTGGAGATTCACGAACGCCTCTAGGAAGCGTGGATGGATAGTTTCCCTCAACACAAACTGAGCTTTCCCCAGAAGAGGATTCATTCATTCATTCATTTTTCTCCTAAAAATTATAAGATACCTGACTCTACAGGCTCACAGAGAGCATGACCAGGACAACACAGTTGCTAGGAGACGTAAACTGATGTCTGCAGTGGTCAGCACTCCCCTCAGTGGATTTTTTGCTTGAACTGAATCTATTTTTAGTACAGGATGATGGGTATTTATAGCCCCGTTTTTTCAATGATCAGACACCCCATACCAGGTATGTGGTTCAGACCATAGTGAAGCTGCCCGAGGAGGTGCCACACACCCCCAGGCGGGACAAGTTTCCTCTTAATGACATATTCCTGGTGACTGCCCAGCTCATTCCAGCATCGTGAGCCATGTGTCAAATTCCTGGGCTTGACACATGTAAAGAGATAATTCACATGATCCCTGCTTGTTTTTGACTGTTTTTTTTTTTTTTTTTTTTTAATGCAGTAAAACTTTACAGTACGACCGGCATGACTCAATGTTGGTTTTGGATTTCAAAATATTGAGGTTAGATGTGCTAATGATTTGCTCTGGAGCTACTTTTACAAGGCGAGCAAGGGACCTGGGACCGGCATGTCTGAGAAAGGCCTGCAGTGTGTCCCAGGGCTGCCCTCTTCCACCGGGCACAGCCACGTCTGCAGTCCTTGAACCGGAGTCCATGGCTGGCAGACTTAGGAGCCATGCGTGATGTAACAGTCGCCATCCCCACACGATTCCACCCCTCCTTGCCCTGTCATTGCCGCACAGTTGACAGAGGTGGAGGAGGCATCTTTTTAGAAAAAGCCATTGGATGGAGTGGAGTTCTCCACAAATCTCTGAGTCTCTTTCCCAGGCCCTTCACACATGAGCTATCTCAGCCCAGCTCCAGCTCCCTCTTTTATTATCTCATTCACCCGAATGGCAGGCAAGGTCAAAAAGACTGACCTTGGTTGCTAGAAAATAATCTCCTTGTTTTGACAAGAAAAGTCTTGGCTTCTCTGCAAGTTTCATTTTCTACAAATGTTGCAGCATTTATCTTCCAGAGAAAGACTATTAACAGATGCCCAGAGTCCACCTTATCTCTTAAGCGAATCGTGTTATTTATGGAGAAGATTGTGTGGCAAGTCTGGACCCTGCCGTTGAATTCTCCTTTCTTTCTTTCTCTTTCTTTTATAAATATAAAGAGAGAGGACTGTTTCAGACCCATAAGAGTATTTACTCAACCTGCTAACCAGTTGGTGTAAGGCAAGACAGTTCACATCAACGTTAATGAAAGATACTTGTTTGAAACTCTCACCAAAACAAAAACAAAAACAAAAAAACCCTCTGCTCACTAACTTGAGGCTTCCTTCAGCCTCTTCATCTGAAAACTAACTTACACAGTCATCCCCAGTATCCATGCAGAGTTGGTTCTAGAACCCCTGCAGATACCAAAATCCATGGATGCTCTAGTCCCTTGTATCAAATGCTGTATTATTTATTGCATCGAAACTTATTTACTTTATAGTCTTTGGAGCAGAGAAAGGTTTATTGCAGGGCCTAGGAAAGAAAAAGGGTGGCTCGCACTCAAAAACCCCAAACTCCTTCTCTTATATATTTAATCTTTTGATGACTTATAATACCTAATACAATGCAAATGCTATGTAAACAGTGATAAACATAGCACCGATACTATGAAATAGTTGCCAGCAAGAGACAAGTTCAAGTTTTGCTTTTTGGAACTTTCTGAATTATTTTGGTTGAAAGTTGTGGATAAGAAGGGCCGACTGTCCTCATTCCAACTGATCCCCTTTGGAGCCTAGCCGTGGGGTGAGGGAGGGACAGGTAAGGGAGGTGGTCTGAGGCTATCTGCCTGCATACCTCCCAGTGACTGATGTGGAAAGTCTGGCAACAACAACAACAAAAAGGACTTGAGCTACAAGTATCCCTGATTTTTTTCGTTTTTTCTTTTCCTTTTATGATTTTTTTTTTTTTTGATGTGGAACAATTTTTAGTCTTTATTCAATTTGTTATAGCATTGCTTCTGTTTTCTGTTTTGGTTTTTCGGCCAGGAGGCAGGTGAGACCTTAGCCCCCAACCAGGGATCGAATCCGCAGCCCCCTGCATCAGAAAGCAAATTTCTGTTGTTGTTGTTTAGTATTTACTTACTGACTGCGCTGGGTCTTCATTGCTGCTTGGACTTTCTCTGGTTTCGGTGAGAGGAGGCTACTCTCTAGTTGTGCTGTGCAGGCTTCTCATGGTGATGACCTCTCTTGCTACAGAGCACAGGCTCTAGTGTGCACGAACTCAACTGCCCCGCAGCACGTGGGATCTTCCCGGACCAGGGATCGAATGGATGTTCCTTGCATTGCAAGGTGAATTCTTAACCACTGGACCACCAGGGAAGCCCAGAAGGCAAAGTTTTAACCACTGGACCACCAGGGACATCCCCTGAAATCTTCCCTTTAATTGAAAATTTAAAGACTCACCCAACTCCTCCTAGTTTGATTCAGCATATCCACAAAATCTTGTCTAGTCTGGACTTCAAGGAGCAAGCTCTGACCTTCCCAGCAGGGACTCTAGCACACTAAACACAACTCTGCATCCTACCCTGCCCCCACTGTCTGAGTTCTCCTGCTCTGATTGCCCCCATCTCCCTGGAAGCGAGAACCGGTGAAGGAAGCAAGGTCTGTGATAATGGCCAGAACCTGACTCTTAAGCCATTACTGTCAGTGTCTGAGGAAGGAAGTGAGGGTCTTTGACAGGGTCGCTAATGGAATGCGCCTTAAATGAGGTGTCTTGGATCGAGGCTTCCCTGAATGACAGAGGTGGGCATCTCCTCTTCATGACTCCAAATTCTCACCTCGAAAATGCAGTCACTTTTGTCTCTCTGGACTGCTTAAAGATACTTGTGAAAAGTTAAGATCTGCCTCTTTAAAGCTGTGCTGTGATTCGTCTGTCTCTTTAAGAGAGAAGCAAATACCTGTTGAAATGCCTGATTTGGAGAAGTTTGGATTTCAACTTATTTATTGCCCAGTGACGTTTTTCTTTGCTATATATACTTCCTCAGATAAAACAATATTGCTCTTGCCTACCACACCAGATGTCCTAATGTTGGGTTCAGAAATTATGGGCAGTATGTAAACACGGCATGTTTTCCTCTGTGTGTGTGTGTGTGTGTGTGTGTGTGTACACTGTTTAGATCACAAATGGTTCTGACCAATATCCAGAAACGCAATTGCACTGTGGACACAATAATAGAACAGAATTCATCTACTTATCCAGAGCATAAGACAGCACAGTGACCGTCATTAACAAAAGATGCTGACTGTTTCTGAGTGTTTCCAACTATGCCAGCATTTTAGATGGCCTGGGAGTACCTATTCCTATTTGGGTAGTAAAGTCCCCATGTCTGAGAGCTTGCCTAGTCTGAGCCTGAGTTAGAGCGTGAGCTTTCAGTCTATGTGAAAGAGATGAGAAATGCAAACTCTTGGGCTGGTGACCTTGCAGACCAGGCTGGAGAAGGCATTGCCCAGTATCCTTGTGCTCCTGCCGCTGCAGGCTGCTCCCTGGGGCTGTGATGCTATCAGCATTCTTGGCAGAGTCCGTCTAAGTGACGGATGATTCATGAGCTGTAACTACAACGATCCTTGACAAAAAACAGTGGGCTGTGAAAGTTGGGAGGTTGTGGGAGGAGAGGGCAAAGGGGGCTCATGTTATCTCTAAAAATATCTCTCCATAAAATGTTGAAAGAAGTTCCTTTCTAACTATCTGTATGCATGCTTTTCTGGGACAATGCTTTTTTTTTTTTTTTAACCATAGGCAAGTTTTGCAGAGAAGTTTGTGGCAGGAAGAAGGCAATGGATCCCCACTCCAGTACTCTTGCCTGGAAAATCCCATGGATGGAGGAGCCTGGTAGGCTGCAGTCCATGGGGTCGCTAAGAGTCGGACACGACTGAGCACCTTCACTTCACTTGTGGCAGGAAAAGGAGAATTTAGGTCTTTTTATTGTCCATGTTTTCTTTGGTAGTTCAGGAGCTGGTGTATCAAAGTGTACACGTACAATTCAAACAACAGGGTTGGAAAGTGTGTAAGAAAAGGAGAGAAAAGTTTGCTTTGAAGAAATTCGTTGTCAGGCTCTCCTGTTGCTGGCCTGGGCAGGGTGCAATTTGTTCCAGCACAGAGTTGTTTTCTGTGTCATCAGATTGAAGCACGCTTCACTGCTCTAGGTGTTCTGCGAAACCCAACCTGGCTATATGTAACTGCCAACATGAGCGATCACATTAGCCTTTTAATATGTACTTTTGTCCACAAAACCACTGCTGTAAAAGCCCTCGCATTAAGAACAGGCTGTAAATAATCTGCTGGCTGAGCATTGACTCTCCTGTAATTTCTCCCCGAGCCATAGCCTCGCTGCTTAGCAGCACAGGACGTGAGGTCACCCAAGGTTTGGCCTCAGCAATGTCTGTTTCAGATGACAACTCCAGGTGACTTCATACACACCAGCCCAAATTCCATGCCTTCTCTGGACTCCTGGATCTGGGTCAGCTCTTTGCAATGTGAGCACGTCAGTTTTTCCCTCCTTTCCTCCTGGAGCAGCCCTAAAACTTTGCAGCCATTCCAGTAATTGCACCCCACCCCCATCCCATAAGCAGAGGGGCCAGGGCAGAGCCTGGGTGATGGACCATGTGCCAGCTCCTTTTGGGCACGGGCACAACTGGGAACAAGATTCTGACTGCCTGCATCCAGGGTGGACCCTGTCACTGTCCAGGGAATCTTGCCGAGAACAGAAGAGAGCCCGAAACGGGGGTATTCGCATGATCTTTGAATGGAGAAGCCATCTGCCTCCTGCAACAGCAGGACGGGCTGACAACCCCCCAAGGAAATTTCAGATTCCCTTTCAGGATGGAAAAACCCAAGCATCACTTGAGCTCATCTCTGTTGTCTTTTAATCATCTGCCAGATCAATAAACTACTTCTCGAGACTGGGTTTTCCAAGACAGTGTCTGGTATAGATTCTTTGCCTGGTAGAAAGTATGTTGGCTGAAACAGGTCCAGACTTACAGCAGGCTATCCAGGCCAGCTGACCGAGGTGCTGGACCAGGCTTCCAACTTGCTACTGCCCCAGAGGGTTCACATGTAAAACAAGAGGCAGCTCAGATGCTGCCACCAACCACAGTGGCGATGCTCAGCGCCCCCAGGTGGCCTTCCGGGAAGGCGGCTCCCTTTGGGATGGGTGAGGATGGAGTCAGGTTCAGCCACCTTCTTCCCCATGGTGGCAGCACTTTTCCTACTTAACCGTTGCCCTAATCCTGAGAAATACACAGGCTATCTGGAGAGGCCATTCCCCGAAACCCTTCAGGCAGGATGTTGTAATCCACAAAATGAGGAGAATTATACCTGCCTCAGTCTCTCAGGATGGGTGCATAAATCAGGTGCTACACAAGCCTTCATTTAGGGATGTGGAAGATGTCACAGCCACCAGGAGAACCTCAGCCTCACAAGCCTTTTGGGAAGAGCCACTTGAAGGGTCTGTGCTCAGCCAACAAGCATGGAGGGGAATCTCACCCCATTCACTTGTCTTAGAATATACTTCTCCCAATTTCTAAACACCCAGGCTCCTTCACTAGATCTGAGCACCCTTCTGGAATTCCATTTGTTTAATCAGCACCTTAATTAGTTCTTAATTCTCTAATAATGGTGACAGCCAAGACTGTCTTTAGCAGCAGCAAATCCTGCAAGAGTTATCGCGTTTGCTGAAAATCCAACCTATAAACATGACTAGACCATAAAATAAGCATTGCTAAGACCCATCAAGCTCTTATTTTCTCAAGATGAAGATTTTGATATTAGGTTTGTGTCAATAACTTTTTACATCATTCTTCTGGAAGCTCTTCTAGTCTCCCCACTGTGTTGACTCCTGAAGGATGCTCTTGGTTCATTTCCACTGGGAAATCGGCTCTAATTTTCTGCCACCACAACTTGGTTCTCTCAGCTCACTTGTCAATGAGCTATTAGTTCTTAGAGTCAGAAACAGGAGAGAAACACTTTTGAAAGATAAGGGGAGAGCAGTGCACAAAAGCCATCATGGTGAATGTTGCTTTGGTTACCAAAAACAAAAATTTCAGCCTAGAGAGGTCCAGCACATGCTCAGCATGTACAGGTAAGTTCTGCTGGGTGTCAGGATGTAGTGGGCAGAGCACTGGGCTTGGGTTCTAAGATACAGGTGGTCTCATTTTTTTGTGAGATGCACACCAAACACTTTGGGATAAAATGATGGGATGTCTGTGAAATTTCTTCAGCAAAACAAAAATAGACAAAGCAAACCAGAAAAATACTGACAATGACTAAAGCTAGGTGAATGCGCCCAGGGATTATGACCCATTCTCTCTGCTCTTCTTATGTTTGAAATTTTCAATCATTAAAAAAAGGAAAACCAAATGCTTGGATTTCCATTTTGATGTTGACATTTATCAGCTGAATCACCGAGGCAGTCACTGGACCTCTTGGCTTCCTTAGCTGTAAAATCAGGGATTCACTTTCATCATTGCTTTGAGGAATAGTGAAGTAATGCATAAAAATCCCTTGTCAACCCTAAAGTACTACACAAATGTCAGTTTTTCACTGATTAAAGTAGAAGATAAATCAATCAGATGCTGGCTCAGACTGCCAAGAAGTGGCTGAATTTCCCCTAACACAGCTCTACTTGCTAATCCTCATCCCAGCTCCTCCCAGATGGTTTTCTAATTGGAACTTGGTGCGGGTTCCTGCCCCCAGAGGCAGGTTTGGACCTTTCCTAGGGGCGTGGTGACCTGGAGTTTATTCCTGGGATCCATTCAGTGGTGTAACTGGGGCAGAAGAAAGGGCTGGGGAGAAAGCTTAGTTGCTGCTGGCTGGCAGCAGGACAGCGGTGCTCTTTCATTTTACTGTTGATTTCAGGCCATCTGATGCTTGCAACTGGCTCTCCATTTCAGCCTGGACCACAAAATCTCAAGAATAGGAGTGATCACCAAGCCCCCTTGTCACCTCCTCTCTGGGAGACTGAAGCTGATGGCAGGTTATGACAGCACCCTGGAGTCAGAGCTTCTGGCTTGGTTGTGCTAGGGAGTGAGTGAGGATGTGAGGTCTCCCTCACAGCCTGTCCACCCTGGGCAGGTGAGGCTGGAATCCCTAATCCATACAACTAAGCCATTAATATTAATACCTGACTTCTAGGATGGCTGCATGAATCAAGCAAGATCCTGACACACGTTGTTTACGGTGTGGTAAGTGTCACAGCACACAGACAAGTCTCAGCCTCGGGCATCTTTCTGAAAGCCACGTGAAGGGCTCCTCAGCAGGAGGGAGTAAGAAAGGGACACGTTCCCCACTCGCTCCCCTGACAGCACCCTCTCCCAATAAAACCTGGGCATCCATCTGACTGTGTCCCTCTTCAGCATCTGCCTTCCCTTCTTTCCACCCTCCTACTGAAAACTGCTTTTAACCAACTCCCCATCTGAAATAGGTCTCTAGGCTTCATTTTCCCTTTTCCTGGGGGCACTTTGATTTTATTGGGACCACAAATTAAGCCCCCAAATGAGATGATTTTTTCAAACCTGTAGGACACATGGGAGTGGGGGCAGGAGGATCTGGCATGGAGCTTGAGGCAGGGCATCCAGCATGAGCTGGGATGTGCTAACTGGATGCTGCACACAGGGGGTCCTGGACACAAGCTGGGCTGACCCTGAAGACACTTTGCATTTTTCTTGCCTTTCTGGATCCTTACTCAGCTCCAAAGTGATGTCCATGCTGCGTTCATCTCTTTATCTTTTAAAGTCCAAGACTGAAGGGATTTTTACTGATTAAACCTCACGATAGCTACAGACAGACCCTCACAGAAGCCACCACGAAGTGACTTTTCTAATGAATTAGAAAATAATCAGAAATAATTAGAGCAGGGGATTGAATATTCATGTTCCTGAGACTATCTCTCATGGAAGGTGTCCCACGCTGGCGTTTCAGAGACAGGTTCCCTTTTGTGACAGGCTTCCTCTGCTGACCTATTTGGGGTTGTGCATTTGGAATCCAGGGTTCCCACCTACGTCAATGGAAATCTTGTGGGCAGAGGGAGGGCGGGCGTCCAGCATACCCACACCGGGCTGGAGTCCCCAAACAGCTGGGTGGGGCCAAGAGCTTTGCTCCCAGAAAGAGATGTTATTGTCTGAGACCTCGGAATCCTGCCCTTTAGTGAGAGTGGCTAGAGCTTTCTTACTCAATTTTCAAATGAACAGTAAATTTGTTTAAAGATACAAAAACTTGAAACATAAATATTTATGTCTCAAAGACATTTGTCACAATTTCTAGGCCTCTGGAAGGGCCAGCAATTGCTAGCCGAGGGGGTGTCCCTTGCCCGAACCTTCATGGGGGTCTGCAGGTTGATTTGTGAAAAGTGTGAAGAAGGAGGAGAAGGTGGTGCTCTGCTCTGTACTGGAGAGTCACCTGTGTTTTGAGTTGAATGTCTCTGAGACTTACATGCGTGTGTGCTTAGATGCTTCAGTCGTGTTTGACTCTGTACAACCCTATGGACTGTAGCCCGTCAGGGTCCTCTGTCCATGAGATTCTCCAGGCAGAAATATTGGAGTGGGTTTCTATGCCCTCCTCCAGGGGATCTTCCTGACCAAGGGATCGAACCCGCATCTCTTAGATCTCCTGTGTTGACAGGCAGATTCTTTACCACTTTACC
This sequence comes from Tragelaphus eurycerus, assembly GCA_935064755.1. NCBI lineage: Eukaryota > Metazoa > Chordata > Mammalia > Artiodactyla > Bovidae > Tragelaphus > Tragelaphus eurycerus. Next base: position 243,751 of record CAKXYN010000186.1, on the reverse strand, counting down.
ACTAGCGCCACCTGGGAAGCCCCTCTGAGACATATGTGCACATAAATATAGAAAATACACATCTGAGGAAGAGATCTGTCACTGATGGCCAGGTTTTCAACATTGCTTCCTTGCATTTTTCCCATTGCAGGTCTGGTCTCCATGGGGAGCTGGAATGCAGTGGACATCTTTCCCAGAAGCCGTGATGTCTGAGATAAGAGGACAGCATTTCAGCTGAACTTCTCTTTGCCTCCTGTACAGTGTCCTTATTTGCCTCTTAAAACAAAACAAAACAAAACAATGCATCCTTTATTTGAAATGTGGTTTATTAAATGCACTCAATTTCTTCATGCATCTCTCTCCCCTGGGACTCAGAGAAACTGAAATGTCCCTCATCTTCAGCCTCCCAGCTTTAGTTAAATGGGCTTTTTCCTGAACATAAAGGGCAAGATAAAATGGAGAATACTTATTTCTGGGCAAATATGTTGGAGGAGATGCTCCATCCTATATACCTTGTATTTTGGGAACACGTGTCATCTTTGTCTTCTTTAAATGTGGGACCAACTGTCTCCCATTGTGTCTTCAAAGGCTCCTGATAAGTCTCAGACTTAAATCCCACATTATTATAGGTTCTAGGGATGGGGTTTCTGTGAGAGGGTATTGTGCCCTGGTGAGATGATCTGTTTGGGAAAGATGATCTGAGATCTCTTCCTGTGAGCATCCTGTGGGATTCTACCTGGATCTTTTATTGCACTGAGCACATGCTACCCATGATGCTGTAACTGACTGTGGACATCTCCCTTCTCCAAGATGATGAGCCTCTAAAAGTAGAGGCATATCAAGCTAACCTTTGCTTTTCCCTGCAGCACATTTCCCAGTTTTTGTCTTATAGCTTAGTCCAGAGAAATGCTTTTTGACAGAAAAAGCAGACCATAGCCATGGGTTTTTAAGGTCAAACCATTTTACGTTGTTGTGGTTGTTCAGTCGCTCAGTCATGTCTGACTCTTTGCAACCCCATGGACTGCAGCATGCCAGCCTTCCCTATCCTTCACTATCTCCTGGAGATTGCTCAAACTCATGTCCATTGAGTCACTGTTGCCATCCAACCATCTTGTCCTCTGTCATCAGGGTCTTTTCTAGTGAGTCAGCTCTTCACATCAGGTGGTCAAAGTATTGGAGCTTTAGCTTCAGCATCAATCCTTCCAATGAATGTTCAGGATTGGTGTCCTTTAGGATTAACTGGTTTGAACTCCTTGGAGTTCAAGGGACTCTCTAGAGTCTTCTCCAACACCACAGCTCAAAAGCATCAATTCTTCAGCCCTCAGCCTTTTTCATGATCAACTCTCACATCCATATAAGACTACTGAAAAAAAAAAATACAACTCTGCAGATATTGTTGTGGGATTCTTCAGCCACCTATGACATTTTTTGGTCTTCAGAAGTTAAACAACACAATGTATAGAGAGAAACAGAAATGAAAAACATTAGAAATTGCTTCAGTCAGGATTTGAATATATTTGCTGAAAAGACAGATGAGAAAAGCAGAAGAGAAAAATGGTTTTGGAACAGTTGATCTACCAGTAATGAGGGAAGCAGACCTCATATGCTGTCCTATGAAAAAATAGTAAGATATGTACCAGAAGGTCCATAGCAGATTTGTTTACAATAGCCCCAAACTGGAAACACCTAGAACATCCATAACCAATAAAATATAAATAAAATTATGGTATATTCACACAACAGAATAGTGTTCAACACAATAGAGCAAGTATTGATACACAAAACAGCACAGAGACAAAATGCTGAGTGAGAGAAACCAGACCTGAAAAGTGTGTAGCCTGTGCAGAGAAACTTCCAGAAGATTCAAGAACAGTCAAAATGTTTGTTTGGTGGTAGATGTCAGGAAAGGTGGGGGAGGGCAGTGTAATTGGGGAGGGGCCATAATGGCTCCTCTAGGGTGCTAGAAATGTTCCATGTTCTGATCTGGGTGATGTTCATATATGGTGAGATTCATCAAACGCTTACATTTAAGATTTATGCAATACATACGTTTCTGCACTTTATTTTGTATATGTACAGAAAAGCTAATGTTTTTTAAACAAAGGAAAAAAAGCACTGCTCTTTATTGAGTGCTTACTATGTGCCAGGTAAAGCGTTAAGCACGTGAGGCTTTAAAAATATTAAGCAATTTGCCACAAGTCACAGGTTCTGTGAGAAAATCTTGACTCAGACCCAAACTCTAAACTCCAAACCTCTGTGCTCTGCGGTCCCCGGTCTCCGGCCTCAGGGCTAATCCTTGCTTGGCTGGGACTTGGCCTTTGGGCCAGCGGGTCCTCCAAGCAGACCAGGTGGGCCAGGGAAGCGGCAGCCGTTTTGCCCCAAGTTGTCTATGTATTAACAATAAACCTCTGTTGCAGCATTAACAGGGCTGTTAAAACATTTCCTTTGCTGTTGGCCAAGTCAAGGCCCTGCCAAGTGGCGGGGACAGTGGCCTGACTGTTGAAGGAGAAACAGTGAATGGAATTTGCAAGAAGGTGGGGAGGGAAAAACAGAACATGCATTCTTTGAGGGATTTCTTCATGTTTGAAGTTCATTCTGGCCTGGTGCTCTCTAGGGGAAAGAAAACCTCACTCAAATGAGGTTTCAGAATGCATTTCTCCTCCATCTGCTGTTCTCTCCATTTGTCTTAATTCTCTTAGCTTCATTTGTTAGAGTTCTAAAGTTGAACTTACAGACCTGAAGAGTTATTAACATTTAGTGAATGGACACTGGTTATCTTAATATTTATTAAGGAGGGGGTTCAATTATATGAATCACAACACTCATATATTCTCATGAAATGGAGGAAAAGAAAAACCCACCCTGGCTCAGGGTCCGTGAAACCCTGACTCCTGCGTCTCTGCTTCCTATCGTCCAAAGAGCTGGTCTCTGGGGCCCGCCATCTATGTGCTGGAGAATTTCTGGAATCTTGCTCTCAGGAAATTCTTAGAGCAGATTCCCACCTGGTCTTGCTCCAGATAGCACCCCTGACAACTCACTTAGGACTCCATCTAGTTGGGCAGATCCTGGAGAAATTCCACTTTCTCCCTTTCAAGTCCTGGAATCTGATCTGACAGACAGTAGGACCAGAAAATGAGGCTGTAAGGGGCTTGGGGGCCTTCTTAAGACTGTTACCTTGGGCAAGACCCTCGGTTTCTATGAGCTTCCTGGGGTTTTGTCTACAAAGTGATGCTATACTAGGCATACACCAGAAAGGTAATTTGCCTAGAAGAGTGCTTTGAACTTTTGGAGGAAACTCACTAAGGAATGACTCTGATGATGGCCAATTTAATAGAAGCAGCTGAAAGTCTGAGTCTTCACCCCACCCCCTCACCCCCAGCTCAGTTCAGTTCAGTTGCTCAGTCGTTAGACTCTTTACGACCCCATGAACCACAGCACGCCAGGCCTCCCTGTCCATCACCAACTCCCGGAGTCCACCCAAACCCATGTCCATTGTGTCAGTGATGCCATCCAACTATCTCATCCACTGTCATCCCCTTCTCCTCCGACCCTCAATCTTTCCCAGCATCAGGGTCTTTTCAAATGAGTCAGCTCTCCACATCAGGTGGCCAAAGTATTGGAGTTTCAGCTTCAACATCAGTCCTTCCAATGAACACCCAGGACTGATCTCCTTTAGGATGGACTGGTTGGATCTCCTTTCAGTCCAAGGGACTCTCAACCCCCAACTCCAGATAAAATATGACTACAGCTTCAATGCCACATACATACTTAGTGACTTTATTTTTTTTTTTTTTAACTTGGTGTAAACTAGGCCTATAAAGGACTAGTCTTCAAACTCTGCCGTGTTCCAAAAATCAGCTAAATGTAGGGCTTTTAAATGATTCCTAGTTGGAAGTGGATAACCTTAATAAAGGTGACCAAAATCCTAATTTTCCAAAGCCTGAATTGATTCCTGTTGACATAAATTCAAATCGCCTTTCATTCACAAATTCAGTGTTTCAGAAATATAGTAGAGCCTGGTAGAGCCTGGTTGTCTCCCTATTACCTGGGTAGGCATGGCCCTGGGACTCTAATGGGACAGTCCTTCCCAATCTGGGCCTGCTGCTGTTTCTGCTACCTGTGTCTTTAATTACACTGGGAAATCCTTAAACTCTCTGTCATTCTAGACTTTAGGCAGCCCAGCCAGTCTACCAGCTGGGCCCAGAGATGAGCATTAGTTTTATCTCTGGGCTAGGTCGCTGGTCAGGTTGTGTACCAAGGGTTTTTTTGTTTGTTTTTTTTTTTTACTGCTGCTCTAGGATATTTTTTATGTTTATTTTATTTATTTATTTTACTTTTGGCTGTGTTGGGTTTTTGTTGCTGCGTGGGCTTTTCTCTAGTTGCAGCGAGCAGGGTTATTCTTTAGTTGTGGTGTGCGGGCTTCACGTGGCAGTGGCTTCTCTCTTGTTGCAGAGCGTAGGCTCTAGGGCATGCAGGCTTCAGTAGTTGCGGCACTTGGGCTCAGCAGTTGCACTTTCCCGGCTCTAGAGCACAGGCTCAATCGCTGTGGTGCATGGACTTCGTTGCTCCACGGGATGTGGGATCTTTCTGGTTCAGGGATCAAACCCGTGTCCCTTGCACTGGCAGGGAGATTCTTTACCACTGAGCCACCAGCTAACCCTCTAGGATAATTTTAAAAATCAAATGAAAGCAAGCTGTGTTAAGTCTGAGCCTAAGAAAAACATCTCAGCACAGGCCTCTGACCAGAATCTGGAGTTCAGAACCGAAGTTATATTGACGTCTGACTGGTTTTTGTTCCTTCTCCATTGGTCCAGTAGGTGGCGCTCCTGAGCGAGGCTTCTTGGCTGAGGTGGTGGACTCCGTCCAGACTGGGCTCCTATGTCCATAGCAGGTGGACGACTGGAAGTCTCTGCCTTTGATGGGTGGGGGGGGGGCACTGCCTGTCCTTGTCATCTGAGGGGGGTGGTGAAGGCACTCAGATGAAAGGAAACACAGTGACACCCAGTGACGTTCCGAGAAAGGGGTTGGAGTGGTGGTGGGTATCTCACCGGAGGACGAGGACTCCTGTTATTCCAGAGTCTACATGCCTCAAGCTCCTGTGGCCAATACTGTTAGATCTTCTCAATAAACGTTGAGTTGATCTAGAACTTTCCATTCTGTCACTGCTAACTAATCTCTTCAATCTAGACCTTGCCTCCCTTGATCACCGTCCTGTCTGCCCTTTGTGTGAGGGACCATATAATCTGCACGTGGGACCTCTTCCAACTTTCCAAGGAGGGGAAGGGGCAGGGGCAAGTGGCCTGAGACTCACGTACTTGGCGGACAGGCTCATGTGGTTGGGCCAGAACAGCAAGACAACTCCTCATTGCCTATTTTCATCATATCTTACCTCCTTCTTTTGATAAGGAAATGGTTTCCAACTGGCTCAGACATTAAAGAATCTGCCTGCAATGTGGGAGACCTGGGTTCGATCCCTGGGTTGGGCAGATCCTCTGAAGGAGGTCATGGCAACCCACTCCAGTATTCTTGCCTGGAGAATCCCCATGGACAGAGGAGCCTGGTGGACTACAGTTCATGGGGTCGCAAAGAGTTGGACACAAAAGAGTGACTAAGCACATCCACATCTTCAAGACTGAGCTGCTTCAGCTTATAAACCCGGGGGTGCTTTTACCTGGTGGGGTAGGGGCAACCAACTCACAGAGGACCAGCCCTCAGGGTGTGGAAATCAGATCTTCAAACAGATTCACTAGGGAGCTATCAGCTCCATGAGCCCTTGTGCTGTGGTTATTTGATTGGTCTTGTCCGATTCTTTGTGACCACATGGACTGTAGCCCACCCACCAGATGCCAATAGCACCCCACTCCAGTTGTGACCCCAAAGGTCTCTGCTGCTGCTGCTGCAAAGTTGCTTCAGTCATGTCTGACTCTGTGCGACCCTGTAGATGGTAGCCTACCAGGCTCCTCCGTCCCTGGGATTCTCCAGGCAAGAATACTGGAGTGGGTTACCATTTCCTTCTCCAATACATGAAAGTGAAAAGTGAAAGTGGAGTCGCTCAGTCGTGCCCGACTCTTAGCGATCCCATGGACTGCAGCCTACCAGGCTTCTCCATCCACGGGATTTTCCAGGCAAAAGTACTGGAGTGCGATGCCATTGCCTTCTCCCAAAGGTCTCTAGACATTGTCAAATATCCCCCTGACCCTCTGGAAAACTCGAAGTCTAGATTAATATCTTTATTGAGGTGTCCCATGGTTCATATTTGTGCTTTTAATCCATACAGTGAGTTCATGCTCTTTTGCTTATAATACTCAGGTACATCTCTTTTTCAAAAATCTTAATTTAAAAAATGACAGTAAGTGGGCGCTGAGCAAGTGTCAAGTTTTGATATTGCCCAACCTGAATGATATGATTGGCGCCTTTTATTACTGCTTACACTTTGTGAATGGAAGCCTTTACATGTGGGTTCATCTTCCTGTTATTATTTGTTATCATTATTATTGTTATTGCCATTTCTGCACTGTCTTGATGGCTGGCTTTTGGGTTCTGCATTCTTCCACTCCTTTCTCCCCTTTCCTCTTGCATTCACTGCCCCCACTTCCCATTCTCTAAGCAATTACTTCCATTTCTAAATATATCAAAGCATGTCACCCACATCAGTCTCATGGCTCCAAAGCACCTCATAGGGAGAGACTGACCTCTTTCTTGGTGTCCCGCGCACCATTTTGCTGTCATTGAGGGAAGCGGGATGGGTTACTGGGCTGTTTACAGAAGCCAACTGGCTTAGGAGGGAAATGTTTAATTTACTCAAACTCAAGACTATTGTATAAATGACTTTAGCTAAACAGTAAGTTGCTTTCAAATTGCATAACTGAGAGGGACCTCAGAGAAAACCATGTCCAAGGAGCTCATTTTGCAGAGAAAGCAACAGCGATCTCAAGATAATACCTTGATAACTAACGTTTAGTGATGACTACTCTGCAACAGTTGTGTTGTGAGGGGCTGGTGTGAAAAGTTAGTGAGGTGGGGAAAAGTCACGTTCAAGTCTCTGTATGCTCTTTCCTGGGGCTTCCTGGGTGGCACAGTGGTAAAGAATCTCTGCCAATGCAGGAGACATGGGTTCCATCCCTGAGTCAGGAAGATCCTGTGGAGAAGGAAATGGCAACTCACACCAGTATTCTTGCCTGGGAAATCCCATGGACAGAGGAGCTTGGAAGGCTGCAGATCACAAAGAATCAGACACAACTGAGCTACTGAACACTATTATTAATACTACACTTTTTGCCACAATGGCAATCCACTCTAGTATTCTTGCCTGGAAAATCCCATGGACAGAGGAGCCTGGCAGGTTACAGTCCATGGGGTTCACAAAGAGTCGGACACAACTGAGCAGCTTCACTTTTCTCCCACACAGTGGTTTAACAGTCAGGGAGAAGAATCTCCATCCGTCCATCCTGATGGAGGAGACCCCATGGCTGGGACAGCTCTCCCTTCCTCCCTCACTAACCCAGCCCCTGGGACAGTGGGGTGGCTGCTCTCGTTGGGAAGGGTACTGGTCATGCTCAACCCTGCCTGGGTTTGGAGGGTTGAGGAGCCAGCACTGTGCTGGGAGCAAGAGACACCCATCCCACCTCTGTAATAGTTCCACTCCTACCCCTTCCAGTGCTCATGGCTGCAGACCCCTCTAAGTCTGGGCTTCATAAGTCTCTCTCTGGCTGATCCACAAACAACCTGGCCTCTTCCCACGGTACAGCATCCACTGAACGTGTGTTCGCCTGAGCTGCGAGGCAGCCCGGGGCTGCTGCTTGGCGCTTGTCCTTCATGGAACATTTGATTGCCAGGCATCTCCAAGGTCAGGAGCTAAAGTTGGCAGAGGAACTACTGTTTCAGTGGTTTCTCCCTCCTCTGAATTACTTTTCTTTTAAAAATAAGTTTTTAAACATAAGCCCTCAATTCTATGCCAAGCCACAGAGTTCAATTTAGCATTTTGGGGTAGCTATTTTAATTTCTTTTTACCTTGTACACCCGAGCATGCTATCAAGATAGAGCACTGAGAACTGGGCATTATTCTCTTGTGACAGATGTGACTGAAAGGACATGCAATATTTCTTTTTATCTTCCTTTTATAGACTCAATGACTATTTTCCTTTACAATAATCTTATTTGTTTCAAGGTGGTGCCATCTCTCAGAATATATTTTAAAACACCTCTTGGAATTTCCAGAAGACTGTTTACAAGCTTTCACTAGAAAAACAGGGTCATTATTTTATTATCTCATTTTTTTAAATAGATGAAACTTTCATATCTTTTTTCATTACCTTAAAAAAATTTATTATTGGGGTATAGTTGCTTTGCAATGTTGAGTTAGTTTCTGCTGTACAGCAAAGTGAATCAGCTACATGTACACAGGTATCCTCTCTTTTTTGAATTTCCTTTCCATTTAGGTCACCACAAATCACGGAGTTCCATGTGCTATACGATAGGTTCTCATTAGTTATCTATTTGACACATAGTTGTGTATACACGCCAGTCCCAATCTCCCAATTCATCCTTCTCTCCCTTTCTCTCCTTGGTATCCATGCGTTTCTTCTTTACATCTGTGTCTCTACTTCTGCTTTGCAAATAGATTACCTTTTTCCCGAATCAAGTATAATTTCATATTTTCTTTTAAAAGTTTTAAGATTCATTCTTGAGGCTAATGAAAAGCAAGGTAGTTTCTAAAAGTAATTTTCCACACATACCTTCCGAGGAAATCTTAATTGCATATGTAGGTTTAGGAATTCTGGTGTAAAAATACAAGTCCCATGGCCTTGGAGATGAACTTCATAAACTTCATAGACTCTCTTCCAATCATCGTGCCAGAAGCGATTTCATTTGTCACGAGTTTCTAGCTCTGACTGCTTTACTTAAAGAGGAATTAGGAAAGCAAGCCACAGAGCAGGTCACTTGGAAGTTAAGGAGATTAATCTTAAATAAGTTGAGAAGAAGCCCAGGATACTGAAATCAATGCTATGGAATTGATATTAAGTATGATATTTAGTATTTAGTATGTTGCTCTGTATTCATCAGGAATGGGATAGGAGGATGGAAATTGGTGATCAGTAAATTAGGGACCACAGGCCCTGTGTACAGTTGTGTGGGCTGTGCACTGCACAATGTCAGAGTGGGTGTATGGACAACATAGAACTGTGTGGACCACAGCTATAGCACCACCCTGGGTTGTCTGGGTGACAACCTCCAAATGAACTGAGAGAGACATGTGATGACAACGAAAATTCTAAAAGTAGCAAGGCCTGGTTAGAAAGCTTTCTCATCCAGAAAGTCAGAAAAATTCTTAGAGTTTGACAGTTTAAGTGAAAGTTTCACACAGGACCTGGCTGTGTGATCTCTGTAGTTTAGGGGTTCAGGGCCTGGACCTGGGGATCCCACAGACTTGAACTTGATTTCTGACTCTGTCATTTGGTAGCTGTGTGACCTTAGGTGAGTTATATACATTTTCATCAGTTAAAAAAAAAAAAGGAAGAGCAAAGGGTCCCAGTAGGGTTGCTGTGAAGATCAAAACAGATAATGTCTGCAGAGCACTTGAAAGTGTGCCTGGCACAACACAACAGTTTAATAAAGGCAACCTGGTTTGATTGTGAGAAGTTGGAGAATCCACTAACTTTCTGTTACAGGGCCCCGGGACTCAGAGTCCACGATCCTACCAGCATGAGCTGTCCCTAGGCTGCTGGTGGTCCCACCTGAGAGTCCATTTTTTACAACGCACTTTCAAGAGTGCATTAAAAATGATCTCTATGGTGGCAATAGAACCAGAAAATTATACAGCTGGTGGTAACACAGATGCAAACACAGAATAGAACCAGATGTCCAACCTTCCCAGTGGTCAGCCAATGGCAGAAGGGGGACACGAAACTCATCTGGGTCCTGCCTGGAACCTGAAGGCTTCCTGTGTGATTCAGATGATGGCCTTTGCTTTCTGATTATTCAAACATCAGCAGGCGCCCCTAGAGAACTAAGAAGAAGAGGCCACCAGGGTTGAGGAATAGGGACTGGAGAGAAGAGACATAATAGTTTCTTATCAAAATGCCTTGCCTGGGCAGCCAGAAAATTTGTTTGAGCCATGAAATAATATTTATTTTGCATGCCACTGACCAAGCTCAGCCTTTGATCTATTTCTCTACTGGAGATTTTTTTTTTTTCAAATTTTAACTCCTTCTGCTTAGAGGGTAACAAACATGTAATGAACTCAGTGGTGAATTCAGAAAGGAATCAGAACATTAATTATGCCCACTGGACTCTGAATCCCTCCATGCTGGTCCCAGGGTCTCCTCTGTGGATTTACCTGTCCATCATTTGGACAGAAAGATTGCATCTCACTGGGTCCCAGTGAAGCTCCTTCCGAGCCAGGATGGTTTTGTATCAAACACCCAACTGAGGGCAGTCTGGCTATATCCAAATAGTGATTGCATTATTAAACATTTTTAATGATATATCATATTTAACCCAAATGTATCCAAAATATTATGTTTTCATATAATCAGTATGAACAGTATTATCAATAATATATTAATGATATGCTGCTCCTAATAATATATTCAAGATACTATTTACATTTGTTGTTGCTGTTCAGTTACTCAGTCGTAGCCGACTCTTTGCAACCTCATGGACTGCGGCATGCCAGGCTTCCCTGTCCTCCACTGTCTCCCAGAGTTTGCTCAAGTTCATGCCCATTGATTGAGTCAGTGATGCTATCTAACCATCTCATCTAGTATTTTCATTTGAAAGTGAGAGTGAGTTGCTCAGTCGTGTCTGACTCTGCAACCCCATGGACTGTAGACTACCATTCCCCTCCATCCATGGGATTTTCCAGGCAAGAGTACTGGAGTGGGTTGCCATTTATCTTTGAAGTCCAGTGTGTATTTTATGGGCTTCCCTGGTGGTTCAGACAGTAAGAAATCCGCCTGAAATGCAGGGGACTTGGATTCCACCTCTGGGTCAGGAAGATCCCCTGGAGAAGGGAATGGCTATCCACTCCAGTGTTCTTGCCTGGAAAATCTCATGGACAGAGGAGCCTGGTGGGCTATAGTCCATGGGGTCATGAAAAGTTGGACACGACTTAGCAACTAACACTTACCTACAGCATGTTTCAAGAGACCAGTGCCTACTCTTTTGGACTGTGAAGTTATAGATGAATAAACAGAGACTTAGAGATTAATGTTACTTCTTGCCTAAGATCACATAGCCAACGCTTTGCAGAAGAAGAAATTCAGGCAGATCGTCAGTTTGACATGTAGGCATACATAGATCATGACTGAACTTTATTTTTAGACGCCTTCTGAAACAGGCTTTATCTCAAGAAGGTATTTTTGTGTTTCAGTTTCCCAAATGTGTTTCTGGATAAGTTGGACATGGGAAAGTGATTAAGATAGGACCTGGAGTAACTGAGATTTCTCAGCAGGGAAGCCTGGTGCTGGCGGCTGGTATGTCCTGGTCCACTTATCTCAAGAGCCTGCAGGTTTGAGAGGAGTGTAAGGAATTCCCTTTGGAAATGCACCAGACAGAATCTGCTTAAAAGATAAAGACCTGCAGAAACACAGAGGCACGTGCCTTGCAGTCATTGGGCAGCTGCCCAAGAAGTTGTCAAGGTCAAGGAAAGGAGCCAGACTTCCTGGGCTTACGTACGTTCAGCTCTGATGCTGCTCTGGGCCCTTCTCAGAGTATCACCTGCTTTTCCACGACCCTCCCTCGCACTGGCCAGGATGCGTGGTGAGAATAGTTATCCATGCTGGAAACAGAAGCAGTGGACCCAGAACCCCATGTCTTGTTTTACTCGTATAGGCTCGGCATGACCATGAGAAGCTACTGTCATGTTATGAGCTTAAGCTTTTTTTCACTTACAGAATGGGACTAGTGATACAGGCCTCAGAGTGTGGTTGGGAGGATTAACAAAAAGACTCTGAATCACTTGGTATTGTACCTGGTGAAAGAATAAATGTCAACAGCAATAAGTGCAGGGATGGGGAAGAGACTCACAACACATATACTCATGCACACAAACACACACAAACATATGCACACTCACGCACAGAAACACACACAAACTCACATACATACACACATAACTCCACCACAAACTCACACTCACAAACACACACACAAAGATACACATACAACCACCCTACAAACACACACACACACACCGCAGAAGTACAAACACACACAGACTGACACACATGTGAACCCAGGTTGTCATTGTATTTGGGGGTGTTGATGTAACATAGTATCAGTTACTTGCAGGCTGATCAGGGTGCCTGGGAGCTGCTTTACACACAAAGGGAGTGAAAAAGCAGAGATCTCTCAATCAAAAGCAGATAAGCTAACAGAATAGCCTTGCTTGCAGTTTGCATTCAGGCCAGAGCTTTGCTGACTCCTGGCCCAGCTATGAGTTCCCCTCCTGTTGGCATGGCGAAGTCAGCCACTCAAAGGTGCACAAAAAAGGCAAAACAAAATTCTAAAGGAAATACCACAGTGGTTACAGCATGTGTCCCAAGATCTCTGAAACTTCGTTTAAAGCTGTCTTGGTTATTCATGTAGTTTATTGGTCACACAGACCCGTGTGCTGTGCTCAGTTGCTCAGTCCTGTCCGACTTTTTCGACCCCATGGACTGTAGCCTGCCAGGTTCCTCTGTCCATGGAATTTTCCAGGCAAAAATACTAGAGTGGATTGCCGTGCCCTCCTCGAGGGGATCTTCCCGAGCCAGGGATCAAACCCAGGTCTCCTGCATTGTGGGCAGATTCTTTACCAGTTGAGCCACTAGAGAAGCCCCACATAGACCCATCCATCTTTCTAAAACATTTTCTCAACCATATTTTGGGTTAAAAGCTGGACTCAGTTTCTAAACTCTTTAATAGTTCTCTAGTGTTGGTGGCTCAGTTATGTCCGACTCTTTGCGACCCCATGGACTGTAGCCCACCAGGTTCCTCTGTCCATGGCATTTCCCAGGCAAGATTACTGGAGTTGGTTGCCATTCCCTTCTCCAGGGGATCTTCCTGACCCAGGGATCAAACCCAGGTCTCCTGAATTGCAGGTAAATTCTTTACCAACTGAGCCACCAGGGAAGCCCTTCTAGACTCTGTATGGAGACAAATCAACTGCCTTGCTAAGTGGGTGAGTCTTCCTTCTTGGCCAGAATCTGGAGAAGAACACGTGTGCTGGCATCAGACAGACCTGCTTTCAAACCCTCGTTCTATGGCTTCTTACATGCTTCTCCAGGCAAATGAGTTATGCCTCTCAGATGTGGGTCCCTACTCAGTGGAGTGACTGAGACGCTTACAATTTAGGTGATGGTCTAAGGCTCAGGTTCTGGGGTTAGACTTGCCTGGCAGTTCTGCGCCATGACTTAGGGTTGTGTGACCTCTAAGTGCCAGTATTCTCTCCTGTTCAAGTATCATCTTTCTCTTTTTGACTTGCTTCACTTAGTATGATAAATTCTACATCCATCCGGGTTGCTGTGCATGGCATTATCTTGTTCTCTTTTATGGCTGAGTAGTAAACCATTGTCTGCATGTACCATATCTTCTTTAGGATGGACAAGCAACAAGGTCCTACTGTATAGCACAGTGAACTATATACAATACCCTGGGGTAAGCCATAATGGCTAAGAATATTTTAAAAATGTCACATGTGTATAGCTGAGTCACTTTACTGTACAGCAGAGATAGGCACAACATTGTAAATCAGCTATATTTCAACTAAAAAGAAAAAGGAGCATAATCATCCTAATGGGCTAGGATTGAGGCTGGCCCCAGTGGACTGCATATGCAAGGCACTAGACACAGACTGGGGCATATAGTAGGTGCTCAGCAGAACTTCGCTGTTATTGGCACTAATGATGCATCTTGTACATACAAAATGCTCATGAAATCAAATTCTTCCCCCACTCCTGTCCTCGCTCTACCCCAGTGTAACCAACATCTCTAGTTCTAAGTCAAGGGCTTACCCTTCCACTCATTTTATCACTGAGTGCCCTCCTACTTCCTCACCCATCGGGTAAGAATTGGTCCAGAACTGACCCAGAAGGTCAGCTCCTCCAACAATGGCCTTTTAGGCAGCAACTAGAACCTTGAAATACTATTCTCTCTGTTCTGTTAGGAAAATCTGTTCTGTAGGTGATAGGAGACAAAGGATCTTAGAATTGTACATCTGGAAGGAACAGACATTGGCAATGATATGCAAGGAGGTAGAAACCACAGACCTGGGATGGAGTGGTGCATCCAGAGTTGGTCCAATCAGCAAGATGTTGTTGAGTGTGGGCTGTGTCCAAGAGCTTCCCTGATGGCTCAGATGGTAAAGAATCTGCCTGCAGTGCAGGAGACCTGGGTTCTATTCCTGGGTCAGGAAGATCCCCTGGAGAAGGGACTGGTTATCCACTACAGTATTCTTGCCTGGAGAATTCCACGGACAGAGGAGCCTGGTGGGCTACAGTCCATGGGGTCGCAAAGAGTCAGACACCACTGAGCAGCTAACACTTTTGCTTTTCACTGGGCTGTGTCCAGATTTAGTTAGCGACTCCTTCCTGCTGGCTGGGAAATCTGAGGGCATTTTGTCATGCTGCTGTTGTTAAAACAAACCCCAAACCAAAAAAGTTTGTTGTGGAATCTACAGAGCAATAGCTCGAATCATTTATTTATTATAAAATAACTAGTCCCATATGCTAAGAAGTACTTTTAAGATTTCAAAATTAGACAAGACCTAGTAATATATCTCCTTCATTATCAACATCGATGGAAGGTTTATTATTTTGAATCAAGTTGTAGTTTGTTTGGGAGGCCCTGTCTAACATGCACAGAATATGTACACCAGCAAACCCGGTGTTGTCTTACCCTGATGGGGAGGGTTTGGGAGGTAGCATATTTGGGAAGTGGCATTAGCATTGATGAGTGAGGCCAGAATGGACAGGGAACAGGTCAACTTGTTCATCAGTGGGTTTTATGACCTCTCTTGCCCTGAGTGGAACTCAGCTTTCTAGGTAACATTCTGGGCTGGCCCATGACCTTGGTCTCACGTGGGTGTCATGTGACCTCCAAGGCAAGTACCACCATTCCCAGAATATCCTCTGGGATGTTTGCATCCTCTCTGGCAATGAAAGGAAATTCACCACCATGATTGGTCTGAATCTCAGCTTCTTGGGGGAGCCAAGAGCACAGAATGTTCCATGCAAGCTGGTTCAGGAAAACACTCCCCACATTCTGCCCTCTGGAGCTTAGGAGATGCCATGTCATGAACCTTGCAAAGTTCTGGTGTCAAAGTTCAGTGCTTGACTCCCCCAAATGAGAAATATTCAGACATCATGGAAAAATATTTTTAAAAAAGATGTAGCATTTCATTTCCCAGTGATAACTACTGTTAACATCTTACATATTCTTATACACTGTTCAAAATGCATACATACAAATTAACAAAAGGGAAATTTTATTATATTTCCCCTTGGTAATCTTTTTTTTCCCTCTTATACCGTGAAAACCATTACAAAACAATGTCATTACTTTTAATGACTGCCTAGAATTCCTTTGTTGTGTGTTTGACTGATAACCTCTTTCAGCTGTTCCTAGATTTTTTTTTTGTTTAATAAAAAGTGCTATAATCGATGAACATCCTTTTAGACACATTCTTGAAATTTTTCTTGGGTCAAAGGGCAAGTCATTTAAACTTTTCATACACTGCCAAATTACCCTCTGGAGTGGTTAGAGAAATTTCTACTTTTACCAATCATAGGATTTTCTTTTAAAAAATGACATTATAACAGGATGAAAGAACAGGTGGTCTCTACCTACAGTGAAATGAAGGTTCTTCTTCAACTCCTTAATTCTTTATCTCAGTTTTCATTGAACCTCACCTTCAATTCAGAGATCTGGGAAGATTTAGGGGAATCAAGATTTTTTAAAAAGATCATAACTTGAGAAATGAATACAGAACTCTTTATCATAGATGGAAATTAATGGGAAAACAGTATCAGAGTGATAAAAACCACAAACAAGCAAACAAAAAGGAATGCAGAAAGATTTTATACAAATGATCATTTTCTTTGTGCTGTTGTAAAATTAGGTACTCCTCAGGCAGAAATTTTATCATAAACTAACACTAACTCTAACCCTCATAGTCAATCATTCTTCTTTGTCCAAGATAAGACAAGATAATGTATTAATTGGAGGTTCCGGATAATATTGTGATATCCCCATCAGCTGTACACAATCTGATTTTCTAATGTACAACAAACATTTGGTCTTGTGAGCAATACCAGGGAATTCCTTTGAGAATCTGAGTAAAGATTAGAAAATTAGAATTTCAGAAAAAAGTTTCAGTCAATAGATAAGGAGAGTAATAACCCAAAGTTCCTGGTCTTCAAAATAATTAGGTTCAAAGGAGGTTTATTTTTATTGTTTGCCTATGATCACAGGAAGGTTTCAATAATAGTAATAAACCAGCTGTCTGAGATGTGTCTACAATTTTAACTTCACAAATCATACTCACATGGACTTAAGAAGAAAAGGACCCTGGGAGGCTCTTTACATTTAGATAACTAGGAAAATGCCATTCCTGTGATAAAGGCCTGGGGACTTCCTTTTAGGGGCAAAGCTGCTGGTCCCCATGGGACCCTGTGGAGCCCAACTGTGTACAGAGATAGAGGCAGTATCTTCTGCTTCCACAAGTGTCGTGGGAGATTGCGGAGGTATTTCCCTCCTGAGGAAAGGTTCTTCAGATTTTGTGGGAGGACACCCTTACCAGGCAGCTCATCATTCCCTGAGTGTTGACCTTCCTGGGCTTAATCACTCCCCACCCCGTGCAAATACTCACACCTATCTGGGAAACACCTGATCAGCTCCAGCCGACAAAGATGCCAGGCTGCTCTCCCAATGCTGGACATACGTAGAGAGAGATTACCACGTGCCGTCGGTCCTTATCAGCACAGGATAAGTGTGGGTCAGAGGCCACTCCTTCTCTCTGCATCTCCAGCTCCTCTGTCCTTTGGCACAGGTGATCCCATCATACCAATCAGAGGCACCTCTGTGTTTAACATCAGTCATGTGGAGCCAAACCCACACACCTCATCAGCTCCCCCATCACAGACCGTCCCCCACTTCAGCCCTTCACCTCAAAGAGTATCCCATTGCTTCTCTCTCCCTCCCTTCAGATTTCTAGAAGCCAGTTCCAGAGAACCTCAGCAAGTTCAGTGAGATCTCTCCATGCACATGTCAACCAACATCTGTTCATTCTCACTATTTTCCAGGCACCATGCTAGATCCTGGGGACAGTCTCTTTCCTCAAGATGATCTAGTTTGAGAGATAAACACACATGGAAATAATTTTATATTGGTTACCACAGACATGGGCTGATCTGTCTGGTGTTTACCATGTGGGTGCTACCATCCCCAGAATACTGTGCTATGTTTCTCTGGATAACTGGGTAAAGAGCTTTACCTTTTAGGTAATAGGGAGTTAACGACTGGTCAGGTTTTAGGCGTGGATCTTTCAGATGGGATGTGCCTAATATATTTGAGGACAAAACTATGTGCAGGAGGATAGGAGCCTTTTGCACTAATCCTTCTGGAAGAACATCTGTACCTACATGAGGGTTTTGGCTGTCCCAAGAGGGAGTAGATTTGGGATGTGTTCAGGAGGTGAATCAAAGCATTCAGCGGCTGTTTAGCAATGCGGTGGCACAAGGTGGGCAGAACGAAGCGTGAAGAGTGAAGTTTACCTGTGGCCAGGTGAGGCAACCAAAGATGCTGCTGCCACCATCTGAGACAGAAAATCTGGAGAGAGGGCAAACTGAGGGTCAGTTTGGGGTGTGCTGAGTTGACTTACTAATAGCTACTGCAAGGAAAAAAAATCACAAGGCAGTGACCCTTAGGAAGCTCAGGGCAATGAGATGTGGCAGAAATCTGGGATTACCCATCTCTTATATGCTAACTACTCGTAAGTCTAGGAAATTAGGTGAGCTCAGCCAAGGGAAAGTGTAGATGGAGAGAGAGCTAAGGACCAACCCTCTGAGAACACTACCGTTAAAGGTGAAAAGAAGATGAAACAAGTTCAGGAAATGTGGGGCCCTTGAGGGAACTCAAGAGAGTTCTAGAAGCAGAGAGAGGTCAACAGTGTCAAGTGAAGTAAATGTTCAATAAAATGAAGAGTCTTCATTACAGGGACTTCCCTGGTGGGCCAGTGGCTAAGACTCTGTGCTCCCAATACAGGGACTCTGGGTTTGATCCTTGGACAGGAAATTAGATCTGCATGCCACAAGGAAGGTCAAAGACCTTGTGTGCCACAACTAAGATGCAGTGCAGCCAAATAAATAAATAAATTTTTCTAAAAAAACTGTCATTAAGAAGGTCCTTGATATCCTCAGGAACAAGGGTAGTCCTGTGGGAGGGGGAGGTTACTGAGACAGTGAGTGGTAAGGGATGGCCTGAGGAATAGGTGAGAAATTCCAGATGGGAGACAAGAAGTGCTCCACTCTGCCTTCGTGAACTTTGGTTGAGGAGAGAGTTGTTATAAAAATGGGTAGTGAAGTCCATGGAACTTGATTATGTTTTTGGAGAATGAGAGGAGATTGAGTTAAACAATTTTATCAGCCCTGGGGTAACTTGGTGAGGTTGGAAAGAGGGGAGGAGGAGGAAATGGAAAATATGGACCAGAGGAGGGTGGGCAGGCCCAGCAGGAGGCTTGAGTTCTGGAGGCCGGGGTCCTGTGATTTTGAATAGGACGAGGCCCGTCTCATGATCTGATTCTGGAAGGAGGCTGAGCCTGGTGTGAAGGTGGGCGAGTTTGTAAGTGAGGAAGGGCCAGGAGCCAAGGAGATTCACATCCAGAGGCCTGTCTGGTGAGAGGGGAGGGAATCAGGGTCATGTTGTTCTGCCGCAGGGGCGCGAACACTCAGGACCTTGATCCTAAGGTTTGGTGCCACTACCCCATGGACGCGAGTTTCAACTCCAGAAACCTGGAGGGAAGCAGGAAGATTCCTGAAGGGAATCTGGAAACATCAGAACAAGGTGAGGCCTGTGAGGGACCATCAGTGACAGAGCAAGTCTAGGCTCAACTGGCTGCCAACAAACATCAGAACAAGGTGAGGCCTGTGAAGGACATGTGACAGGCAAATCTAGGCTCAACTGGCTGACATGGGTGGCCCCCCACCCCCACCCCTAGGGGGTGGGTGAGTAAATCAAAAGGGTGGAGGAGAGGAAAACTCAGAGCCCTTGTGAATGTCTGTGTCAAAGAAGACGAGAAGGGACAAAGCAAGGATGAAGACTGCCCTGGTGCCTGGGGAGCTGGACCATAATAAGTAGGGGAGGGGCAGACACAATAAGGACGTACTTGTTTATTTCTGTTGTGTTCCGTTCTGTCCTTGCTCTTCGGGCAGAGTCGAGATTCGTTTCCCTGAGCTGTTGAAGTTGGAGGATGGAGAGGGGTCTAAACATCCATCTGTCTGTCTCTCCCACCCTTAAAGATCAGCATGAAAGGACATTCCATGCCCTCCTCTGTCATGCATTCTGCCGCCTCACATCCTTCAGGAATTTCCATCTGAGTGTCAGGCTTCAAAAGGTCCATGTTGGAAAATTATATTATGGAGTTCAAAATGAAAAAGAGACAGAGGAGGATTCATGTCCTTTCTGGGGGCTTCTAAATCCTCTCTGGTATTCAATTGGACATGCTATTTATTCCCCATCGCCTGGAGGCATGTAGGAAAGTCATTACCCAGTTGTGATGCATTGAGGCCAATGTCTATTGTGTTTCTCCCCAGACATGGCTCCATTTCGGAGGCCAGCGTGGTTAGCCTTCCTTCCTGGTATGCATGACTTTGCACACACATCCATGTAAATATGTGGGAGAATATGTATGCATTCAACATGAGCGTCAACTTTCCTCTTTATGAAATTATTTGAAAATTTGAGGAAGACTAGAGTTATTAAAATCCAGTTTCCATAAACAAAGTCAGGGTTGCTAATGAGGAGTCCAGAGATGTGACTCCATCCTGGTGACCACAGTTCTGTAATAACTGCTGAATTTTGCAGTTTTTTTTTTTTTTTTTTGTGGTTGTGGATGTTGTTACTCTCCACTTCAGTCTCTGAAGATCCTGAGTCTCGTTTCCTTCGCAGCCCTTGCAGCTCTTCTCCACAGCATCCACCACTTCAGTCAAGAAACTAACACAGCTATATGTATGTCAACTATACTCCAATTTTCTTTAAAAGGTGTTTTTCAGAGTTGGGGGATTAATACGAAGATTTGAGGTCAAGGTTTTTTGTTTTCATGCCTCCGGTGAGCGATGCTTTTTGCTTCTGGTGGGTCTAATCCACTTGGGAGAACCAACCATCTTTGAGGAACTGAAACTTTCATCTCTCTCTCTCTCTCTCTTTTTTTTTTTTTTTTCCTGTGATACTAACACAGAAGACTTGACTTCACCCTGGATACCCACAGAACAAGGAAACAGTTGTCTATATGCATCAGAGCTGTGGAAAATCCCCAGAGAAAGTCATGCTGTTCCTTCCCAATGTGTCTTGGGTCTGGGGCATATACCAACTATTTACAGACAGTTCTAAGGTCTCCTAACTTATTTACAGTGGAAATATCCTACAGTCCAATGTGAGTTCTTTAGTTCTCTAGATGCTACCTTCCATCCCTTAGTATCAGCAGGACAAGGGAGGGAATCTTGCCTTCTAATTCCACTTCTAACCCATCAAACTTGACAGAATTCTCTGGCTTCCTAGTGGTCAAGGTCAAAATTATCTACTATAAAATTGCTGTTTGCTTGGTTCCCCATGATGCTCCACTGGAGGAAACTCCAGGTCGAGTTTCCTGTTCAGTAACTTGTTCTTCAGCAACTCAAGGGCCATATTTTCTCCAAGGCCTGAAGATTCTATATGAACCAGATACAGCAACCCAATGAGAGGTCCAGGTCATTATCAGCCATTCATTCATCCAATCCATATTTCTGAGCACCTATTATGTATAATAGGGCTTCCCAGGTGGCTCAGAAGAAGCCACTTGCCAAGCAGGAGAGGCAGGTTTGGTCCCTGGGTTGGAAAGATCCCCTGGAGAAGGAAATGTCAACCCACTCCAGTATTCTTGCCTGTGAAATCCCATGGACGGAGGAACCTGGTGGGCTACAGTCCATGGGGTTGCAAAATAGTTGTACATGACTTAGTGACTAAACAACAACAGCAAATGATGTATAATCGAGGACAAAACAGAAAAGAGTCTTCCCTCTTGGGATCATCTCACTTTAGCTTGGAATTTTCGAAGTTGAAGCCCTTATTTACTGAGCACCCACTGTGTGTGTTATGCTGTGAAACACTCAAGATACAAAAATGATTCATGCCATTCACCTTCCAGGAGCTTACCAAGAGCTTTCTAATTTCCCAGTAGTGTTTGTATTTCAATATCTCTTCAGAGGCTTCCCTGAAGCCTCTCAGCTAGTAACGAATCTGCCTGACATGCAGGACCCTGGTTCAATTCCTGGGTTAGGAAGATCCCGTGAAGAAGGGATAGGCTACCAACTCCAGTATTTTTGGGCTTCTCTGGTGGTTCATCAGGTTAAAAAAATCTGCCTGCAGTGTGGGAGACCTGGGTTCGATCCCTGGGTTGAGAAGATACCCTGGAGGAGGGCATGGCAACCAATTCCAGTATTCTTGCCTGGAGAATCCTCATGGACAGAGGTGTCTGGCTGGCTATAGTCCATGGGATCACAAAGAGTCAGACATGACTGATCAACTAAGCACAGCACAGCATCTCTTCAGAAGGAAAATGATTCATAGAGGTCTACTTGATGGCCAAATACAATTTTGCTTTATCTTTTCATCTTCATACCTTCTAATATATCTCCATGAGAGTGGAGAAAATTCTTACGGGAATTACATAATTGAATTCTTATTTAGACTAGTGAGAATTCATATGTCTGATGATTAAAGTTTGGATGTGGCCTAAAATTTTAATTTTGAAGATGGCACTAACATACTTGTTATTAGATTAAACTGAATTTAATTAGATCAGCCATCTCTTGACATAAAGAAGGTTTCTTTAAAAATGTGGCAATTTCTAGGAAACTGGCCCCATAATCCTAAATTAAAAGCAGGTTTCCACAAGTTGGACTCATGCCTCCTTTAGTCCTTGGTATTGTATTTGGTGTGTTTAGTTAGTTAAATAATGGTAACAGAAGAAGGCAGGATGGATGATGTTAAATAAAGGGAAATTTAAGAGAGTAATTATGGCATTAGCCTGGGCCAGAAGGTGAGGGTTGTAAGTAATAAGATATCTGCTTTTTAAACAAGCTGCTATGTCTCCATTTGGCACTGACCCTTCCTGGATAAACTGTATATTTTACTCCATTTCCATAGGCAAGAGAAATTGAACCAGGAGGTGGGTGTTGGGAAAGACATTTATAGGTTCTAAAATGTCCTACGTGAAGTTACTTAACTTCGTCTTTTAAGTGAAGGTGTTAAAATTCCACCGAAACAGAATATTACAATAAATTACTCTCATATGGGGAGGTACAAAAACCTCAGTGGCTCTAAGAACCCACTGCATGAAAAGTCTACCTGATTGTTCAGCAGACACCTTGGACGGGAAAAAAAAAAAAAAAAATCCCACAGGGGAAACCTCAAAGCAAATGGGCCTTGGGAGCTTTCAATTTGATTTTAAAGAAATGAATAATGGAGCTCTGCTGGCAATGCTGGAGGGGCTGCTTCCAATGATGACTGAGACGATTACTCCTGGAGAGTTCTGCCATGTCCCGAACTTCCACCATAGGCAGTGGTCGCTTTCCAGAATGTTGATGAAAAGAGACAGAGAGAGAGAGGTGGATTCTACTCAAAAATTTCAAATTGAATCATCTTCTCTAAGTGTCTTCTCTCCTGACCCTTAATCGAAAAACTCAGTATCCTACTGTTGCTGGGGGTAAGGACCAGGGGATGGAATAGTTAGGGAATTGGGAATAGACTTGTACACGCTGCTGTATTTAAAACAGATAACCAACAAGGACCTACTGTATATAGCGCAGGGAACTCTGCTCAATGTTATGTGGCAGCCTGGAGAGGAAGGGAGTTTGGGGGAGAATGGATACGTGTAAATGTATGGCTGGGTCTCTAAGTTGTTTATCTGAAACTATCACAACACTGTTACTCAGCTATACCCCAATACAAAATAAAAAGTTAAAAAAAAAAAGAAAAGAAAAACTCAGTTTCAGAGATCTGGCTGTACTTCATGTTGGTTTATTCTATATTCTAAGTCACACAAGCAATGCATCCTTATCTTGAATCTCTTGAGTCAGTTAATGACCTCATCACATGGCTTTCGTCTGCAGCAATATGTAGCATCATATGGATTAGGGGATGCTATTTGCTTATTCATAACAGAACTACATTATTAGGTGCTGAAATTGGACTGTCTTATACAAATATTCTTATTTAACCTTTAAACAGAGCCCATGAAATATATATTCTTATTATCCCCATTTTTAGGGGGGAACTTTTGAAAGGTTAAATTGTTTGTCCAAGTTTACTAAGTGGATGATAAGAAGACTTATTATTAAAATATTAACAAACTGGGGACTTCCCTGGAGGCCCAGTGGTCACAACACCCCCATTTCCCATTCAGGGAGTGTGGGTTTGATCCCTGGTTGGAGAAGTAAGATACCACATGCTCCAAGGCCAAAATTTTTTAAAAAATATAAACAAACTGACTCCCAAAGCCTGTGCTCTTACCACCTATGAATTTCTGCCTCAAAAGCCTCTAGGATATTCCTAAAGATGGTAATTGATCTCATTCTTAAATCAGGAGAAGACAGTGAGGCAGCTCAGAAAAAGTCATCAAGAGATGAAGTAATAAAGTTGGCATGAGCCCACATTTAATTTCAGGCAATTCAGACCTCTTCCGGGCATTTTGGCTTGCCCCGCCCTCCCTGGCTATTTTTGCTGGGTTAGACTCTGGGGACCTTGCATGCAATCTTGGTCTATATGTTGCGAATCGAACCTGATGTCATTCCTGATCATGAATCGAGGAAATGTACCTTTTCCTACAGGTCCTTCTCTAAGCCTTTCAGAACTGATTAAGCCAATTTTCTCTATGCCCCCTTCTGCCTTCTCAAGGAGATACTCTTCTGTGGGTGACTATGTGGATGCCTCCACTGTGAGGAATTCCCTTTGGCTTCATACCCTCCGGGTCAACCCCCACCCATCTGGCAAGTTCCCTTGCAGAGAATTTTCTGTTCACTTCTTGTCCCCTTCCGGCATTTCTTACCTTAACCAAGTGAAATAAGTTCTATCTTCCCCAGACTTTCATAACATCTTGCCTGGAACTTTCTGGTGGCTTTTCTCCATGAGTTCTATGCATGTTCTTCTTTCCTACACTTAGATAGTGAGTATTTTGAAGAAAGGGACTGTGTCTCAGGCATCAGAAATGTCCTGTGGTATCTGGTCCAGTGCTCTTCCCTCTCTTGGTAGAGATGGTCATTATTTGATGAGTGACAGAATGAACGCACAACATCAAGAAAGAGTAACTCACATTTTGGATGCCGCTGTCCCTGCCTTGGTGACCATTTCCCCACAGCCCAGTTCTCCAGATGATGCTTGTTGAGATTACTGGCTTCCTCTGATGTTTTAGTTTGCTCCTGTGCTGTGACTCCCTGGGAACAGAGATATATATCTTTAATGAGACGACCTGCAGCCTGCACCTCAAGACCAGTCCTGATCTTATTGGGATGGTGCAGAAATATTTTATGTGGAAGAATTTTTTTTTTCCAATTCAGTTCAGTTCAGTCATTCAGTCACGCTCGACTGTTTGTGACCCCACAGACTGCAGCACGCCAGGCTTCCCTGTCCAACACCAATTCCCAGAGCTTGCTCAAACTCATGTCCACCAAGTCGATGATGCCATCCAACCATCTCATCCTCTGTCATCCCCTTCTCCTCCTGCCTTCAATCTTTCCCAGCATCAGGGTCTTTCCCAGTCAGTCAGTTTGGACAAAGTACTGGAGCTTCAGTTTCAGTGTTAGTCCTTTTTTCAATTAGGAGCAGAAAATTTCATCTCACTTCTCTTCTTTGAAGAAAGAAGCCTTTAATTTTGTATTGAGGAAAATCTCTTTTCCCTACAAAACATTTGTTTTGCCTTTTGGTCCCAAATGCCAGATATCAACCCCCACTCCCACCCCAGCCATCAGTAGATTTAGTACAGAAATTTCTTGCTGAGGCAGGAAATATTCAATCCAGCAGAGCTGGCTGGTCTTGCCATGGGGCTGTTAGAGCCAACTAGTGTTCTGTACCTCGGGTGAACCCACAAAACCAAGCTGATTTAGAGCAGTTCCTCCCCTGCACTGGCTTGAAACCTGTCTCTTTTTGCCACATGCTTCCTGCTGGCATGTGGCTTAGGAGTTTACAAGTGGCTGACTACTATACATAGAAAGAAATCGAATCAGGCAACAATGAGAGGACAGGGAGGGAGATCTTTATTTTCCAGGCAATTTAGGTGAAAGCCAACATCCTAACCACCATCACCATGCAAGCTTCAACAGCATTTTCTACGGTGTTGGGGTTGTGAACACAGTATGTGGATGGATTTGAAAATTGTCCACAATATCCTGCTGGTCTATTTATCCCCACATACTGTAGATATTCTCCGTGTTCTGCTGCATTTTTGGAGCAGTTGTACAGTGTAGTAAGGACAGCTGGGAGCAGCCTTTTATCACACTGAGTGTTTGTGTAGTCATTTATTCAATCAGTAAATATTTACTGAGGTCGTGACTGTACCCAGGTGCTAAGGATGGAGGAGCTTGCATTCATCAAGGTGATTTTATAGTGAGGGAGATGACATAAACAAATAAACAGTAAATGACTGTACATCAACAACATAAATATGTAAATTTCTTCATAAGTGTATGAACAACACAAAACAGAGTGACTTGGTAGCTACTTTGGGGGGAGAGGGTAGGGGCTGGGGAGAGAGGCGATTGGCAGAGAAAGTCCCTCTAAAGAGATATTTTCAGAACTGACTAGGCATGGGACAAAGGGGCCATGAGCTGCTGCCAGGAGTGGATTTCTGAAGAATGAGAAGGGAAACAGGGAAGAGTTCAGAGGCTTATTGGCCGGGGGTGGTCAGCTGAGAGAGGTTGGTGGCTTAGTTGAAAAAGGAAGATACGGACATGGGGGAGAGAGACAGACAGAGAGATGGGTTTCTGTACAGAGAATATTTCCACAAGGAGCCCAAAGATGCCCGAGATGTCGTAAAAAAAAAAACTCATGATGGGTCATTATCTCCAACACAATAGGGAAGGTATGAGCTACTTTTGAAAGTTAGTAGACTGAAATATTCTTATTTCAGTCCTTTTGAGACACTCGTTCTCCATCCTCTAGTTCTGGGTGGTCGTGCAGCCCACCTTCTTAGAGAACAGGATATTTGAAAGATGGGCAGGGAAAATAGACTCCGAGTGAAAAAGGTCAGTCTCTAAAGGTATGATTCTGTGTATATGACAGTCTCAAAATGACATAAGTGGAGAGATGGAGGATAAGTCAGTGGTGGCCAGGGATTAAGCAGCCAGCTGGGAGGGTGTGATCATAAAGGGTTGGCTTGAAGGAGTTTCTTTCTCGTGGAAGAGTTCTATAGCCTGGTTATGGCGGTGCTCACACACATCTATTAATATACATTTGATGAAGTCTGATAGAAACACATACACACAACTGGTGCCTGTGAAAAATGGTGAAATCAAATAAAGTTTTGATAATTGATAACAAACTGTGGGTGTGTAAGATGTCATCCTTGGGGGAAGCTGGGGAAGGATACATTAGAACTCTCTGTACTAATTCTGATACTTTTCAGTTCAGTTCAGTCCTTCACTTGTGCCTAACTCTTTGTGACCCCATGGACTGCAGCACGCCAGGCCTCCCTGTCCATCACCAACTTCCAAAGTTTGCTCAAATTCATGTCCATCGAGTCAGTGATGCCATCCAACCATCTCATCCTCTGTCGTCCCCTTCTCCTCCTGCTTTCAACCTTTCCCAGCATCAGGGTGTTTTCCAATGAGTCAGTTCTTCAAATCAGGTGGCCAAAGTATTAGAGTTTCAGCTTCAGCATCAGTCCTTCAATGAATATTCAGGATTGATTTCCTTTAGGATGAACTGGTTTGATCTCTTTGCAGTCTAAGGGACTCTCAAGAGTCTCCTCCAACACTACAGTTAAAAAAGCATCAATTCTTTGGCCCTCAGCTTTCTTTATAGTCCAACTCTCATATCCATACACGACTACTGGAAAAACCATAGTTTTGACTAGATGGACCTTTGTTGGCAAAGTAATGTCTCTGCCTTTTAATATGCTGTCTAGGGCTTCCTCAATGGCTCAGCGGGTAAAGAATCTGCTTGCAATGC
This sequence comes from Tragelaphus eurycerus, assembly GCA_935064755.1. Lineage (NCBI taxonomy): Eukaryota > Metazoa > Chordata > Mammalia > Artiodactyla > Bovidae > Tragelaphus > Tragelaphus eurycerus. The sequence goes on along the minus strand of CAKXYN010000186.1, from coordinate 216,376 downwards.
AGGAGACACAGGAGACATGGGTTTGACCCCTGGGTGGGGAAGATCCCCTGGAGTAGGAAATGGCAACCCACTCCAGTATCCTTGCATGGAAAATCCCATGGACGGAGGAGCCTGGCCGGCTACAGTCCATAGCGTCACATAGAGTCAGACACAACTGAAGTGACTTAGCACGCATATACACACACTGAGGGTCTATGAAAGTCGCTCAGTCGTGTCCGATTCTTTTCGACCCCATGGATGATACAGTCATTTCATTCTCTCACTCAGGTTGGTCATAGCTTTTCTTCCAAGCAGCAAGTGTCTGATACTTTTATATGAGTCTAAAATTATTTTCAAAAAAATTCAACACATAAAAATAAAAAAGGTTAATAAATAATGCTTTCACTGTTTATAAAATACAGTTTTATATCATACTTAGTAATTGCCAAGTTTTAGTAAACAGTAAAGATATATTATTTACAAATAATATGAAGATTGGATTTTCTCATTCTATAGGAATTTCTGGATATGAAATATAAGAACCAGTTTTGAACTAAATGCTTTATCCAAAATTATTTTAAAGAATCTGTCTTTTGTAATAGCAAGAAAGCACATCTAATCCGGAACATATACTCAAATTCACACAAATAGGAAGTATATCAGAAGTTACTGGGACTGAGAGGAGAGGAAAATGGAGTTTATTTCTTAATGGACACAGAATTTCTCCTTTGGCATGATAAAAGTTTCGAAAATGGACAGTGGTGATGGTTGAACGTTTGAAAGTAATTAATGCCACTAAATTAACTGTAAACTTCAAAATGATTAAAATGGAAAAGTTTATGTTACATATATTTTATATTAAAAAATGTAACCCCTCAAAAAAAAAAAAAGTACATTTACTTTGAACTATGGGTGCATTTCATATGTTTTACCTGGCATGGGGTAGGAATCCAAAAGTCAGGCTATCTAGATTTACACAAGTATGGAGATGATCTTGTATAAAAATGGTACTGAAATTTCTGAAAAATAAATGATATGACCCAGGGTGAGAAGGCAGGGAAAGAAAGGAGAGGCAGACCGAGCTGGTTTTCATCCATGTTTAGAATTTGTTAAGGAGCAGTCATCTAAGGAGGAAGGGTAGGATTAACCAGTGAGATACAAGAAACCAGGAGGGCAGGGTGTCCTGGAAGTTTAGGGCAGTTGATGTTTCTAGACAGTCAGAGTGGTTGAATAAGACAGGGAGGTGGCATGCCCTGAGGAAGAGGACAGGAGGCATGATGGGCGACCGTAAGTTGAGCAGTGTCCCCACCTCTGGACCAATATAACGGGACAGACACTGATGGTTGTGGACTGAGGAGGGCACGGCAGGGGCAGTGGAGACGGTCCACTGTGGGAAAACGTATAGCAGCAGGGATGCGGGTAAGGAGGAATAAGGGGTTTAGAATGGTGGTTGTTGTGAACTGAAACATACCAGAGCATGTTTGTATCCTAGTGGGAGTGATCCAGGAGAGTGAGGTAGAAACAGTGATAAGCCATAGTGTTTGATACAAATGCTTGAGGGTCCCTGGAGTCACCCTGTCACCCAGGCACCTCCTCCTGGGAGCTGAAGTAAAACCCAGCTCAGCTCCCCCTAGAAACTCGCCACCCTTTGTCCCTTCTCAGATCCAAGGACTCCAGTTCCCCCTTCTCCAAGGCTGCAACTTTCATCCTTTCCCTTCCAAAGGTCTTGGGCTTTTAAAAGAAATTTTTGTTAATTGTCTTTTGACAGTAGAATCCAAACTCTTGGGACACAGAAGGAAATTTCCTTCCATTCTAGTGCAAAGACCCTACAGATGGCAATGAAAGACACAGCTAAACATTCACCACTTTGAACAATTCTCATGTTACTTTTGTGTAACTTGCCTTGTTACTCAATATGTTACTAACATTTTCCTATGTCACTTAACACTCATTGATGGCTCCATAGTGTTTCATGTTTTAGACATGCTGTAATTTAGTTTACCAACAACTTACTATTGGAGATTTAGTTTCTAATAAATTTAATCTATTTGTATATCTCTGACTTTTCCCTTAGGACAATTTCCTAGAAGTAGAATTTTGGAGTTAGAGGACAAGAACATTTTAAGTACTCAAGAAAACATTGTCAACAGAATACAAATTGTGTGATTGTTAATTTACTTGGGTCTTTCTGTTTTGCCCATTCTGCTATTAAAATTGTTTTGCCTTCTGTGGGTTCTCACCCTGGTCTTTTTGATTAGGAAGAAGAAAATAGTATTTGCGAAAGTTAAAAGCCTGTGGCTTTGAGTATCCAGCCAGCCTTGGACTTGGTTAAGACTGTGGCCATCCTTTCTCTCAATGAAAAGGAAAGAAAGATTATGAGACGTCTTGGAGAACACCAGTTTTTCTTATCCAAACAGTAGGATAAAGTAAGTGGACACAAAAGGAGAAACATATGGATATCTTCCTGGAAATACTCAGAGGTTTATAAAATGAAAAGAAATATATTTCAAAAGGTGTCTTGAGTTTTCTAGAAATGTATTTGTTGTTGTTGCTGTTCAGTCGCTAAGTCGTATCTGATTCTTTGCCTCCCCATGGACTGCAGCCTTCCTCAACACATCAAGAACATCAGCAAAGGCTTCTTTAGGTCTGGCTTTGCAAGGAAGGGAATGATGACAGACCATCAACAAGGTTACAGGGTCCACCCCCCAGGGACTTGTGGTGGGTCACAACAGGGCTGGTCTGACCAGGCAGCTAAGTGCAGACCCAGTGGCCAAAAGCTGAGATGAATTCAGACTTGATGATATGGTGTCGTGTCTTCCTTTAGAAGCCAAGTGGCTTTTCTTCTCCAGTTAACAGAGTCGTGGTAACCTTGGCAAGAATGGGGCGATCACATAGGAATCCTGGACCAAGTTTCTTTAAAAAAAAAACTGTAAGAAAGGGAGGTCGCGTTGTTTTGTTTCACTTTCCCATTAGTCTCTTCTGCCCTTAGCCCACTCCAGGGAATATCTTTTGCCTAAAAATGATGAGTGCACTTCATCATTTATTTCTATTGGATCTTTATAGTTGCTGGCTCAACCAGAAAATGTTTTTGTCATGAAACACTTCCACAGAATTGGAAAGACAAAAACAAAATATAGCAAAACAAACTACCCCCCTTCTTATACATGCCAAGTTGACTTGTTCACTTTTCAAAAGCCCCAGCAATTTCCACCAAGTCAGGCCACAGGGCAGGGTGTTTGAGGAGACCTCAGAGAGTCAGAGGTATCTTGAGGTATTAAACAAGTTAATAGCTGTAAATTACTTTGAATTATCCTGGTTCATGTAAATGAGGATTACAATGTAAACTTCCATTGGGGAAAAGGTCTTTTACAGCTACTGTTTTGCTAAGATTTTTTTTGTTTTGTTTTTTGGATGTGGACTGTTTTTTAAAGTCTTTATTAAATTTGTTACAATATTGCTTCTGTTGCATATTTTTTTGTTTCTTTGGCCACAGGCCAAAACACATGTGGGATCTTAGCTCCCCAACCAAGGATTGAACCTGCACCGCTTGCATTGGAAGGTGAAGTCTTAACCACTGGATCACCAGAGAAGTCCCTGCCCCCTCCCTAACTGTTGTTCATTGAACAACAACAACTCTGGGTGCATAGTAGGGGCCTGATACATTTTTGTTGCTTACTTTCATCACTGTAGTTTTCATTGGCAAGTTCTCAGCTGCATGCATACTAATATTAGTAATAGCAGATATTTATTGAGTCTTACTCTGCCAGAGGCATTGTGCAAAGGTTACCTTTCTTTTTCTCTTTTATTCCCCAAATAACCTCATGAGATGTTTTCCCTTTTATGCCTTTGTTATAAATGTGGATACTGCAAATCATGAGAGATTAAGTCACCTGCCCAAATCCACATAGCTAGTAAATTAACAACCTGGATTAAAACCAGCACAGTCTGGCTCCAGGGCCATGATATGAAATAAAGTAATACTCTGAGGAAAACCAACACGTGAAAGATTAAGATGTTGCAGAAGCCTCATCTTATGAACACGATCTGGAGTGTCTTGAAGAAACAACATGAAGTTAGGAAGATATCAGCCATCTTTGTCCATGGGGTGGGCTGCTGTTGACTTTCTGATCTCATCTGGAAGCCAGGATGCTGCCAACCCCTGGGCCTTTCTGCAGGGACCCTGTCAACTGAGCTGTCCTCCTTCACCTGCATTTTAACGTATGACTGAATCTCTTTGCTGTCTACCTTAAACTATCACAACATTGTTAACTGACTGTATTCTAATACAAAATAATTTTTAAAAAATTCTTTAAAATTTCAAGACAGCAAAAGCAGAGTTTTATTATTTTCTTTCTTTTTTTTGAATTTAAATTTACTTATTTTAATTGGATGCTAATTACTTTACAATATTGTATTGGTTTTGCCATACATCAACATGAATCTGCCACAGGTGTACACGTGCTCCCCATCCTGAACCCCCCTCCCACCTCCCTCCCCATACCATCCCTCTGGGTCATCCCAGTGCACCAGCCCCAAGCATCCTGTATCCTGCATCGAACCTGGACTGGCGATTTGTTTCTTATATGATATCATACATGTTTCAAAAAAAGAATACATTTGAATCAGTTCTAATGAGGTGGATGAAACTGGAGCCTATTATACAGAGTGAAGTAAGCCAGAAAGAAAAAAACACCAATACAGTATACTAATGCATATGTATGGAATTTAGAAAGATGGTAACGATAACTTTGTATTCGAGACAGCAAGAGAGACACAGGTGTATAGAACAGTATTTCGGACTCTGTGGGAGAGGGAGAGGAGGATGATTTGGGAGAACAGCAGAGTTTTAAACAAACCACAGGACTCTTAAAAGTATGAAGCACCGTGTACCTGCACAGGTGTCACACCCATTAACTGCTCTGAATTTGCAACTCAAGTAAACAGTTCCTAGAAAAATTTAGAAAAGAGATGACGGTGACTTAGACTAGGCTGATGGCAGTGAAAATGTAGGAAGGTACATGGATTTAAAATATGTTTTAAGCAGAAATGGAGACACAGACAAAGAGGAAAAATGTATAGACACCAAGGGCAGAAGAGGAGGGTGGGATGAATTTGGAGACTGGGATGGACACATATGCATTATTATAAAATAGGTAACTAAAGCGTATCTACCACAGAACTCAGGGAACTTTACTCAGTGCTCTGCTGCTGCTAAATCACTTCAGTAGTGTCCGACTCTGTGCGACCCCACAAACGGCAGCCCACCAGGCTCCCCCGTCCCTGGGATTCTCCAGGCAAGAACACTGGAGTGGGTTGCCACTTCCTTCTCCAATGCATGAAAGTGAAAAGTGAAAGTGAAGTCACTCAGTTGTGTCTGATCCTCAGCGATCTCATGGACTGCAGCCTACCAGACTCCTCCATCCATAGGATTTTCCAGGCAAGAGTACTGGAGTGGGGTGCCATTGCCTTCTCTGACTCAGTGCTCTACGGTGACCTAAATGGGAATGAAATCCAGAAAAGCTAAGATATATGTATACACATGGGCTTCCCCAGGCTTCTCTGGTGGTTCAGATGGTAAAGAATCTGCCTGCAATGCGGGAAAGCCAGCCAGGTTCGATCCCTGGGTCAGGAAGATTCCCTGGAGAAGGGAGTGGCAAACCACTCCAGTATTCTTGCCTGGAGAATCCCATGGACAGAGGACCCTGGAGAGCTACAGTTCATGGGGTCACAAAGAGTCGAACACAACTGAAGCAACTTAGCATGCACCCATGCAATCTATAGCTATATTTTATAACTTTTCTTGGTCCAGGATCTAATCAAAGACAACAGATACCATTTAGTTGTCATTTCTCTTTATTTTCCTTTAATCCAGAAAATTCTTTCTTGACTTTGACAATTTTGAACAATCTAGGCCAGTTGGTTTGTGGCATGTTATAGAATTTGGATATGTGGAATGATGTAGAATTTGGATATAGCTGATTGTTTCTTCTTGGTGAGAGTCAATGTATGTATTTGGGGGGAAATGCCACCCAGGCAGTGCTGAATCTTTCTCATGAATCACATCAGAAAGTACCCAAAATGTGTTCCATTATTATATTTACTATGTTGGATTTTTTATCCAATAGATTTCTCCATTATGAAGGTATTGATAACTTTTCTTCTTTGTAAGTAATTGCTATTGCTAAGTCACCTCAGTCGTGTCCGACTCTGTGTGACCCCACAGACGGCAGCCCACCAGGCTTCCCTGTCCCTGGGATTCTCCAGGCAAGAACACTGGAGTGGGTTGTCATTTCCTTCTCCACTGTAAGTAATTAATAGTTTGTAAATCGCGTTTGAGACCATGTAACCACCCCCTCCCAGACAACTTTCTTCCATTGGTCCTACCATCTTTTGGTGATGCTTGCTTGGGTCAGTTATTACATTTGTAACTGCAAAATGCCTCACTTACATTTGACTTTTTAGGATTATTTGGGAATGGAGCGCTCATCTCCTCTAGGATTTTTCTGTACTGGTTCAGACAACCTACTACTTTATTGAGTATCTTTTGAGGAAGAGAGCTGAAACCTTAAAAAATTTTTTTCACTAAGATGTCAAAACCACTTTCATATTCAGCAGTTTTGTAACCAAATGAACTCCAGAGTTCCAGATCATGGCTTGTAGCTGCCATGAGATTTTCAATAAAGAGACACATTCTTATGTATCTATCTGTTTAAATAAATTATCTGTGGGTTATTTGACACAAGAAAGTGCCAGTGACCAACCAAAGAAGGCAGCTGCCATAACATAAACAGACCATTATTCTAGCTCATCCTCACAGTCCATTTGGAGTTTAACATTATCAACCACAGATAAGGTAAAAAGTAGTCGCAAATTAATATAAAATCACTTAGCAAAATACACTCTCTTCCCAGTGTTTGAGTCCTACAAGAAGTCATGACACAGTCTCAAAATTGTTCTCTTTTCCTTGCAGCTGAGATAAAATAGTAACAGTGAGAAGGGAAACCTGGTCCTCAGGTTGTAAATGTGATAGGGTAGTGGAGTTTAAGCTTTTAGGTTGAGAGACTATAGAAAACATAGATCTTCAAAGTAGTTGAGAATTATTTTCCCACAAAATTGGATTTATCTCTGGGGAGCAACTGGCAATCCTCTGGCTGAAGTCTTGAGATTCACCTTTCAGTTGAGTTCTTTTCCAAGTTATTCTCTTAATGACCTAAATTTCTTCTGCATCATTCAAAAAACTAACTAACTAAATAGCCCAGGTCTAGGAAGTTTTAAGAACATTGTCAGTTGGATGTCATTTTTCCTCTCCATAGTTCTCAAATGCATTTCATTCTACATTGTAGCATGAAGATGACTAGGTTTGGGGTGACACATACACATATAGTGAGAAAAGGAACAAGAAAGGTTATTCAAGCAAAAACCTACTGCGCGTAGTCTCTGTCTTCTGGGAAAATAGCCTAATTCCAGGCTGGAGCAGAGAATTCTTGAATAGACTTAGGGAAACACCTCGATGAAGCTTGACAACACACCCTGGAGAAAAGAAAGGCAACCCACTCCGGTATTCTTGCCTGGAGAAATCCCATGAACACAGGAGCCTGGGGGGCTACAGTCTGTAGGGTCACAAAGAGACAGGACTGAGTGACTAACACTTTCACTTTTCCCTCTATCACAATGGTATCTTCACTGACAATGCAATCTTTCATGTAATTAAATGGTAGCAGCTGAGTAGGCACTATCCATCCATTACACACTCCCCACAAACCGACCCCCAAAGATTGTAAACATGATCTGAATTGTTGTCATCTTTATCTATTTCACTTTGGGGTAGAATTAAACAGTTTACTACACATCAAATCAGGAGACTGGGGGAAACTGACATCCCCACATAAATTTTAAGAACAGTCTCAGACCATGAAATCTCAAGTGGGATTCTGAGCTAGCTCATCTAACTACCAGGTTAATAACAGCAATAATAACACCAAAATTGTAACAACAATGAACATTTATTAAAAATTTCCAGTGCCAAGCACTTTAAATACATAATTTAATATTCACTAATATTTCAGGAAGTATATAATATCATCTCTCTTCTATATATAAAAAAATGAGGTTCAGCAAGGTTAAGGGCTTCCCTGGTGGTTCAGATGGTAAAGAATCCATCTGCAATGCGGAAGATCTGGGTTCTCTTCCTGGGTTGGGAAGATGCCCTGGAGGAAGGCATGGCAATCCACTCCAGTATTCTTGCCTGGAGAATTTCCAGGGACAGAGAAGCCTGGCAGGCTACAGTCCATGGGGTTGCAAAGGGTCAGACGTGACTGAGTGACTAAGCACCCACAAGGTTAAGTAACTTGTCTGAATATCACCTAGCTAACACATGGACAAGCCAGGATTCAACATTAGATGTGCCTGACTCTTTTCTGGCCATGTCTGTCTTTTCATCAGTCAGGGGCTCTATGAAGAATTTAATGATATGCTATTGAAGGAGTCCCACACTTGTAACAGGAAAATCTAGTTTTGACTCTACTAATCCCACTCACTAGGCAGGTGACTTGAGTGTACCAATTCTCTCTTTCTCATTCACTTGCTGTATAAAATGGAGATAACCACAGATATCTGGTCTACCTCTCTAGATAGCTGGGGGACTAAAACAACAATGACATGGCTTATACAATTATTTTGAGACAATTGTAAGATCTTATTATTTATAAAGTGAAGTTTGCTTTGTAACAGGTGATGATAGAGAAAAATTATAATAAAATATTGCAAGCAAGGTGTCTTCTAGCAGCCTTTGGTAATCTTCTGAACTTTCTAAAGACAAGCAGAGAGGATGTCTCTAGTGTCTGGAATGTATGAAAAAAGCAATCCTAAATGTGCCATTTCTTGAGCTGATTTGCAATTCTCTAGATTTTCTGTTACAGAGGTAATCATATAGAAGCACTTTGAATAAGTTGTAGTAAAGTTATGTCCATAAAAACAGTAATTGTAATAATGTAATGTTATGACTAATTATACTAAACTACAAATATATATTAAGTACTTGTTACCACAGGAAAGAACAAGAACTCTTTTTAATTCTGAAATTACATTTAACGTCACTCTGGGTGACTCAGCTGATTTCCAGCACACACAGTGAAATGAGTAGATTTTGCTTATGACATGTCTGGTCTCAACATAATGCACTTGTAACCAGGGAGGTCCAAGCAAATCAAAATTATGCTTGTTTTTAAAAAGTTCAAACAAGTATAATTTCCCTGGCAAAAGAGTAAGTATTTGTAAGATTAAAGCCTTGTCACTCAGCAAAAATACTTGTTCGTGTGCCAAAAGATCTCAGTCATGCCGGGAATCATTAGTATTGCAACAAAAATATTGTTATAGGTAAATCTACTAATTTACTGACCATTGTTGGATGTGAACTGAAATACAAGTCACAACATCCTTCTAAAGCCAATATTCAAGACTCTTGATTTTTTTTCCTTTCCAAATGGAACTGTAAGGATATCCTAATATCTTAATAATGATTATGAAAACAAGCATTTATTTAAAATTTACATAGAACTTGGAATAGTTATAAATATCTTACAGATACCAAACTTTTAAACTTCTCAATAAGCCTATATGATATTGCATCTCAATTAGTGCTTACTGCATAACAAACCCAGACAAGGCAATGGCACCCCACTCCAGTACACATGCCTGGAAAATCCCATGGATGGAGGAGCCTGGTAGGCTGCAGTCCATGGGGTCACTAAGAGTCGGGCACGGCTGAGCGACTTCACTTTCACTTTTCACTTTCATGAATTGGAGAAGGAAATGGCAACCCACTCCAGTGTTCTTGCCTGGAGAATCTCAGGGACGGGGGAGCCTGGTGGGCTGCAGTCCGTGGGGTCACTGAGTCGGACCGACTGCCTGTTCCACTTTCTTGCATTGGAGAAGGAAATGGCAACCCACTCCAGTGTTCTTGCCTGGAGAATCCCAGGGACGGGGGAGCCTGGTGGGCTGCTGCCTATAGGGTCACACAGAGTCGGACACGACTTAGCAGCAGCAGCAGCAGCATAACAAACCACTTCAAAATGCAGTGGTGTTAACAATGCTATTTTTTTAGCTCATGATTCTGGTGCTCAATCATTTGGGCTGGGCTCAGCAGATGGTCTTGACTGGGCTTATTCTTGTGTATGTGGTCAGATGCTGTTTGATGGGGGGCTGACTGGTCTCAGAGAGCCTCCAAGGGGATTCTTGTCTCTGCTCCATGTTCTCTCTCACTCCTGAGCAAATTAACTGGGCTTGTTCACAAGGTGGTGGGGCAAAGTTCTGAGAGACAGGCAAAGCAGCCAATGCTTCTCAAGGCTCAGGCTTAGAACTGGCCCCTTATCACTTCTGTCATATTTTATTGTCCAAAACAGGTCGTGGGTTCAGATAGGATTAAAGAGACTGTGAAATAGACTTCATTACCTGATGGAAGGATTGGGGACATTTCTGCAGTCTTCCACAAGTAGGTGTTCTTACTGTTTCCATTTTACAATGAGGAAATAGAGGCTCAGAGAGATCATAAAGCCCATTAAGGGCCACACAGCATCCTGCTATTCATTTCTTTCTTTGATCACAGTTATTTCTATGCTACTTTAATAAAAATATATATCAATATATTGAGTGATATTCAATTCTGAGTTATACATGATATACATTTCAGTGATATTGAATTCTGAGGGATAAAGAATTCAAACAAGCTTGAAACTAAACTTTAAAGTGAATTTGCAAAGCTAATTCAAAGTTTAACTTCAACCACAAAGAACACATCAGCACACTAGTACATAAGAAAATGTTATTCTTCTTTTGAAAAGAAAGTTAATACAGGAATTTATCATGCTTTGAAAGGAATGAAGTTGGTTTTGAGGAAAAGTTCTGCTTTTCCTCAAATATCACAAATAAATCATATGACTCTCCTTTGAGATGGAAAACAGGGTTCTTCTAGATCTTCTGAAGAGTCAGTAACATTTTGTGTGTTTAAATGGTGGTGGGATGCCATGATTCTTCCATAATTCAAAATTTGGCATCAGTAACTATGGACGACTGGTCACAATGTTCTGCAAGCAAAGAATAGAGCCTTCAAAGCCTTTCCTGACTCATCTTTTTCATCCCTGTCTGGGGTGGGTGCTCCTTCTTAATGCTATGATACCCTTGCTTCCCATTGGTATTGTACTCACTGCCCTTTCTGGAATGGTCTATTCAACCCTCTTCTCCACTAGGACGTGAGTTCTTTTTTTTTTTATTTCAATGTTAAAAAATGTTATTATAGTTAAATTCATTAGGGTTTGGTATTTTCACAAAATTAGCTCTTGGATTTAGTTGTTTTTTTATTGTTTCATAGTATTTATTGTAAATTTTGAAAATTTTTTAAATTTTATTTTATACTGTTGCTGCTGCTGCTGCTGCTAAGTCACTTCAGTCGTGTCCGACTCTGCGTGACCCCATAGACGTCAGCCCACCAGGCTCTCCTGCCCCTGGGATTCTCCAGGCAAGAAAACTGGAGTGAGTTGCCATTTCCTTCTCCAATGCATGAAAGCGAAAAAGTGAAAGTGAAGTCGCTCAGTCGTGTCCGACTCTTAGCGACCCCATGGACTGCAGCCCACCACCCCCCCATATTTTACACTGGAGTATAGCCAAATAACAATGTTGTGATAGTGTCAGATGAACAGCAAAGGGACTCAGCCATACATGTACATGTATCCATTTTCCCCCAAACTCCCCTCCCATCCAGGCTGCCATATAACGTTGAGCAGAGTTCCCTGTGCTGTACAGTAGGTCCTTGTTGGTTATCCATTTTGAATATAACAGTGTGTATGTGTCCATCCCAAACACCCTAATTATCCCCCCTCAATAGGATGTAAGTTCTTCAAGGACAAGAACTGAGCATCGTGCATATTTGGATGTCCAACACCAGCCCACTGTCCACTGCCATTGAGGAATATTCATTATACAATTGGTCAAGGAGGGAGTGGATGAATGGAATGAAATACTGAATTTCCAATGAGTGGGACCCTCCCTCGGAGAAGGCTATGGCAACCCACTCCAGTACTCTTGCCTGGAAAGTCTCATGGACGGGGGAGCCTGGTAAGCTGTAGTCCATGGGGTCGCTGGGAGTCGGACAGGACTGAGTGACTTCGCTTTATTTCTTCACTTTCATGCACTGGAGAAGGAAATGGCAACCCACTCCAGTGTTCTTGCCTGGAGAATCCCAGGGACGGGGGAGCCTGGTGGGCTGTGGTCTATGGGGTCGCACAGAGTCAGACACGACTGAATCGACTTAGCAGCAGCAGCAGCAGCCCGAGGGGGACCCTCCATAGAGGCAGGACCCAAAGAAAAATGTCTAGAAAAGAGGTGTGCCTTCTTGTCACAAGGTATAATTGCACTGGCCTGCAGGCTGGGCGGAGACTGTTTGCAAGGCTGTGCTCCTCTCTGCAAGGGCTGTAAGCATAGCCCCCAGCTTTCCCCAACTGCTGAGAGCACACAATTTCGTGGTACAAAGCGGGAAAGAGCTTAAGAGATTCATTTAGCTTCTCAGACATCAGACAGCTCTTACAAAATAATATTCTGATGAATGAAGGGTAAATTAGTAGGCAACATGTGGATTAGAAGTCCCTGCAGCTCAAATGGATGAGAAACCTGAGGGACCATGCATCTGCCCTTCTGTGGTCAGAGTTTCTCAAATAGTCTTGTTGAAGTCTCTCTGCCTGACACACCGCAGGCTTCTCTCCATGCCACCAGGTGGGCCAGGCAGGTCTCCAGTGGTCCCCACACTAGGGCTCCACACTAGTGAACGAGGGCCCAGAGGAATGAGATAGGATCCTGTGCTCAGGGAGTTTTCCTTAACTCATGGCTTTACCAGTGGCCCCTGGAGGGGTCTGTTCCAGGTAGGATTATTTTGGGTGAAGTAGAAAAGAGCAGGCTTATTGCTTTGCCTAGCAAAGGGGGCCACAGTGGGCTGGTGGTGAGGTAAGAGGGACTCAGTATTATCACCCTTCAGTTCCAAGTGGTCTGGGGTCTACATGCTTGTGAGCAGCATACGGTTACCTTCTCCCACCTGGAGGGGGTTTCAGTATCTGCAAAACTGCTTAAAGATAGTGTTGTGTGTATCTATTGAAGGGGAAGCAAATCTTTGTCCCGAGGCTGCACTATTATTTTTCTTGACTGTTTCTTCCTGGTCTTGCATCCCCTCTCTTCCCTAATTAACAATGACTTGAATCTGCCTCTTGGATCTCAGGGAAGGTCACAGAGGCTAAATGAAGCCTATTTTCCTGTAATCAAAGGAACGGAGGACACAGAACATCTTTGTGCCCAGGAGCCCTACCCTGCTTGGTATCAGTGTCCAGTTGGAGAAAAACATTTCTTGTTCTGCCAGGGGAGAGATTTGATAAGCTGAAGTGAATACAAAGATGTGACCAGAAGGCTGTAGAAACCAACCTGGAGGAACTGATCTTGGAGGAGGAGAAAGTTGGTGATGGGCTCCGTGTCTGAGACAGTGTCAGCATGTGGTCCCTCACAGTCGTCATTGCTCCCTCCTGCTTGCCTGTGTGCTCCCTGGCACTCTTGAGATCCTAGTGGAGAATGCTACATCTGAGCATCATGAGTATTGACTGAAAAGAAATGCACAATCTGATCTTTGTTGCAAAGTCTCCTTTATAGCTTGGCCTCTCCCTTGCCTCTTTGGAGCAATCCCACAGAGCCCCTAGATAGGCTGTGTCCCAGGCTTAAGTCCTCAGTGTTATCTGCCAAATAAAACATAATTCTCAACTTTTAGACTGTGCTTTTTTTTTTTTTTTCAGTCAACACTGAAAAAAGATCGGGCCCTGTGGACTGTAGCCCTCCAGGCTCCTCTGTCCTTGGGATTCTCCAGGCAAGAATACTGGAGTAAGTAGGTCACTATGTCCTCCTCCAGAAAATCTTCCCAACCCAGGGATGGAACCTGCATCTCCTGTGGCTCCTGCATAGCAGGCAGATTCTTTAATGCTGAGCCACCAGGGAAACCCAGAATATCAGAAGACCAATGTTAATTAAAAAAAAAAAAAAACACAAAACACCCAGCCCAGACATCTCAAGTGAATTAATTTAGCACTTTTCTACGTGAGGGAAGACACAAGGGCTTGGACTCACTGCAGTCATTCCCTTGATATATACTATAGTGATCTAGGGCCAGTATCCTGTTCTCTCCATCCTGAATCTCCCTAGAGTGCACCGCTGGTGCAGCTAAAATGTGATGGCTTGATAGCTGCAGCATCCTTTGTTTACCAGTATGGCAAGTGACATTTTTTTTCATTGACACAAGAGAAGTACTTTTTCTAACCCTATGACAGGATGTCATCGAGTTTTTGCTTGAAATTTCTCACTGATGAGAAGACCACTCCTTTACAAGGCAGCCTATTCTTGTGAACAATTCTCAACAGAAACCAACAAAACATTGTGAAGCAACTATACCCTAGTTTTAAATAAAAGAAATCTGAGTCCCTGTCACATCGAAGTTGTGGCCCCTCATCTTTCAGAAACACAGGTTAGGTCTAAAGCATGTATCCGTAGACAGACCTTTGGCCCCTGGGTACCTGCACATTTCCCTGCTCCTCTGAATTGGTTTCCAGCTCCTTTACCCTCTGGTCTTTGATGTGACTTTAGTTTATCAAAAGCTAAACTATTAAACTAAGTTTAATAGTTAAACTATTAAATAAGTTTAATAGTTAACTATTAAACTAAGCTAAGCAAACTATTAGTTTTAAGCTAAAGTTAAACTATTAAGCTAAGCTAAACTATTAGTTTTAAGCTAAAGTTAAACTATTAAACTAAGCTAAGCTAAATTATCATACCATAAGCCAACTACTCTTCCCATGAAATGTCTGTGTTCCCAAAGTACTTCACATCATTATTTTTTTTTTATAACATGTAACACGGATCATCTCAATGAGAAGTTGATGATGTGTGGCTGAGAGCTAGAGGTTCAGGCTGTCAGCTAAAGACTACTGTAGGAACTTTACACAGATATCTCTTTGAACTTATTCTGCCTTTGCACCCTAAAAACAATCACCAGCCTTATCAAAGCTAGAGTGAGAAAAAGAAAATCAAATACTAAACAGACTCTGAATTGCATGGACTTCCCAGGTGATGGTAGTGGTAAAGGACCTGCCTACCAATGCAGGAGATACAAGAGATCCTGATTCGATCCCTGGGCTGGATATATCCCCTGGAGAAAGAAATGGTAACCCATTCCAGTATTCTTGCTTGGAGAATCCCACAGACCGAGGAGCCTGGCAGACTACAGGCCTTGGGGTTGCAAAGAGTCAGACATGACTGAAATGACTTAGCATGCAGGCACATAGATAAAAGTCAGAGTTTCAGAGCCAGAAAAGTAAGTCACAATAGCTTTGACAACCACTGGCAGAAAACAAAGGAAAACAAGGCCTATTGGGCTGTTGCCGTGTGTACTGGTCCACCCGCTCCACACCGACCACTTCCCCATCAGGACCACTCCAGGGCTGATGTCATGTTTGTAAGTCCCAAGGAGCAAAAATGGTCCACAATGAGTTGACCTCTTAGATCCAATTTGCCTTACAAAAACTTGCCTCATAGAAACAAAATCCTGTCCTAAAGCTATGATTTGACCTTCAAGAGATATAGTCTGTCCTATGCCCCATTTTCTATCAATGAAGCTTAATTTCTTTAAAGTGCACTCACTCACTGTATCATTGTAAAGGGCAGCAACCTTAAGAGACTGGGAAGAGCTGGTACCTCCCGTTCATTGGGCTGTGCTCAGTAGCTTCAGTCATGTCTGATTCTTTGTGATCCAATGGACTGTAGCCCGTCAGGTTCCTCTGTCCATGGGATTCTCCAGACAAGAATACTGGAGTGGGTTGCCATGCCTGCTTCCAGAGGATCTTCCCAACCCAGAGATCAAACCAGCGTCTCTTATGTCTCCTGCATTGGCAAGTGAGTTCTTTACCACTAACTAGCACCATTTGGGAAACCCCCTGTGTATTATCCTTGCCCATCTTTACGCCTGGCCTGTCTTCCTGTAGTAAGGCTTTCTGTACCTTACCTTGATAACTGGGAAAACTGTGAGCAAACTGAAGTTTCACGTGAGGTGAAGTAGTGCATTAATTGGAAATTATTTCTCTGTATAGATGGATTCAATGTATCATCAGGTTCAGTAACTGGGGCTCTAGCTGCGAACACAAATAAAAATTGCTTCCCCTTGCTCCATCCAGTGAGCAGTGCTCAGATCCGTGCCAAGCTGGAAGGTTCTACGCTTCCTCCCAGGGCTTCCTGCTGTCTCTCCACTGCACTGAAAAGCAGCTGTGGTGGGCTTCTCATCTTCTATTCCCAAACTAGAAAAATTAACGTTGTGGTCTTTACAACTACCTAGATCGGCTATTTTAGAAATCAGGGATGCCGAAGGCCAGCCGTGACTGGAGGGCATGGCCTCAGGATGTGAAATACAGCAAAAGGCATCCCCTCCCTTTGCTGGAGAGGGTTCTGCCCACATCCTGTGTCTCATCTCACTGGGACCACTCTCTCCGGAGGCTGCTGCTTCCCTCTGGGATGCTCTTTCCACTGCTAAAACGACCATAAAGATGAAAATGCCCTAAAATTAAGCATGGCTTCAGTTTTTCCAGTCCTCCCAAGCCCTGGCAACCAAAGCACGGCCACTTCTCAGTGAAAAAGCTCGGTCCCTGGTCCCCCTGCCAACCACCACCGCATTCCTCCCGTGGGACACAAAGCAGCGACGGGAGAGAGGATTCATTTCAAAGAAAGAGTGAAAGATGGAGCCCTTAGCTGGTGTCACTTAATCTTTGATGGCATAAAGCAGGCTCTTTTCTGTTCACTGGACACTGATCAGAGATCGGGTGACGGCCAGGGAATAGGAAATGGGACTCGTGAGAACCCCGCCCCCAGGCAGGCGGGGGGGGGGCGGGGGGGGGTGCGGGGAATGGCTTCTCTTCCCGCCCAACCAGTGTGAGTATGCTTCCCTCCTCCTCGTCGTGGGAGTGATGAAAGCTGCCCCTCCAGCTCCAAAGCCAGTCCTGGCTGCACTGCACAGACGGGGCTGCGGAGCAGGGTTCTAACCCAGGCAGGCCTCCTTTGAAAGCAGACCTGCTGGAGTGGGGGCCCTTACCCCAAGGCCTGGGGATGCAGACTCGGGCCTTCACCTTCCTTTTTTCCATGACTGTGGTCATACCTGGGTAGGCTGCAGTCTCTGTAAGCCGGATCTCCTTCATCTAGAAAACTTACACATTCAACTAGAGCCCTAGATGACTCAGCTACAGCTCCATTTCTGGGGCTCTGTTCCGGGGGGTTCATTCATGAATTCATCATTCACGTGATGTCACTGGGCTTGGGGTCTATGATACAGAGAGGGACTAGATTTCCTCCATGGGTCCTCATTCTGTATCCTTTTTGCTTGGTTATCCACCCATTGCTTCTTCTTTTCCACATACAAATTCCTGAGCAGATGTCTCTGAAGGCAAAATTTCAAGACTAGTCAATAATTTTTTTTTTTAGACCCGGACTTGCTTATTTCTCTCTCTGCAGCACCTAGTGGCACAGACACTCAGTAGGTGTTTGATGAATGAATCCATTTCACTGGATGTGTTGTGATGAGTAAGCTTGCAAATCAGAAACTGGGGCTATGGTCCAGTCAGGAGAAGGGTGATGCTCTGGGAAGAGACCAGGGGCATCTTGAGAAATGAAGGCTCCTGAGCCATCAGCCCAACTCTTGTGGTTCTACTTATTTCTGGACCCTTTATGACCAAAACAAATGAAGTATGCTAACAAGTATAAAAATTCAGACATTTTTTTCACATAGTGAAAATATTTGCTCTGCTCAGACATAAAATGAACCTTAATAGGAAGAATGATAGGAATAACAAAATACAAAAAAAGGGCAAAATACCTTATCTTTTATTACTCAGGTTCAACGCTAGTCAACTTTAGGTGTCAAAACACTTATTAAAAGAGAAATTACATAGAGACAGTAGGGGCACTACCCAAAGTAATTACCTTCTACCTCCATGAAAAGTGTTAGCTACTCAGTCATGTCTGACTCTTTGCGACCCCATGAATGGTAACCAGCCCGGCCCCTCTGTCCATGGGATTCTCCAGGCAAGAACACTGGAGTGGGTTGCCATTCCCTCCTTCAGGGGATCTTCCTGACCCAGGGATTGAACCCAGGTCTCCTGCATTGCAGGCAGATTCTTTACCAACTGAGACAGCAGAGAATGAAAATCCATTTATAATTTCAGTTCCAGAGATAATCACATTTCAAGTAATCAGGCAAATCTAACAGGGAAGAGAGGCTGGGCGAGCCATGAGAGGCTCAGGAAGAGCCCAGCCTGCCAGGACTCTGGGTGCTGGGAGGGGAGTCCCATGGATCTGTGAAGACTTGAGCCTTTGGCAAAGCTCAAGGCATGAAATCTCGGTCCTGTCCCAGGAGGGTCTGTGTACTGACCCAGTTGTATTGACTTAGGAACCAGCTGAGGCTCTTCTCGCAGTTATTTCTGAATCTGAGAAAATAGCACCATCTGCAAAGACCCAGGGGCCTCATCTCTAGACAGGAAAAAATCCCCCTTATTATCTTCTTAAATGATTTCCTGTAGGTTCCCCTCCAGTAAAACCACTAAGCTCCCGCTGATCCGGCTCCCTCTGACTCATGGGAGGACCAAACTCGGGAAAGGAAGCGCAAGCCCCCAGAAACTGGAGCAGTGCAATCTGTGAGTTGGTTCAGGCTGGTGTTACAGAAAATGGAGGCGTTTTCCCTCAAAATCCCAACAGGAAGTGGATGTGAACAGTTTGTTGGGGGACCCGCCTCTGGCACTGTGTGTGTGTCGGCAGGGATGGGGTTGGGGGGGTGCTGTCCCACTTGGTGAAGCCTCCCTCTGGCAATAGCTGAACCAAACTCCACCCCCCTCAAACACACACCCGACCCCAGTTTGAGGCTGTGAGCATGCGGGATCCCCGTGGGGACTTTTGTGTACAGTCAGCCTTTTGATGTACCAAGTCTATCAGCATCCAGTACCTCCAGAACAGCTTGTCATCCTACAATTTCACACACACACAGTCTCGTATACATCTCTAGGGTGGGGGTCGATATGCCCATTTGACAGGTGAGGAAACTGAGGCTCAGAGAGGTGATTTCACTTGCAAGATTTGCTGGCTACAAGAGATGGGGGCAGCCAGGTGGAGATTCTGGATCGCCCATCTCTGTGGAGGTTTCTGTGCCATGCGCCAGACCATGTTAAGCTCTAAGCTTTCCAAGAGTTGGCCCCTGAGTTCCACACTTCTCACAGGGCTCCTCCCAGCCAGGGCAGTCTCCCCTGCGCTTGTAATTTCACAGACACCAGGTCGGAGCCTCCAGCAGACAGCATCTTCTTACTGGAGCCCAGTGTTCCGCATTCCATTTGCCTCATGGTGTTTGTGGATGTCTTGGCAAAGTTTGCAGATCTCCAGGGAAGGGCGGAGCAGGAAGATGCTGTAAGGAGAGGTAGGGAGAAGGTCAACATTGGCTTGTGTGGGTGGCCAGGCATCCTGGAAGGGCCCTCAGCCCCAGGAGAGCTGGTCTTGCCACTTGCCTACTCCCCAACCCCTACCGCCGACTCTACTCCCACCCCACTGCTTCAGGCATATTGTTTCTCCTATTCATAATGATTAGCCCATGGAAGGCAGCGCTATGGGTCCACTGCATGCGTGCATTAATGGGTGAGGTTAAGACAACCCAAAGGAAGATGCAAGAGACATTCTGACCCCACTGGTGCTAGAAAGCCAGCACCTGAGGTTCCTGGCATGGATGCTGCAGACCACACTTGCCCTGCCCCGGATGTTCTGGAAAGTTCAGTGGATTTGTGTCCCCCTACCATATCCCCCTTTTCATGCAGCACTGCATTTCAAGCTGTTTCTGAAGTGCCCTGTCCTTTCTGCAGTACACAGTTGGGGGGAGTGCGCTTTGCTCTGGGCTCTGTGTCCAGTTCCAAGTGACCAGGTCTCACTATGTTAGAGGAATGTGGGCTTTTGCCTCTGTCATTTCTCTTTTGCCATCGAGCAAGCTGGATCCACCCTTTCCATTGCATCTGGAGGTGGGGGCTGACTTGACTCTTCCTTCCACTCATGTTGGTTCCATGATCCACTGAGCGAAACTTCTGTTGTCAGGACATGAAGAGCTCACGGCACAGAACAAAACCCAGAGAAATAAACCGGTGGGGGAGTTTCTCAGCTTGTTCACTGTTTTTATTTTCCTTTGCTTAGGTTTAAAGAAGCCCAAGAGTTTGTTTTTACAAGCTTCTCCCCCATATTCTGCATGCTAGGGCTCTTTGAAATATGTTCCTGTGATAAAAATCTCAAAAGCTAAACTATAATCAAACTTGGATATCTGCAAATCATCTGTAATGTAAAACCAGACACCGCCACACTGTTTACAATCTTCTTTTCCAAATCAGAGCAGAGGAGTGGCTTTTTGCCAGACTTTGGGAGAAATTTCCATTTGTTGAGTTTTTTTTTTCCCCAAGATATATTGGTGCAAATTAGATATTGCGTGTTACAGGATATACACATGCACATGTTCGTTCTATATTTCATCTTTCAAAAATATCGTCTTAGACTTCAAAGTGGTAGAAATTATTTCTAACTTAATGCCTTCTACTTTGTCTTCATTTTAGCTATCACGTCCTCTCTGGGTTACTTTTCTAAGTTTGTTTATTCGGTTTTCTTTCCAAGCAGGAAGAACAAAGTCTCAACACTGGTGCATTTAGAACAGTGAAAATAATAGATCAAACTTTAGCAGTTACTTATCTGTATTAGAGTGCAGAAGAGTCATGTGTGATTCTAGGCAGCCAGAGAGTGCAAAAAGAGACAATTACCTGGAGCTTTGGACTGTGTTTCTGGTCTTGAGGCTCTCCTTGGGATGAAACAAGGCGGCCCCTCCAAGAGAACTGATGGGAGCTCAGGCACTGCCCCATGCTCTCTGTTGCTCCCTTCCTGCTGGGCAGAGGTTCAGCCACTTCTCAATCCCACGCTAGGCAGGGCTTCACCTCTTCCAGGCTTCCTGGAACCAGGAACTGGATAAAGGTTCCTGGTTACAAAAGGCCTTCCCAACAGGGTGAACTCAGATTGTGGTATTGGCCAAAGTCATAATGTAAAGTAGAAAGACTGGATAGATATTGAAACAGATGAAGAGTGATCATCACACAGTACCTGATTCATAGAGGACTTGGAGTCCTAAGACAGGAAGACATGCTGCAGAGAAGCTATCTTATGGGGAGTTCAAATGAGGATGGTCAGCAGGGGTCATGGATCTCCAGTGCTATGGCCACTGAAGGATTCATCAGAGACTTCCCTGGTAGCTCAGATGGTAAAGAATCTGCCTGCAATGCAGGAGACCCAGGTTTGATCCCTGGGTGGGGAAGATGCCCTGGAGGACGGCGTGGCAATCCACTCCAGTATTCTTGCCTAGGAAATCCCATGGACAAAGGAGCCTGGTGGGCTACGGTCTGTGGGGTTGCAAAGAGTCAGACGTGACTCAGTGACTAACACTTTCACTTGGTTTTAGACTGATCTCTGGGTGAGGAAATCATGACCCACTTCTTGCCTACAAATCAGGATGTGGTACCAGCCTGCTATTCCTCTCCCTCTAGTCACTTCTGTATCACATCCATGATCTTTGTCTTTTTGTAACTGAACCAAACTTGGGTCCACTTGGCTGCACCAGAAAAGCCGATCTCCTGACGTCAGGTTGTGGGTGAAGGAAAGCACAGTGTTTACTTGTTCTGATTTCATGAACTAGAATTCATATCTGGATGAGGACGTCTGTTACACATGGAGGCACCTCCTAAATTCACATCTTCGTGGCTGTCACCAGTCAACTGCATCACAGGAATTGATATTATATGCTTGTGTGGCTTTGGGCATCTCCCTCGGATGCCCAGGAAGTCTACATCCCTCAATAGATGGATTTGCTCAAGAACTCTCAGCAATGACCACCACCCCTGGAAGGCCCTCTCCAGTTTGTGTGCTGCTTTCTGCATGACCTTGCTGGATTTCATCCTCACAACAGCATTGGGATGTGAATACCAACTTGATTATCCCCAATTTAATTTCCTTGGGTCACACAGTTAGGAAGTGAATTCCCCATCAAATGCTTTTCCTTATCTCCCAGGATCACAGAGAAGCATTCTAAAAACTAACATGCTCTGTAGGGCACAAGGTGTGAGGTCACAACCCCCTCCATGAGCCTGGAACATGCTCGCAGCTCCATGACAGCCACCCCCCAGGTGCTGTGGGAATCAACAGAGAGAAAGAAAATCCCCCCACTCTTTTGGAAAGATCTGACCTCAGCTGTCAATGTGTCATTTTTTAAAAAAAAAAAAAATTTAGCATCTTTAATTTTACATCATTCTTCTGGTCATTTAATAAACAAGTGTCAATGGAATGCCAGTTCCCTGGCCATCGCAGTGGTATGCTGCTGCTGCTGCTGCTAAGTCGCTTCAGTCATGTTCGACTCTGTGCGACCCCATAGATGGCAGCCCAGCAGGCTCCCCCATCCCTGGGATTCTCCAGGCAAGAATACTGGAGAGGGTTGCCATTTCCTTCTCCAATGCATGAAAGTGAAAAGTCAAAGTGAAGTCGTACCATGAAAAATTCAGGCAAATTGTAACACAGCCCTTACCAAAGCAGAGCTTCCTATTTATTTGTGAATTCTAAGCTGCAAATGTCTAGATTTAGATTTTATTTTTCAAATGCTCAATATTTTTAAATAGAAGGAAATTATGGCAAATTATCTGAATAGTTCCAAGTGTTTGGACAACACATCTAGGTACTTTGTGTGATTTTTATTCTCTATCTGGAATATAAGGAACTGGGAGTAACAGATTGTAAATTTGTCATCAAGTAATCAACTAGCCAAGAAGTTAGCCAATCAGAACACAGAATGTGCAAAAGGTCTGCACAGCCAAGGCCTTTGTTTCTATCAGCTCCATATGAGAAGCCATGGATTGACACGTACACTTATATGTATACATTCATGCCCACTCACACACACATATGCACAGGCACGTGCACACACACACGACACACACACACACGCATGCACAAGGGCACAGCAATTATAGAAATATAGAATAGAAAAATATTTTCTATATAGAAAATATAGAAAAATGCCTGTTTCTATCTTGTTCTGTCCAGTGACAGTACAATCTCTTACCCTGGGTCTTCAGGAGAACTAGAAATCTCTAGTGTGGGGAGAGCTGTGAAAATGCCTGCCTGACATTTGGAGAACAATTGCTCTGTTGAAGGTGAGGAGACACCTTCGGCTGTCACTGAAAGGCCCTGGAGTGGCTGCAGCTGACACCCAGCACAGGAGGAGTGCCTGTCCATAGGTGCTGCATGGCTGGGCCAGTCACAGCCTAGGCAGCATCACCCAGTGCCTCCTGTGAATGGTCCATGTTCAGGCTGGAGCACACCTAGCTGGAAGTGGCTTTTATTTCTGCCTTCCCAGACTCAGCAAGGAACGTCAAGAGCCTTTATTAGTCACCAGCACAGGGGCTCCCGTGCAGGTGAGCCAGAAGTCAAAAGCTGAGGGGCAGGACACAGGTAGGGCTGGCCTGGAGCGCTGACCCAAGCATTAATTAGAAACACCCGTGCCCTTGTCCAAGCCAGCTTGTATAAGCTGCTGGGGCCTGTGTTCACTTCATAAAGACGTTTTATATGGTATTCCTGGCAATAGCCGGACATTTTAAAAGAAAAATAAAAAGAACATTATTAGTAGCTTGGGGTGGGGGGAGGAGACTCCCTTCTCTGCCAGTCCATGTCCAACCACCCCCTTTTCCCTCCAAAAATTTGAGGGTGAGGTCTGCTGGAGTCACGTAGCTTCTGCCTTGATAGGGTTTCCTAGTGGGAGTGGGGGTGGCGGTTCTGAGTCAGTTCATTAGCCTCTAAAGTGGATATTATAGTATCTGACCCTCCTTGCCTCCTGGAGTTGATGGAATATGTTTCAATAGAGCAGAAAAAAAAGGACTTTGAAGACTGCAGAGTAGTTTGTGGAAGTGTGGCCATTCTCACCGTTCTAATTCTTGGGCAAGAAAATTCAGGATAACAACGTTGAGAGTTTAGAGCAGTGACTCTCAGCTGCTGGAGCTTTTGCTCCCTAGGGGACACTGGCAACATCCAGAGACTCTCTTAGTTGTCATTTTGGATTGACTGGGGGCAGGGTGAGGGAGATGCTCCAAGCACCTAGTGGGTGAAGGACAAGGGTGTTGTTAAACCTCCTGCAAGGCACAGGACAGCCTCCTGCAACAGTGATCCTGCCCCAGACGTCAATAGTGCTGAGGTTGAGAAATTCTGGGTTGGAGGCATGTGGGGTAACCTACACAGGAAGTTCTCCCAAATCCACCTTCTGGCGCTGAGTTTAGCCATTTCAAAGAAACAAAAGGGTCCCGTCCCACAGCTTATAATGACAGATCAGGGAACACAGGAAAGCTGGACAGCAGTGATAAATCAGTGGAGACCCAGTCACGTGTACTAGTTATTAAACCATTGTCTCTCATCCTCAGTTCTGCCTTCCTTGCTGGGAAGGAGCTCCAAAGGACTTTTTTTGCCAGTGGCATCTGCTAGGTGCTGCCAACAGAGGGTGCTGGAGCGACTTGAGGAGGAAGAAAGACCATGAATTCCTGGGCATTCAGTTCTGTCCCTGTCTTCCTAGCAGCGCTGCTTCACCCTGGCTTCCCAGAATGGGCAGCAGTGGAGTCCACCTCGCAGCTTTCCCAGCATCAGTAACCCCTTTGATTCCCTGAGGAACAGCTCCACCCATGGAAGGTTCCCCTTCTCAGAGGTCAAAGTTTCAGCTCCATGGAGCCATCCTCAGAGCTCCAAGTCTTAGTAACCCCAATCTCGTCCTTTGTATCTTCAGCGTAGGGTTTCTTCTCCCAGTTTCTATCTCCTGAACATCTAGCTGTTCCGTTGGCCTTTTCACACTTCTTTATAGTGAATTCTCTCTTAAATGGGCTGATGTGGTCTGGTTCTTGACTAGACCCAGGTTGACACAGACATGAAGCCCTGTCTCTTTGGTACAAAGAGGTCCATGCATCCCTCACCCCAGCAGGCGTGAGCAAGAGTCCCCTTGCATGGCAGCTTCCTCAGTGGTGCAGACTGTGAGAACTTCCTTCTGTTTTCCCCTGGATTTGTAAAGAACCTTGTGTCCAGGTGTTACCACCAATGGTGACAATGTATCTCATCTTGTGGAAACAGAATGGTGGGGTTGAGGTCCTACAAAGGAGAAAGCTTGTGCATTCTTGGTCCTAAAAGTGGTTCTTCTGGGTCTCCTCTGGCCAGTGGTCCCTTTGCCAAATCCACAAGACAGGGAAACACAAGGCAACCTTCCTCCTCCTATTATGCCCATCAACAGTGCTTGTGTCTCCTCTCTATGATTCAGATATACTGGAAAGCAATTCTGTGCAGAAAATGAATCTCTCTCTCTCTCAAAATAAAAGGTTTACAAAAAAAAAAAAAAAAAGAGTCTGCGGTAGAAGAGCATCTTTTGTCAGAACTAGAAAGACAACAAGAAATGCCCCAGCTTGGAAACACACATCTCTTGTTTCATGGGAAGAGACTGAGATGCCTATCTTTATTTTCAATGAAGTAAATATTTTTTAAAAAGTATACTGCTTGTGTATATTCCTCTGTCCCAGCTGGAAACAGTAGTTGCAAAACTGCCCGCAAGCAGCAAAGGGGGAATTAGTAGAAAAAAAAATTTTTTTTTAAACCACATCTGTCTACTGCTGCCCCATGCATGGCTGGAGTGCTTCCTTTCCGGTAGGATGAAATGAGAAGAAATGATGCACAAAAGGAGTTGAAGGTGCAGGGGTGTCGTTCTTGAAGCCTGGGGATGAGAAGTTATAGCTGTCACCCTGTGCCCTCCTCATCTTCCTCTGTCCCCAGGGGCACCACCCCACAGGCTCTCTGAGACCCCCCAGACAGCCTCCCCCATCACCACTATTGGTAAGAGGCTTCTGTGATTGTTTCCTCAATATCTTTCAAGAGGAAAAGTTCTCCTGGGGAATGGGGCTCCTCTGCCATCTCTAAATGACCACCCTGAGCAGAAGCTTAGCGACCCAGGTGGAAATTGCCACCCCTCCCTTCTCACCTACCCTTCCCTTCTCACCCACCCCTTGCTTTCATAAGGATTGTCAGAGGAGGTGATCTGGAGACAGATTGGACAATGGGGAGAAAAAGGTGACTGGGGAATGCAGCTGCCCAAGGCTCTTGGGAAAATGATGCTGTGTTCCCCTGGTGAGGCAGTGTGTCTGGGGCTCCTCAGAGTCCAGCCCACCCTCCTGGCAGGGCTGATAGACACACTTGTCAGGTTAGTGCCCTGGGAACAGAGCTCCCCTGGACGCCTGTGCCAGAGGCTGGCCACAGCTCCGCTCTCTCCAGACCACTTGGCACTCACCAGCTGGGAAATTTCTGCCAAGCCTGTGGCCAATCTGGCAGTTTGTGTGAAGTCTGGGAGATTGCTTCTCAGACCTCTGGGTTCCAGTCGCAGCCTTCCTCCACAAAGGACCATGGCTGGTGCATGCTGGGTCCATGGGCTCTCCACCTGCCCCTCCCAAGGTCAGAGACCAAGTCCTACTCCAAGCAGATGGACACTGCATGCAGCCCCTTCACTGAGTCCCATCTGGGCTCCAGGACCCTTACATACTGTCATCCTCTTGGTCAATGCAGGCGCTCAGAATGAGGTAGGCTCAGGAAGATTCCCCTGGAGAAGGAAATGACAACCCATTCCAGTATTCTTGCCTGGAGAATCCCACGGACAGAGGAGCCTGGTGGGCTACAGTCTATAGACTGCAAAAGAGTCAGACATGACTGAGCGACTAACACACACAGGCAAATACATAAACACACCTGGGTGCTATGGTCCCAAACACAGCTTGGATAGAGAAATGTGCCAGTTCTTTGTGAGGGTAGATGGTAAGCAGAAGTGAGGCAGAGTCAGTGTTGGGATGCTTAATTGGACACATGTGTAAACTGAGGTATAAAGTGACTCTTTGACCCCTAGGTGCAGCTGCTGCTGCTGCTAAGTCGCTTCAGTCGTGTCCGACTCTGTGCGACCCCATAGACGGCAGCCCACCAGGCTCCCCCGTCCCTGGGGTTATCCAGGCAAGAACACTGGAGTGGGTTGCCATTTCCTTCTCCAGTGCATGAAAGTGAAAAGTCAAAGCGAAGTCGCTCAGTCGTGTCTGACTCTTCGCGACCCCATGGACTGCAGCCTACCAGGCTCCTCCACCCATGGGATTCCCCAGGCAAGAGTACTGGAGTGGGGTGCCATGGTGGTCAGAAGTAAAACCAAGATTAGAACTCAGGTCTCTTAATCTTCAGTCTAGACTTTCCTGCTAAGCTGAAATTTCTGCCTTCCTGAGTTAAATGAATTTTTTTTAAACTCACATATTATGCTGAAATGGAATTGAACTTTCTTTGCATCAAGGATTCTGGTACTCATGAAAATTGTCTGCTGAGTTTGATGTGCAGATACAAATTTTTCTTGTGGGAGGATCTATAGCTTTCATGAGTTTCTCAAAAGGGTTAGTCTGACCAACAAATCTAAGACCCCTGATGGATACTCTTGTGATGGGACTGAGGTCAGGTTTCTGGTGACCTTTTCATAGATTGTAAATGAAGGTGGGGTGGGGCTTCCTGGCTGTCAAGGCTCTAGACCTGAAGAAGACTGATGTGGGGGAGAAATAACTATCTCATTCCTCAGAGTCAGGCAGGGTTACTTAACTTGGCAATTGATGGAAGCAGTTAGAGCAGCTAGTTTCCAAACTAGGTGTAGAGACAGGTTGCGACCTGGGTCCTGGGGCCCTTTGCTGCAGTGCTTTCTCCTGGACAAACATTTCCTTGAGCAACAAAATATAAAGACACTATAAAGGACTAAAAATAACTGTGTGCATGCACAGTCGGGGCAATTTATGGACAACAAGATACAAAAAGACCAAAAACCAGTGGCTGCTTCAGAAGAGCAGGGAGCAAAAACAGGGTGTGCATATGCCTGCTGCACTCAAAACCACCTAAGGGGCGGGAAAACCACCTAAGCCACCCCTCCAACCTGACCCCTGGACACACCCCTACCTCACCCCCTAAAAGGAATCAGCTCACCCCACCTTGGGGAGTGCACAAGGGAACCTGTTACTTGTTCTCACTCTCCCTTACTACAGCAGGAATCCCAACAAAGGAACCCCTTGCCTGAATTCCTTGTCTGATCTCTGGTCAATTTCTACTGATTTGGGAAGACCAAGAACCCTAGTCAGTAATAGCGTGCTGTGTGTGCTTAGTCGCTCAGTTGTGTCCAACTCTTTGTGACCCCATGGACTGTAGCTCGCCAGGCTCGTCTGTCCCTGAGGCTTCTTCCGGCAACAATACTGGAGTGGGTTGCCATTTCCTTCTCCAGGGCATCTTCCTGACCCAGGGATCAAACCCAGATCTGCATTGCAGGCAGATTCTTTACCGTCTGAGCTACCAGGGAAGCTCAGGAATACTGGAGTGGGTAGCTTATCCCTTTTCCAGAGGATCCTTCTGACCCAGGAACTGAACCAGGGTCTCCTGCATTGCAGGCAGATTCTTTACCAGCTGAGCTACCAGGGAAGCCCCAGTAATAGCATATCCATGCTTAAAATCCCATAAGCACAAACTCACAGAAGCTTAGAGCCCTGGACCAAGGAACATCCTTGAAGATCATCTAACTTGGAGTTCCATGAACCTAGCTACACACTCGAATTACTTGGCGAACTCTGACTGCATGCCATGTCTGAAATTAACCCTGGAGATTTCTATTGTAATTGTTCTAGAGTGGGACAGACCAGGTAAGTTCCAGGTATCACAAATTTTAAAAGCTGATTCTCAGGGGCAATCAAAGTTGAGAACCACTGTCACAATCTAATCCAACACTTTTTGCTGCAAAGAAAACCAAGCCAAAGAGAAGAATCCCAAGGTCATAGAGCTTCCACAGAGCCAGAATTTGAACCCAGAAACAGGCTTTGTCTCTTTCTTTGTTTAGAGAGTATATATATATACTTAACTGAAAATGCCTTGCTAGTATGAAACATAAGTGATGTGGAACTATTAAGAGTTTTTGCACTAATGCCATTCTGGGAAGGGAAGTTTGTGAGTAGCTGACTGTGGCTCGCTCAGATCATGAACTCCTTATTGACAAATTCAGACTTAAATTGAAGAAAGTGGGGGAAACCACTAGACCATTCAAGAATGACCTAAATCAAGTCCCTTATAATTATACAGTGGAAGTGAGAAATAGATTTAAGGGACTAGATCTGATAGAGTGCCTGATGAACTATGGATGGACGTTCATGACATTGTACAGGAGACAGGGATCAAAACCATCCTTAAGAAAAAGAAATGCAAAAAAAAAAAAAAAAGTGGCTGTGTGGGAAGGCCTTATAAATAGCTGTGAAAAGAAGAGAAGTGAAAAGCAAAGGAGAAAAGGAAAGGTATACCCATTTGAATGCAGAGTTTCAAAGAATAGCAAGGAGAGATAAGAAAGCCTTCCTCAGCAATCGATGCAAAGAAATAGAGGAAAACAATAGAATGGGAAAGACTAGAGATCTCTTCAAGAAAATTAGAGATACCAAGAGAACATTTCATGCAAAGATGGGCTCAATAAAGGACAGAAATGGTATGGACCTAACAGAAGCAGAAGATATTAAGAAGAGGTGGCAAGAATACACAGAAGAACTGTACAAAAAAGAGCTTCATGACCCAGATAATCACGATGGTGTGACCATTCGCCTAGAGCCAGACATCCTGGAATGTGAAGTCAAGTGGGCCTTAGAAAGCATCACTACGAACAAAGCTAGTGGAGGTGATGGATTTCCAGTTGAGCTCTTTCAAATCCTGAAAGATGATGCTGTGAAAGTGCTGCACTCAATATGTCAGCAAATTTGGAAAACTTAGCAGTGCCCACAGGACTGGAAGAGGTCAGTTTTCATTCGA
This sequence comes from Tragelaphus eurycerus, assembly GCA_935064755.1. Taxonomy (NCBI): domain Eukaryota; kingdom Metazoa; phylum Chordata; class Mammalia; order Artiodactyla; family Bovidae; genus Tragelaphus; species Tragelaphus eurycerus. Next base: position 186,379 of record CAKXYN010000186.1, on the reverse strand, counting down.
ATCTCAAAGAAGGGTAATGCCAAAGAATGTTCAAACTACTACACCATTGCACTCATCTCACACGCTAGTAAAGTGATGTTCAAAATTCTCTAAGCCAGTCTTCAGCAATATGTGAATTGTGAACTTCCAGATGTTAAAGCTGGTTTTAGAAAACGCAGAGAAACCAGAGATCAAATTGCCAACATCCTCTGGATCATGGAAAAAGCAAGAGAGTTCCAGAAAAACATCTACTTCTGCTTTATTGACTATGCCAAAGCCTTTGACTGTGTGGATCACAATAAACCGTGGAAAATTCTGAAAGAGATGGGAATACCAGACCACCTGACCTGCCTCTTTAGAAACCTGTATGCAAGTCAGGAAGCAACAGTTAGAACTGGACATGGAACAACAAACTGGTTCCAAATAGGAAAAGGAGTATGTCAAGGCTGTATATTGTCACCCTTCTTATTTAACTTACATGCAGAGTACGTCTTGTAAAATGCCAGGTTCGATGAAGTACAAGCTGGAATCAAGATTGCTGGGAGAAATATCAATAACCTCACATATGCAGATGACACCACCCTTATGGCAGAAAGCAAAGGAGAACTAAAGAGCCTCTTGATGAAAGTGAGAGAGTGAAAAAGTTGGCTTAAAACTCAACGTTCAGAGAACTAAGATCATGGCATATGGTCCCATCACTTCATGGCACATAGATGGGGAAACAGTGGGAACAGTGGCTGACTTTATTTTGGGGGGCTCCAAAATCACTGCAGATGCTGACTGCAACCATGAAATTAAAAGACGCTTACTCCTTGGAATAAAAGTTATGACCAACCTAGACAGCATATTAAAAAGCAGAGACTTTGCCAACAAAGATCCGTCTAGTCAAAGCTATGGTTTCTCCAGTAGTTATATATGGATGTGAGAGTTGAACTATAGAGAAAGATGAGTGCTGAAGAATTGATGATTTTGAACTATGGTATTGGAGAAGACTCCTGAGAATCCCTTGGACTGCAAGGAGATCCAACAAGTCCATCCTAAAGGAGATCAGTTCTGAGTGTTCATTGGAAGGACTGATGTTGAAGCTGAAACTCCAATACTTTGACCACCTGATGCAAACTGACTCATTTGAAAAGACCTTGATGCTGGAAAAGATTAAAGGTAGGAAGAGAAGGAGACAACAGAGGATGAGATGGCTGGATGGCATCAGCAGCTCAATGGACATGAGTTTGAACAAACTCCAGGAAATGGTGATGGACAGGGAGGCCTGGTGTGCTGTGGTCCATGGGGTTGCAAAGAGTTGACTGAGCAACTGAATTGAACTAAACTATGATGACTCTGAAGGCCCCCTCCCCCGGACAGCTCCAGGGCTTCCTGTGGCGTCAGCTGAGCCTCTGTCACTCCTGCATCCAGGCTCAGCATCTCCCTTTGCCGAATTCTGCTTCCCTCCATCTTGTACAGGATTGTTCCCTTGTGTTCTTCTCCAGTTAAACCATCTGCACACACACCTCCATCTCAGATTCTGTTTCCAGGAAGTCCAGACTATGATGTAGAGGAAGTCCATCTTTCATTTTTGTAATTCATTTACATAATTATATCTCAACCTATTTATATATTTCTGCTTTAATCTAAATTTTAGGACATAACCTCACTTAAGTTATTTGATTGTGTCCCAGTTGGAGGTAAGGCCTCTCCATTTTCAAACCAAGGCCTTTGGATTCCAAGTCAAAACTAATTTTTGACTTCATGAATTGGCATCACAGAAAATAATTATCGTACATTAACGCATATATGTGGAATCTAGAAAAATGCTATGGATGATTTTATTTGCAAAGCAGAAATAGAGACATAATAGTAGGGAACAAATGTATGGACACCAAGGGGGGGGGTGTGGAATGAACTGGGAGATTGAACTTGACATATATATACACACTGCTGGAGATTGAGTGTGACATATATATACACACTACCCCCCCCCCCCCCAAAAAAAGTGGGTGCCATGTCTTCTCCAATGCATGATAAAATAAATAACCAGTGAGAACCTATGGTATAGCACAGGGGGCTCTACTCAGTGCTCTTTGTGGCGACCTAAATGGGAAGGAAATCCAAAAAGGGGGGAAGTATGTATATGTACAGCTGATTTACTTTACTATAAGCAGAAACTGACACAGCTCTGTAAAGCAACCATCAGATCAGATCAGTCGCTCAGTCGTGTCCAACTCTTTGCGACCCCATGAATCGCAGCACGTCAGGCCTCCCTGTCCATCACCAACTCCCGGAGCTCACTGAGACATCCATCGAGTCAGTGATGCCATCCAGCCATCTCATCCTCTGTTATCCCCTTCTCCTCCTGCCCTCAATCCCTCCCAGCATCAGAGTCTTCTCCAATGAGTCAACTCTTCGCACGAGGCAGCCAAAGTACTGGAGTTTCAGCTTTAGCATCATTCCTTCCAAAGAAATCCCAGGGCTGATCTCCTTCAGAATGGACTGGTTGGATCTCCTTGCAGTCCAAGGGACTCTCAAGAGTCTTCTCCAACAACCACAGTTCAAAAGCATCAATTCTTTGGCACTCAGCCTTCTTCACAGTCCAGCTCTCACATCCATACATGACCACAGGAAAGACCATAGCCTTGACTAGGCGAACATTTGTTGGCAAAGTAATGTCTCTGCTTTTGAATATGTGATCTAGCAACCATACTCCAATAAAAATGAAAAAAAAAAAAAAGAGAAAGAAATAGAATGAGATGTAGAAAAGAGAAAGCTCATGATTGCATGAATGTTCAACCACACAGTGAGTAACACAGCCCAACCTTCCAGGAGGTCACCTTTCCTCTCTGCCTTGTTTAGAAACTCAGGACCCCAGTTATAAGGCTTTAGGGTAAAATGTCTGTTCCCGTGTAGCCTTGGATCATAAAGATGCTCCTGGAAAGGACCTTTCTATCTCTGTGACAAGATTTTGAGTATTTTTCTATCTGGGTGTCATCAACTAAGGTTCTGATCTCTAGTATCCTTGCTTAGAGAGCAGCGCCTTTCATAGCCTTGGTTGCTAAAGAAAAAACCGAGATACATTTTTACAATGTCAGGGCGGAGGAGTGGAGTGGGGGAGAGCATCCCTCAATTCGTGTGTTCTCTGAGACTGTTCACATTCCACAGTTTATGTGCTGAGACCAGGACGTGTTTTGTGAAGAAAGTTATACTTGACTAAATTGTCCTCCTGATGTAAACCTGTAATTTAAAAATTATATATATTTAGAGAGCAAGTCAAAACAGGAAACACATTCCCAAAGAGGATAAAGATATTTATGTGTTAAAATACCTACTACTACCATAGTAGACCTAGGTCCCTGTATTTAAATAGAAGAACTCTGAAAAGTACAGAAAGAAAGAGCAAAGAAGTTAGCCTATCGTCATGCTTGTGGATGGGGCCAGGGTCTTCTGGTGGGAACATATTTCTTCCTCGCTCTCCTTCTTGACAGAGACCCTGGTGCCCATTGCCTCCCACCTAGGGGCTGTGGCAGGAACAGAGGTTGAGTTGAAGCAAAGCATGACAGAAAAGAAAATATGATTTTATGGGAAACAAAAGAGGTTAAGGGATAGGAAATATTAACCTAAAACTCAAAGATAGCCAGAGCAGAAAAAAGGACTCAAAAGTTAGGCAAAGGTAAATAAGATGATGCCCCCAGAAGCCCTTCAGTCAATGATCCTAAGCTGGTCCTTCCTAATTGGATCCAGGTGTAAATTAGGCCTCTCTGAACTCTTTCAGTGTATGGATCATCTGATGCCTGTATGCCATATTGGGCTTCCCTGCTGGCTCAGTGGTAAAGAATCCCCCTGTCAATGCAGGAGACATGGGTTCAATCCCTGAGTCGGGAAGATGCCCTGGAAAAGGAAATGGCAACCCACTCCAGTATTCTTGCTTGGGAAATTCCATGGACAGAGGAGCCTGTCAAGCTACAGTCCATGGGGTCGCAAAGAGTCAGACAATGAGTTAGGGACTCAACAACAGCAGCACCACGTTAATCAAAGTTGTTTTGATGCAAGGAAGGGTAAGAAGTGACTTCTGCTCTTGGAAAACAGTAACCTAGTTGGAGAGACCAGAAGGACACATAAAAGTCAAGTAAAAAATCTAGACTTAAATAACAGTGAATTAAAATAAGAAGTGGGAGAAGGCAATGGCACCCCACTCCAGTACTCTTGTCTGGAAAATCCCATGGACAGAGGAGCCTGGTAGGCTGCAGTCCATGGGGTCGCTAGGAGTCGGCGACTGAGCGACTTCACTTTCACTTTTCACTTTCATGCATTGGAGAAGGAAATGGCAACCCACTCCAGTGTTCTTGCCTGGAGAATCCCAGGGATGGGGGAGCCTAGTGGACTGCCGTCTATGGGGTTGCACAGAGTCAGACACGACTGAGCGACTGAACTGAACTGAACTGACTGAAAATAAGAAGTATCACTGCCTAGTGGCAGGTTGAGCCCAGAGAGATCTTTGTTTCCATCTTTTTGCACAGGAACCACAGCCTGTGGGCCCTGAGGAAAGAGATTTAAAAAGGATTGTCACCTTGCATTTATCCGAAAGAGTGTTGAGAACTTTATGTAAGACTCCCCTAAAAGTGGTTCAAGGCAGGCAGAATATCTCTTTCTCATACAGATCTTTTCCTAGAGTTTCAGCTGATGGAAGTGTGGCTAGGGGTATGGAGGTTGTGTGTATTTCTGTTCCACTCCTGTTTCCATGCAGATCTGGCTCTCTGTCTCTGGGTGATGTTTACCCATCCACAAAGCAGATGACTCCACTATCAAAGAGTAATCTGTGCTACCTGAATTGTTAACTCCTTTAGCTTTGATCTTTCAAAGCACTCCCTACAGTGCCTTATAAACAACAGGTACGTGGTAAATGTTCCAAATGAGTGAATGAATTTTTAAATGTGGTCTTGAATGCATGAATAAAAGCTGTTCTACTTCGGGGGAAGGGTGAGATTTTGAGAGACCTCGCATGATCTAGACACACGCTTTTCTGTGATTCCACAGATCGACTATGACTAAGTCCATGGAAGGCAGCCTTCAAGATGACCCTAATAATCCCTGTGTCTCTGATAGTGGGCTTCCCAGGTGGCGCCAAGATCATGAATCTACCTGCAATACAGGAGACATAGGTTCGATCCATGGGTCAGGAAGATCCCCTGGAGGAGGAAATGGCAATCCACTCTAGTATTCTTGCCTAGAAAATCCCATGGACAGAGGAACTGGCAGGTTACAGTCCATGGGGTTACAAAGAGTCATAAGTCAATGAGTGACTGAGCTCGTTCTCAGCGTGTCTCCTATGGCCATGCCCTGTGTAACCCCTTCCCCTTCCAGTGCAGCTGGACCCAGAACTTTGCTCCTAATGAATGGAACATGGCAAAGGTGATAGGGTGTCCCTTCTGAGATTGGGTTGTAAAGGGATGGTGGCTTCTGTCTGGCAAACCTTCTCTGTTGCTCTCACCTGCTCACTCTGATGGAAGCCAGCTGTCACCCTGTGAGCTGCCCTGTGCAGAGGCTCACATGGCAGGGAACTGGGGGTGACCTCCTCCCACCACCAAGGCAACAGCCAGCAAAGAACCAAGGCCCTCAGTTAATAGCCTAGGAGGAAAGTGGGTCACGCTGACAACCACGGGAGGGAGCTTAGAAGAGGACTGTCTCTCAGCTGAGCCTTCAGATAAGATGGCAGCCCCAGTCAAACCTCTGCTGCAGCCTTTGAGAGACTATGAGGTACCCAAACAAGCCGTCTCTGGATTTCATAGACATGCGGCTGCAGAAATGCTTGTTTTAAGCCTGTTATGTTTTGGGGGCAATTCATTATCCAATAATACATAGTTATTACAAAGTCCATTATAAAAGTAAAAGTTATTAAGTCATTTTATAGTTGTTGAAACCAAGATATCAAAAGACTACATGTGTTTTCCATGGCCACCCAAGGAAGCAGTCACAAAATAAGAAGTGGAGTTAGTGCCAAGGCTTATCTTCTCCTGAACTAAAAATACTGACAGGATTTTATGAGAAAAGATGCTAGTGGAATCCATGAGGTTCATAGTCACAAGTCACCTTTCCTCCTGTATTTCCATTTTTAATCTCTTTATGGAGTAACCATTTAACCATTCAGTGCTGGGCCTTCTCTAAGGGAACAAGACTCCTTTAACAAGATAGCTTGATCTTTTCCAAAAGAAAGAGATTCTAGGCATTCATTGTGCATTCTAACAAACCAAGATGTTGAAACACTGGAGAAGAGAAACTTTCAAATAAGCATATAATTAGCAAACAATCTTCTCTCCACCTATTGTGAAATTTATGACTTTAGGAATGTTGTTTATTATGAATTATTTATTTATTATGAATTTCTCTTCTCCCCCCCTCACAAATTTCTCATTCTTAAGAATTTTGTCCCCAAACTGACAAAACCTAAAGAAAGTGAAAGTGAAAGTCACTCAGTCATGTCCAACTTTTTGCAACCCCATGGACTAAACAGTCAAATTCTCCTGGCCAGAATACTGGAATAGGTTGCCTTTCCCTTCTCCAGGGGATCCTCCTAACCTGGGGGTCGAACCTAGGTCTCACGCATTACAGGTGGATTCTTTACCAGCTGAGCCACAAGGGAAGCCCAAGAATATTGGAGTGGGTAGCCTATCCCTTCTCCAGCAATCTTCCCGACCCAGGAATTGAACCAGGGTCTCCTGCATTGCAGACATATTCTTAACCAACTGAGTTATCAGAGAAGCCCTAAAGAAGTATCTCTTAATTATACTTTCTTCTTTTTTAATCAAGTGGAAGGAGAAACTATTATCAGTGCAAGAGAAGTATTTTCCCTTCTAGAGAGGTGTTTAACCAGGATCCCCAGCCTTCTTCCCACAGGGAAATAATGCATTTATGAGTTACCCATCCTGTGATTACACCACTGGATATAAGAAAGCTTCACATCAACCAGGCCAATCTTAAGAATGTATTGAAGAAACCTAACATATACTTAAAAAAAAAAAGTCATCTCACACTGTAAAATTCTAAGCCTTTAGTCTATATGGATTAAGAATTCCTTTATGACAATTCCTTAAATTTACCAAAAAGAGAAGCAGTGGTTTCTTTTGTAGTGGAGTCCCCATATTTGGTGACCATCATTGGCAAGCTGACCTTGGACCAGTTCTAAAACATGGTGGTTCTACAACAGAAATGATTAAATAAAAGTTGTCATTACCGAGTGGTCAGTAAGACAGGAGCTGGTGAGTCTAGCACTGAAAGAAAAAGAACTTTATCTCTGGGGAGAAAACATCAACTCTAGGACAATACTGTTTCTCATCTACTGCTCAAGGCCAGTGTGTTGTTTGAAATACCTCAATAGGCTCATTGTTCTGGACTAGAACAATGTTAACAATGAAAACCACCATATCAGCAATGACAGAGGTACCATAAGCAAGGTTCTTTGGATTAGTAATTTCATTTATTCATTGCAATAATCCTGTTATGTAAGAATTGTTTTCTCCATTGTGCAGGTGGGAATCAGAGATGAGAAACTGAGGAACTTGCCTATGACCATTTACCTAGTGAACAGTTGAGGCAGAATTCAAAGCTGGAACACTTTGATCCCAAAGTCTGGGTATTCCTGATGATGCTGCTGCTACTGCTAAGTCGCTTCAGTCGTGTCCACTCTGTGCGCCCCATGACGCTCCCGGCTCCCCTGTCCCTGGGATTCTCCAGGCAGAACACTGGGTGGGTTGCCATTTCCTTCTCCAATGCATAAAAGTGAAAAGTGAGTGGTCGCTCGTCGTGTCCGACTCTCCCCTGGACTGGGCCTCCAGGATCCTCCGTCCATGGGACTTTCCAGAAAGTACTGGGGTGGGGTGCCATTGCCTTCCCCGATGATGCTACCTTGATTCTAAAGCCCTGAATTCTGGGAGAATGAGCTTCAGGGCTTTAAAACCCAGAGCTTTGACTCACGTTGGTAAATACAACTGCCCTATAGGGTATACACCCAATCGCACTGTTGTCCATGAGTAGAGAGGAATGCCTTTCTGGGAAGAATCACTAAAAAAGTAAGAGGCAGAGGTGAAGCCTCCAGACAATGAAGACTCCCAGGAAGATGAAAGAGTTATTCTTGGGTATGCTGTCTCATGAGTATGTTCAAGAGAGGAGCCCAGCGCAATTTTCAGTATTCCCCTAGAGAACTCACACGAAAGTTCAGAATAACATAAAGGTCTTAAATTCATCCGTTGTCTGTTCATTATTATAAAGAATGCTGGACGTTTTATATTTTCCATCCTAATTGAAGAATAATGTGGATATCGCCCCCCTCCCCCATTAAGGGCACTTAGTGTGATGTACCATAAATAGTATCATAAAATCTGGTATTTTATGTATCATTTTCCCAGTAAATAAAATAATCTGACTTCCAACCCCAATAAATTATTAAAATATTCTTTTAGGGCAAATGCTGGTGTTCCTTTGATATTCAGAGTCAAAGAGGAAAAAAGGCAACTTGAACTAGTTTCCATTCTCTGCAGTGATTCTTTCTCCTCTTGGTCATGTCTGTCTTCCTCAAGTGCTATATTCCCATTGGGCAGAAAGTCAATCCACCTACAGGTATTTACTTAATGTCCATTAAAAATCACATTATGCACATTAGACCCTGTTAGCCTGTCCCATTTATTGTGAATTTCTCATATTTCCTGTCATTCTTCTGGTGATTTTTTCCTTTATAGCTTCTATTTTCCCCCCATTAATCCTTCAAAACCCCTGGGAGGTAAGATTGTGCATATAATTTCCTCTGTATTCTAAAATACTGTTTGGAGTTTTGCTTTGAAATTGCTTTTAGGACTGGATGTTTGACTTTCTTAAGTGAACCTGTAATAAACAGTGTTGAATTCTCTCCAAATTACCTCGAAGAATTACCTGCTTATCTGGAAGAACCATCAGTGTAATTTTAAGGGATTTTGTTTTTATTCAGTGGCTCTGGGTCTTTGAACTTCTCTGCCTCAATTTTTCAGTCTTTCCACAGGAAGAGTTCTGCTGAGAACAAGCAGTTTGACTCAAATGCAGAAGAGAGTGTTTTTGTTTCTACTTTGGTACTTGTGATTCTAGCTCTAAAGGAAGCGAGATTTTCAAGATTAGGATAGTTTAGTCTGGAAAGAAGACTAGTTAAAGGGGGCGTGATGAAAACCTTAGGGATTTGAGAATGCTTGTGAAAACTAAATGATTCATTTTTTTAAACCTTTCACAAAACTCAACAAGGAAATACTCCATGAACTAGAGGAATGATAGGCTTAAGCCCAGTGATAAATTCCTTGCACAACTTCTAGATATAGGGACTGTTATTAGCCCTGTTTTCCAGGGAAGGTGGAAAGCTAGTGGAGGTGATGGAATTCCAGTGGAGCTATTCCAAATCCTGAAAGATGATGCTGTGAAAGTGCTACACTCAATATGCCAGCAAATTTGGAAAACTCAGCAGTGGCCACAAGATTGGAAAAGGTCAGTTTTCATCCCAATCCCAAAGAAAGGCAATGCCAAAGAATGCTCAAACTACTGCACAATTGCACTCATCTCACACTCTAGTAAAGTAATGCTCAAAATTCTCCAAGCCAGGCTTCAGCAATATGTGAACCGTGAACTTCCTGATGTTCAAGCTGGTTTTAGAAAAGGCAGAGGAACCAGAGATCAAATTGCCAACATCCGCTGGATCATGGAAAAAGCAAGAGAGTTCCAGAAAAACATCTATTTCTGCTTTATTGACTATGCCAAAGCCTTTGACTATGTAGATCACAATAAACTATGGAAAATCCTGAAAAAGATGGGAATACCAGACCACCTGATCTGCCTCTTGAGAAATCTGTATGCAGGTCAGGAAGCAACAGTTAGAACTGGTCATGGAACAACAGACTGGTTCCAAATAGGAAAAGGAGCACGTCAAGGCTGTATATTGTCACCATGTTTATTTAACTTATATGCAGAGTACATCATGAGAAATGCTGGACTGGAAGAAACACAAGTTGGAATCAAGATTGCTGGGAGAAATATCAATAACCTCAGATATGCAGATGACACCACTCTTATGGCAGAAAGTGAAGAGGGGCTAAAAGCCTCTTGATGAAAGTGAAAGTGGAGAGTGAAAAGGTTGGCTTAAAGCTCAACATTCAGAAAACGAAGATCATGGCATCTGGTCCTATCACTACATGGGAAATAGATGGGGAAACAGTGGAAACAGTGTCAGAATTTATTTTTCTGGGCTCCAAAATCACTGCAGATGGTGACTGCAGCCATGAAATTAAAGGACGCTTGCTCCTTGGAAGGAAAGTTATGACCAACCTAGATAGCATATTCAAAAGCAGAGACATTACTTTACCAACAAAGGTTCGCCTAGTCAAGGCTATGGTCTTTCCTGTGGTCATGTATGGATGTGAGAGCTGGACTGTGAAGAAGGCTGAGCGCTGAAGAATTGATGCTTTTGAACTGTGGTGTTGGAGAAGACTCTTGAGAGTCCCTTGGACTGCAAGAAGTTCCAACCAGTCCATTCTGAAGGAGATCAATCCTGGAATTTCTTTGGAAGGAATGATGCTAAAGCTGAAACTCCAGTATTTTGGCCACCTCATGTGAAGAGTTGACTCATTGGAGAAGACTCTGATGCTGGGAGGGACTGAGGGCAGGAGGAGAAGGGGACAACAGAGGATGAGATGGCTGGATGGCATCACTGACTTGATGGGTGTGAGTCTGAGTGACCTCCGGGAGCTGGTGATGGACAGGGAGGCCTGGCGTGCTGCGGTTCATGGGGTCGCAAAGAGTCGGACACAACTGAGCGACTGATCTGATCTGATCTGATCTGATCTCCAGGGAAGGAAACTGAGATGCAAAAAAACTCTATGAGCTGCTGAGAGAGAGTCGCAGAGTAAGCAGTAGAGTAGAGATTCTGTATATACCTGGATTCCAGAGCCCAGGCTTTCCATATTGTGCTCTATTTCTGTGATGTAATGGTTGCTCTTAAAAACCAGCTTGCAGCTACCATGATTGAAGCTTCCCTCGCAGCTCAGTTGGTAAAGAATTTGCCTACAGTGCAGGAGTCTGCCTGCAAAGCAGGAGACCTGGGTTTGATTCCTGGGTTGGGAAGATTCCCTGGAGAAGGAAATGGCAACCCAGTCCAGTATTCTTGCCTGGGAAGTCCCATGGACACAGGAGCCTGGGAGGCTACACTCCATGGGGTCACAAAGAGTGACTAAACCACCACCATGAGTGAAAAATTGCGCCAAAAGAATATAGGAATCCTTCCTGCTAATCCACCCATTCACATGGTTAAGCAGAGTCAAGGTGCTGCCCAGGCTAGAGCTTGACAGAGCACTTGGTCAATCAGTACCATTTTCCTGGAGGTAGGTTAGCGCAGAGAAGTATAGAAGAATCAGCAAACGAGTTCAAATCCTACCTCTTCTAGCTGGAGGACCCTGGGGATATTATAGAGCTTCTGTAAGCCTCAGTTTCTTTATATGTTAAGTAAAGATAATAATCGGAGAAGGCAATGGCAACCCACTCCAGTACTCTTGCCTGGAAAATCCCGTGGATGGAGGAGCCTGGTAGGCTGGAGTCCATGGGGTCGCTAAGAGTTGGACATGACTGGGCGACTTCACTTTCACTTTTCACTTTCATGCATTGGAGAAGGAAATGGCAACCCACTCCAGTGTTCTTGCCTGAAGAATCCCAGGGACGGTGGGGCCTGGTGGGCTGCCGTCTATGGGGTCACACAGAGTCAGACATGACTGAAGCGACTTAGCAGCAGCAGCAACAAAGATAATAATAGTAACTATCTCAAAGGATTCAATGGGAGTCAATTAACCCTAGGATTACCATGGTGTTCCCAGATACCCATTATTATCATTGTTTTCTTGGAGAGAGGATAAGAAAGCAGGATGATGCTGGAAGAAGGGAGATGTGTACTCACTCTTGTGAATAAGGAGTCTGTAGGGAGAGGGCAAGAATTTTCACAGGTCCTTGCACATAATGGGCTTTCAAACTGTAGTGACCAAAGTGCTCATGCCACCTTTACAAGTTTAGCTTTAGATTTCTGGACACTGGTTTGGATAAAAAATACACCAATAAAAAGATACACTAGATTAAAAGTTAGACCAGATCTTCAAGTAATAAATGCAAAATTAAGGTCTGGGAGTCAGAATGGGATCATTAGCATATGGTTCAGGTTTCCATGGGGGCAGATGTAGCCAAGAGGATGTGAGGTCAAGAACACAGATGGGAATAATATCTTAGATTTGTTCAGGGAAAGTGTATTGAAATTTCTTAAGTCAAGTTTCAGAGCACCAGTGGCCAGAGCCAGAGGAAACAGAAACATTAGAGTGTGGACCAGACTCAGGGTCTCTTAGGCATCCTTTGCATTCCTAGCCTAGATCTGTATTTCTTCTTCTGCACATGAGGATCAGACAGTACTGACTTGGTAAGGATCAGTGAATGCTATACAGTGTCTTTAGTCATAGAAGGCTCTCAAAAATATAAGACATATTATGAAGACAGGGGAGCTGATGATGGTGAAACATCAGCACTACCTTGGTCATCACCATCTGCTGCCACCTGGCACAATACAGACACTCAATGAATATTTTTTGAATAAATGACTGATTTTTAAAGAAGTTGAAGAATCTGGTTAAAATGGATATCAGAGAAGTCATTCAGGGGAAGAGGATCATAAGAATGACCTTATAAAGGGTGATTTATGGGAGAGGAAAGGGCCAGCCCGCCCCAGACCCTTCTCCTTCACCTTTACACACCAGGGGCAATCACTGAGACTTGGCCCTTTGGAAAATACCAGAATTCCTTCTTTCCAATGGACTCTCTCTCAAGACACTCTAGACACTAGATTCAAGGACCACAAAGAGACCATTCAAGTCAAGAGGAATGGACACCCACCACCTTTGTGCTTCTCCCCAGAGATTGGCAGTGGGTCACTTGCTGGCCTTTTGGAATTTGTTCTGCTCTGGAGAGCAGTTCACTCTGAATAAAATGGCATTTGCCACAGAGAACCAGGGCTTTCCTGGTGGCTCAGATTGTAAAGAATCTGCCTACAATGCAGGAAGTGTGGGTTCAATCTCCAAGTTGGAAAGATCCCCTGGAGAAGGAAATGGCAACCCACTCCAGTAATCTTGCCTGGAAAATCCCATGGACAGAGGTGCCTGGTGGGCTACTATTCTTGGTGTCACAGAGTTAGACATGACAGAAGCGACTGACACACACAGGAGAAACAAAGTCTAGATGGACCTCAGAGTGGGTCTGGTAATGAGCAGCAGGAGCCAAGATTGTTACGAATTGCTACCAATGTGTGTATTTTTCCTAGTGAGGATACGTTTTCCAGTGAGGAGTTTCTTCTTTAAGGAACAGTTTTGACCTATCTTTTAAAATCGTGTGGCAATGGCAACCCACTCCAGTACTCTTGCCTGGAAAATCCCATGGACTGTGGAGCCTGGTAGGCTGCAGTCCATGGGGTCGCTAAGAGTCGGACATGACTGCGCTACTTCACTTTCACTTTTCACTTTCATGCGTTGGAGAAGGAAATGGCAACCCACTCCAGTGTTCTTGCCTGGAGAATCACAGGGATGGGTGGACTGCTGTCTCTGGGGTCGCACAGAGTCGGACACGACTGAAGCAACTAGCAGCAGCAGCAGCAACATTTAAAAAGCAAATTGTGTTTTCTTTTTTGTTGTTGTTAAGAAACAAATCAGGAGATTTTTAAAATAAACTTCTTATTTGGAGATAACTGTAGATTCACATGCAGTTGTAAGAAATAATATGAAGAGACCCAGAGCACCATTTCTCCAGTTCCTCTCTATAGTAACATCTTGCAAAACTGTAGCAGTACTCTCCCAACAGGAACATTGACATTGATATCATCAAATCTGGAGCATCCTTGGAGCATTCCCTTCCTTGTGGCTCTGTCACATTGATCTTTATAGCCACATACCCTCCTCTCCCACCCACCCCTCTATATCCCAGGAAAACACCAATCTCTTCTCCATTTCTAGAATTTTGTGATTCCAAGGATGTTCTATAAATGGAATCACACTGAATATATTTTTGCAGTGCTTTTTTCCCACTCAATCTAATTTTCTGCAGATTCTTCCAGTTGTTATTTGTTATCAATAGCCCATATCTTTGTATAGCTGTGCTGTGCTGTGCTTAGTTGCTCAGTCACGCCCAACTCTTTGAGACCCCATGGACCCCTGTCAGGTCCTCTGTCCATGGGGATTCTCCAGGCAAGAATACTGGAGTGGGTTATATCACTACCCATCCTCCTATCAAGCATGCAGGGGAATCTTCTCAACCCAGAAATTAACCAGGTTTCCCACATTACAGGTCTATTCTTTACTGTCTGGGCCATCAAGGAAGCCCATGAATACTGGGGTGGGTAGCCTATTCCTTCTCCAGGGGATCTTCCCGACCCAGGAATTAAACTGAGGTCTCCTGCATTGCAGGCAGATTCTTAACCAGCTGAGCTACCAGGGATACTGACTAGTACTCTTTGGTTTGTTGAATCATTCACCTGTTGAAAGGCAACTGGGTTCTTTCTAGTTTTTGGCCATTATGAATAAAGTCAACATGAGCACACATGTAGAGGTTTTTATGTGCACAGAACTCTCCACTTCTGTGGATTGCTACATGAGCTAAAAAATAAGCTTCCTCTCAAAGCATTGAATATTTGAATCTATTTATAACAGCACATCTGTGTACTCTGTTAGCGTGTGTGTGTGCCAAGTCGCTTCATCATGTCTGACTATAATCCTGTGGACCATAGGACCCGCAGCCTCCTCTGTCCAAGGATTCTCCAGGCAGGAATACTGGGATGGGTTGCCATGCTCTCCTCCAAGGATCTTCTTGACCAAGGGATCGAATCAGCGTCTCTTATATCTCCTGCGTTGGGAGGCAGATTCTTTAACACTAGCTCCACCTGGGAAGCCCATACTCTGCCTCATTCATTCATTCATCGCTCATCTGTCCACTCTTTGCGACCCCATGATCGCACTCCAGGCCTCCCTGTCCATCACCAACTCCCGGAGTTCACTCAAACTCATTCCATCAGTCGTGATGCCATCCACATCTCATCCTCTGTCTCCCCTTTTCCTCCTGTCCCCAATCCCTCCCAGCATCAGTCTTCTCCATAGTCAACTCTTCACATGGGTGGCAAAGTACTGTTTCAGCTTTAGCATCTTCCTTCCAAAAAATCCCAGGGCTGATCTCTTCATGACTGTTGGATGTCCTTCAGTCCAAACTCTCCTCTTCTCCAACACCACATTCAAATATTCTTTGCGCTCACCTTCTTCACATCCAACTCTCACATCCATACTACCTAAAAATACCTTACTAATGGACCTTTGTTGGCAAGTAACGTCTCTGTTTTGTCATCTAGTTGTCTAACTTTCCTTCAGAGTAATTTTTTATTTTTCACTTATTGAGCCCAAAAAATTAATCTGGCACTTTTCCACTGTTTCCCATCTATTTCCCTTGTGGGACTGGTGCTGATTTGTTTTCTTTGAGCTTTAAGCCAACTTTTCCTCTCTTCTTTCACTTTTATCAAGAGGCTTTTTAGTTCCTCTTCACTTTCTCCTAAGGGTGGTGTCATCTGCTTTTTTGATTTTCTACTGCATCTTGATTCCAACTTTGCTTCTTCCACCCAGTTTTCTCTTTACTCTTTTCATACAGGGTGACAAACACCTTATCCTTTTCCTATTTGATCGTCTCACTTTCTAAAAATTTTTCATTACTGCTTTACACTAATTCTTTCTCACTTGTGTACTATTTAATCTACGGTAATTATACTGAACTGACATTACCACACTCTTCTGATGCTAACTACCATTCATATAATTACCAAACCACCCTCCCTCATTTAAAGATAGAACATTAAACAAAATTTAAATCTCCTGAGGACATCAGAAGAGCTAAATTAAAAATGGATAAACTGGTACCAGAGCCTACCATTTTATGAGTATCACTCATCTGTCCAACTCTTTCAACCCTCCACCAGAATACTGGAGTGGGTTACTTTCCCTTCTCCAGGATCTTCCCAACCAAGGATTGAACCCACGTCTCCTGTATTGCAGGCAGATTTTTTACATGTGAGCCACCAGGCCAAAGAATACTGGAGTGGGTAGCCTATCCCTCTCCAGTGGAACTTTCCGATCCAGGAATAACTGAGTCTCCTGCATTGCAGGTGGATTCTTTACCAGCTGAGCTACCAGGGAAGCCATTTTAACTGCTATACTATAATCTTCTCTGTTCTGTGGCATTAGATAGACCAAACTCTATCAGATAGCTTTTGGGATTTCCAAGGAAACCCTCAATAGCCTGCATCCCTCTATTCTACCAGAATTTGTATATTTGTATAAAATAAAATAAGAGATTAAGTAAGCAGTCTAAAATCTTTTATTATTGAATAACTAATTAAGAAGGTCATTTATCTAATATTAATACCCTACTCACCAACTCTAAAATAGAATCACCTTCCCAATAAAGTGATAGTGAGCCTGTGTAAGGAGTCTTATCTCAGGAGGCCCAGGGCCTGGAGGAACAAATGGAAATCCATGCTTTCTATGAGGAGGCTTCTTCCCCACAGGAATGAAATTGAACCTACATGTGCCCAGGTGTTATCCCAGATTTGTCATGGCATTTCATCTTCCCAGAAAGTAAAGTACCGAGAGAGGCTCAGAATTACACGAACTGAACTCTTTTCCAGAAAATAATTCCTTTTCCTAATAAGAAAGGAATTAGTATTATAAGAACTAGGCTAGAATACTCCCACTTTACAGGGATTGAATAGGAGCAGAAATTATGTGGAAGAAAACTGGGGCTCAGAGAAGTTTCAGATATGCCTAAGATCAAAAAGTGAGTTTTCAGTGGAATCATGTTAATTCTGAGCATTGATGCTTTGCTCTCAAAGGAAGAGGTATTATGTCAACAAATTGGCTACACACATAAGTAAATCTCACAAGCTTTCAACACTAAAGCAGGGCAGCCATCAGATAAAATAATTTTTGGTTTTACCCAACAAGGACCTACTGTATAGCAGAGAGAACTATCAGATCAGATCAGATCAGTCGCTCAGTCCTGTCCGACTCCTTGCACCCCATGAACTGCAGCCGCCGGCCTCCCTATCCATCACCAGCTCTCGGAGGTCACTCAGACCCACATTCATCGAGTCAGTGATGCCATCCACCATCTCATCCTCTGTCGTCCCCTTCTCCTCCTGCCCTCAATCCCCCCCAGCATCAGAGTCTTCTCCATGAGTCAACTCTTCGCATGAGGTGGCCAAAATACTGAGTTTCAGCTTTAGCATCATTCCTTCCAAAAAATCCCAGGGCTGATCTCCTTCAGAATGGATGGGTTGGATCTCCTTGCAGTCCAAGGGACTCTCAAGAGTCTTCTCCAACACCACATTCAAAACATCAATTCTTCGGTGCTCACCTTCTTCACATCCAGCTTTCACTCCGTACATGACCACAGGAAAGACCATACCTTGACTAGTCGAACCTTTGTTGGCAAAGTAATTTCTGCTTTTAAACTATCTAGGTTTCTCTTTCCTTCCAAAGTACTCTTCTATTTCTGGCTGCGTCACCATTACATGATCTTGGGCCAGAAAAATAAACTAACTTTTCCACTGTTTCTCCATCTATTTCCCATGTATGTGGGACAGATGCCATATTTTTCTATTTGAGCTTTAACCAACCTTTTCACTCTCCACTTTCACTTTCATCAAGAGGCTTTTGAGTTCCTCTTCACTTTCTCCATAAGGGTGGTATCATCTCTATTGAGTTTTGTTTTCTATGAATTTGATTCCAACTTGTGTTTCCTCCAGTCCACTTTCTCTATGTACTCTGCATATAATTAAATAAAATTGACAATATAACCTTACGTGCTCCTTTTCCTATTTGGACAGTCTTTTCCTACCATTCTACTTTCTTCCTGACCTCATACAATTTCTCAAGGGCAGATCAGGTGGTCTGGTATTCCATCTCTCTCAAATTTTCACATTTTTTATCTACACATCAAAGGCTTTGGCATATAATAAACAGAAAGTTTTTTCTACTCTCTTCTTTTTCCTATCCAGCGGATGTGGCAATTTGATCTCTTTCCTCTCCTCTTCTAAATCAGCTTAACTCAGAATTCACTTCACATTTTGAAGCCTGGCTTGAGATTTTGAGCATTACTTTACTACGTGTGAGTGAGTGCAATTCAGTAGTTTGAGCACTCTTTGTCCTTTCTTTGGGAAACTATATCTTAGAGTCCTTACTCAAATATCATTCTGAAGGAGATAATCCTGGTTTCTTTAATGATGCTACTGAAACTCAGTATTGCCACCTCTCAAGAGTTGACTCATTGGAGAAGACTCTGATGCTGGGAGGGATTGAGGGCAGGAGGAGAAGGGGACGACAGAGGATGAGATGGCTGGATGGCATCACTGACTCGGTGGGTATGAGTCTGGGTGACCTCCGGGAGCTGGTGATGGACAGGGAGGCCTGGTGTGCTGCGGTTCATGGGGTCGCAAGGTCGGACACGACTGAGCGACTGATCTGATCTGATCTGTAGGAAAATAAGCTAAATATATATTGTGCATATATTACATACATATATTTACCTGAATCATGATGTTGTACACTGAAACAATATTAAAATAACTGTTTTTCAATAAAAAGTAATCTTTGTGTTGCTAGTTACCATCTTGAACGGGCAAAAATATTATCTAAAATATTACTTCTGAATTGCTTCATTATTTTAAATGAATGTGTGACTCATCTTTAATCTTTCATGTGGGATAGAAGTGATGAAGTACCAGTTAGATAAACTTGCAGAAGCCTATTGATCGTCCTGTTCTACCTGGACACCCAATGTCACTTACTGGAACTACAGTATCACTCCTAGGATAAAATTGCAGCCTTTGGGTATAACTTATAACTCTAAATGTTTCAGACATTTGGACATAAAAAATACGATCACCTCCCTTGGACAGCAAGGATATCAAACAGTCAGTCTAAAGCAATCAACCCTGAGTATTCATTGAGGACAATGCTGAAGCTGAGCTCCAATACTTTGGCTCCCTGATGGCAAGAGCTGACTTATAGGAAAGGATTCTAGAAATATTGAGGGCAGGCAGAGAAGGCAGTTACAGAGGATGAGATGGTTCGATGGCATCACTGACTCAATGGACAGGAGTTGGGCAAACTCTGGGAGATAGTGAAGATAGTAAACCTGGCTTGCTGCAATCCATGGGGTCACAAAGAGACACAACTTAGTGACTGAACAACAACAACATGATCTGAAAAATATCTGTAGAGATGCCGCTGTGGGAACAGGAGTGACTTGTTGGCTTTGAGGAAGAAAATAGCTGTGTTGCTTCCCCATGTTGCAAGGAAATGAAGCTTGCCTCTAGCAGTTGAGGAAAGCTTGTGGTCAACACATCAAATCTGATTCTTCAGTCTTACAGTCACATTTTACCTTAATTTGGCATCTCTCTCCCTACATGAGAACCTAGCCCTGACTAACACCTTGATTGCAGAGTCCAGCTAAACCATGCTAAATCACTGACCACAGGGTTAGAAGAATCTATGTGTGTTTTGTTGGTTGCTAATTTGTGATGATCTTTTCTGTTGCTAGGTAACTGTTAATTTTGGTATGGAAGTAATCTGATCTAACTATACCTAAAAATGTGGGAATGGCTTTGGAACTGGACAGTGAGCAGAGGCAGAAGAGTTTTGAAAAGAAAGCAAGGCTAAATTGTCTTGGACAGACTGTTAAAAGAAACTTGGACATTAAGAATGCTGCCAGTAAGGACTCAAATAGTGAGGAACATGTTATTGGAAACTGAAGGAAGAAGGATCCTTGTAAATAGTGCCAGAAAGCAGCACATTATCTTCTGCAATTATGTGAAAAGCAGAACTTGTAGGGATAAACTGAGCTATCTAGGAATCTCCAAGCATTTGTGGTGCCACTTGGTTTCTTCTTCTACTTGGAATAAATGTGTGAAGAAAGAGATAATCTGAGGGGAAAAAATTTTGAACTAGAGGAATGAAACTTTTCTTGGTGCCTTTTTTCACTAGCCTATTCTCCTCGTTCTCCATTTTTTTGTTTTCCTTTGCTCTCTTCCGACTCTTTCTTCCTCTGCAGCATCACCTCCCTTCTTCGCCTTTCAATACTCACTCTTCCATTATTGGGTCCTCAACATTTTCCTCTTTCCCCTACTCCTCCTGCTTCATCTTTCCCAGCAACAGGGTCTTTTCCATGAGTCTTCTTCACTCAGGTGGCCAAGTATTGGTTTTATGTTACTGACTAGTAATCTGTGGTTTGCTGAATCATCACCCATTGAATAAACTGGGTTCTTTCTAGTTTTTGCATGTGTAGAATAAAGTCAATATAAAAAATCAATATGGCACTCCTGTACAGTTTTTATGTCAAAATATTTTGTCTCCTCCCTAGTGGCAAAACATGCTAATTTGAGGAAGCTTCCACTCTCAAAAAGTGAATCTAGAGAAAGATGAGTGTGTGAATATACAATATTGTCCTCAAATCTCAGAAAGATCAAAAGTCAGCATATTCAGCCACACAAGCTTTTCAGAGACTAGGGTGTGCCTCCATCTCATCTAACCACAGATCCTCTAGGAATCAGGCCTTGTCCCTCAGCCATCTCAGCAGAAGACCAAGGTAGAAAAGGGCTTTTTCATAGTTCTGTGGGTGCAGCTTCTGTTGGGGAACTCCGGGAAAATCAATGAGAGCCCACAAAGGCCTTGAGAAAATTGTTTCAGAAAGAACACTGTCAGCCTGGACTGAAATATAGTGGGACAAAATAAGAGGAGATTGTTGTAACCCCAGATTCCACTGGTAAGAAGCAAGTTGATAACACTCTTCGCTGCAAACTGTGTCAAATATTTTCTTCCTTGAGATGGGGGGTAGCAAGTTTTCCCCACATTAACAAGAGACTCTCTGCCACCATCTGGATGTCTTATCATTCAACTATTCTAACTCTACCCAGAGATAGCATCAGATCCCACAGATAAGGGGCTCAGCCCCACAAACTGCCTGCCAGTCCCCCAACCCCACTTCCAGGGAGATGGGGATTAAAATCCCAACCCTCTAAACACACAGTTGCTCCTTTGGCTACCAGTTTCCATCCTTCAGGGCTTCCCTAGTAGCTCAGCTGATAAAGATCCATCTGCAATGAGTCCCATTCTTCCTGGTTGGGAGATCCTTTGGAGAAGGGAAAGGCTACCAACTCAGTATTCTGGCCTGGAGATTCCATGGACTGTATAGACCATGGGGTCATCAGACACGACTGAGTGCCTTTCACTTCATTTTTCATCCTTTGTATCTTCTCTGGTGGCTCAGTGGTAATCTAAAAGATCCGAGTTTGATCCCTAGGTCGGGAAGATCCCCTGGAGAGGGAATGGCTACTGTTCAGTATTCTTGCCTGGAGAATTCCATGGACAGAGGAGCCTGGCAGACTACAGTCCATGGGGCCACAAAGAAACAGACAAGACTGAAGCAATTAACACTTTTACTTTCATCCTTTGGTTACCTAGAGACATTCCAAAATTCAGTTAATTAACAGAACAAATAGCAGCCTTGTCATTCTCATCATTTTGGCAATTCCACTAGTTTTAGTAGCTCTAAAATGAGGATGAAGCAACAGGGACAAAGGCCAAATATCTATTTCTTACTATCAATCATAATATCATATGTGCTACCTTCCATTATAAAAGTCAGAAGATTCAGAAAGAGATCCTAGAGCTATGGAGGATTATTCCAAGCCTAATTTTAACTCAAGATCAGAGCAGTGTTTAAACTGGGGCTAATTATTTTTCACTAATGATAAGAATTTTTTAAGTGCACTACCCAACGTGATTGATAATGATTTTCTTCTCTCTGTTGTTTAAACAAGCATCACTATCAGCCCTTTATGGGCACCAGCTACGCCTCTGCAGCCTCAGAGAAATGAACTGACATGCACTGATGGCGCTCTCCGCACTCAGGAAGGACTCTCACCGTCACCCGGGGTTCTTCTGTATGCAGCTTTCCCCTCTCTGGTCCACCACCTCTAGCCAACTAGTGTCCTTAACTTCCAGCTCCAACTCCTCAGTCCAGGAGTCTTCTGGTTTCTCTACCTACTTCTTTCCTTTCACACTGGCTCACAGCAAACACTGACCGTGTTACTACCTCTCTTTTTCTTTCTGGATCCTTTCTTTGTTTGGTGTCTTGATCATTTTTCCTATTGTGTCATTCTTTCTCTTCATCAGGGGATCAGTCCTGGTGATCAAGTGAATCTTTCTTTTCTTCTTTTTTTATCTTCTACTCCATTTTTCTCTCTTTCTCCTTGGTAACCTTTTCCTTACATTTTTATTCTCCTTTTTTTACTGTCTCTCAGTTCTTCTTTCCCTCTTCTGCTTCACTAATTTTTATATTTCTTCTTTTTTTTATTCATTTTTTATAAAGAAAAGTAAAGACTTGTGTCTCCTTCTTCTTTTGCTTCAACTTGGAGGGCTGAGTCCATCTGACTAGTCAGTCTATCTGACCTTTCTCCATTCATTTCCCATGCTTCAATTTTCCTCACCTTCACGTCTGACACATCTATCAGATTCTCTTGTGTACACCATTTTCCAAACTGATTCTCTCTCTCTGGCTCCTATGTCCCCAGTTCCTTCCTCTGATTTTTTTTTTTTTTTTTTTGTGGGGGTGGGGCCTGAGTCCCTGCCCTTCCCTACTCCTTGGTGGCATTCTGTCGCTCCTTGCCTCCTTCCTTCCCTAGCTCTACTGGCTTCCTCTTACCTCCTGGAGACCTCCTTCCTCTCTGTCCCAGCCTTCAACCTATTTCCATAACTTGGACAAAGTATAATGTGTTGTGGGTACAGATTTCCTCTGTGGCTGGGCCCCATCTATTTTTCACACTGACTCACATGGTCATTATAATTTTCCCACATTTGGTGGGTTTCTCTCCCATCTCAGTAGGTGTCTCCTCTTCCTGGTTTGGTTTTGGGGGCCAGAGTGACAGTCTTTTTACTTCCTATACCATAACCAGACAGAGTCTCTTCAACCTTTCTCCTAATTCCTGCTTTCTAGTGCACCTCTTTTCACAGTAGTTTTCCTCCGGTTTCCTCTCTTCTTGAGTTCCTGCTTCCCTGAAGGTTGAGAGGGTGGAGACAGAGAACTGGGGATTTCTTTGGTGGAATTTTGGGATTACCCTGCTTAGTTTCTCTGATATTTCTTTCTTGGGAACTCTCCCATCAGGCTAGTTGTGTGTGTGTGTGTGTGTGTGTGTGTGTGTGTGTGTGTGTGTGTATTTTCAGTGCCTTGTGTTATGTGTGACCCTCTCTGACTGCAGTTGACCCAACTATTCCTGTTGCACGGTGCTTCATTTTTCTCTCTCTGATTTGTATTACACAAACCAACCTCAGAAAACTTTCCATCGCCCAAGCACTCTGTCTGGCCTGGCTCACAGTGGGGATTGGTACTTGGACAGTGCCAGAAAGATGGATTCATATGAATCTGTATCTCTGGTCTCGTTTGATTACTAAGTTGCTTATTGGGGACTGGGTTCTTTTGTGTGTTGTGTTTTTGAATACTAATATCTATTCTTTTGATTTAGTGGTCTGTTGTGGCATGAAAGTTTAGGGAAGCCCAGCTCATGGTCACAGGCAAGCTCTCTTTAATAATGACTTTTTCTGTATTTAAAAACAGGACCTATAAATCCTAAACAGCTTGTCATTTTCTTGGCCAAGTGGAAATGCATTGTGGTTAGTGTAGTTATACAAAATCATGTTGGCTCTTTACTCACAGTGGCAGTAAGTTTTAACAGGAAACTTGTGCGATGGCTCATTTTTAAAGAAAAAAATTAGCCCATCCTGTGACCACTCTGTAATTTGATTCGTAATTTGATAAGACAGTGCTGATGCTTCATCACAGAGCAGGAGCCTCTTCTCTAATCTTAGAGAATCTGTATCCTTCCGTTCATTTTGAGCTCTTTCTCAAAACAATTTAAAAAAAACAGTTTACTAAAAGGTGGGATTACCCAGCAGCAGTAACAGAGCTACTACCATCTATTAGGCCCTATTACATCTCAGGTACTGCACTAGGCCTTTTACATACAGATGCTCTTTTAAATCTCATTGCATCCTTGGTTGTATGTTCGTTAGTTATTAAGTCATGTTTGCCTCTTTTGCAATCCCATGGACTGTAGCCCACCATGTTCCTCTTTCCATGGGATTCTCCAGGCAAGAATACTGGAGTGGGTTGCCATTTCCTACTCCAGGGGAACTTCCTAACCTAGAAATAAAACCCAGGTCTCCTGCATTCCAGGCAGATTCTTCACCATCTGAGCCACCAGAGAAGCCTGCATCCTTGGTTATTAGCTTCCAAATCATTAGCCTGATTTAAGCGATGAGGAAACCTGAAACATTCTAAGGTGAGAGCTGGTGAGGGAGGGTCTAATGCCAGGTCTGCCAAACCCCAGCGCCTGAGCTTTCCCGAAGACCCCCTGCCTCCGGCCCTGGGGACAGATCTTCTCACCCATCCTCCCTTCTCCTCTGTACACTCCCCTCTTTAATAGAGCAAGATCTCTTTTCCATCCTGATGAATCAGAATCCAGCTCCACACCTTCACAGGGCGGACCAATGACCCTCCATCATCATCTCCTCCCCTCCAGTCTTAGCCATCTGCTTCCCTACAGCCCTGCTCCATCCATGTGTATCCCAGAAAATGCAGGCCCACATAGAAGGGGGAAAACACAGCTCCGGTTCTGTGATGAGATGTGAAAGCTCCATGATAGCATCACTGCCCATGTAGACAGTATATGTCAGGAACAGAAATGAGAACAGGGATCAGGGATCACCTCTGAGATGAGGGATGGGACTGGGAAAGATGTTTCTGCTCTGAATCTTTCAGGGTTTTGTATACATGGGTGCATACATTTGTAAAAACTACCGAACGCTACACTTGATACATCTATTTTATGTATAAAATTATACTTCAATGAAGTGAAAGTATTAGTTGCTCAGTCTTGTCTGACTATTTGCGATCTCATGGACTGTAGCCCACCGGGCTCCTCTGTCCATGGGATTCTCCAGGCATGGGTTGCCATTTCCTTCTCCAGGGGATCTTCCCAACACAGGGACTGAACCCATGTCTCCTGCATCTCCTTCATGGGCACATGGATTCTTTACCACTGAGCCAGGAGGGAAGGTGCAGACAAGTACTATTCAATAACACTTACACAAGATACCTAGAATAGTCAAATTCATAGAGTCAGAAAGTACATTGGTGGATGTCAAGGGCTGGAGGGGGAGGGGGTAGTGGACTTAATATTTACTGGAGACGGAGTTTCAGTTTAGGAAGGTTAAAAATTTGGGAGATGGATGATAGGGAGAGTTGTACAACAATGTGAAAGTACTTAGTGTCACTGAGATGTACAGTTATATATGGCTAAATAATATCTTTTATATGATTTTAGTACAAAAAAAAAAATTTTTTTAAGGATGCAGGTGCTATGGTGTGCAGATGCTACCTTCTAAATGGCAAGCTTTTTACCTCTGAGGATCTGCTCTGGTCCTTACCAATGTACCTGCATGTTCCAGTTATGCTACTGAACTAGCTCATCAGTCAGTTCAGTCACTCAGTCATGTCCAACTCTTCACAACCCCAAGGACTGCAGTTCACCAGGCCTCCCTGTCCATCACCATATCCTGGAGTTTGTTCAAACTCATGTCCATCGAGCTGCTAATGCCATCCAATCATCTCATCCTCTGTCGTCCCCTTCTCCTCCTATCCTCAATCTTTCCCAGCATCAGGGTCTTTTCAAATGAGTCAGCTCTTCGCATCAGGTGGCCAAAGTATTGGAGTTTCAGCTTCAATATCAGTCCTTCCAATGAACACCCAGGACCGATCTCCTTTAGGATGGGCTGGTTGGACCTCCTTGCAGTCCAAGGGACTCTCAAGAGTCTTCTCCAACACCACAGTTCAAAAGCATCAATTCTTCGGTGCTCAGCTTTCTTCACAGTCCAGCTCTCACATCCATACATGACCACTGGAAAAAACCATAGCCTTGACTAGACGGACCTTTGTTGGCAAAGTAATGTCTCTGCTTTTCAATATGCTGTGTAGGTTGGTCATAACTTTCCTTCCAAGGAGTAAGCGTCTTTTAATTTCATGGCTGCAATCACCACCTGTAGTGATTTTGGAGCCCAGAAAAATTAAGTCAACCACTGTTTCCACTCTTTCCCCATCTATTTTCCATGAAGTGATGGGACTCGATGCCATGATCTTAGTTTTCTGAACATTGAGCTTTAAACCAACTTTTTCACTCTCCTCTTTCATTTTCATCAAGAGGGTCTTTAGTTCCTCTTCACTTTCTGCCATAAAGGTGATGTCATCTGCATATCTGAGGTTATTGATATTTCTCCCCGCAATCTTAATTCCAGCCTGTGCTTCATCCAGTCCAGCATTTCTCATGATATACTCTGCATATAAGTTAAATAAGCAGGGTGACAATATACAGCCTTGACGTACTCCTTTCCCAGTTTGGAACCAGTCTCTTGGTCCACGTCCAGTTCTAACTGTTGCTTCCTGACCTGCATATAGGTTTCTCAGGAGGCAGGTCAGGTGGTCTGGTATTCCCATCTTTTTCAGAATTTTCCACTGTTTATTGTGATCCACATAGTCAAAGTCTTTGGCATAGTCAATAAAGCAGAAGAAGATATTTTTCTGGGACTCTCTTGCTTTTTTGATGATACAAGATATGTTGGCAATTTGATCTCTGGTTCCTCTGCCTTTTCTAATCCAGCTTGAACATCTGGAAGTTCACAGTTCACTTACTGTTGAAGCCTGGCTTGGAGAATTTTGAGCATTACTTTGCTAATATGTGAGATTAGTGCAATTTTGCAGTAGCTAGTTGACTCTTTGTCCCCATCAGAGAGCTTATCCAGCTTTGAGTGGTGAAGGAGTTCAGACTATGCCAAATGATTTCGAGCTGAAGGCACCTGAGAAGAAGCAGACACAGGAAAAGCTTTCTGTTCTCCACTATCTACTTAAAACAGGGCACAAATGTCCCCTGTGGAAGTGTCCCTCACTTTTGTATCAGAGAAGGAAACATAACCCTCGGTCTCCAATCCTAATTCAAGAGAGAGCAGACCAGCCCTGCTGATGCTCTGAAAAACAGTGTCACAGTTAGTGGAGGCACTGGGATGTTTTACAGACAAAACCTATCTCACCCTTGCCATCCACTAGCTTCCTCTATATATGTGTCTTACCACAATTTATTCCATAAGCCCTAGCCCGATTCCCTTTGTTTTTTCACTTCTTCACAATTTATCGTCCTTTGTTAAAATGATATACAAGCCCTTTAAGTCTAATCACTTCTCTGGTACTTCTTTTCTGTGATATTTTCTTTGCATGGAAACTTTAAAATATTAGCATCCAATAGACTGTGTATGCCTTTTCTCTTATAAACTTGTCTTTAGTCAGTTTAAATTAAAGGGTCCAACTTAGGAATATAAGAGCGTAGAGAAAATTTTTCCTCCCCTACAGAAGCTGAGGTTCAAGAACACCATGGTAAAGAAGGATCTGTCTACCACAGCACTGAGATCCTTAAAGGACAGGGAGGCACAGCAGAGAGTCATGAACCTGGCAACTAACCAGGTCACCCTCTTTCAGAACCAAACTTGAGTCGACTCACTCATGGGCAGTAAAGTCAATCTACCAAGTTGTGGTGAAGGAAAGTCCCAGGTTTATTGTAGAGCACCAAGCAAGGAGTCCAGGGCAACTAGTTGCTCAAAACACCCAAATTTCCAGATGGGGTTTCAGCAAAGCATTTTTAAAGGCCAAATGAGTGAGGGGAGCCCCAGGGTATGTGACCAGCTTGTGCACAATTCTCTGATTGGTTGATGGTGAGGTAACAGGGCGGTGTCACAGGGGTTAACATCAATTCTCAGGCTCCAGCAGGTCTGGGGGCTATGTGCTCATAGTCATCAATTAGTTAATTTCTTCCATTTGGTGGTGGTTTTAGCATCTGTAAAACAACTCAGGAAATGTGCATCAGATACTATCATCTGTGTACTTCGGAGAGGAGCTAAAGCAGAGGATATGGGGGAGGGGTTTGTCCTGGGAAGGCCCTGATCAGGTCCTGCTCAGTTACAACCCTCTGTCTCTAATCCTAATTCAAGAGAGAGCAGACCAGCCCTGATGATGCTCTGAAAAACAGTGTCACAGCCAGAGGGAAGCAGTGCAGACTAGCAGCTCCCTCACATCTGACCACTAGGCTCCAGCAGAGGAAGTGAATGCTCCAGTCTCCTTCCTTCCTTATGAGATGCTCGTTCTCAAACCTCCAAGGCCCCAGGTCCTTGGAAGGAGTAGATCACCAGCATCCTGAGACTCTGGACAAAGCCAACCCTGACCTCTGGAAAGGGTGGCCCCAGGCCAGCCAGGGCCTCGGAGTCTGAAGAGTTGATGGGCATCATGGTGCAAGGGCAAGGCCAACCCTGCCTCAGAGCAGGAGTCCCCAAACCATGCTGTCCCCACCCCACCCTCCCCTCCCTTCTCCCAACTGGCTTGTCTTTGATCTCAACACAGAAAGCTCCAGCCCATTATAAACCTGTTTACACTCTAAAGACAAGAATACAGACAAAAGTAATTAGAGATGAACATTAAATGGCTTAGCCCGGCTCCCCAGCAGAACCGGGTAGGGCGGGCTGTGGGGATGAGTCAACCAGCTTGAACAGCAGAGGTTTGCTTCAGATGGTCTAGGACGTGGCCTTGCTGTCCCCAAGGGCTTTCCTCTGTAGAAAATATCTCACCGGCAGCCACTTCAACAGAACTGTGAAATCTCCCCTTTAAAACAGGAATTCCCAAGAATTCTCCAAAGCTCTTGCCCCTGTTTCAGGTGTTCAGTGAGCCCCAGGCTTCTTCTCCCTCCCCTCTATGATTTCAAGAATGAACTCTGGTATCAGTCATGTACATTTTAGTGAGAATTCTTTTCTAACAATTTTCTCGGAGCCTAGGGTGGACTGGACAATCACTCTTACTATCAGCACAGAGGAGAAAGAGAGTGTACACCAAAGCCACTGCCAACTGTCTCGCTGGGAAAACTAGAAAATCTATGTCCTAGAAAACATGAAGCATCAATTTCACTTACACACTAGAATGCATGTAATTGGTTTCTGTCTGCAGACACACTGTGGATCTAATGTGCTTTAACAGGAAGGCTGCAGTCCTGGTTGAGCTCCTTGTACACAATAACCTGTTATTTTGTGATTGGTATAATATTTTCCTAGGGCTCTGTGAGATTTTATGTTTAAACTGAAAAGAAATATTGAAAGCAAGGGTTTTTTTCTTCCTTTTTGTTAAAAAAAAAAATAACCAAATATGCCACTATTACCCATGATCCCAATCTGAGTTGCTCTCAGTTCCCAGGAAAGAGATGAAGTTGTCTGCACCAGCTTTGCAGCTCTCTGCTCTGCAGCCTGAACCACAACCAAGGTCAAGTGCACAGGCTGTGTCTTTCATTACTGTGGGGCAAGTCTCCAGTCCAGCCATCAGAGGAGAGCCTTCTGGTCTCCAGCAAGTCATTATGTACTTAGGATTATCATTAATTTTCTCTCCCTGAAGTGCTTCTGATGAATGTGAGGGTTGTGGGCTCAAGCCGGCTATGCAGTCACTGATAAAAGGTTCTATGTTCAATTTTCCAAAAGTGCCCTTAGAGAATCCCCAATTTCCGGCCTCTTCCCAAGAAGAAACTGAACTCATGCTGCCTTCAAAAGGGGAGAACTGAGTCCTCTTAGTGTAAAAGCCTCCTGAAGTTTGGAAGGAGAGGCCACTGGGACTTTCTGGAGACACTGCTGACCACGGAGATAGAGGCCTTTTTCTTTATTCAAACTTAAGAACTATACAAGCCAATGCCGGTGTGGCTTCTGCTTCTCCATCCCATTTTCCACTGGCACTGCCTTGGCTGACCTCCTGGGACTCTCATACCAGCTCCTACAAGTCCCACTGAACTTGGTCAGCGAGACTAGGCCCATCATTCGTCTTTTTGTGATGGCTCCACACCGTCCAGGGCGCCCCTGACTCAGCCCGTTCTCATGGTCATGTTTAATGGAGGACATCTGCTCCCTTAGACACATGGGGGTGAAGCTGGTACATTAAAGTGAGAGTATCCCCAGTCAGCTGGATACCTTGTCTCTGGAGGGAAGGACACGGAGGCTCCAGGCAGAAGTGGCTTGGAGGAGACAGTGCACTCACAGGAAGAGCTCTGGAGCGCCATCTTTCATTCAGCCACAGGGATTTGGGGGCATTTGTTGTCAAGTTTACAGTGTTAAGTTATTGTCATGAACTAGAAGAGCCGTAGATGTGTCTGGGCTTTAAAACCATGCTTCTGGGTGGAGCCCTTGTGAAGGAACAACCTAGGGTTTCAAGGGTGTATCCAGGGCCCTGCTGTGTCATGGTCCTCACCACTCCCTGGACCACTCCTGCCAGCACCCAGAGTTTGCAGTGATGCTTCAGCTTTTGCCGCAACTGCCATAGCTCCCCACAGGGCTAACAAAAGCCAGGCTCTGTGGGTCAACATCGTCCAGAATCTACTAGCTCTACGCTTGCAGCCATAGACAGCCCTGCAAGTGACTCCTGAGGCCAAGCAGAAGAGCTCTGTCTGCAGATAGGAAAGTTCCTGAATTTCAGAGCTGCCCTGGTGGCTCAGACAGTAAAGAATCTGCCTGCAATGTGGGAGGCCTGGGTTCTATCCCTGGCTTGGGAAGATCTGGAGAAGGGCATGGCAACCCAGTCCAGTATTCTAGCCTAGAGAATCCCACTGACAGAGGAGCCTGATGGGCTACCGTCCATAGGGTTGCAAAGAGTCAGACACAACTGAAGTGACATAGCACACAGAGCTGTATTGGACTATGAGCCCCACAGCTTGAATTCTCCCTGAGGGATGGAGGAAACCATACCGTGGCTATGTCCAGGCTGACAGAGGCTGAGGGATGCACATGCCAGGCCTGGGGCCCAAGGAATGCACTATCAAACCAGCCATGTGTGGGGGCAGATAATAGTAGCATTAAAAGAAGACTATTATTAAGAGACTGGGAGATTTAATTAGATCCAGTGCCCTGCAGAAAGGTCAATTCAGAGAAGCAAAAAGCTAAAGGGCTTTTGAAAGTATAGATGAGTCTTTTCAGACCAACATTCTCCTCCTCCCACATCCTTCAGTCTCGGTTAAAGTAATTGTTAGGATATTCCAGTAGATTTGGGACAGGAAATTTGTCATGGCCTGCTGGAAAATAATTCTTGTTTGGCATTCTCTGACAAGTAGATAATCTCTTACTCATACTTTTTTTTTTTTTTTTTTAACTAATGTGTGTGTGTGTGTGCGTGCTAAGTTGCTTCACTTGTGTCTGACTCTTTTCGATCCTATGGACTGTAGCCCTCCAGGCTCCTCTATCCATGGGATTCTCTAGGCAAGAATACTGGAATGAGTTGCCATTTCCTTCTGCATTGGATCTTCCCAACCCAAGGATTGAAACCATGTCTCCTGCAACTCCTGTATAGCAAGTAGATTCTTTACCTCTAAGCCACTGGAGAAACCCCTCTAACACACCAGCCCTTTACACTCTGATCTCCCTACTAACAGGAACAAATCAATAGCTAGTCTACAACCCTAGAACGTTAGTTCCTGAGGAAGTATTGGATGTTGCAGTAGTATTTACCATAGGGAAAGCCAGTCAATTTTAATGGAGAAGATTAGTCAATTTTATGGAGGTCTTTGTTATATACATAGAAAAAAAAAAAAAAACAACTGATTCATTGGCTTGAAAGAAAGTTTCAATGAATTCCTTTCAATTTAGGTAGTCTCAACCTCTATATGGGAATAGCTATCAAAAATGCTGTGTCATTGAGGCATTGTGTTTTCGATATTGAGTGCCACACACAAAACTTTCAGACATTAGAGGAAATCTGATGTACCCTTGCAAAAAGAGATCAGTAGAGCAAAGCCTTTTATCTGCATTGTGATGGGATTTAGATATTATTTCTGTACTATTGTCGATTCATATATAAAAGCTTTGTGAGATAATAAATCTTTGTCTTTATTGTAAGTGTACTCAGTCAAGACTCAGGCCAGAAGCATGTGACATGATGCTTGAAGACAGAGCCACCTTATTGTCAAAATGGAAGGCCTGAGTCAGGTGAAATGGGTTCTGGTTCCAGATACAGCTGTATTATCTGAAAAGAAAAGTGCTCAGCTTCTCTTGATTAAAAGTTTTGCTTAAGTGTAGTTAGAAACACAAGTGCAGAATCACACAAACCTAGGTTTGCATCACTTAAAAGCTGAGCAATCTTGGGCAAGTTACTCAACCTCTCTGAGCCTCAGTTTTACACCCAGTACCATGGGCATAATTATACTGATCTCAAGAGGTGGTTGGTAAGATTAAAGCATATATAGAAAGTGTTTAGTCAATCAATGTTCATTATTCTTATTACTGACTTTGATTCTCTACATAGTGATAGTTTTATATAAGACTTCTCCAAGATTCTTTTCAATTTTAAAATTCAATGATTCTCACGGAGAAGGCAATGGCACCCCACTCAGGTCCAGTTCAGGCAACTCAAGAATCTTAACCAGACCTCAAGCTGAAGAGTGAATGGATGGAGCACAGCCTGGCTTTTATCACTTCCTTTGAGGTAGAAGCACTCAAACTGAGATTTAAAGAAAAAATAAAGGCAAGTAGGAAACATTTTCTAAAGAATGGGGAAGCATTTGGAGAAACTGAGAAACTTAAACAGGAAAACCTGGTTTGAGTTTTATCTTCCCAAAACACAAAATTTAAAAGGTGTCTTCTGAGCGTGCTTTTACTATGCAGTGTCATAAAACACCACCCACAAGTGGTTATTGAAGAAAACAGCCAATAGCAAATAGTGTGTGATCATATGTATTCCCATCACCTGTCCACGGGGTGGAGGGGCAAACCTCCACAGAGAAAACCCACATGGGACTCAGTTCAATGATCCCATGACCGAGTCTCTACTTTCTTACTGTGAAGGAGTTTTCTGTAAGACATCAAAAGTCAGATTCTCCTCATGGGAGAGTCATGAGCAATTGGCAGCCTTTGTTGCCAGAACACCCTGATGGGACTCGCTGAGGGTTGTTCCAAGCAAACCTGTGTGGGTTCACCTTCTCATCTGGCCATCTCTCATCTCTTTTGCTCACTTGTTTTATGGCTAAGGGAGGCTCAGGTTAGGTAATCTGCCCGACATGACAACTCTTGTGGTTTCTAGGACAAGAATCTGAATGAGGACCTCTGTTTCCAAAGGATCCGGGGACCTGCCTTCCTGTCATATTGCATCTTACATCATGGGCCCATCCAGGGTTACATGAGGTAGCTGTCTTCAAAAAGAGAAAAGTTCTTGTTCTGATCATTTTTTTCAGTTTTAATAGAGTGGACATTTGTTTCAGCCCAGTCCAGCCTGATCCTGTAACCCACATGCAGAGACATGAAATAAGCAAACCACAAAGCCCCAGAAAAGTCTTCTTTTGCTCAACTTAGAGACAGGGCGTTCCTTTGGAGTAGCTGTGCCTCTGTTAAAACAGAACATCAGTCAAATGGGAAATATTTTCTGGGTAATGGGAAAGCACTCAGACAAAACATTGAAAACCATTAAGATCTAAAAAGACCCTCCCATCCGAAGAGCCCAGGGTGAGTTCATTGTCTTTCTGGGTCATCAGTAATAAGAAGCATATCCCTTCCAGAAGCATCTGGGTTGTATCCTGAGAAATGAACTATTTCCTGCCATATCAGTAAGCAAGGATGTCACAGTCATCAGCAGCAATTGCAGCCTTTCAATATGAGCTGGTGAACCCTAAGGGAATTCGGGAAGAGGAAGAATACCTGTGATATAACAGCCATCAGACTGCAGCCACTCCCTATGGTGAACCCCAAGGGGGCTCAGGATGTGAAAAAATGCAGTATACTGGCCCAAGATATCTGAGATGCATATGAAAGGAACGATTTCAATGAGCCCAGACTCTGACGCATCTTCCCATACATAGAAAAGTGCTAAATTCCTCAACTTGGTGTATCTGGTTTTCTTTAATTCATAAAAATACTTTTGACATCCAGACTACCTGCCCTTCATTGCAAATTTCTACATATCCTGGCTCCCCACCCCCATTCCCACCATCCTCAGAGCAGTTCTCTGGAGGTCACTTGAGATGCTATCTCCTGGGCTTGAAGTCCTAAAAATTCCCATTGAGTAAAACATAACTCTCTGCTTTTAGGTTATGATTATTTTTTAAGTTGACAATCCACTGGTACAGAATCAATCTGGGGCATGATCCCAAGAAGAAGGAAGCTTTTAAGGGCTTGTCCTTGTCACTAGCATCACCCAGGAGCTCTTCAGCAATGCACAATCTCAGACCCCAGCTCAGGCCTCCTGAATCAGAATCCACCCTATAATAAGATCCTCAGGTCACTTGTATATATATCTTCAAGTTTGAGAAATCCTGTTGGAAGGTACTATTCATTAGAACACTTAAGGCTGTTTGACCCAGGTGATAAGGTGGTATTTAAGATCATTCTCCTGGCCTCTGAGAAACAGTATCCTTTGTTCTTTACTACCTGGATGGGTCTTCTTCCTACTAAGAGGGCAAGCCTTCAGTCTGGTGGAGTAAAGAAAACAATCTGGCAACTGTATTCAGTGTATCACATCTGATGCCAATTTTTGAAGACCCAAAATATAATCAAATGCCCTTATATACAAAAAAGCACATTGACATTGGAATACTTGATGGGCACTGGGGACTGATCGTGTAGGAGACCAAAATCACCTTGGGAACATCAGCTTTCTTCATGGAGAGGATGCGAGCTGTGCCAACCAATGGACCATCTCCACTGCTCAAGTTGCAGGGTGGGCACGTTAGTTTAGTGTGTGAGGGGGCAGAGCCAAAGGTGAGGGCGGTACCGGGACAGGTAAGCTATAACAAAGAATGAGGCATTCTTTAAACTGAAAGGGCTGGTTTCTCTGGTTAGCCTAGTTTGGATTGATGGTGCTAGGAATTTAGCATAATTAGGGCCAAGACTCCTAATGGGAATGTCTTTACAATTTAATTCTGCCTGCAGGCTGGGGTTGGGGACCAGTTGGCCAAGGA
Source organism: Tragelaphus eurycerus (assembly GCA_935064755.1). Classification (NCBI taxonomy): domain Eukaryota; kingdom Metazoa; phylum Chordata; class Mammalia; order Artiodactyla; family Bovidae; genus Tragelaphus; species Tragelaphus eurycerus. The sequence goes on along the minus strand of CAKXYN010000186.1, from coordinate 151,239 downwards.
GGAGGAGTTCCCACCTTCTGAACCCTCTTAGTCTGGTCTGATTCTGCTGAGAACCCTTGCTGTAGTCTTTCTGCTGTTTTCCTCCCATTTCTGTGGACTTAAAGATTTGAAAATGCCTAGACTTTCCCAGCCTGCCCTGGCTCTGCATCCTGAGTTCAGTTCCCTTCTTCCCCCTGACTCGTGTTTGTACAAAACCAATGTACAACTGTAGACTCCAAACTCAAACTACTCGGGATGGGTCCCTGCCTCCATCTGCCAGCTGGGGAAAGACCACTCTTTCTGTGCCTGGATTTTCCCAGCTGTGAATGGAGCTGATCAGCGTGGGACCTTGAGAGCTGGCCCTAGAGAACTGTTCTAATGAGCTAATATGTGTTAACCAGAGAAGGCAATGGCACTCCACTCTAGTACTCTTGCCTGGAGAATCCCATGGACGGAGGAGCCTGATGGGCTGCAGTCCATGGGGTCGCTAAGAGTCGGATATGACTGAGCGACTTCACTTTCACTTTTCACTTTCACACATTGGAGAAGGAAATGGCAACCCACTCCAGTGTTCTTGCCTGGAGAATCCTGGGGACGGGGGGCCTGGTGGGCTTCCATCTATGGGGTCGCACAGAGTCGGACACGACTGTAGTGACTTAGCAGCATGTGTTAACACCTGTTAAACGTGTTGTCAGATGGCATGTGCTTCAGACACTTGGCAAGCATAGTTACCATCTTAGGGCATCAGATTTGGAACTGAGAAGTGAAATGTTTCCTGCCCAGCCATTCAGTTCAGTTCAGTCCCTCAGTTGTTCATGTCCGACTCTTTGTGACCCCATGGACTGCAGCACACCAGGCTTCCTTGTCCATCACCAAGTCCCTGAGCTTGCTCAAATTCATGTCCATTGAGTTGGTGATGCCATCTAACCATCTCATCCTCTTGTCATCCCCTTCTCCTTCTGCCTTTAATCTTTCCCAGCATCAGGGTCTTTTCAAATGATTCAGTTCTTCGCACAAGGTGGCCAAAGTATTGGAGCTTCAGCTTCAGCATCAGTCCTTCCAATGAGTATTCAGGACTGACTTCCTTTACGATTGACTGGTTGTATCTCCTTGCAGTCCAAGGGACTCTCAAGAGTCTTCACCAACAGCACAGTTCAAAAGCATCAATTCTTCAGCATTCAGCTTTCTTTATAGTTCAACTCTACATCCATACATGACTATTGGAAAAACCATAGCTTTGACTAGATGGACCTTTGTTTGCAAGGTCATCAGCCATTGCAGCCCTCCAATGTGAGCCAGTGAGCCTAAGGACACTTAGGAAGGAGAATAGCTGCCATCTAGCAGCCATCAGACTATAGCCACTCCCCACAGTGAGCCTGGAGAAAAGAAAGCTCAAGATGTGAAAAATATAAGATACTGATTCCAGATAGGTGAAAAGTGAAAGTGCAAGTCGTTCAGTTGTGTCCGACTCTTTGCAACCCTATGGACTATACAGTCCATGGAATTCTCCAGGCCAGAATATACATAGGTGAGATGCATATGAAAGAAATGTTTTCAGTGAGCCCAGACTCTAGTATCTTCTCACACACAGAAAAGCGTTAAGTCCCTTAACTTGGGATATCTGGTTTTCTTTAATTAACAGTAATATTTTGATGTTCAGACTACCTGCCCTTTGTTGCAAAACTTCCATTAATATATAAACTGGCTCCTTCCTCTTCTGGGCTTGAAGTTCTAGAAATTCCCACCGAATAAAACATAACTCTAAACTTTCAGGTCATGACTATAGTTTTACATTGACGGAACCTGCACCTAGGCACTTTTTACTCCCATAGGGGAAAAGGAAGCATCAACTCCCGGTAGTCAGTAGGAAATTGAGGTCAGCAATCTTTTCTACCTGGGTCTCAGGGTTCTAAGTGGCCCAGGAAGAGATCGAGGCACTCTGGACTAGGGAGAGGCTGGAGTTTGGGGGTTCGAGGATGCTCTGAGTTTGCACCAACACAACTTGATGCCACCCCCACCCCCATGCGGGAAGTGTGGGACTGAACCATTGTCCTATTTATAAACAGTCAGAGAGTTCTCTTGGGAACAGGCCATGGGTTTGTTTAGGTGGCTCCTGCTTGGCTGGGAAGGCCATGCTTGTTGGAGCCGCTGGGCTTAGCCCCCCGGCAGCTGGGCAAAGTGGAGTTCAGCCTGAGGGCAAGCTCTGTTGAAGTTGGCAACATGACATAATGTGAGATAACCCCAGGGCTTCCCTTGGAATTTGCACTGTCCTGCTCTCCAAACCTTCAGAAGGGATAAACTAGCTACCTTGAGGGCAGAAGGTTGGGTATTTGTGGTGACACTTCCCAAGTCTACGCAGATGGGGGTGTCTGGTATTTTCTGCTTCTCACTGATACTAAAGCTGATTCTGTTGGCACCCTCAGCAGCCAGGAGACACTTTTAACCCTTTGTGGACTGTTTTTCTCTGTGTTGGCTTTGCTCTTTTCAGTGAGACTACTGTTAGCATTTCTATTGCAAGCCTAAAAAAACAAAGAAACTGGGAATTGTCCACCTCATCCAGCCCACAGACACTTACATAATCAGACAACAGATTTGATTTTGGTTCAGGTTTGGGTTCTGAGTGATGGTCCTTCTCCCCAGTTCTTATAACTATTGGGACACAGTTGAAATGATTATGTCTTACATATATTCTTCAAATGCCATCACTCCAGTATTTTCAGTTGCCAGAGGTTCATTTTTTAGCTGCGGCATGGCTGGTGGGATCTTTGTTCCCCAACCAGAGATTGAACCCGGGCCCTCAGCTGTGAAAATGCTGAGTCTTAACCACTGAACCAAGTCCCCACCAGTTGTACATTTTCCAGACAAAGCACTCAGGCAGGCACAGCAGAGGCCAAGATTCTTGGAGTCAGAGATTTCAAAAGCCCGAGACCCATCTCCACCTCTGTCACACCGAGGCTGAAGCCGGCTGGGGGCTGGAGTTTCAGAAGCTCCACGTACGTACCTATTCCCCACCACCACCTTGTCCTTGAGTCTCCTTTGTCATGTACTTATACCAAGTTTTCATTCTACAACTGATATATTTTTGTAAGCCGTATTTATTTTTTTCAAAGACTGGCTAAGAATAAAGTAAATGATTGATAAAGTAAATGATTGATAATCTCTTTTGAAAAACAAATTCAAATCCAAAGCTTCTCTGCCCAAACCTGAAATCTCAGAAAGCATCAGGATCTCACTGAATATTTGTACAAGTTCTGAAAATTATATAAAGCTGTCTCCTCTGAAAGGGTGAAGAAACCACGGGGCAACATGATAGCTTGTGCCCCTGGGAAGAAAAACACAAGCTAAGCAACTCAAGCCACCTAACAGATGCCAGGTCATTGGTAGCAGAATCACCAAAGCAGAGTGGTTCATCATCAGACACCAGTATGGGATCCTCATCCGAGTACAAGCAGGAGCTGGCCTCCTGGTCAGCACCCATCAAAGTCTGGGGACTGATCTTGGCAACCTCTCAGCTTAAAACCACTGCTCTTGGGATGAAGATCACCCGCCTACTCACTCAGTATATCTGCAAAACCCCTAATGATTGATACTCCACCTACCTCTGCAGTGTCTCAGTCCCCCTCTTTTCCCTGCCCTTTACCTTCTGTAACTTTCTCACACCACACATCTCTTAGCTCTGAGCTTTGCACATGATATTCCTTTTTCTTCATGCTGTTCCCTGTCTTCAAAGCATTTTTTGAAAATCACTCAGTGTTCCCTTGTGGCTCACACTGTAAAGAATCTGCCTGCAATACAGGAGACCCGGGTTCAATCCCTGGTCAGGAAGATCCCCTGGAGAAGAGAATGGCAACCTACTCCAGTATTCTTGCCTGGGGAATTCCACAGACAGAAGAGCCTGGCAGGCTACAGTCCATGGGGTCGCAAAGAGTTGGGCACAACTGAGCAACTGACACTTTTCAGTTTTGCACTTTCAAAGTGTACATCCTCCACAAAGAATTCTTAGAATTTCATGCTGAAGCAACTTCTCCACTGAACACTCTCAGTGTTGGCTTTCTCTTCTCTTTGTGGCATTTACTATTATCTGCCATCATATATCGGAGAAGGCAATGGCACCCCACTCCAGTACTCTTGCCTGGAAAATCCCATGGACGGAGGAGCCTGGTTGGCTGCAGTCCATGGGGTCGCAAAGAGTCGGACTCGACTGAGCGACTTCACTTTCACTTTTCACTTTCATGCATTGGAGAAGGAAATGGCAACCCACTCCAGTGTTCTTGCCTGGAGAATCCTGGGGACAGGGGAGCCTGGTGGGCTGCCGTCTATGGAGTCGCACAGAGTCGGACACGACTGAAGTGACTTAGCAGCAGCCATCATATATTTGTGTGCTCAAGGTCAGTTTATTTGCTCATAGTTGTGTTCCCAGCATGTATATGCCTGACAAAGAGAATTCATCTAAGAAAACCGTGGAAAGGCAAGATGACTTATCTGGGCCTGGGAATAAGGCCCTTATTGTCTAAGTTGTCTCCTTGGATCAAGTCAGACACCCCCAGACTGCTCCTGGAGGATGCTTTCCTTGGCTTCTTCGATCAGCAGTCTCCATTAGAGGTTTCATACAGATGGTGCCTCTGCTCTCACGTGAGGATGGAACTTCACTGGAGAGATACCCTGTTTTTGCAGGGAAGGAGGTGGAGCTTGTTTCGCTGCAAGTTTAGAATGATGAACTGGGTATGTGCACCCCAGACCTTTCTCTGCCCTTTCTCCCAGATGTGACCCTGCCTACAGAAAGCAGGCATTCCACACAGCCCCCAGGACTGTCTCAAAGGGACAGGTCCCTGCACACATGAGGTCAATGGCGGACCTTACCTACGATTGGTTAAACCTCTCAAGTTTTGGGGTTCAGTATTAGAAGCCCAGCATTTCTGTGGATAAGAGCCACATTCTGCAATATGATATTTATCAGTAATAAAATAATATTTTGATCTTTCTGTTTCACTCTTGATGCCAGAATTCAATCATTTATTTGGGCCACATCATACTCATCAGAAACAATTTTAAGGAAACCTCTTCCACATTTATTATAAGACAGGATGGAATCTAAATACAATTCCTGTTCCATTACCTTTCTGTATATAACATTTTAGTTTAAAAGTTCTTCTCATAGTTTGGTGTCAGGAAAATTTGTCTTGAGCTAAGGAGCTAGTATTTTTACTTTCCAATAAAGAGAGTTATGAAACTCTGGAATCTGGGATAACAGCAAGTCCAGAGTCTAATTAGAAGCTCAATCAAAACAATCCAGTCGACCACCTCAAAGTATTTGAACCTCCTCTTACTTTGATATTGCTTTCCAGCTTCTCTTAAGTCATGCAGCTTTATAGTCAGCCACAGCTACCCAAGCCCTGTTTGGAAAAGAATAGGTAAGGCCACGTTTTAACAACGTGAAATGATGTGAGTTGGCAACCGAAGAAAACAAAGGAGATTGATCGAGTGATAGCTAAATCAGATCAGTCGCTCAGTCGTGTCCGACTCTTTGCGACCCCATGAACCGCAGCACGCCAGGCCTCCCTATCCATCACCAGCTCCCGGAGTTCACTCAGACTCACATTCATCGAGTCAGTGATGCCATCCAGCCATCTCATCCTCTGTCGTCCCCTTCTCCTCCTGCCCTCAATCCCCCCCAGCATCAGAGTCTTCTCCAATGAGTCAACTCTTCGCATGAGGTGGCCAAAATACTGGAGTTTCAGCTTTAGCATCATTCCTTCCAAAGAAATCCCAGGGCTGATCTCCTTCAGAATGGACCGGTTGGATCTCCTTGCAGTCCAAGGGACTCTCAAGAGTCTTCTCCAACACCACAGTTCAAAAGCATCAATTTTTCGGCGCTCAGCCTTCTTCACAGTCCAGCTCTCACATCCATACATGACCACAGAAAAGACCATAGCCTTGACTAGGCGAACCTTTGTTGGCAAAGTGATGTCTCTGCTTTTGAATATGCTATCTAGGTTGGTCATAACTTTCCTTCCAAGGAGTAAGCGTCTTTTAATTTCATGGCTGCAGTCACCATCTGCAGTGATTTTGGAGCCCAGAAAAAGAAAGTCTGACACTGTTTCCACTGTTTCTCCATCTATCTCCCATGTAGTGATGGGACCAGATGCCATGATCTTCGTCTTCTGAATGTTGAGCTTTAAGCCAACCTTTTCACTCTCCACTTTCACTTTCATCAAGAGGCTCTTTAGTTCCTCTTCACTTTCTGCCATAAGAGTGGTATCATCTGCATATCTGAGGTTATTGATATTTCTCCCGGCAATCTTGATTCCAACTTGTGTTTCCTCCAGTCCAGCATTTCTCATGATGTACTCTGCATATAAGTTAAATAAACATGGTGACAATATACAGCCTTGACGTACTCCTTTTCCTATTTGGAACCAGTCTGTTGTTCCATGACCAGTTCTAACTGTTGCTTCCTGACCTGCATACAGATTTCTCAAGAGGCAGATCAGGTGGTCTGGTATTCCCATCTCTTTCAGAATAGCTAAGAGCCATGCTAATGACTTTATCCCCATTATCTCATTTAATTCTTGTGACAACACAGTGAGTTTAGGACTATTATTATCACAGCCAATGAAGGGATGAAGAACATGAGGTATGGATGGGTCTGTTTGTCCAACCTGCCTTTGCTCCATGGAGTGGAATGAGGATTGAACTCTTTCGACTCCATTGTCTGAACTCTGAACAGCTATTCTATACCTGCGTGTGCTGGAAAGAAGATTAGGCTTTAATGAATCTAACTCTACTTATTTATTTTTCCAAGAATAAAAAAAAAAAGTTTATTGAGGAGTTTTAAACAAAAGAGATTCAGCTTGCTATTGAATAAAAACTTAGATTTTTATTAATAAAATAATAATTACTTTAGCAATGTCTAACTGTATAAAAAGCCACCATTATCCTGTTCATCGTTTTGTGCCCACATCACCTTGATGATTAAGGTAGATTAAGTTTAGGGTAGACACTTGGAAGATGAAGGAGCAAAGTGTTATTTAACCAGACTTTGTCATTTTTTTTAAATGTCAAACAGTCTCTGAGAAAATGACTCTCCCAAATTAGCAGAATCTAAAATTGAATTTGCTATGAATGAAGCAAAAGATAAAAAACCAGACCCATCTCATCAGTTCAGTTCAGTCTCTCAGTTGTGTCCAACTCTTTGCGACCCCATGGACTGCAGCATGCGCGCCAAGCTTCCCCGTCCATCACCAACTCCCGAAGCCTGACCCATCTCATGCACTTTATCAAAGCAGAACTTTGAGTTCTGGACATGTGAAGGGTCAGCCAAGCTCTCTATTTTCTGATCCCGGGAAAGGGCAGTATAGCTGACGTGTTAGGTCCTGCTTAGATGTGGGAGACAGAGCACAGACGGAACAGACCCTGCCCTATATTCCAGTCAGGGCATGGGGGAGGGGTGGGTAAGGTAGACGGACAGCATGTAAAGAAACAAGGAAACACTGTGTATCAGTGTATAAAGCTCTATGAGAGAAAAACAAACTAGAATAAGGGTGATTGGTCATAGCAGGCTAGGAGTGGGGGTTAGGGGGCTATTTCTATGGGTTACCTAGGGAAGGTCTGACTAGTGGGGTGACATTTAACCAAGTGCTGCAGAAGAAAGTGAGCACAGAGAGTGCAGAAGCTGGAAGTGGATGACGAAAGCTTGATTCAGAAAATTTCAGGCCAAAAGCATCTTGGAAACTACATATGGGGACAGTGGAACTATATCCAGAGGCCAGTGGTGTCTGAAATGTCATGGGATTGAAAGAAATGGATTCTCTGCTCCTAATCAAAAAAACTAGCTTTCTCTCTAGGAATGGAAAAGAGCGTATAAGCAAGGTCTGATGGAACTCTAAGGGGATGGTTCCTTTCCTCCTATTTTCATTTTCCTCCTCGGGTACCTGTCTCACTGCCTGACTCCTTTTCTAGATACCATGAAAGAGATGTGGATACTGGGAAGGGAAACAGAAGGAGCCACCCTAAGGAATGAACAGTGTTGTGGTACTGAAATTGATTTAACTGTGCTTATCAGATTCCAGTCTCCTGAGAGTAGAGATCATTTTTAGAATTTATATGTTCAGTCTCCTCTAGTGTTCCTATAAACAAGTCTTCTTAAAACAAACAAACAAAAAAAAGCTTATTTCTTGCTTCCTTGCAGTATAGTTTTTCTTAAGCTATTACATGTGTTCCCTTCCCTCTTTTAGTGAAGTTTGTTATTTCAAGTTACAATATCATTTTTGAAATCTGGAAATATTTGTGGAGAAAAATGAACTGGCCTGGGCAAGAGACTAATTTTCGGAAAGCTTGAAAAAAAATCTTGGTGATTTGCTTGCCTGCACTGACTATGATTCGGGGTTTGAATGTTAATTCTACTTCGGTGGGTTTAGTTCAATAGATATATAGTCCATTCTATGTGCAGGAATGATGCAGTCTTCATGAAGAACAGAGCTAAGAAGGACCAAGTTCTCACCCTCAGGTGCTCACATGTCAGCAGCTTCCAGAACTTTTGATTTACTACTAGAAATTTTTCTCACCCAGATCAGCATGCACTCTTGCCAAGGTATGCAGTCGTCTTTATACAGTCCAGGATGTCAGTCACCATTCACGACTTAAACGCTCATTCACCTGACCGTCCACCTGAAGCTCCAGATGCACATATCTTGTGCCTGCCTGGCATCTGCCCGTGGTTTCCATGCCCGAACAGTTACTTCTCTCATCGTCAGTTTCCACTCCTCCCCTCGATTTTGTCCATTATGTTAAATAACAAATCTGCCCTGTGAGGACTCAGGCCTCCACCCAGGGCGGGAAGCCTCTTCCCGAGGTGGAGGTTGGTTGTGAGCCATCCTGACGGGTGTCCCTGTACCTTCTTGCCCCAGCCCCAACACATTGCTCCCATTTGCAGCAAATAGAGTGAGCCTTTCAAGACCCATCTGCTCCTTGCCCTCCTGTCTCACCTAAAATAAAACCCAATCTCCCTCCAATGACTTTTCAGTGTCTCTGTGTCCCTGCGAGGTCTGGTCCCCTCATCCTCATTGCGTGCTGTCTCCTGCCTCTCCCCCTTTTTCTCGCCTGGTCTCCTTGCTGCTTCTAAGAAACACCAAACCCACCCCTGGCTCCTCATCCTGGGTAACTGGTGTCCAATGCCAGGGTCTTACGATAGGCAATCGTTTCTAAATAGTGTGAACCTTTTCTCTAAAAAATAAAATTCTTCTTCTTCTTTTAATGTGGACCATTTTTAAAGTCTGTATTGCATTTGTTACAACATTGTGTGTGTTTCATGGTTCGGTTTTGTTTTGTTTTGTTGGCCATGAGGCATTTGGGATCTTAGTTCCCCGACCAGGGATCAAACCTGCACCCCCTGCATTGGAAGGAGAAGTCTTAGCCAATGGACCACTAGGGAAGTCCCAAGAAAAGTTCTTCTTAAAGTGACTCAATTGATGGTATTTCAAATTTCAGGAGCTATTTACATGCTCAGTCAAATTTTCCTATTTGTGAGAGATATGGCAAGTAGCCCAACTTACTTCTAACTGCACAAGACTAGCTCAGGGCAGTGACACCCTCTCCAGAGAGGCTTCTGTGGATAAGAAGCCATTGCGGGGGAACTGGGGCCCAGAGCATGCAGACCTAATGTTGGTTGATCCCTTTATATCTGCAGCCAGGAAGCACATTCCTCCTGCAGGCTGAAGAAACGAGATTCCTGTCAGGAGCCAGAATCACTGACAACTATATCTGGAACCATCAAGAAGTGGCCTCTTTAATTGAGTTCTTTGGGGACCAGACACTTTGGCATCTTTTCAGTTGTATCTGTCCTCCAGAACAGAAATCACAGTCAAACCCTCATTGAAATAAGAGTTCTCTACCTTCATTGAAATAAGAGTTCTCTACCTTGAGCTTTGGAAATGATTCTTCCAGATTTGAAGATAGTTGCAAAGAGAAACAAAGAGAGGTCTCAACGAAGAACCCAGGGACCAGAGGTCATAGCTTGTGTTTCGCCAGGCTCTGTGCCTGACGTTGATAAGTCACCTACAGTTCTGGGTCAGATGAGATAACAGCCTTTCAAAGTGCATTGCCTGTGGTCACAGGAGGGCTGGACATCAGGTGTAGGTCAAGGGGCAGAGTCCAGTTGAAACAGGAGACTCAGAGCTCAGTATCCAGTCATAGGGAACACTTTTGCTTTGTTGTGGTTACTTTTACCTTTAAAAAAGTAGCATGTTGTCCACTGTGAAACATTTGGAAAATACAGAAAGTGTAAAGATGCAGACAAACACCTGAAAAGTCATGATCTCAAAGCAGCTACTGATCCTATATGGGCCCATATCCACCCAGTTTTTACTCTACACTTGTAACTTCTTCCTGAGATCGCGCTGCATGTACTGTGTGTCCAGCTTTCTAAGCTCAATACTGCATTCCTTAAATACATGGGTATCACTTGTCCACTGAGTACCTGCCCTGAACTTGGCACTGGGAAACACGATGAACAACATGGATAGAAAGACAAAAACTATATAATATCACATATGTGAAGTTAAAAAAAATATTACTAGTCAATATAAGAAAAAAGAAACAGACTCACAGATGCACAGAACAAATCAGTGATTACCAGTGGGGAAAGGGAAAGCGGGAACAAGATAGGGGGAGAGAATGAAGAGGTACCAAGCATCAGGTATAATATAAGCTACAATGATATATTTTACATCACAGGGATTACAGCCAATATTTTACAATAGCCATATATGGAACATAATCTTTAAAATTGTGTATGTATCACTGCTGTACGCCTGAAGCATATAATGTTGTACCTCAACTAAAAAAACCCAAAAAACTTCCCATAGTCATAATTTCTAATGGCGACATCTCACTCTTAAAACAGTCTGTTGTTATTTCACTCTGTGTGGCACTGGAGGAAATAATATAGCCCAAGAAGGAGCAGAAGAGAAAAACCTAGGAGAGCATGGAGAGTGAAGTTACAGAGCAGACAGCAAGACAATGTGAGGGGAGGAACTTCCCTGGTGGTCCAGTGATTTAAGAATCCACCTTTTAATGTAGGGGACGTGAGTTCAATCACTAGTTGAAAAACTAAGAAAGATCTCACATACTCTGGAGCCACTAGCCCACATGCCCACAACTACTGAGTCAGAGTGCCACAACTAGAGAGAAGCCTTTTGCAGTCAAATATATATATATGTGTGTGTGTGTTGGATGTGTATACATGCATATCTATATACATATTTATATATACACATATATATATATATACATATAAAAAATAAAGAAGCATCCCTGGTGGCTCAGATGGTGAAGAGTCTGCTTGCAATGTGGGAGACCCAGTTTCAATCCCTGGGTTGCGAAGATCCCCTGGAGAAGGAAATGGCAACCCACTCCAGTATTCTTGCCTGGAAAAATCCCATGGATGAAGGGATATATATATATATACACATATATATATATCTTTATATATATATATATATATAAAGATAAAATGCAATGGGAGACAGAGAAGGAAATCCAGAAAGTGAGAAACAGAGTGGAAGCAAGGAAGGTGAGCAGATTTAACAACAGCTGCTCTGAGCCAATGGCACCAGTACTCTTGCCTGGAAAATCCCATGGATGGAGGGGCCTGGTAGGCTGCAGTCCATGGGATCGCGAAGAGTCGGGCACGACTGAGCGACTTCACTTTGACTTTTCACTTTCATGCATTGGAGAAGGAAATGGCAACCAACTCCAGTATTCTTGCCTGGAGAATCCCAGGGATGGAGGAGCCTGGTGAGCTGCCATCTATGGGGTCTCACAGAGTTTGACATGACTGAAGCGACTTAGCAGCAGCAGCAGCAGCAGCTCTGAGCCCAGGAACTCCCTGGGTGATTTGGCACATGGAGAAGGGAACGCCTGGCAGATGACCAGTTGGCGCATCTTGGGCAAGTTTCTTAACAATTCTGTGCCCTGGTTTCCTGGTGTGGAAGATGGGGATGATAACACTCACTTTTTAGAGTGCTAATAAGGATTAAGTGAAATCATATATGTAAAACATTGAGCACCTAAGTACTCATACAGGATATTATTAGCCTTTATTAATCACTCATATTTCAGTATTGTACAATACATTGTACCAAGGGATTGGGGGACAGGGACTATCAATTAAAATTTTTGTTCTTACTAGATGATAAATATATATATGTGTGTGTGTGTGTGTGTGTGTGTGTGTATTTTTTTAAGTACAGTTATATTTCTTAACTTCTATATCTACACGTATGTGCCAGTAAAAGAAGACATTGGGAAGTGGTAACTACAAAGGGTTTAATGAAAGTCCCTTATCCAAAGATGTGGGCAGAGAACCCAACAAAGGGCAGTAAAGCATCTCTGGGGCATCAACGGGAACCCACAGCTACTTCTGAACCTAAACCTAGCAGGCACTCTAGGGTCTCCTCATGGAAGCCAGGGAGGAATTCAGCCCCCTTCAGATCTGCTGCCAGGAGCTGCCCTGGGCTGAAACCCCGAGAAAGTCAAAGGGCAGTAGATGCCCCAGACAAAGCCACCTGCAGAGATCAGCTTCCAGGACATAGAGAGCACAGAAATGCAGAGAGGCTCTGGACAAGCAACAGAGGAAGCGCAGAACACGGGAGCTTCTGGCACATCGAATTCTGGTTATCCCTGGGCATCTGTGTATGCACCCATCAAAGACCATTTGTAAATGTGCTGACCGTGCCTATGGAGACCACGTCCCCACAGGTCCTGCTACCCAGACATCACTATCTGCCCAGTGCATGCATTTTTGTGCACATACCTGTGCCCATACGCACAGGCTATGAGCCCATGGGATCCAGGATCACAACATTAAGAGCTATCGAATCCCAGTAAAACCACACACCCTCAAAATCAATGAAATGTAATATTCAGCACAAACCATGAAGCTTGTGTGTTTATTAGCATTGTATGCCTCTGTTTATAATAAAATGGATTGTATTTTTGTCAAGCACGTCTTTTTGGTCTAAGGATGAAAAGAATGTGTTTTACGATTAACATCATTGGGGGGAAAAGGCCTAAGAGACAAATACAGAAAGAAGTGGCAGATTTAGTGTCTGCTGTGTGTGTGCATGGGTGTGTGTGGGTGTGTTTAGTCACTAAGCATTGGTTAGTACTTAATAATAAATGAATACAAACTAGGACCTGGCTATTCACTGTTCTTCCCAGCTCCTCTTTGGTTAGAGAGGGCATGGAGGGGCAGAGGGACAGACAGTCAAGTGAAATCCATTTGGGGCATATAAAGTGGTCATTTCTGTCCCTCCTTGTGCCCAGGGACAAGCTTTCCACCCTTTTCCTAACAGCAGAGAAATCTTGGCTATGCTGCTGCTAAGTCGCTTCAGTCGTGTCCGACTCCTCGTGACCCCATGGACTGCAGCCTACCAGGCTCCTCCGTCCATGGGATTTTCCAGGCAAGAGTACTGGAGTGGGCTATAGGTCACAATAATAGCACAGTAGGCGGTAAAGTTTTTGTTTGGCTTGTGGATTTAGTATGATCAGAACATGTAGTTGTGTTTGAAAATTACTTTGTTCAAGGATATATTGTACAACATGAGGAACATAGCCAACATTTCATAATAACTATAAATGGAGTATAACCTTAAAGAAAGTAGTCATTAGAAACAGTTTTTTTTAGACATGAATTCCTCTTCTATAATAATAGATTTGATTTTTTAAGTAAACAAAAATCCATTATTTTAGAATATGGGTTCACTTTTTAGGATTTGAAGGTACTAGTTTTTGTCTAAAGCAATTGTTGAATGTTTTTAAAATGGAGGAAATGTTTGGCTTTTGCTCTTTTTCCTTATTCAGATCGGAATAAACTGATATGTGTAGGTAGAAAAAAAGAGAAAATTAGTTTGTTTACATATTAAAATATTCTTTGCTGTAGACCAAATGGTCTTAAAATAGGCATTAATATATATTTAGGTTTTTTAAAGGAAACTTAAACTTTGGGCAGGTTACCTTTGCATTAATAAGCCTGTTGTCAAATTAGAGAGGGTGGTTGGAAGCTGTGCATTTGGGGAGCTTGTTTTAATTTCTGTTTTTATTTCACTTATATATTTATTGCCAACATCCATAGCCCCTGCCATCTGGGAAGATTTGCTCCTTAATTTCCAGTCCGGATGGAAGTAAAAGATGACAGCTTTGCTGGAGAGCACAAACTGTAAAGATAAGGCACTTGGGAAATTTCTCCCTTCTTACTGCCGGCTGCCGCCCAGGGCAGGCAGATCCCGGCAGAGATTTAAAGTGTTCAGTGTTGTGTTCCCAGATAAGACCTCATCGTCAGCTCCAGGAGGAGGCAGGAATGAATGGAATTTAACCACTTTATTTATTACTGGGGATTTCAAATAACTTTGCTCCAGGTTTATTAAGTTTTCAAAGATCGTTAGGTCAGACTGAATGGAAACTCTTTCTCTCAGGCTTTCTGATTGGTTACCAATTCCACAAATTCCTGTGTGCCCTTCCTTAATTTTTTCCCAGGCTCTTTGTTATAAAGAATGATTCACTGACTACATATCTTTTTAAAGGAAGTGTTGGGCTACAGCATCAAGTTCTAGTCACAATTCATAACATCTTTTAAAAGCTACAAAATAACAAAGAGTTGAAGAACTCTACCAGTAGGAGCCACTGGTCTAAGAATGTGATTTGAGGTGGGCAAACTGGCTACATTTAGATGCTTCTGCAGATTCTTCTCCTCTTTCCCAGGCCTTTACCCTAATTGAAGTGTCAACGTTTATTTTTAAAGCTTTAGAGTGATTTGGTTGGCTTTTTGGACTATATATTGCAGTGCTTTGGAATTTGTCCTATCAGGTATTAGTATACTAATGTCATCAAGTCAGATTCAATGCAATTTTGTACCTTGTCAGAGCCAGTGAGAACAAGTTTCTCTCTCTTTTTAATTGAAGTATGGTTAATTACAATGTTGTGTTAATTTAAAGCACAAGCATAATAAGCCCACCAGCCCGCAAAGACCAGTGCACTAAGCACGGCCGAGAGGAGCTACCCCATGTCTGAGGTCAGGGGCAGAAGCCGGGAGGACCCCATGCCTGAAGGGCTGCGGCCAAGAGGAGTTACCCCACGTCCGAGGTCAGGGGCAGCGGCCGAGAGCGCCAGACTGCAACAGCACAGGAACTGCCGAGAGGAGCTACCCCGCGTCAGAGGTTGGGGCGTGGGGGGGCGGGGAGCAGCTGAGAGGAGCTACCCTGCGTCCAAGGTCAGGGGCGGCGGCCAGGAGGAGCTACTCCACGTCCAAGGAGCCGTGGCTGCGCGGGCGCAGGAGGGCCTAGAGGAGCTATCCCACGTTGAAGGTCAGGAAGGGAGGCGGTGAGGAGATACCCCTCGTCCAAGGTAAGGAGCAGCGGCTGCACTTTGCTGGAACAGCCGTGAAGAGATACCCTACTCCCAAGGTAAGAGAAACCCAAGTAAGACGGTAGGTGTTGCAAGAGGGCATCAGAGGGCAGACACACTGAAACCATACTCACAGAAAACTAGTCAGTCTAATCACACTAGGACCACAGCCTTGTCTAACTCAATGAAACTAAGCCATGCCCGTGGGGCAACCCAAGATGGGCGGGTCATGGTGGAGAGATCGGACAGGGTGTGGTCCGCTGGAGAAGGGAATGGCAAACCACTTCAGTATTCTTGCCTTGAGAACCCCATGAACAGTATGAAAAGGCAAAATGATAGGATACTGAAAGAGAAACTCCCCAGGTCAGTAGGGACCCAATATGCTACTGGAGATCAGTAGAGAAATAACTCCAGAAAGAATGAAGGGATGGAGCCAAAGCAAAAAGAATACACAGCTGTGGATGTGACTGGTGATAGAAGCAAGGTCTGATGCTGTAAAGAGCAAGATTACATAGGAACCTGGAATGTCAGGTCCATGAATCAAGGCAAATTGGAAGTGGTCAAACAAGAGATGGCAAGAGTGAATGTTGACATTCTAGGAATCAGTGAACTCAAATGGACTGGAATGGGTGAATTTAACTCAGATGACCATTATATCTACTACTGCAGGCAAGAATCCCTGAGAAGAAATGGAGTAGCCATCTTGGTCAACAAAAGAGTCCGAAATGCAGTACTTGGATGCAGTCTCAAAAATGACAGAATGATCTCTGTTCGTTTCCAAGGCAAACCATTCAATGTCACAGTAACCCAAGTCTATGCCCCAACCAGTAACGCTGAAGAAGCTGAAGTTGAACGGTTCTATGAAGACCTACAAGACCTTTTAGAACTAACACCCCAAAAAGATGTCCTTTTCACTATAGGGGACTGGAATGCAAAAGTAGGAAGTCAAGAAACACCTGGAGTAACAGGCAAATTTGGCCTTGGAATACAGAATGAAGCAGGGCAAAGGCTAACAGAGATTTGCCAAGAAAATGCATTGATCATAACAAACATCCTCTTCCAACAACACAAGAGAAGACTCTACACATGGACATCACCAGATGGTCAACACCGAAATCAGATCGATTATATTCTTTGCAGCCAAAGATGGAGAAGCTCTATACAGTCAACAAAAACAAGACCAGGAGCTGACTGTGGCTCAGATCATGAACTCCTTATTACCAAAATCAGACTGAAATTGAAGAAAGTAGGGAAAACCACTAGACCATACAGGTATGACCTAAATCAAATCCCTTATGATTATACAGTGGAAGTGAGAAATAGATTTAAGGGCCTAGATCTGATAGAGTGCCTGATGAACTATGGAATGAGGTTCATGACATTGTACAGGAGACAGGGATCAAGACCATCCCCATGGAAAAGAAATGCAAAAAAGCAAAATGGCTGTCTGGGGAAGCTTTACAAATAGCTGTGAAAAGAAGAGAAATGAAAAGCAAAGGAGCAAAGGAAAGATATAATAAGCATCTGAATGCAGAGTTCCAAAGAATAGCAAGAAGAGATAAGAAAGCCTTCTTCAGCGATCAATGCAAAGAAATAGAGGAAAACAACAGAATGGGAAAGACTAGAGATCTCTTCAAGAAAATTAGAGATCCCAAGGGAACATTTCATGCAAAGATGGGCTCGATAAAGGACAGAAATGGTATGGACCTAACAGAAGCAGAAGATATTAAGAAGAGATGGCAAGAATACACAGAAGAGCTGTACAAAAAAGATCTTCATGACCAAGATAATCATGATGGTGTGATCACTCACCTAGAGCCACATTCTGGAATGTGAAGTCAAATGGGCCTTAGAAAGCATCACTACGAACAAAGCTAGTGGAGGTGATGGAATTCCAGTTGAGCTCTTTCACATCCTGAAAGATGATGCTGTGAAAGTGCTGCACTCAATATGCCAGCAAATTTGGAAAACTCAGCAGTGGCCACAGGACTGGAAAAGGTCAGTTTTCATTCCAATCCCAAAGAAAGGCAATGCCAAAGAATGCTCAAACTACCGCACAATTGCACTCATCTCACACTCTAGTAAAGTAATGCTCAAAATTCTCCAAGCCAGGCTTCAGCAATACGTGAACCATGAACTTCCAGATGTTCAAGCTGGTTTTAGAAAAGGCAGAGGAACCAGAGATCAAATTGCCAACATCCACTGGATCATGGAAAAAGCAAGAGAGTTCCAGAAAAACATCTATTTCTGCTTTATTGACTATGCCAAAGCCTTTGACTGTGTGAATCACAATAAACTGTGAAAATCCTGAAAGAGAGGGAAATACCAGACCACCTGATCTGCCCTTTGAGAAATCTATATGCAGGTCAGGAGGCAACAGTTAGAACTGGACATGGAACAAGACTGGTTCCAAATAGGAAAAGGAGTACGTCAAGGCTGTATATTGTCACTTTGCTTATTTAACTTATACACAGAGTACATTATGAGAAATGCTGTACTGGAAGAAGCACAAGCTGGAATCAAGATTGCTGGGAGAAATATCAATAACCTCAGATATGCAGATGACACCACCCTTATGGCAGAAAGTGAAGAGGAACTCAAAAGCCTCTTGATGAAAGTGAAAGTGGAGAGTGAAAAAGTTGGCTTAAAACTTAACATTCAGAAAACGAAGATCATGGCATCCGGTCCCATCACTTCATGGGAAATAGATGGGGAAAGAGTGGAAACAGTATCAGACTTTATTTTTCTGGGCTCCAAAATCACTGCAGATGGTGACTGCACCCATGAAATTAAAAGACGCTTACTCCTTGGAAGGAAAGTTATGACCAACCTAGATAGCATATTCAAAAGCAGAGACATTACTTTGCCAACAAAGGTTCGTCTAGTCAAGGCTATGGTTTTTCCTGTGATCATGTATGGATGTGAGAGTTGGACTGAAGAATTGATGCTTTTGAACTGTGGTGTTGGAGAAGACTCTTGAGAGTCCCTTGGACTGCAATGAGATCCAACCAGTCCATTCTGAAGGAGATCAGCCCTGGGATTTCTTTGGAAGGAATGATGCTAAAGCTGAAACTCCAGTACTTTGGCCACCTCATGCGAAGAGTTGACTCATTGGAAAAGACTCTGATGCTGGGAGAGATTGAGGGCAGGAGGAGAAGGGGATGACAGAGGATGAGATGGCTGGATGGCATCACTGACTCGATGGATGTGAATCTGGGTGGACTCTGGGAGTTGGTGATGGACAGGGAGGCCTGGTGTGCTGCAATTCATGGGGTCACAAAGAGTCGGACACAACTGAGCGACTGAACTGAACTAGTATTAACTGAAAAAAGTATAGAATGTGACAGTTGCAAGTTAATATTTATTGGGGGCAAAATGAGGACTGCAGCCCAGGAGATAGCACCTCAGGTAGCTCTGAGAATTCTCTGGGCCAGAATACTGGAGTGGGTAGCATTTCCCTTCCCCAGGGGAACCTCCCAACCCAGGGATGGAACCCAGGTCTCCTGCATTGCAGGCGGATTCTTTACCAGCTGAGCCGCAAGGGAAGCAACTTCTCCATTGCTGTCCTGCAAATAAATTCATTGGTACCATCCTTCTAGATTCCATATATATGCGTTAGTATATGATATTTATCTTTCTCTTGTACCCCAACGTTCATTGCAGCACTGTTTACAACAGCTAGAACATGGAAGCAACCTAGATGTCCATTGACAGATGAATGGATAAAGAAGCTGTGGTATATATACACAGTGGAGTATTACTCAATTTGCCATTTTTGTGCACAAGGACACAGGGAAAGTATGGAGCCCATTCTCCCAAGTGACTAAGGATTTGTAATTGATCAGAGGGTTTTCATTCAAAAGAACCCATCCATTCCAAAGGAATTTGAATTGTGTTTTGTTGTGAAAGAACAAACTTTTATTCTTCCTTCTCCCAGAAAATATTTTAGTCAGGTTTCAATAAAGTGTGTGTTCATGATCAGGTGGTTAAAATAGAAGATCAGAAAGCATGTCAATGGGGAGATTTAAAATAGTTATTGTAAGTTAACATTAAATTTAATTCTGGGCTTCCTGGCAGTTTAGGGAGAGAGGAAACACAATGGAGTACATTGTTTTCAGATTCTGATGAAAGGGAGAATTTCACTGTTTCAGAAGATGCTTGCTTTTCCTGTGACTAAATTTTTAGAGGGCTGTATCCAATGGTCCCTTATGTGCTTCTGGAGCAGGAAACATCAACCTACTCTAGTATTCTTGCCTAGAAAATCCCATGGACAGAGGAGCCTGGTGGGCCCCAGTCCAAGGGGTCACAAAGAGTTGGACACGACTGAGCACATCCAATGATCTTTTATGTGCTCTACAGAAAACACCACCCCACCCCCGAAAAAAGTATTTTTTCAACCCCAAACAAAATTTGAGAATGCACAACTGAAAATACACCCAAAGAAAGTAAAGCACCGCCTGTGGCCAGTGTGTTCTTAACATCGTCTCAAGGCACCAGGCAGCACGTTTTCCAAATTTAGATTTCCCACAAGATAAAACATCCCTACCACCACTTTCTAAATGTACGCACTGGCTTCCATCTGCTGTGAATAAAAAATAATGGCATTCTCTTTCTGAACTGGTATATCT
The DNA here is from genome assembly GCA_935064755.1 of Tragelaphus eurycerus. Lineage (NCBI taxonomy): Eukaryota > Metazoa > Chordata > Mammalia > Artiodactyla > Bovidae > Tragelaphus > Tragelaphus eurycerus. The sequence goes on along the minus strand of CAKXYN010000186.1, from coordinate 131,233 downwards.
TAGAAGCTCTGGAAAGATGAAGAATTCTAGAATAAAGCTACACAAACGTAATTATGACAGCGTATGATAAGCCAAGAACCTCTCAGATGTGCTTAATTTAACATGGAAATAGGTTGTCGCGTATTATTCTAGCTTGTCCCTGGAAACTACTTTTTGTTTGGCCTCCTTTGCTCTTAAGAATGCAGTGAAATAATGAAAATCAAAATCTGGGATTTGTTGGCGTAAAAAAGGGGAAAGTGCTAAATTTACCTGCTCATAAATTTAGCAGGTCCCTGCGAGGGGGGGACCTCAACAGGACTCCATGGTATGGGAGAACCATCATTTCTGTTCAACAGGGAAGCACTCTACCTGGGAATCAAGACTGCTCCCAGGGAGGCTCAGGTCCTAGGGGATAAAGTGACTGGGCCCTCCAAGTTTAACTAAATTGGCACTGTGGGAAAGCTTCTTTTCCACATACCAGCCCACACTGCGGACTTTGTGTAGACCGACGTCTGTTATTTAGAGAGCTGAAGACGGGGCGTGGTTTTGCACCACAATTTCCAAGATCCTCCATCTTCTGCAGCAAAGTCCCTCAGCAAAAGTTAACACAGCAACACTGCAGCAGGACTGAGCTCCAAGGAACACACGACCTCGAGCTCTGAAAAAGAGGCCTGTGTTGGCTTTCAATTGCACATATACTTCACTGATTCCAGGGTTTTCCTCCTTGGGTGGCTCTGTCTGCATTCAGAGCTGCCTTATTTTCATATTTCTCTGTCTGTCCCAAGCATAGTCATATTTCTGGGTCTTTAGGTGATCTCTTGCTTCATTATGATTTCCTGGCATTCTCAGAACCTTGCAAATTATCGAATGGTTTATTAAAACATTTATTCTCCCAAGTATCTATTGTTTTTGTTTTGTTTGTAGTCACTAAGTTGTATCTGACTCTTTTGGCCACCACATGGACTCTATCTTTGTCCGTGGGATTTCCCAGGCAAGAATACTGGAGTGGTTTGTCATTTCCTTCTCCAGGGAATATTCCTGGCCCAGGGATCTAGAACCTGCATCTCCTGCACTGACAGGCAGGTTCTTTACCACTGAGCCACCAGGGAAGCTAAGTATCTATTGTGTGCGTGTGTGCTGAGTTGCTTCAGTCACGTCCGACTCTGAGCGACCCCGCGGACTGTAGACCACCAGGTTCCTCTGTCCACGGGATTCTCCAGGCAAGAACGCTGGAGTGGGTGCCATGTCCTCCTCCAGGGGATCTTCCTGATCCAGCAATCAAACCCAAGACTCTTCTGTCTCCCGCATTGGCAGGCAGGTTCTTCACCACTAGCGCTACCTGGGAAGCCCCAAGTATCTATTAAATAAACGTTAAAAAAAATCCAACCAATGCTAACATCTATAGACTTTGCTAGCTTTTCTTCCACGTCGTTCTATGACCATTGGTTATTCTTCCTTGGTCTCCCTTGACTGTGGTCAGTGTGCTCTACCGCAATTTCATGAGGTTATTTTGCGTTGAATTTCACTCATTATTTTCCTAGCTTAGTTATCAAACTGTGAAACTAACTACTGAGGCTTTTTCTATCACTCAACACTATGGTTCCTCTTTCATCAGTGTTCATTTATTCACTCTTCGTGTACTTAATAAATGTATCTATTACACATAGAGCATGTTTATCTGCCAAATGAATTTTAGATTTTGAAAATATTTATTTGAACTGAAGCTAGACCCAAAGCATATCCATCACACGAGAACCCTTGCCCTTGTGCCTGCACTGTGGCATCATGCCATTGCTCTAATTTTCCAAAGCAGCAGGAGAGAGAGAAAGGATCCAGGTTAGAGAAACTCCTACTAGCTTGTGGTTAATTATAGTGCAGTAAGAGAGGGGAAGACCCCTGTTTTTGTAAAAGATAAGAGGAGAATTATTAGGAAAAAGGAGTGTTGTGCATCAAAGTGTTGTGATAACCTCTCTGGACATGAAGGGAGAAACCACCAGTTCAGGACCAGGCTGCAGAGCACCAAGGTAAGCTCCTGGTGCCATACAGCAGCTTCCTGTAAGCTATCTATTTTACGTATGGTAATTGATATATTTCAGTGTTACTCTCTCCGTTCTTTCCACCTTCTCCTTCCCCTGCTGTGTCGTCAAGCCTGTTTTAATCCACTACAGTTTAGTGTGATTCGCTTTGCAGCAATGGTAACCAGAACATCAGTGCTTCAAGTTTACTTCCCAACACTGTTTTTAGATAGATTCAGGATCAGGTGGTTCCTAAGTCTAATTGTAACACATATTACAACTTTTAGAAATTCATGCATAGTAACTCCATTTCAAGAATTTCGGGCAGCAAGCTGAGGGAACATGAGAGAACTCTGGAAGCAGATCCTCTTGGTATTAAACCGTAGCTCAGCTAATTAATGATGTAAACTTATGTGCTTAGTCACTCAGTCATCTCTAATTTCTTTGTGACCCTATGGGCTGTAGCCCGCCAGGCTCCTCCATCCATGTGGATTCTCCAGGCAAGAATACTGGAGGGAGTTGCTATGCCCTCCTCCAGGGGATCTTCCCAACCCAGGGATCGAACCCAGGTCTCCAGCCTTGCGGGCGGATTCTTTACTGTCTGAGCCACCAGGGAAACTCAAGAATACTGGAGTGGATAGCTTATCCCTTCTCCAGGGGATCTTCCCAACCCAGGAATCAAACTGGGGTCCCCTACATTACAGGCAGATTCTTTGCCAGCTGAGCCACCAGGGAAGCCTGGTGTAAACTTGGACCTGTGTAAAGTATTTAATGTGGATCAGATGTTGCCCAGATGCCCATCCCCATATCCCTGCATCTTCTGTTTCTTTCCCTTCATAAGTCATTAGTGTTTTAGAGGCAGGAGATGTAGATTAGTGTGGATTTTGAAGTCAAAGAGACACAGAATTCAAATCTGTGCATTTTGAATGTAAAAATAAAAAAAAAAAAAAAAAAAAAATCCTCAGAAAAATCACTTAAAATCTGAGTCTCAATTTTCCTCAATAGGAAAACTGAGAAGACTCAATGAAATATTTTATGTTTCAGGACCAGCACAGTTCCTGGCACAGAATAAGTGCTCAGTAAATAGAAGTTACAATTGTCATCATTATTACAATTTATGTCAAGCACAAGTGTTAATAAGATTAGGAGGTCAATCTTATGTTTAATCATACTTTGTGGGAGTAAAATAAGATATTTCAATCATTTAATATCTTTTCTGTTATGTACTTCTCTTCCTCCTGAAATAAAAAAAAAAAAGGTATTAATATATGTTCTAGTAGATTCAGTTAAATAGAAACTATCATCTCTTGGGAAGCAAAGTCATATAATGTCCATAAAATAAACATGGCTATGGGATTTATCTCCCTTGTGTCAGCTGTCTTTTTTTCTTTTTAAAGCCTTTTGCTTTCATCAGATGTAACCACACTGTTCATTCTTATCACATCTTAGTTCACTCTTGCAAATATGGTGTATTTCTGTTTTTATCAGGGTAATCAAGGGACATGGACTTACAAAGAGCTACTTTTGCTGAATCAGGATGACAGAATACAGACCATGAGGGATTCTGGGATCTTTTGGTGAGGGTGGAGAGTAGGCAGTCAAAACATCTACTTACTATCAGCCTTTTTGAATAGAGTCAGCCACTATGCTTTTGAAAAGTTTTAGAAACTTTGTCACTGGCACAAATAATTCCTTGAACAGAAAAATCTTTCTCTTTCTGAGTTTTTTAAATTTAATGTTGGTGCAGAACAAGGGCCCAGTTAAATCCATTTGGGAAGAGTGTGGGGTCCAGAGGAGACATCTTTTGCCCCATTTAATTCAAGGATTTCCCAGATCCTTGACTCTCCCCTCATTTATCATCCCAAATGCATCCTTCTCAAAGCTGTGGGCTTGTTGGGAAGAGAACAACCTCCACCAGGGGAATTGGGGAACTTTCTTTAGTTCAGATATGCAAGTGAAAGTCTCTCAGTTGTATCCAGCTCTTCGTGATCCCATGGACTATACAGTCCGTGGAATACTCCAGGCCAGAATACTGGAGTGGGTTGCCTTTCCCTTCTCCAGGGGAATCTTCCCAACCCAGGGACTGAACCCAGGTCTCCAGCATTGCAGGCAGATTCTTTACCAGCTGAGCCACAAGGGAAGCCCAAGAATACTGGAATGAGTAGCCTATCCCTTCTTCAGGGGATCTTCCCAACCCAGGAATCGAACCAGGGTCTCCTGCATTGCAGGTGGATTCTATACCAACTGAGCTACCAGAGAAGTCCCCATCCTTTGCTAGAGCTTTCAGATAAATTCAAAAAGCTCTACACACACAAGACTTGGAAAGTGAAGTATGCTCAAGGCTGGCACACAGTAGGTCAGTTTCTAGTAAATATTGGTTCTCTTCTCTACCCTCTATGAACCCCACCCTATATATCTTTCATCTCAGTTAGAATTCACAACAATAAGATGAGAACGCTGGAGAAAGAAAGCCGTATTTGTGTCCCAGCTCCAGGATCACAGTAAGTGCCAATTCTCCCATCTGGAGAATAAGAATATTATAAAGGTAGAATAAAGTGATGCATGTAGTCATTAGCACAATATCGGGCACATAGAAAGCACTTAATAGGGGCTTTCCTGGTGGCTCAGGCCGTAAAGAATCTGCCTGCAGTGCAGGAGACCCAAATTCAATCCCTGGGTTGGGAAGATACTCCAGAGAAGGGAATGGCAACCCACTCCAGTATTTTTGCCTGGATAATTCCATAAACAGAGGAGCCTGGCAGGCTATAGTCCATTCGGTTGCAGAGAGTCTGACATGACTGAGCATCTAACACAAGCACTTAATAAACATTAACTAAGAAAGTTACAAGTTAAATATTATGACCTCCACTTGAAAAATGAGGATATAGGTGTTCAGAGAGTTCTAGTAACTCACCCAGGTTGTTCATCTAGTTGTGAAAGGGGCGAGGGGGGAACAGAGCTTTGAGTCAAACCCAAGGCTTTATGACTCCAGAACCTTACAATGAACCTTGGTTGTGTTTTGGGATCTGTTGCCTCATGCTGTTGTTGTTGTTTAGTCGCTAAGTCGTGTCTGACTCTTTTGTGGCCCCATGGACTGTAGCCTGCTAGTCTCCTTTGTCTGTGGAATTTCCCAAGCAAGAACATGGGAGTGGATTGCCATTTCCTTCTCCAGGGGATCTTCCTGATCCAGGCGTCGAACCCACATCTCCTGCATTGGCAGGTGGATTCTTTACTGCTTAGACACCTAGGAAGTCCAGGCAGCAAGGATGCAAGGTGATAAGTCACTAACACACTCACTCCCTATTCTGGAGGGGCATATTCTAGGGGACTAGCAACTGTCAGTCCCGCTAGAACACTACTTCTTCGAAAATGTAAATTTGTTTGAGCCCTATTGATTTATCAGGAAACTATCTGAGCATAACTCAAATTTCCCACCTACTTACAAATGATTTCTGAGAAACACGACTGCACCCATGTCTTACCTCCTGCTTGCTTGCTTGTATGTGTTCAGTCATGCTGGACTCTTTGTGACCCTATGGACTACAGCCTGCCAGGCTCCTCTGTCCATTTTCCAGTCCAGAAGACTGGAGTGGGTTGCCGTTTCCTCCTGCAGGGGATCTTCCTGACCCAGGGATCAAACCCATGTCTCCTGCACCGACAGGCAGATTCTTTACCACTGAGTCACTGAGGAAGCCAGTTACCTCCTGACATAACCATAAAACTAGGCTGTCTCTCCATCTACCAGTTGGATAGAAAAGTACTTCCTACAATGCAGCAAGAACCTATGAATCAATATTTATTTTTATTTTTTCACTCCCTTTCCTAAGCTGACTTGCTGGAAACGTCACTATCACCACACTGTTTACTGGTGGGATCCCAGTTTGCCAGGTCAGAGGCAGGAGGCTTCACCCTATGGCATGGGATAGTATCTTTCTTTCCTGTCTTTCTTTGGGCTACTTAACAAGACTATTAAGAAAAAGTAAGCAAACATAGACAAAAGCGGTCAGACTTCACTTCAACCTGTGTTGACTTTTGTGAGTCTCATTTGCAGCAGTCCTTGATTAGGTAAAGACAAAAGGCTCACTCTGAATTTCCATCAAATGGCTTTTGAAAACAACAAGGGGATGGACTTAAATATACATGAGTCAGAAACATCCGGATTGCATTTTCAGGGAATTATCCGGGGATTTAAAAATTTAGAGGATGAGAGGTTTGGCAACCAGCATTCTGGGGTTCTTAAAAAAGCTTTTCAGCCAATTAGACCATGGCCCTTGCTTTGTCCTGTGATAGTCCACTAAACAGTACCTCCTAGAACCTGGCGATGGGACCAGCATGGGTCCCGTGGGTTTAAAAGTCACAATGACTGTTGAGAGCTTCGACCCCACTCTAGGTCAGTGAGAGGTGATGGGAAGAGGACCATGTTGGAGCCATGTTCCTCCCTGTTGCAGAGAGGGAGCCCAGAATCTCATTAGATTTGAGTGTGGGACCACCAGTTCCCTGAAGGCATCTTTTGTTGATCTTGCTGTTTAAAGACAGAATTATTCCGGAACAAAACTTTTTCTATTTTTAGGTACATTGTTGATTGTGAAACTGGAGTCTCCAATGCTCATTTCGTGAACATACCAGAGACTGTCTCCAGAGACAAATGGACTGGAGTTCTGGCCAAGGGCAGTTTGATGGGGAGTTCAAAGGGATCTTGAAGTCCCGGACATCTAAGGGATTGGGGGTTTGTAGGCACAGAGTCGGACACGACTGAAGCGACTTAGCAGCAGCAGCAGCAGCAGGGGGAGAGGAGGGCTATGTAGAACTAACCTGGGAACCTGTGGGCTCTTGGGTGTTCCTGCTTTATACTTTCAGCTCTTTAGGGAAAGGATGGGCTGCTGTCAGGACAAATTGTGAGCACCTTCTTTATACGGATGGAGAGAGCCAATAGACGGGGCTCTAGTGTCATGGCCAACCCCCTGCCCCCATTCACACCACTGGATCCAGGTCCTCTCTGCACTTCCTGCCTCCAGGCGTCCTGGTGGAGGCCAAAACTGCAGGACCAGCCATCCTGGTCTCCCTGTCAAAAGGAGAGGCTGGCAAGATGATACTTTGAAATAAAAGAGAACAGGACAGACACAATCGGCCTCTCCAGCTCTCTAATTCGTGTCTCTCTTAAAATTGTCTTTAATCTTCAGCTTCATTTATTCCATCCTGGCCCAGCCTGTTTGTTTCCATGATTCAGGAGAAACAGCAAAGAGCTTGTCTGCCGTCCAAGCACGGGCTGGGCTGCGGTGGCTCTGGGAAGAAGCCCCAGCTAGTCTCCTGCTCTGTGGGGGCCCTGGCTCTGAGCCCAAGCCGGTTGTGGCCACTCTGTCCCCTTGCCGGCCCCTCCAAGTTCAGACTTTGCTATAGTTTACAGGCAAATCTCTGGCCTCCTGTCCACATCTTAAAACTCAAACTTGATCTCCCCACAAGTCCATGTACCAGGATAAGGGAGCTGAAACCACAGAAAGACTCCAACTTGGAATATTCAGCCCTCACCCAGACACCCCAACACCACATGCGTGAGCAGAAGCAGCAACGTCCACTGGTCCTGAAATCCTCTCTCTTTAGCCACCACCCCATGTGGCAGGAATGGGTTAGGCTATCTAGACGACCAAGACTGCATCGAGAAAACAGTACTCTAACTGGCTATAGAACAAACAAGGACTTACTGTCTAGCACAGGGAACTCAGTATTTTGTAATAACCTATAAGGGAAAAGCGGAGAAGGCAATGGCACCCCACTCCAGTACTCTTGCCTGGAAAGTCCCATGGATGGAGGAGCCTGGTAGGCTGCAGTCCATGGGGTCGCTAGGAGTCAGACACGACTGAGCGACTTCACTTTCACTTTTCACTTTCATGCACTGGAGAAGGAAATGGCAACCTGCTCCAGTGTTCTTGCCTGGAGAATCCCAGGGACGGGGGAGCCTGGTGGGCTTGCCGTCTGTGGGGTCACACAGAGTCGGACATGACTGGAGTGACTTAGCAGCAGCAGCATAAGGGAAAAGAGGGCTTCCTAGGTGGCGCTAGTGGTAAAGAACCTGCCTGTCAGCTTAAGAGACATAAACGACGTTGGTTCGATGCCTGGCTTGGGAAGATCCCCTGCATGGCAGCCCACTTCAGTATTCTTGCCTGGAGAATCCCTTGGACAGAGGAGCCTGGTGGGCTACATACAGTCCATGGAGTCACAGAGAGTTGGACAAGACTGATTGACTAAGCACAAAAGATATGAATGTATCACTTTGCTGTAGACCTGAAAGCAACACAACATTGTAAATTAACTATAGTTCAGTTAAAAAGAAAGAAGATCACAGGGCTTTGTGGAGGAAAATTCCAACTTGCTTCTGAATTCCCTGTTACACTCCCACAGCCAGTTGCCTTTTGAGATGAAACAGGGAAGCTTTAAGGCAAACTGCGAGTTGGGGCATGATTAAAACTTTGAATGAAACCTGGAGACGACAGCTATAATTATAAGGAGGATGTGTCACTTTTATATTCCATTCAACAGTGCTTAAACCCAATTACAACACACCAGTTTGCTGTGCTTTCCTTTAAAGCTGTTTCCACATGCTAACAATGAACCAACTATCTTGTAACCTCATCAGGAAGAAGGGGTGGCCTCCCTGCTGTCAGCTGAGCCAGGGTCCCACTCCCTGAGACCCACGGAGACACCTGGGTGTCCCAGGCCTGCGTGGTTACCTGGGTGTGTCCAAAACTGTATTCTAGAGCTCAATATTGGTAAAACCAGGAAGATGATGTCTTTCAAACTCAGCTAATTACTTTCAAAAACACCACGGTTCCTGATGCACCTGGTCTGGAATAGTGCTACTTAATAAATGATCTCAGGCAGGGTAAGAGAAAGAAAACAGCACTTCCCAGCCCTCCATCACACTCCCATAGCGGGTGAGCAGTATTGACTGTAGTGACTTAAGCTACGTTTCTTTCTTAGGGTAAGGAGCAGTCTAGTCCAGCAATCTGACTACAACAGATAATAGTAAAAGGGCATCAGCTTTCTCTCTTCCCTCCCACTTTTGCAGATGATAAACAAGCCAGAGCAATCTCTCTCTCTCTCTCTCTTTTTTTTTTTTTTGGTATTTTATTTCATTGTTTTGGCTCCACTGGGTCTTTGTCGCTTTTCAAGGGCTTTCTCTAGTTGTGGCGAGCAGGGCCTAGTCTCTAGTTACAATGCTCGGGCTTCTCATTGCAGTGGCTTCTCTTGCAGAGCACAGGCTTTAAGGCATGCAGGTTCAATAATTGTGGCACCTGGGCTTAGTTCCCCTGCAGGATGTGGGATCTTCCCAGACCAGGGATCGAACCAGTGTCACCTGCATTGATAAGCAGATTCTTAACTACTGGATCACCAGGAAAGTCCCAGAGCAATCTCTTTGTAGATTCATTTCTACTGTAGAGCAATTGGTTATAGAATTAGTATGGAGAGAATACACATATTTTTTTCCCTTTTAAAGAGATTTTGAACAACAATCAAATTAGAGAAGTACTAATGATTGAGTATGATGAGCCTGATCCATACACCTAAGAACATCCCACTTTGGAGTGGGACCGGGTTCTGCTTTTGCCCCTAGGGGTCCACTGTGGGGAAGGGGGGATGAATGCTATTCCTGGATCAGATCAGATCAGTCGCTCAGTCGTGTCTGACTCCCTGCGACCCCATGAATCGCAGCACACCAGGCCTCCCTGTCCATCACCAACTCCCGGAGGTCACTCAGACTCACGTCCATCGAGTAACTGATGCCATCCAGCCATCTCATCCTCTGTCATCCCCTTTTCCTCTTGCCCCCAATCCCTCCCAGCATCAGAGTCTTTTTCAATGAGTCAACTCTTCGCATGAGGTGGCCAAAGTACTGGAGTTTCAGCTTTAGCATCATTCCTTCCAAAGAAATCCCAGGGCTGATCTCCTTCAGAATGGACTGGTTGGATGTCCTTGCAGTCCAAGGGACTCTCAAGAGTCTTCTCCAACACCACAGTTCAAAAGCATCAATTCTTCAGTCCAACTCTCACATCCATATATGACCACAGGAAAAACCAAAGCCGGGGGCCGGGGGAGAGACACTAATTGACTAGACGGACCTTTGTTGGCAAAGTAATGTCTCTGCTTTTGAATATGCTATCTAGGTTGGTCATAACTTTCCTTCCAAGGAATAAGCATCTTTTAATTTCATGGCTGTAGTCACCATCTGCAGTGATTTGGAAGCCCAAAAAAATAAAGTCTGACACTGTTTCCACTGTTTCCCCATCTATTTCCCATGAAGTGATGGGACCGGATGCCAAGATCTTCGTTTTCTGAATGTTGAGCTTTAAGCCAACTTTTTCACTCTCCACTTTCACTTTCATCAAGAGGCTTTTGAGTTCCTCTTCACTTTCTGCCATAAGGGTGGTGTCATCTGCATATCAGGTGATTGATATTTCTCCCAGCAATCTTGATTCCAGCTTGTGCTTCTTCCAGTCCAGCGTTTCTCATGACGTACTCTTCATATAAGTTAAATAAGCAGAGTGACAATATACAGCCTTGACAAACTCCTTTTCCTATTTGGAACCAGTCTGTTGTTCCATGTCCAGTTCTAACTGTTGCTTCCTGCCCTGCATACAAATTTCTCAAGAGGCAGATCAGGTGGTCTGGTATTCCCATCTCTTTCAGAATTTTCCACAGTTTATTGTGGTCCACACAGTCAAAGGCTTTGGCATAGTCAATAAAGCAGAAATAGATGTTTTTCTGGAACTCTCTTGCTTTTTCCATGATCCAGCGGATGTTGGCAATTTGATCCCTGGTTCCTGGATCAGGAGAGGGAATTTACTCAAATGGCCCCTAGTGGCCTGAAGGCGTTACTGCAGTTTTGTTAAAATACACACGTGTATCCATTATTGTTCTCTGAAGACACAGTGGATTTTCCTTCCGTGTTTAAGGATAATGAACCTGTTACACCACAAATAAAACAAATGTACCTGGAATGAGTACACTGCATTGGTTTAGCAAGATCACTAGGAGGAGCCCTTGCTTTTTAATAATAGTTGCAAAGTCATTGGTTACTGAACTCAAGAATACCTTTCAGCTTTTTTTAAAAAAGGTAATGATTAATTTTGAACAGAAAATTATCAAAATGAGAAATTTATATTCTTGCTTGTTTCAGAAAGATTGTAGGCCCATTATAGAAATATGTAAATTACAGAAAGATGTAAGAAGGGGATATAGAAGGAGAAGATATAAATTCAGGACTTTGAATGAGGCTAATACTTCTCTCTCTCCTTCTGAAGGCTAGTAGATAATATATCCCCTGTTTTAAAATTTTCCCTCTGTGTTATATTTTTACTAACCCAGTGTATTTTTTAGTGTTAGTAAATTTCCCTTAGTCACTCAGTCATGTCTGACTCTTTACAACCCCGTGGACTGTAGCCCACCAGACTCCTCTGTCCATGGGATTTTCCAGGCAGAATACTGGAGTGGCTTCCATTTCTTCTCCAGGGGATCTTCTAAACCAGGAATCAAACCCAGGTCTCCTGCATTGCAGGCAGACTCTTTACCAGCTGAGCCACCAGGGAAGCCCCAGATTTTTCTCAGAAACCAGGCATATGATAACGAATATTATTCACTAGTCTCCATGACACTTTATGGTACTACTTACATTTAAAAACAAACAAGATATAATAACAAAACCCAATCTATCCTTAGCTTCTACTTTATATTACAAACAGTGTAAGAATTTCTAAGCTTGTCCTTGGTTGAAGTCTGGCTACAAGAGGAAATAAATTCACTTTTTCACCTCCTATTTCCAGAGATTCATGCACTGAGCAAGTGCACAAACCCATATTTTTCAGAACTCATATAAACAACACTCCAATCCAATCTTGAAGAACAAGACAGGAAGAATGAAAGTGAAATTACAGGGTTTAAGACTTTGTGAACCCAAATTCATAGGCTTCCCATAATTTTCCTTTTAGGCAGGGAGAGGCACCCCACCCCACTCTTTATTCTGACCCCAGGTTCTTTCTTTTAGGATCGTGGGCAGGCTTTCTGACTGCTGTGATTTTTGTCCTCTTAAAAACTTTAGTCATTCACAATGACTAGTAGGCTGGTTGGCTTTTCTGTGTCTAAAACAACTGTAAACTGTAAAGCTGGCATTTCTGTCAACTTCACAGGGCCTCATCAGCTTGCTCGTTTCAACTTGAAATGGTCAGGCCAAGGAGTGTTTTGTCATTTCTGTTTTCTCTTCCCATCCCCTCTTCCGTATTTTCATGAGACCCACAGCACATCAGGTATGAACCCAAAGCACGCTGAGTTTAGCTCTAAGCCCTGGGGAGAGTGAAGAGGCTGAGCGGGAGGTTCTCTGGCCGGGAATCTTCAGGACAATGCCCTCCACCCACCTCTTCAGCCAGAGGCAGGGCCACCAATGTCTCAAAGCGTTTGGGAGGAGCTAGCTTTCTTCTATTAATTTGCTGTGAAGATGTAATGGTTTTCAAAAGAAATATATTTTTTAAAAGACAGTCAGCCTAATGCACTTTAACTGTTCTTACTTCACTGAAGAGAATGACAAGCTGGAGAGAAAAAAAAATGCTAACACGCAAAGGTCATGCAACGTACATAGAAACATTTGCTCCAGGGTCTAAAAATGTTACCTCTTGGTTAGAATTCAAACTCTGATGTCTCTCTAAGTTCATCTGAAAGGCAGACAAAATCAATTAGCAAGCCTTTCACCCTCTGGCAAAAAAAGGAATTTCTACAAGAATGCCTTCCAGAAGCTCTTCATTGCTTGACTCTTGGCTGTGTTTGGCTGATGAGAAGGCAGAGACACAACTTTGGGGCTTCCCCAGGGGACAGGCGCTGGCTCCATCCTGTCTCTCCTCTACCTTTGTCGGCTCAGCTCTCCACCCCCAGGGGGAGGACCATGAGCACGTCCTGATCCGGGGTCAGCTGTCAGGAGACAGATCTGCTTAATATTTAGCTTTGAAGGGAACTGGCTGAAAAAAAAGATGAAAGGGATCAGCTCCAAGGGATGGGGAAAAACAAAAACAAGCCTCGATTATTTCAGTATTTCCAGAGAAAAATAAAAAGATAAAGTCAATGCAGGTGAGAGAGAAAGAATGAGACAGTGAAAGAGATGGAAGGATGGGGAGGGAGGGAGAAAGACATAGAGGGAGAGAGGTAGAAAAGAGGAAGGAAGTAGAGAGAGTGCTCCAAAAGCCCCGGGGAAGTAGTTCCCTAATCTATGTGCATTGGCCAGTTTTGCTCTGGTGCACACAAACCATCAAGAAATACAGGTAACTGTCCACTCTCAATGACAGTTCTAGAATAAAGAATACAATCTGCAAAATGCAGATTCTGAGTTAGTAGATCTAGGGTGAAACCTGCCATTCTGCACTTCTACACAAGACCTACAGTTCTACTGACTGGCATTCTGTCCCCAGGGCATAGAGTCTAGAACACATCAACTTTCTTGCACAGGGAAGGCACTCAGCAACCACAGCTTGTGGACGGCTGCCTGTTCTAAAGCCATCCCTATAAAGAGATGAAGAAGTATCATATAAAGCTGCATGTGCCTGTGTGCTAAGTCACTTCAGTTGTATCCGACTCTTTGTGACCCTAGGGACCGTAGCCTGCCAGCTCCTCTGTCCATGGGATTCTCCAGGCAAAACTACTGGAGTGGGTTTCCATGCCCTCCTCCAGGGGATCTTCCCACCTAGGGATTGAACCCACAACTCCTCTGTTGCTTGCATTGGCAGTTGGGTTCTCTACCACTAGCATCACCTGGAAAGTCCCATAAAGCTGCGTACATGGGATAGCATCACCTGGAAAGTCCCATAAAGCTGCGTACATGGGAACAATTAAATGAGAAAGAAAAGGTTAAAGAAATTATTTACATTTTTTTTTAAAAAATAGAAGCTTAGTGGAAGGAATAGGAACAAATTCAGCATGATTTTTTGACTCATCCCAAATACCCATTTTTCAGGTTGGGGCATTTCTGTTATAAAATGAAGTTGGTACAGATGTTACTAGGATGCTCACCATCCCCCACCATGATAAGTGCAAAGCATGAGCATTTTAAATAAAGTAGGTTGACTTTTCAGGATAAGTAGTAATACTTGCACATTTTTAAGGAGGAGAAAAATATGAACACCAGAGGAAAAAAGACACGACCGCATAAACTGGAAGAAGGTACAGTCATGTATAGTCTTCCAAGGGAAAGGAGAAATTTTAAGTCCCAGTCTTTGTCTTGAAATACACAGGGAAAGCTGATGGAAATTTCAAAATCACTTCAGTCATTCTTGGCTAATGTGCAATGAAATTATGCATGCTGGCCTCTGAGACTTTAGAATTAAATGCATTCCCTCAGCTCACCCCTTTCCTTCTGGTTTTTTAAAAATTAATTTTATTGAAGAATAGTTGATTTACAATGCTGTATTAATTTCTTCTGTGCAGCAAACTGATTCAGTTATACACACACACACACACACACACATATGCTCTTTTGCATCTTGTTTTCATTTATGGTTTATCACAAGATATTGAATATAATCCTATATTGAATATAATATACAGCAGGATTTTGCTGTTTATCCATCCCGTATGTAATAGCTTGTATCTCCACCCCTTTCCTTCTTAACCCAGACATCCTATAATTCTGTGAAGGCCAGGAGGCCATTTTGGCCAACTATGGAAGCTTCTGAACATAAGGTCCCACTGGCTTTCCATCTCCCTCTTTCCATCATTTCCAGTTATATTCCTTAAACACACAATCCTTAGGAAATGGAAAGCTGACCAGGATCCTGAGATCACCTAGCCTAACCTCTTCATTTCATTTACTAGTTAAAACCTGATTAACACTTCACTACATGTGAATGAGAACCACAGTTTCTTTATTTTATGTTGGCTATATTTTGCCCTGCCTTGTCATTAGGCACACTCTGACTCATTTGCCCCAAGAGAACACCAGCGGGGACAGGCACACAGCTGTCCTTCTCTGCAGTCCACGTGGTGACCACCTCAGAGCCAGGCACACAGTGGCCCCTGGACAGAGAGCTGTTGGTGTGGTGTAAGCAGAGTGCCTCCCCAGCTCACCTCCAGCACTGTGATGCTGATGCAATAGGATGGAGGTAAACACCCATAGGAGACTTGAAAGGAACACCAGGGGAAAAGCTTTTCACACAAGGATGGCTGCGGTGAGTAGCCTTGAAAATGGTCCTGGGGTAGCCCACACCCTAGTTGTACCAAACAATGAGGTCAAACAGAATAACACGGCAGCCGGGGCTGCAAATCACACACCCGAGGTGAAGCAATAAAAAGTCTCTCCAAGGCCCTCTCTCACTCTGGCTCTTGTCCTCTCCTTCCTAGACTGCTTGCTTTGTGGGAAGCAGGCTGCTGTGCTGTGAGGTTCCCTGTGGAAAGGCCCTCCTGCCCAGGGGCCCAAGCTTGGGGTGACCAGCCAGAGAGGAACTGAGGTCGTTTACCTCCTCCCACGTGAGTGGTCTTGGAAGAAGATGCCCCTCTCACATCCTCAGACAAGACTGTAACCCCAGCCAACAGCCCAACTGCCACCTCTTGCAGGACCTTGACCCAGAAGCCCCCAGCGAAGCCCATCTTTAATTACTGACCCACAGAAACTACAGGATACTAAATATTTGTAGTTTTAAGCTACTAAGTTTAGAGTCAATTTTTTCTACAGTGAGAATAACAAATACAATGGCTTTGAGGTATTTTGAGGTATGAGGGAAAGAAGGCTGGTTACTAGACAACCTGCCCTTGTTTCAGAGACATCTAGTGGGCGACCCAAGCTTCCGTGGCTGGGGCCCTGGGAGGGTCACCTGTCTTCTGAGGTCCTCCTTGTCCAGCCACTGTTAGCTTGATCAATGGTGCATCTCCTGGCATCTCAACCCTATCACAACTTGGTGCCCAGCAAGATTCTATCACATTTGAGCCACAGTTTCAGCTATTCTGACTCTCAGTCTTATTAATATTTCCAACATGTCATTTGCCTGGTAAAGAACCACATCCTAGAACAGAAGGATCTAAAATTCGTATCTTACAGGATAGATTCATTCGTTTTCCAAATGCTTATTTGCCGGCTACTAGGCAGGCTGCTAGCTCTTTAACTTATATGCAGAGTACATCATGCTAAATGCAGGGCTGGATAAAGCACAAGCTGTAATCAAGATTGCCAGGGAGAGATGTCAATAACCTCAGATATGCAGAAGACACAACCCTTAGGGCACAAAACAAAGAGGAACTAAAGAGCCTCTTAATGAAGGTAAAAGAGGAGAGTGAAAAAGCAGGCTTAAAACTCAGCATTCAAAAAGCTAGGATCATGGTATCCGGTCCCATCACTTCATGGCAAATAGATAGGGAAACAATGGAAACAGTGAGAAACTTTATTTTCTTGGGTTCCAAAATCACTGCAGCCATAAACTTAAAAGACAGTTGGTCCTTGGAAGGAAATCTGTGACAAACCCAGATAGCATATTAAAAAGCAGAGACATTACTTTGCTGACAAAGGTCAGTATAGTCAAACCTCTGGTTTTTCCAGTAGTCATGTACAGATGTGAGAGTTCGACTATAAAGAAGGCTGAATGCCAAAGAATTCATGCTTTTCAACTGTGGTGTTGGAGAAGACTCTTGAGAGTCCCTTGGACTCCAAGGAGATCCAACCAGTCCATCCTAAAGGAAATCAGTCCTGAATATACATTGGAAGGACTGAGGCTGAATCTGAAACTCCAATACTTTGGCCACCTGATGCGAAGAGCCAACTCATTAGAAAAGACCCTGATGCTGGGAAAGATTGAGGGCAGGAAGAAAAGGGGATGACAGAGGATGAGATGGTTGGATGGTATCACTGACTCTATGGACATGAGTTTGAGCAAGCTCCAGGAGATGGTGAAGGACAGGGAAGTCTGGCGTGCTGCAGAACACAGGGTAGCAAAGAGTTGGACACAACCGAGCAACTTAACAGCAACAGCAAGGTCTTTGGTGACAACGGAGGTGATTGGCTAAGGTCATTCATTAAGGCAAAGAGATTTGAAACACATCCAGGTATCTAGACTCTAATGTCCAACTTGAAAATAATGAAAATAAATGATTCATGATAAGAACAAATAATACATTTAAATTAAATAAATATTAATGAATTTAGTCTATCTGAAATGATAGGTAGAATTAAAACTAGTAAAATTCATTTTAAGTTTTAAAAGAGTCATCATTTGGATGATGACTAAATTAAACTGCTGCACATCAGATACATGAAATCTGGGACAACTACATAGTACATTTAAAGGAATTCTGGATTGCCTCTTAATGTCCGCTTTGGTCATGCCGTCCACCTTCACCTATTTCTTCAACCAAATACTCATATAACACTTATAATAGTCAGGCTATTTTCTAAGTGCTTTGCATACAATAACTTATCTAATTCATATTAAAACTCTGTGAAGTGGATATAGTTACTGTTCTTATTTTATATACGGAGATACAGAATCACAAAGAGGTTAATTAGCTCATTTCCTTATCAGTGATCTATTGCTACACAAAAAACCTCCCTGATTTAATGACTTAGAGCAACACAGTGATTCATTTTTCTCACTCCTTTACATTTTTGTCAAGGGTCTGTAGGAATGCCTTGACCCTGTGCCTTGACCATGCTCTCTGTGGTACCAAGTGGACTGCTCAGCTGGGGGCTGGGGACCTATTCTCGCCAATGGCTTCCATGGCAGGATGGTGGTCACTGGCAGGTCAGCAGGGGCCCCTGTTTGCCTCTGTGT
Organism: Tragelaphus eurycerus; assembly: GCA_935064755.1. Taxonomy (NCBI): domain Eukaryota; kingdom Metazoa; phylum Chordata; class Mammalia; order Artiodactyla; family Bovidae; genus Tragelaphus; species Tragelaphus eurycerus. Next base: position 113,454 of record CAKXYN010000186.1, on the reverse strand, counting down.
CAGCTGCTTGGGCTTCCTCACAGCATTGTGGCTGGATTCCCAGGGCAAGTGTCCACAGAGGACCAGATAGAAGCACAAGGCACTTTATGACTTTGTCTCAGGAGTCACAACACGTTACTTCAGCCATCCGTACATTCAATTGGCTGAAGCTGTCACAAAGGCCCGCCAGATTCAGTATGGGGCAAAATGACCTCTGTTTCTTGATGGGGAGCGGGGAAGGTCAAGATTTTAAAAGCTTCTATAATACCATGTGGGCTTGGAAATATTGTTGTGGCCACCTTTGGGAAAATACAGTCTGATACCCATGCTAATCTAGATAAAATGCATTCAAACTCTAGCCTCAGAGGTTAAGCTCTTCACACCATAGTTCTGTATTTCTTCCTCCTTTGGTGCCCCTTGTGTCAAATGAAGAACGACATTTCTTACCTGTCTTGTCCAGAGCAGAAAACCTTTCTGTGCAGAATTACAGAGATTTTGATCTCTGACAGAAAGAACCATTTATCTTTTTCCTATTTAGTTCTAAATGTCAATTAACTAGTTTTTCAAAGTGCTTTTGAAAATATAAACTGTCTGGGCATTCCCCCTTTGTAGCATTCATCCTAGTCACCCAAGGACCCTGTGGAAAATGCAGGCCTCTGATTTCCCTGAAGGGATTCTAGTTTATAATATCTAGGGGAAGGGCTCAGAAATCTTCATTTTCCTTCAGCACCTGGAGTTATCACCATGCAGAGACTAAGCATCACACTTTGAGCAATGACTTTACCTTTTCCATTGCTTTTCTCTGGCTGGGACCTTTAAACATCCCCTCTTGTGTTTGGGATTCCTTATCTTATGTGTCAATGGGCTTTCCAGGTGGCTCAGTGGTAAAGAATCAGCCTGCCAGTGCAGAAGCTTCAGGAGATGTTAGTTCAATCCCTGGGTGGGGAAGATGCCCTGGAGAAGAAAATGGCACCCTGCTCCAGTATGGACAGAGGAGCCTGGTGGGCTACAGTCTATTTGATTGCAAAGAGTCGGACACGACTGTGCGACTGAGCATGCACGCAAGCGTCTCATGTGTCAGTGCCTCCAGACCTGCTCTTCCAGGCTTCCATGCAGGCAGAACATTCCCATTCACAGCAGCCAGGGCGCACGGGTGACTATCTTCAACCATCAAAGCAATGCTCGTTCCATCTCACAGGCAGTCTCCAGGCAAGAACAGTGGAGTGGGTTGCCATTTCCTTCCCCAATGCATGAAAGTGAAAATGAGTGATCCGGTCCGTCTTACAACCCCATGACGGACAGATCCTCCGTCCATGCCACGTACTGGGGTGGGGTGCCATCGCCTTCCCCGATGAGACGTAGAGCTGTATCAGAAGGCAATGCTGGCCAGGACTCCACAGTGGAAGCAGGTACCTCAGGCTTCTGGAGATAGCAGCGGCAGCCTTTCTAGGATGAGGGGCCCAAACTCACATCAAAGAGACACTGTTCAATGCCCATGACCTGCATTCTTAATTTTTTTTCCACAATGTTGTTGAGTTTTTGTAAGAACACTTAACGTGACATCTACCCTCTCAACAATTTTTTGAGCATAGCACACTACTGTTGGGCATAGGTACAAGGTCGCACAGATGTCTCTAGAGATTATCCATCTTGCTCCACTGAAACATTATGACCATTTTTTAGTGCAGCCATAGCATCTTTCACTGGTCGGCTTCTAGAGTTTGATGTAGACACTGTTCCTGGAGGCACTGGGCTTCCCAGGCGGTGCTAGTGGTAAAAGAACCCACCTGCCAATGCAGGAGACATAAAGAGATGTGGGTTCAGTCCCTGGGTCAGGACAACCACCTGGAGGAGGACATGGCAGCCAACTCCAGTATTCTTGCCTGGAGAATCCCATGGACAGAGGAGCCTGGCAGGATTGCTTCTTAAACTGTGCCTCTGGTCCTTCCAGACACTCTATGAACTGGTAAATATTTTTCAATAAACTTTGTGTCTAGTTACACATGCTGCACGCATGCTAACTTGCTTCAGTGGTGTCCGACTCTTGGCAATCCTATGGACTCTAGCCCACCAGGCTCCTCTGTCCTTGGGATTCTTTAGGCAGGAATACTGGAGTGGGTTCCAGGGGATCCTCCCGACCCAGGAATCGACTCTGTGTCTCTTTTGCCTCCTGTATTGGTAGGTGGGTTCTTTCTCACTTGTGCCACTGAGGAGTGTTTCTACGGTTTGCAACTGAAGAAGCCCGATTGACAACTGTCAGTATAAAGCGTTTCATGCGTTGAAGTCCTTATTATTATTCCTAAGAGACAGCAAACTCTATGTTTAACTGACATCATGCTTCTGCTTTGGTCTTGGTTCACACCGCTTGCTCTGTATTGGCAAATGTGTAAGAATGTTCAGTTGCATAGATCGCAGTGCCTGTGCTTCTTACTTTAGTGTAAATTTTTAGCACAGAGGACTCTCATCTCTTTGGCTGGTTTTGAACAAACCTAACCACTCCACCATATATAAATAACTCATTTATCATAAAACAAACCTCACTGATTCAATTGGTTCTCATTGTACCATGAGGATTTTCAAATCCAAATAAAAGCCTGATTAGCAATAAACTTCATTAGTTATAACAAACTGCACAATAATAAAAATAATTTAGATACCACAGCAGAGTTCATTGTAATGAAATTTGACTTGTGATGAAATTTGTAATGAGATTTGAAACACAATTTGAGCCCGTCCTTATATAGTGGTAAAGAAAGGCAGAGACAGAGAAATGGAGCAAACTAAAACTCGAGGGAATGTGTTTGCAAGGAATCAGATTAACCACAGGTCATTTGAGGGAAAGCTCCCTGCGAGTCTGTCGTATTTAGACAGAGGGTCGTGTTGGAGTGTGTGAACCACAGACAGCCTTCAGAGCCTCTGTACAGTGGACCGACGCTCCAGTGACGCTAGTTTGGGATCTAGGGACAGGAATGCTTGTCTGATGATATATTATAGGAAAGTAAAATGGGCTTTTAAACAAGCTAAGATAAGGCAGTTCCTCAAGCAGTAAAATATAGGTTGAAAACGGGTATAAAAGAAATAAGTTTTTGCTTCTCTAAGTGACTCTCTTTTCTATGATTCCTCTGAGGGTTCATTTTCTTTTGCTATTAATGTACCCATATTTCTTCCACAGACATAACCTGCTGGGGTAAAACAACATAAACACTTGAGGCATCAGCATAGCTCATTTCCCTAAAACTCCAATAATTCACAATGACAGCATAATAAAATACACCCGACCTCGTGCAGACTGCAGAGATGGTGCGCTGATGGTTAAGGTGCTGTCTGTCAAGTTTAAACCCACCCTTTTATAATTGGCTCTGTGATGCCCGGACTGCATTTCGCTTTTGCCGGCAGGTGATATGTGAAGCTCTACCAGCAGGGGGCAGGAGAGATGCTGGGAGGCTGCCGAAGGGAGAAGAAGCTGGCTGGTTTGCGTCTGGACAGAGTGGCTGTTTCGGTAGCAGCCCTGGACTCCACTGGCAGATTTTCCCCGCACTGCTAGACCCAGCCTCTCTGTGTCTCCGTAGGACACCTGACCAGAGTTACTGAGGGGAATCCCCTCAAAGTTCCTGAGGCAGCAGCCGAGGGGGGCCTCTTCCCTGAGCTCAAGTTTTGGCTCCACAAGCCTTCCTCCAAGCTTCTGTTGTTCAGCCGCTCAGTCATGTCTGACTCTTGTGACCCCATCGACTGCAGCACGCCAGGCTTCCCTGTCCTTCACCATCTCCCAGAACTTGCTCAAATTCATGTCCATAGAGTCAGTGATACCATCCAACCATCACAACCTCTATTACCCCCTTCTCCTCCTGCCCTCAAACTTTCCCAGCATCACGGTCTTTTCCCAGAAGTCCGTTCTTCGCATCAGGTGGCCAAAGGATTGGAGCTTCAGCTTCAGCATCAGTCCTTCCAGTGAATAGTCAGGGTTGATTTCCTTTAGAATGGACTGGTTTGACTTCCTTGCTGTCCAAAGGACTCTCAAGAGTCTTTTCCAACACCGTAGTTCGAAGGCATCTCTTTGGCACTAAGCCTTTTTTATTGTCCAGCTCTGACATCCATACATGAGTACTGGAAAAACCATAGCTTTGAGTTTAGGCACTTTTGTAGGCAAAGTAATGTCCCTGTTTTTTAATAGGCTGTCTAGGTTTGTCATTGCTTTTCTTCCAAGGAGGAAGCATCTTTTAATTTCATGGCTGCAGTGATTTTGAAGCCCGAGAAAATAAGCTTCCACGCTTTAGTAATTTCACCCTTTTTCCTTTGATCCCCCAGCTCTAGGGGTACTAGCTGCATCAAAGCTGTTGGTGCCTTAGGGTTCCTTTTTTTGCCATTAAAAATCCCCAATATCTGGCACACAATTTCCAATACGTAGTTCACTCTTCTGGAAAAAAAAAAAAAGAAGCCATTGTGGTTCTTTCCACTTGAGTGGAATTTGATGACACAGATGGGCTTCAATTTTCCTCCCTCTGCAGATAATGTTTTTTAGTCTCTGGGTCGTGTCTGACTCTCTGCGGCCCCACGGACTGTAGCATGCAGGCTCCTCTGTCCATGAGATTATCCCAGGGAAGAATACTGGAGTGGCTTACCATTTCTTTCTCCTCTCCTCAGATCTGTGAACACTGAACACTGACATCTGTTACTGGCGTGAACCTCAGGAAACATATCTTGATAAACATACTGGAATTAGAGTAAGGTAGACATGTTTGATACATTTAGTAGGTTTAAATTATCACAAATCTATAGAAATTTATTCTCAGTGTATTGTAATTTTCTGATTGGGAAATCCTGAGCCTAGAAATCAAAAAAAATTGAACATTAAAGATCATCTAGTTGAATTACTGATATAGAAAAAGAATGAACTCCCGAAAGCTGAAGTTATTCACCAACATTTATTATTAGCAGTAAAGACTGGACTTGTACACAGATCTCTTAACCAAACCACTAACAGAATCCCCCCAAAACATGTCTCAGTGGAAGGAGTAGCAATGATAGTATCCTCAAGACAATCTGTACAAATTCTCTTGCTCCAGACAATCAGAATATCTGTTAAGACTATTTTTAAAAAAATCCTTGAAGGGATCATAAAGCTAATCAGTAAAAGATTTAATCAAGCCAAATCAAGGATAATACAGAAGCCCCATGAGGTTTGGAGGACTAAAGGAACTGTGCAAGGCTCACCCAGTGGAAGTCTCTCTGCAGTGAACCCTTAAATATTTGGTTGAGACTTGGAAGTGATGGACTCTGGGAGAAAGATGAATCAGCCCTCAGAGAGATTTCAGATCAGCTTCAGACAATCTGGATGGCACAGAAAATCCCGGTCCCTGAAGTTCGATTAAGATGACCCAGCCTGTGACTCAGATCATGTATATACTCTGGATGGCAGCTATCTTCCTCTGTTCACCTGCCTTGTATCGACAGCCTCACAGTGAAACTGCATACACTTCAGAGCCAATCACAGTTTAATAAGCCCACCCTCCTCTATGGGACCCTAGGAAAGTGTCTACATGTGTGGGTGCTAATGTGCTTCAGTCGTGTCTGACTCTTTGTGACCCTACGGACCGCAGCCTGCCAAGCTCCTCTGTCCATGGGATTCTCCAGGCAAGAATACCGGAGTGGGTTGCCATTTCCCCCTCCAGGGGATCTTCCTGACCCAGGAATCAAACCCACATCTCATGTCTCCTGCATTGGCAGGTGAGTTCTTTATCACTGGTGCCACCTGGGATGCAAAGTGTCTACTCTAGGGCAGAAAGGCTGTGTGTTATCCTCAGTGATAGGAGAAAGGAGTGAAAAAATACTAAGCCATTTTATTATGGCTCCTTTTTGTTCCTGTTTCTCCAGGCACCCCTGGGCAATCTCAGCTGAAGTCTGTCCTCAGAGCTACATAAGCCAGGCTCCACTTCCCTCCTGTGACACATTCCTGAGGGTCCTGCCCTGTGGCCCAGGAGAGGCAGGGGCATCACTCATCTGGGCCACGTGATTTCCATGTCAAAGGTTTACTGTGAGTCTGGCCTTCACATTTCTGCGCTCTCTCCCTCCTGCTTTCCTTTCTGGCTTTCTCTTTTCAGGCACAGAGAAGAGAGAACTACTTTATAAACATTGCAAAATATAATTTAACTTCATGCTCAATCAACATTTTCCCCCAACCCCTCTTTCTTTTCCATTCCTTCCTTCTCTCCTTCCATGGATTTGTTCTGATGGGTGTGCATCCACTCGGGCACAGTGAATGTTCTGTATTCTTGGCTGTGTCCATTCTTGGTGATGTAACTGTGAACCCCCAGCTCCCCCGTATCAATTGCATTCACATCCTTCCTATTAGTTTGTGATTCTGGACACTTTACCTGCCTCCTCTTCTAAGATATAAGGTCCCTGAAGGTAGAAATGGGATTTTATTCATTTTTATTATTATTATTTATTGATACTTAAATTTTTAAAGTATTTTTAAAGTTTGGTGAGGAATGAGATTTTCATCTCTTTTTCATCAAATTATAATTGCTGTACAATAATATATAAGTTACAAGTATGAAATATTGTGATTCACAAGTTTTAAAGGGTGGGCTTTCCTGGTTCAGATGATAAAGAATCTGCCTGCAAAGCAAGATACTCAGCTTCAATCCCTGGGTCAGGAAGATTCCCTGGAGAAGGGAATGGCAACCCACTCCAGATTCTTGCCTAGAGCATCCCATGGACAGAGGAACCTGACAGGCTATAGTTCATAGGGTCGCAAAGAGTCAGACACAACTGAACAACATGACTTGTGAATGTAGTGATTCACGCTTTAAAAGTTATTCTCCATTTACAGTTATTCTAAAATATCAGCTGTATTGCTTGTGTTATACAGCATATCCTTATAGCTTATTTTATATGTGACAGTTTGTACCTCTTAATCCTCTATGCCTCCCACCTTCCCTCTCCCCACAGGTAACCACTGGTTTGTTCTCTATATCTGCAAGGCCTTTTCTGTGCTGTTATATTCATTAGTTTGTTGTCTTTTAGGTTCTACATATAAGTGACGTCATACAATATTAGTCTTTCTCTGTCAGACTTATTTCACTTAGCAAATACCCTCTCAAAGAATCGGACATGACTTAGGGACTTAGCAACACCCTCCAGGTCCATCCATGCTTTTCTAAATGGCAAATTTTCATCCCTTTTTTTGGCTGCATAGTATTCCATTGTGTGTGTGTATTTATGTATATATTACTTCTTCTTTGTCCATTCATCCGTTAATGAACACTTAGGTTAGTTCTGTACCTTGATAATTGTAAATAGTGCTGTTATGATCGTTGGATGCATATATGTTTTCAAATTAGTGTTTTTGCTTTTTTTGGACGTATGCCCAGGAGTAGAATTGCTGGGTCACATGGTAGTTCTATTTCTACTTTTTGAGAAACCTTGGTACTGTTTTCCACAGTGGCTGCACCAACTTACATTCCCAGCAACAGTGTAAGGAGGGTTCCTTTTTCTCTGCATCTTCACTAACCTTTCTTATTCCCTTGGCTAAACTTCCTACTGATATTCAGACCATTGTTTTTGTGTCATGCAAGGTAAGGTCAGGATCAAGAATCCCTCTCCATTTCCCACCAAAGGGCAGGACTCTGACTGATCCAAGACACGAGAGAATAAAAAAGGAAAGAGAACAGAATGGAAAACAGGAATAAGGGGGGAATGGATGCAGATGACATCACCCTTATAACAGAAAGTGAAGAGGAACTAAAAAGCCTCTTGATGAAAGTGAAAGAGGAGAGTGAAAAAGTTGGCTTAAAGCTCAACAACATTCAGAAAACTAAAATCATGGCATCTGGTCCCATCACTTCATGGGAAATAGATGGGGAAACAGTGGAAACAGTGTCAGACTTTATTTTGGGGGTTCCAAAATCACTGCAGATGGTGATTGCAGCCGTGAAATTAAAAGATGCTTACTCCTTGGAAGGAAAGTTATGACCAACCTAGATAGCATATTCAAAAGCAGAGACATCACTTTGCCAACAAAGGTCCATCTAGTCAAGGCTATGGTTTTTCCAGTAGTCATATATGGATGTGACAGTTGGACTGTGAAGAAAGCTGAGTGCCAAAGAATTGGTGCTTTTGAACTGTGGTATTGGAGAAGACTCTTGAGAGTCCCTTGGACTGCAAGGAGATCCAGCCAGTCCATTCTGAAGGATATCAGCTCTGGGATTTCTTTGGAAGGAATGATGCTAAAGCTGAAACTCTAGTACTTTGGCCACCTCATGTGAAGAGTTGACTCATTGGAAAAGACTCTGATGCTGGGAGAGATTGAGGGCAGGAGGAGAAGGGGACAACAGAGAATGAGATGGCTAGATGGCATCACCAACTCGATGGACGTGGGTTTGGGTGAACTCTGGGAATTGGTGATGGACAGGGAGGCTGCGATTCATGGGGTCGCAAAGAGTTGGACACGACTGAGTGACTGAACTGAACTGGATGTAACTTCTTTGTTCAAACATTTATTAATATTAAGCACCTGCTATGTGGTAGGACTTCTCTCGGAATAGAAAAATGAAGAAAACTTGGCATCAAAGAAAACCAAGGAAAGGAAGGATTATTAACTTTGTCAAATGCCAGTGAAGAGACAAGTCAGTTGAAAAGTAGCCTTTGGGTTTGAGGATGAGATGGCCATTGTTATTCTTGGAAAGAGGTTTGATGGAACGGTGGACGCCGAGAGAAAACTATGGTCGGACAAACGAGGAGCAAGTGGAAAATGAGGGAACAGAGACACTCAGTTCAACAGATCTTTAAGACTCTTAACAGAGAAGGAAATCAGAGTCAAAAGGCTGGAGGGAAATGGGCTCAAGGCATGGGCTTATTTGTTCTTCAGGTTTTCAGATGAGAGGCTCTGAACATGTACAGATGCAGGTGAGAAAGAGTCATTTGATTGATGGGCAATTGCAGGTCCAGGATAAAGAGAGATGATCCGAGACATCTAAGAAACTAGAAGAGGGTAGAGTTCCAGGAAGCTGGGGTAGGGTGGGCCATGGGCAAGGGAAAGGATTGTGTCCTCTCAGAACCTGTGAGAAGGAACATGGACAGGCAGAGGGTCGGGAGGTCTACAGGTGGGAGGGGGTGAAGTGGGTTAGAAATGAGGGGAGCTTCTGCCCGATGGCTCTTGTTTTCACAGTAACAAGGAAACAAGGTAATTAGTCAAGAGTGATGGGAGAGGTGGTGAATAGGGATCTTAAGAAGAGAGAAAAGGTTTTAAAGGTGGAGAATGGCAGAGAGCCAGTTCTGTGACTTCCCGAGCAGCATTTAGCAGACAAGTGGCAGGATTTACCCCACAACGGAGTCTGGGATTTGAGAGAGTGGTGTATGGATTCAGGGGATGGCATTTTATTGAGTGAATATGACCCAAGCTCAATAGCACTGACGTTTTGTAAAAGAACAGGTAGGGAGGGCAAGGAGACAAAAGTTTTCTGGAAAAATCTAAGCTGCAATCCGGATATCTGTTTAGATCTCCTACGTTCTCCTGCCATCATCCTAGGAAACGTCCCCCAGGTCACCACACGGGAGCAGGACATTCCATGCTATTCAACAGTTTCGGTCAGAACACCATGAGGCAGAGCTTATACACTCCAGGAGCTCCTTCTGCGCCAGGCTCAGACCATAAGTAAAACAATTTCCCTCCAGGGCTAAACCCACCATGGCACCAATGAACCGCAGAGTGACCCGTTGCTAAAATATTTTTCCACCAAAAGCACATTTTCCACTTAAAGCACTCAACCTCATGGTGTCTTAATTTTTTCCTTTCTCAAAGTGTTGAAAGTCTGTCCTTCACTTAGAAGAGAATTGCCATTACAAGCTTCAGGACTTCCTTGATGTTGGCACAGCAGAAGGAATTAACACAAGTTGAAGGAAAAGCACGAACAAGAGAAGGAGAGGCGGGAAGAGCTATTTGTGGCCAGGCAGGTAGCACATGAAGACTGTCGCAGACTTTGATTATTTAGTGCTTCTGTGATGTGTGAATGAGGCCCTACAGGCTGGGGACGGCCCTCTTGCTCCGGGTTTTGATCTCTGTCAGTAATGAGATGCCAGCAGCCCCTACTTCAAAGCCTTAACTGATACAGATAATCTCCTGAAAGGCTCCCAGAATCTCAAGTGATCTCTCGGACTAAAGTGTGGAGGATTATGTAGATACCAGAATAGATGATGGCAGATGTCTTTCTTGTTTCATACTTGCTCTTTGATTTCTTTTAAATGCCCTCATTTTCAGTTTCCAAAGGGGCAGTCTGCAGCTTCCACACCATTAACACTGAAGGGCATCATTGTCAGATTACAGGGAGGACCCTGGGACATCCATAAATTTTATCTTTCCTTTTTTTTTTTTTAAATCCTGACTGTCTGTAAAAACACTGCCAGTCCAGATTTGGTGATTAAAGTGGTGCAGGGTGACAGGATCCAGCCTGCTGTGGAGACAGGGTTTTTTTCCTGACAAATCCATAGCTGCTCAGAGATTACACTTGGATTCTTTTGAGGTTTAATCTCTCTGCGCATTCAAGGATGGGGGTAGTTGGGGGGGGGGGGGGGGACAAAGACCACAGGGTATGAGAAACATGCTATAAAACAGCATGAACATCAGTTTCCTATATCCAACTATGGTTTGAGTTGAAAGCATATAATTTTAAAGGTATGTTGTACCAGGAAATATATCTGGAATATTTTATACTGGACAACCTCGGACTCTGGGAGCAAAACAGCAGGGCAGGGTCATTCCTCACAACTTGGTCTTTTGTAATCCCCAGGCATGAAAGAGGGGTAACAAACACTTCAGTGCTCCAAGAAAACACATGAGATCCAAAGGTTAAAGGAAGTCATGGATGAGTCTGCTTAAAAATTGTCTGACACCTTCTTAATATACATATAGTTTACTCTAAAGGATTTCTCACAATTAGAATACCAAGAAAATCATATACTACATTATACTCTCTTCTGTGGGTGCAACATGTGTCAATGTCTGTCAGGACAGAGACCACAGCTGCATTCCCAGAGGGACTCAGGACTGGCAATATGCTGATTGACCAGTCGACTGAGTGACTGTGACAGCTGATGATTAAAATGCTCTCAGGTAACAAAGAAGCAGACTTCCCTGGTGGCTTATTGGTAAAGAATCCACCTGCCAATGCAAAAGCCATGGGTTCAATCCCTGGGTGAGGAAGATCCCCTGGAGAAGGAAATGACAACCCACTCCAGAATTCTTGTCTGGGAGATCCCATGGACAGCGGAGCCTGGCAGGTGGGGTTGCAAAGAGTCGGGCATGACTTAGTGACTGAACAACAAGGTCTCTGTCGGCTTTCTTCTGCAGAGGACTTAAGGTTTTGACTTTAAGTTGAGAAAAGAAGGCGATCTTTAAAAAAAAAAAACTTGAGATTGAGCAGTACGTCAGCTTGTGCTATCCTAACAGAAATGTTAGAAGGGAGAAATGGTCTTTAAAAAATGTTCTCTGTCTTTTCTCTTGTCTCTTGGTGATCCCATGCCTCTCCAGTGAACAAGCCAATTGATACCGTGTCCTGAAATCTGACGAGAGGTCTGCCCCTGGGCGGGGAACAGGGCTTTGTATGCTTTCACTAGTGACTGTGAGCCACAGGATGGCTCCTGGAAATGCCACTTTCCAACATCTGTTGGTAGAAGTGTGGGACCTGGGCTCTCAGTCTTTTCATCCTTCTGGCTCTGTGATTTGTGAGAGGTGCATGTGTTTCCAAGCAGATTTTTTAATTTTATGTCTTATTTTATTTTTGGAGTATTATTGTCTTTACAGTGTTATGTTAGTTTCTGCTGTACAATGAAGTGAATCAGCTATATGTATACATATATCCCCTCCCTCTTGAGCCCCCAACTCCTCTCTCCCATCCCACCCTCCAGGCCATCACAGAGCACAGAGCTGAGCCCCCTGTGCTATACAGCTGCTTCCCACCAGCTCTCTATTTTACACATGGTAGTGTACATGTCAATCCCAGTCTCCCATGTCATCCCACCCTCCCCTTCTCCCCCTGTGGCTACTGGTTTGTCCTCTAAGTCTGTGCCCCTATTCCTGCCCTGCAAATAGGTTCATTGTTGTTGTTCAGTCGCCCAGTCATGTCTGACTCTTTGCAGCCCCATATACTACAGCATGCCTGGCCTCCCTTGTCCCTCACCATTTCCCAAAGTTTGCCCAAGTTTATGTCCATTGCACTGGTGATGCCATCCAGCCATCTCATCCTCTGACGCCCTCATGGATCACTGCCTTGTTGTGGCAAAGGGGCTTGTCACAAGTTATAAGCCATACCGTGTAGGGCCTCCCAAGACAGACGGGTCATAGGGGAGAATTCTGACCAAACATGATCCACTGGAGGAGGGGATGGCAAACCATCCCTGTATACTTGTCGTGAGAACCTCATGAACTCTATAAGAGGACAAACAGGTACATACAATAGAATACTGCTCGGTCATAAAATGGAATGAAATTGGGTCATTTGTAGTGATGTGGATGGACCTAGAGACTACTGTACAGAGTGAAGTCAGAAAGGGAAAAACAAGTATCGTACACTAACATATCAATGTGGAATCTAGAAAAACGGTACTGATGAATCCATGCAGGCTCTATTTACCTGGCAGATCCTCAATCTTCCTACCTCACCTCTACTTTCCACCACACATGGGATAGATGAAATAAATTGACACATGTAAAACAATTTGAACAGCAAGTACTACTTATCTAAGTATTTGCTGCAAATGCTATTACTGGTATTATTCTGAATGGAGTGAAAAATTTTTGGTAAGTAGTCCTGGGACAATGAATGGTTGGTTACATTTAATTTCAAAACACTCATCATCATGTGTGAAAGGGGCATTTCCTGGGCAAACTTGGGAAGGTAGGAAAGGTCTTCTAGTCCCCCTGACACTCCTCCATTCTCCTCTTCTCCCCCACCCCCTGCACTGTCCTCTCGCTCCTACCAGGCTCCTCCACCTGCACCAAAAATACTGGGGTGGGGTGCCATCTTCCCCCTCTCTGCTCCCATTGCCCCCTAAATCACCCTTCACCAGACTGGCACCCACCTGGCCTCTAGAATCCAGAGTGCCTACTTCTAATTCCAAGCCAACAGCAACCACACACTCCTGCACAGCTAACTCCAGCCAGTTCCTATAACCAACACAAATAAACTTACACTGAAGGTTGGCAAAGTTTATGGATCCAAAGTGTGGGCCTTTTCAGGGTGGGGCTGGGGGGCGGGGGGAGGTCGCAGCATTTTGAAAAGTGTATACTGGAACTGCTGTTCAGTTTGGCATCAAATCTCACCATCATTTTTTCTTTTTTTCAGAAATAGTTACTGACTGCCTGCTGCGTCTGTGTCATCAGTCACTGAGGATGTCCTGATAACTCAAGACAGAGAACATCAGCCTTTCTGCAAGTTGCATTCTGTAAATGTGTGTGTGTGTGCTAAGTTGCTTCAGTCATGTCTGACCCTTTGCGACCTCATGGACTGTAGCCCACCAGGCTCCTCTGTCCATGGGATTCTCCAGGCAAGAATACTGGAGTGGGTTGCCATTTCCTCCTCCAGGGGATCTTCCTTATCCAGGGATCAAACCTGCGTCTCTTACAGATTCTTTACCACTAGCACCATGTGGGAAGCCCATTCTGTAGATTAAACAAATAAACAGTCATTTTGGCTCATGGATTAGGTTTACCTGCTGTTCCCAGCCCTGTTCTCTTTCCTCCCGGGCTAGTGGAGTTGGTCCTGTGTTGCAGTGGGTAATTCATCTGAGAGCAGGTTGCCCGTCCAGATAGAGGGAGAACAGGAGCTGTGTTCTGATGGGCCATGAACAGGCTGCCCTGTTCTGATTTCCTTTGACCCTGACCTTGCCTGCTTTCCATCCTGAGTGAAACTCTGAGCATCCCAGATTCCCTGCTGGCTAGCGGTTCTACTATAGTCTATAAAAAGTTACACTGACATTTCAAATAAATACATTATTTACTTTAGAGTCTATAATATATTTACCTGTCATACTAAATATACACAATATTTGTATTGCACATGACAGGAAACTTGTTTGGAACATTCCCCAAATCATGGAAGGTGTTATCTTGAGGAGAGAGTACAGGGTGGGTGCCTCAAGAGACAGAGCGCAATCCCTACATCTGGAAAGGTGCCACTCAGGAAGAAGCAGGACACTGGAGACTCTGATAGACAAAAATCACTGTGACCTCAGTGTACTCCATGGGGCTCAAATGGTATAAAATCTTCCTGCAATGTGGGAGACCCAGGTTCAATCCCTATGTCGGGAAGATCCCCTGAAGAAGTGCATGGCTTCCTACTCCAGTATTCTTGCCTGGAGAATCCCATAGACAGAGGAGCCCAGTGCGTTACAGTTCATGGGGTCACAAAGATCGGACATGACTGAGCAACTAACACTTTCACGTTCAGCGTCCTCCAGGGTTCCCGCTTGTTAGGGACTGAGTTGTGCCCCCAACTAAAATTCACGCATTGAAGCCCTAACCCCCAGGACCTTAGGAAGTGACTGTGTTTGGAAATGGGCCTTTAAAGAGACAATTAAGTTAAAGGGAGGGCAGTAATGTGGCTCTAATCCAGTCTGACCACTGTCCTCATGAAGAAGAGATTAGGACACGTAGAAACACAGCAAGAGTTCAGGCGCACAGGGGAGGAAAGACCCTGTGAGGACTCAGCGAGAAGGCAGCCGTCTGCCAGCCAAGGACGGAGGCCTCAAGAGAAACAGAATTGCCGACACCTTGATCTTGCACTTCCAGCCAACCACAACTGTGAGAAGATAAATTTCTGTTCTTTAAGTCTGTGATATTTTGTCATGGGCGCCCTAACAAACTAAAACATATACTTTTAGTTATTGAATCACAATAACCACCCAGACAGAGGCTTCTCTGTGTTCAAATGGACAGAAACTCTCACTCAGCTCTGAGATCAGACATACCCCTCAACTGGGTTCATTCACTCCACCATGCAGCAGGCCGTGGAGCTCACCTGGTACTTCCATGGTCCAGAATATGCTATAGAAATCCTGGCACCTTCGCCCAGATGTCCAGCCACCTCCCTGTGCTGCTCCCCTACAAGAGAAGCCACCCAGGATAGACCACCCATCTCATCAGCCACCTCATCCAACAGGTGAAGAAGTCTCCTCATGGTGAATCTGACTCCCCAGAAATGCACATCTTTGAATTGCACTGTGACAATGGGCCATGCATCTCTGCACAAAACCACCTCTCAGCCTAACCCTTGCACCTTCTCTGCCACTTCCTCCCAACCTCAGGATCTGATAGACTACCCTCTCCAAGCCTTGTTCATGCCTGCCCTTCTCTGTGTGTCCATCACCAGCCTAAGTTTCTCTGTGGAATCTAAATACTGTATCCTGGTTGTCTTATCTTGTGGAAAGGCTCTCTTGGAAATCAAAGAATGCACCTGTTATAACAGTGGCAGAACCTTTGCATTTTCTCCACGTTGAAAAACAGGTGGGCAGCTTGGGGAGCAGCAGCTTCTCTCTTCCCGCAGACCTCGGGTGTCCTCACACAAACCACTGAGGGCGGAACTGCTACACGGTCCCTGCCCACCCAAGTCCACGCCCTCCTGTCTCCTCAGCTTGTCTTTTCACCTCCCTTTCCTGAGTCCCCACTCCTGGCTTCAGGTGGCATAGCCCCTTCCGTTGCTGTGATGTAGCCAGGTCCTGACTCTCTCTGCTAAGGTGTCAAGCTGAGATGTTATTACATCTCTTTGGGGATTGAGTGCCGGACGGAAAACTCAGAATGACCAAAACACCAAAGATTAAAACCAGGCTCAAGAGAACAAATGTTTGAGTGAACAGACAAGGGGAAGCCATATCTGGGGGCAACCGCCGCGCTGGGTACCCCACACCTTCTGGGAGGAGGTGCTCCTGCCCTGGGAAGGCCATGGCTAGGGCATCAATGGGAAAGCAGACCTCAGTAACCCTGGCCTTCAGTTACCTCCAGGCCCTCGGATTTGCTGAAGAATGAATGACACCATTAGCTAGTGACAGAGGCTGTCTGCCTCCAGCGTGGGGCCGGGAGCGGCTGTGTCTGGGCTTTTAAATGGGGGCTGGGATTGGAGAGAGGCAAGAATAAAAGAAGCAGATGCTGTCAAAATAGTTTACTGGCTTGATTCACTGGGTTCGGCAGCTGCCACAAAGAAAACAGATTCCTAGAGAAAGATCAGCCAGACAGCAAGTGCTTTCAAGGGGGCCTGATGGAGAGCAGAGATAAGGCTTTGCTTTTAAAGTATCATGCTTACCTTGACTGGGATTCCATTTACAAACGGGCCTCTATGTGTGTGTGTGTGTGTGTGTGTGTGTGTGTGTGTGTTGGGAAGGACACAGGGATGTGACAATACCAGGACACTGGAACACTGGTGTGTAATGACACAGTGGGTGTGTTATTCCCCTTTTCCAAAAGTAAACCCCCTCTCCCCAGGGACTCGACTGGGGAATTGTGATTTAACAGCTTTTTTGTGTCTGTCTCCTGTGTGCCAGCACTTGGATTCCGGAGATAAGGGTACAGAGGGCACAGCACGAAGCTTCTGGAAGCTGCCTGCCCTCCCCTCGCCAGCAGCTCCCGCCCCAGCCTGGGGTCACAGGGCTGCGCATTCCAACTGCAGGGTTAAAAGGGTTTAAATGTCCACCTAGGAGACGCCAAGTAAATTAACTCTTTATCGAGCTGCTCCACTTTTGAACTCTGGTGGAATACACACATACCCTGGTAGGGTGAAGTCTGAAATGACTTTTGTTGGTGTGAAGGGGTGAACATTTTTAATTTGAAATGTTTTTCACATTAATGTATATGAGAGGATAAGAGCACCTCAAAGCAGTGAGGTTTTACAGATGATAGGCTAAAGAAGATCTTTAAAAAAAAAAGCTGGATAATATAAAGAAAAACATGAAGCTATTCAGTCCATGGAATGTATATAAATATGGCAAAACTGTGAAGATGATATCCAAGGACCTCCCTTGGGAAGCCCTGTGTGAATATGCCTAAGCAGTACCCACCAGAGTCAGCTAAACCAGAGTTTCCAGGCTTTCCTAATAGGAGACATTGGTTGTCCACAAAGCCCAGGTTCCCCCACTGACCCACCAAACCCAGATCCCCAGGAGCAGGGCCCTGGGACTGAATGATAACTTGTGACGAGTGGAGATGAAGTTGCTGAGGCTGGATCCAGCTCCCACATCCTCAGAGCAGGTCCAGACGCTTGTTCATAGGTAGATAGGAGTGAATGTCTGAGTCTGCATTGGACCCAGGCCCAACTCCTGTGTCTCCTGAGCCCCAAACCTATGTCTTCCCTTTGTGCCAGTTACAGGGAGTTTCTGCCCCCAGCCCTCTCCCTCTAGAAGGCTGGGGCGGGAAAAGGAGGGGAGGGGGTCGAATGCAGAAACCACCGTACCTGAGCTGGGTAGGGGGAGAGTATTTGCCCCTGATTTTGAGAAGCAGGGACCACAAGAGGGGTGAGCAGGGACAGTGCCCTGAGGGCAGAGAGCACAGATCCTTGGCAGAATGGGCAGGCCTCTGTCCTCCGCCCTTGACCATGGCAGTGGGGAGGCTGGTAAGGGGCTTCCAAGAGCTTTGGCTCTCTCACTGACTAGCTGGAGTGACTTCCCAGCAGGAGAGCAACCCTCAGAGAGATGACCTTCTGCCTTAACAATAGGACTAAGTCAACGGGTACAATTAATCCATCAACAAATTTTAATTAAATTCCTACCATGTTTGGTGCAGAGCACTAGGCATGTGTGTGTGTGGAAGTTGCTCAGTCATGTCTGACTCTTTGCGACCTCACGGACTATAACAGTCCATGGAATTCTCCAGGCCAGAATACTGGAGTGGGTAGCCTTTCCCTTCTCCAGGGGATCTTCCCAACCCAGGGATCAAACCCAGGTCTCCTGCTAGGCATAGAAAGTAGAAAGCAGAGGGCATGGGCCTTCCCTCAAAGGGCTCACTGTCTGTCTGGGTGCAGAATAATAAGCATGACACGTGACCATCACCCTGACCTGGGGGCCTCCTTCCCATGCTGTGATTTTAAACCAAGATAAGTGTAGGCTGGGTGTCTGGGCAAGATTTTAAGGATGGGGGAGGAGGGGCGCTGCTGAGTAAGATTTCAAGAAGGGAGGGACGGCTATGTCATCTTTAGGGGTAGCTGAGAGCAGTCTGACCACAGAAGGCAGGTTTCTGGGTTTGCCCTCCTTCCCACCTATTTACACACACACACACACAGTGAAAAAGTGAGGTGGAAACAGTGATTTAAAAAAGCAGCCTGATGGTGCAGACTGCAATGGGGATTTGGAGAAGTGTGTGTGAGTGTGTGAGTGTGTGTGTGTGCATGATGCCTGTGAATCTGTCTCCTTTATAAGACATCAGTAGTTTCTAGGCTTCTCCATCAAGGGAAGTCCATCACATGGGAGTGAGTGTCTCTGTGTCCAGGGAAGAATCAAGTAAGTGGTGAACACGTTTCTCACAGATGGTGTATTAGTCATCTAGTTAGTGGCCATGATAGGGAAAACCTGGAGAATTCATCAACTAGTAGTGGGTTCCAACAGGGCTCAACCAAAGGACCATCTTCCTTCATCAGAAAACTTCTGTTACAACCTCTCAGAAAACTCACTGCTGGCACAGTGAGGTGAGAATTTAAACATGCAATCAACTCACACAGCCATGCTGAGTAATCCTTTCACTTACCCCTTTGGTTGTCTGAGTCATCTGAGACCCAACTCCGTCACAACTACAAGTACTCCAGGAGATGCTCTGTAATACCAGGACCAAGCAGACCCCAAGAGGGAAAGTGAGGCTTACAGTTCACCCTGGGATGGACCAGGTGGCTGCCTCCTAGGATTTGCGTCACACCCATAAAGATCTCTTTCAGTTTTCCATGGGACTCACGCCCCTCGCTCTGTTATTTGAGGGAAAAGTTGTTGGCGTCTCTGATGTCAAACTTTCACTGCTTCTCTGCTGCCTGGGCTCCTCTTCTGACTAGGACAAAAAACACTTACTGCTTTCAATTTATGATTGACAGTCTGGATTGCTAGATGGGGAGTGAGAAAACTGATCTCCATAAAGTCAGACCTGCGTTATTGATTACCTTTCAAGATTATTTTCAAAATAATTTCACCAGTCCATTTAGACTGGCATAATAAAGTTTCTGCCAATAAAAATGGCACTGTAAAATAGCCTTGCTGTAGAAGACCCAGCCAGAATCCCATAGCCATACCCCAAAACAAACTGAGAAGGCAGAGAAGCCTATCCTTTGGTGGACACATTACATAAACGGATATAGCCAATTTGAATCAAATTTTCCTTGTGGAGTTTAAACATCCTGGGATTGAGTTTATGAGCACTGAATAGGGTTTTTGAAGCCACAGAAAGTTGATTCTAGAATTGTGGGGAATAATTTTGAAGCTTATTTCTTGTCTAAAATGTAATTTCAAAGATAGAAGGAGATGAAGGGATCATAGTTTGATTCCCAAAGAGAGTCTGAACAGGAGTCCTATACTTACTAATCTGGGAAGGTTTTAAGACCCAAAGGATCAGAAGGCACAAGAAAGGAAGCCTTCATCTTCCCAGATGAATATATTGGAAAAGAGTTCAGTTACTTCCTAATTTTTTTAAAGATTATGTTAAGAAAAAGTCCATTAGCTGACTTAATTTTTCTTAGGTTCTCCCAATATACTAACAGCTGTGATAACAAATATTCTGTCTTTAGATTTTAACAAAGATCTCCTTTATTTGATTTCATAAAACCTATGTAAGATAGTTAAATATTTTACATTCTTGGAGACAGACAGTAAAGATAAACATGTCACTAAAATACATAGCATATTAGATGGAGCTAAGTATTAAATAAAAAGTAAAACACAAAGGGAATAGGAAATGTTGGGACAGGGGGTTTTGATTTTGGACAGGTGGCCCCACTAAGGACTGCCTCACTGAGAAGGTGTCATTCAAGTAGCCGAGGGTGAAGGAGAAACATGTGCTACCTGCAGAAGAACAGAAGAGTAAGTGCAAAGGCCGTAAGGTGGGCATATGCCTGCAATGTTCACCAGCAAAGAAGAAGCCAAGAAAGAAAGAGGAAAACCAAGAGAATCGTGTTCTGGCAGCCAAGTGCAAAAACCCACAGTTATGTACGGAGGAGGGAGATGCTAGCAGTGCCTGTGCTGTCATGGATTAAGGGATGTGAGGACAAGAATGACCACTCGACTTGACAACGTGGAAACTCAGAATATGGAGAACAGAGCAGTTTTGGTGGAAAGATAGTGTTGTTGAACTCAGGTTCGGTTGCTTGTTGCTCAAGAATCCAATACTGAGAGACAAGTGTTAGAAGAAGGAAAGATAACTTTATTGAGAAAGGGGACAATCCTGGGGGAGAAGGTGGACTCATGTCCCAAAGAAACAACTCCCCATTGTCAACAGGGAACAAGAGATTTTAAAGAGGTGTTTCAGGGGTGTGTAGGGGGAGAGAGGAGACTACATGCAGGAACAGCTCAGTCAGCTCTGACAGTCATCTTGAAATTGGTCTTCAGTGGTCTGATCAGTGTCATTTTGATTGTTTTAAGTATGGTCCATCTTCAGTTCCAGGGTTGGTTTGTATCCATTTCCTTGAGGCCAACTTTCACAGTTTTGGCAGCTTATGTCATAGCTACAGTCTGGTTATCACGTAGTTAATTTCTTCCACTTGGTGGGGGTTTCAGTATCTATAAGACAACTCTTAGGATATGATTCAGAATATTATCTATAGCCCTTGCTGCTGTTACTGCTAAGTCACTTCAGTCGTGTCCGACTCTGTGTGACCCCATAGACGGCAGCCCACCAGGCTCACCCGTCCCTGGGATTCTCCAGGCAAGAACACTGGAGTGGGTTGCCATTTCCTTCTCCAATGCATGAAAGTGAAAAGTGAAAGTGAAGTCGCTCAGTCATGTCCGACCCTCAGCGACCCCATGGACTGCAGCCTTCCAGGCTCCTCCACCCATGGGATTTTCCAGGCAGAAGTACTGGAGTGGGGTGCCATTGCCTTCTCCGCTATAGCCCTTGAGGAGGAACTAAAGGTCTTTGACTTTATTTAATAACTAAACCATTATTATTCGGTCTTAACTATTTTTCTTTGCTTGCATTTTCTCATTTATCTGATTAAATTTATTCTTTGGCTAAAGTTTTTTACATACAAGTTGCAGGTGGAGGACATAGGTGGTAGGTCTGTCTTGGGAAGGCCCCATAGTGTCCTGCTCTGTTACAGTAGGAAAAATCAGTTTTTTGTCAACCAAAAGTGATTTGACAGCAGGAGGACAGAAATCAGAGGCAATATAACATACGACTCCAAGGATTTTTGCTGAAAAGAAAGGGAGAGAAATAAGTCATTTAGCTGGAAGAAGAAGGGAAATCAAGAAGTTGAGAAATATCAATTTTTTCTTCCAGTTTCACTATTGTACAGTACTGTTTAAGGTCTACAGCATAATGATTTGATTTTCATAAATCATGAAATGGTTGTCACAGTAAATTTAATAAACATCTATCATCTCCTACAAATACAAAATTAAAGAAAAATATTGTTCCTTGTGATGAGAACTCTTAGGATTTACTTTCTTAACAGCTTTTGTATAACATACAGTGGTGTTAATTGCATTTATCATGTTGAACATTGTATCCCAATACTTGTTTATCTTATAACTGGAAATGTGTATCTTTTGACCACTTTCATCCAAATCCCCCTCCCCCCAACTCTAGGAACCATATATCTGATCTTTTTTTCTATGATTTTGTTTGTTTTTAAAGTATAACTGACCTATAACATTATGTTAACTTTTGACGCACATATAGTGATTGGATATTTCTATGCAGGTGGCTAAGTGGGTAAAGAACCCATCTGCCAATGCAGGAGACTTCAGAGATGTGGGTTTGATCCCTGGGTCAGGAAGATCCCCTGCAGGAGGGTATAGCAACCCACTCCAGTATTTTTGCCTTGGAGAATCCCTATGGACAGAGGAGCCTGGCAGGCTATAGTCCATAGGGTCACAGAAGAGTCGGACATAACTGAGATGACTTAGCACACATGCAGAGAAATATCATTGAATATTGACTGAGACAACCCAGCAAGGAGTGAAAATAGCTGATGCAGAGGAAACCCAGGGCAGGCCCTTGAGTCCTGGAAGAAGAGGGCTGGCCTCACCAGAAACAAAAGCAGTGTGTCCACAGAACCCAGAAAGTAGGCTTGTGGACATGGGTCCTCATGGGTAGATTTTGTGGACGTTGTTTCCTGTTTGCTTCTAGTTTCTCAGTCCTATTTCAATAAGAATTCAGCTGAAAGTAAGAATGGGGAGGAAGCGTGGGAAATTTGAGGCGAGAGAAGAAATCATGTAGGGCTCTGGGCACAGGGATTGGTTTGCCAGACTGCAAAGTTGAGTGGTTGTTGTATAGAGGTGATGGCCTTCAAAACCAAAAATATTTAGTATCCATCACTTCACCGAAAAGGTCATTGATCCCAGATTTGGGAGAATGGGAGAGAGGATGGACATGGGACATGCAGTTTGATTATCTGGGAATGCTGAGAACCCCCACAGGGTCAGTGATTGTGAATTTCAGTGAGAGAGATCACTATGTCCATGACTG
Source organism: Tragelaphus eurycerus (assembly GCA_935064755.1). Classification (NCBI taxonomy): domain Eukaryota; kingdom Metazoa; phylum Chordata; class Mammalia; order Artiodactyla; family Bovidae; genus Tragelaphus; species Tragelaphus eurycerus. The sequence continues at coordinate 90,836 of CAKXYN010000186.1, read as the reverse complement.
TCACCAGCAACGTTCAGCTGTGTGGGGCTAGGGAACAAGAAGAAGAGTTACCACTGGGTGTGGCTTAGCCAGGGGAGGGGGCAGAGTGAGAGCCAAGCAGGTGACTGGATGGTCTCTGAAAGGGGGTGCTTATAAGGACTGGCTACAGGATTTAAGCTAGGGGAAAAGGATTTGAAGACAAGAGGTGATAATGTTACTGACCAGGGCTCTTGCCTCCTTAATCAATAGAAATTGGTAAGAGGCCGGACAAGGCATTCAGGCAAGGTTTTATTGGGGCCCCTGCTACAGCAGGAGGAAGTCAAAACAAGTAACAGTTTCCCTTGTTTGCTCCTCAAGGAGGAGTGAGCTGGTGCCTTGTATGGGGTGAGGGCAGGGGCAGGTTCAGGAGTCTGTCTGGGGGGATGGCTTAAGTGGTCTGCCCACCCACTTGTTGGTACTGTGTGCAGGGGACCTATGCAGTACCCTACATTTGCTCACTGCTCTTCAGAAGTGGAAGTTGGGTTTGGGGGCTTTTTGTATCTCATTTTTCCATAGTTGACCCCAGTCCCTTTTAGTTTCTTGGTATTTTGTGGCTTGAGATGTTTGTCCAGGTGCAAGCCCTGCAGCAAAGGATCCTGGGTCTCAGGTCTCAGGAAGAGACATCGAAAGGTGATTGGATTGGTAGATTAAAGCTCTTGTTGTAGCTGAAAAATTGTGGGGATTAGGAAATGAGGGGAAGTGAGCTGGAAAAATAGGAAATGGTGGATGGAAACTGGGAGGCAGGAGGCTGCTGTGATTGGCTGGTCTGGGAGCCAAAGACAGGGGAAGATACAGAGCAGGGGTAAAACAGAGAACCAGGTCCTCAGGAGACAAAGACAGGAAATGGAGGGGCCTCTGTGTTGGAAGGAATCACCCAGAAACATTATAGGAAACTCGGGAATAAGGCACACGTGGTGACGTGTCTCTTCAATGTCACAGTGGAACACGTCTTACGAGCCTACTTGAGATCACCAGATTATCTAGGAGAATGTACCTGTGTTTGACTTTGCTATTTGCTATTTGATTAGAACCCAGACACTGTAAAGTTACACATTAACTTGTACATTTCTGTGTAAGAGATAATCCCACAGATTATTAGCACTATGGCCTGTGGAACAGAAACCAGTCTTGTATCTACCCTAGCAATGCTACCTCACCTTATTTTCCAAAATGCTTATAAGCAGTCAGAGCCTCAAAGTGCCCTTGGAATCAGCTTTATCATCATATTTGTTTCTTCATTTTTGATGTGTTTATTCTGTATTTTCATGAGAGCAATGTTTTTCACTCTATAAAAAATTATAATTGAAAGGATACTAAAATCATCAACAATTTCAATGGGAGCCATGATGGAGAGAATAACTATTCAGAGGTAGGAGTCTTTAACTAACTAATCAAGTTGAAATGAGGTCATTAGGGTGGGCCCTAACCCAATATGACTGGTGTTCTTACAAGAAGAGGAAATTTAGACACAGACATAGGGAGAACTCAGCTGTCTACAAGCCAAGGAGAGACCACAGAGGAAACCCACCCTACTAACACCTTGACCTCAAACTCTACCTTCCAGAACCACAAGGAAATAAATTTCCTCTTGTTTAAGCCATTCATCCTTTGGGGCTTTACTATAGCAGTCCCACTAAACCAGGGACTCCCTGGTGCAGCCACTCCCCTCTTTCTGCCCTCTGTCTGGACAATCACCGTGAGGATTTGGGGAGGGGATTTCTTTATTTTTTTTTTTTTAACTTTTTGTTTTGTAAAGGATATAGCTTATTAACACTGTTGTGATAATAACAGTTTCAGGTGAACAGTGAAGGGAATCAGCCATACATACACGTGTATCCATTCTCCCCCAAACACCCCTGAGGAGGGGACTTCTATTTATGGTGTATTTTATCGAATGAGCTAAATTTCATAGGTACAAAAGGAAAAGATAAAGTCTTCTTCCCCATCTTTCACCATGAAAGTCATCTTGAGGATTACGTCTTACATGTCCCTATATGAAATCTCAAGCAGACCTCAAAGCTTTTCCAAGCCCTTTCTGTCCCATAAACAATCTCAGTTCAGCAGGTAAAATAGTACTAGTGGTATAAATCAGAACAAACTTCATTGACAGGTAGACTCTTTCCCCTTGTAAAGCCAGCAGTGAGGGAGGGGCGGGGAGTGGGCTTTCTTTCCGCCTCTGCTCCTGACTTTTCATCCCTCCTCCTTCCCCCAGGCCCTGGCTCTGAGCTTTTCCAGGGCTGGGCCGGTAGTGAAAGGATGTGAGTATGGACCATTTCATATGCAGTTATACTGTGGCACTGGGCTCCCCAGGTAGCAGGCATGTGGGGGTCCCCCCTTTCCTGGCTGGAAGCCCTTCCCTACAGTGCTTCATGCAAGCGCCCTGCTGTGCTTCTGGATCCCACTGCTCCCTGGAGCCCTTCACCCTTCCAAGAGAACTCCCTCCGAAGGCAGCTTCTTTTCAAAATGTCCCCACACCATCTCCTTCCTACAGATCCAGTGGACTCATGGGAAAAACACAGATGTGTTTGTCATGCTGTTGATGGAAATAAATACATTCCAGGGAAACCATCTTTCCGGCCCTGTTGGGTTTAGACTATGGCTCCTTGTGATTAATTAATGCTATGCTATGCTAAGTCACTTCAGTCGTGTCCGACTCTGTGTGACCCCATAGACGGCAGCCCACCAGGCTTCCCCGTCCCTGGGATTCTCCAGGCAAGAACACTGGAGTGGGTTGCCATTTCCTTCTCCAGTGCATGAAAGTGAAAAGAGAAAGTGAAGTCGCTGAGTCATGTCCAACTCTTAGCGACCCCATGGACTGCAGCCTACCAGGCTCCTCCGTCCATGGGATTCTCCAGGCAAGAGTACTGGAGTGGGGTGCCATTGATTAATTAATGAAAGAGTCAAATAGCAGGCCTCCAAACCCCAGGGACCACATCCAGGCCACTTCCTGGAGACCCCCTCTGTCACTTGCCTTGATTTGAGGGGTCGTGTTCCCTCCCATCCCCACACTGCCTCAGCACCACTCTTCTCTGTAAAGACCCCTCTCAACTCTGTGTCTTTCCTAAGCTGATGTCTGTTTTTCCCTCATGCAGTTTGCAGGGATGCTTGGCATCAATTCCACCATCACAGGCCTCTAAGGCAGGAGAATCCAATTTTAATGTCCTTTCACCATAAAGCCTGTGCCATGGGCCTGAATGTAAGTGTCCAATCCATTGATCCAATTTGCATCGTGGCTCCTCAGAGCCCACTGGCAGGGCCATCCTCTTGGGATACAATTTTTGTAACTGCCATTTCTCCAGGTTTCAAGTCTGTGGATTTGAGTGGACAAATATCACCAGGAATAACCTGGGTCTCACTGACTCATGTCTCCACTTGAGAAACATCTCTAACTCTGAAGAGTCCCCTCAGATATTTGAGAGGGCTTCCCAGGTGATGCTAGTGGTAAAGAATCCACCTACCAGTGCAGGAGACCTAAGAGACATGGACGGGTTCAATCCCTGGGTCAGGAAGATCCTTTGGAGGAAGAAATGGCAACTCACTCTAGTATCCTTGCCTGGAAAATTCCATGGACAGAGGAGCCTGGCGGGCTACAGTCCATGGGGTCACAAAGAGTCAGACACAACTGACTATCTGAGCTTATCATAGCATAGAAAGTTCATGCTGGGGAAGGAAAATTCCTGTGGGCATTTACCTGGTGGTGTGTTTTACACCCAGCGCACCTGCTAACCACACAGACAGGGATGCCGCTCTGTCCTGTGAATGCCAGCAGTGTGGCTTGTGTCCAGGGTCTCTGTGACCTTTTTGCCCACACATCCCCTCTCACACACTTGTTGTAGAATGTGGTCATGGGTTTGAAACCTCCCTCAATCTGAGAAGGGGAAAGTTTGGTAGAACTCTGATATTTCCTCACCACTCTCTGCTTAGGCTCTTGATCACCCTGGCTCAACCACAGCAGGGAGGTGTTTTGGAAGGAGCAGAGACTGAAGGAGAAAATATTTGAGGGGCACTTAGGACCAGCAGGGGACCGCCATGTGCGCCCTCGAGGCTGTGCCCCAGGGCTCACCTCACCCATCCTCAACTTAGCTCTGCCCTGGGACAGTCTCACGAAGGTGCTGCGGGAGCCATCCTGAATGAGGAACTCAGAGAGATGGGAGATGCAGCCTGGTGGCCGGAGTGGGAGGCAGGCAGTCAGGTCCCCACTAGGGACTCTGAATCCAGCTCTGTGCCAGGCGGCCAGCATGACTCTCCCCACACATCCAATCTCAGTGTCCTGCCATCCTGGACCTGTCACAGCATGAAGGCGCGAGGAAACCACATGAAAAGAAATTCCCTTTGCCCAGGCTGAGCTGAGCTGAGCTACTTGTTTGTTTGTTTTATGTGTTGTTTTCTTTTCATGCTTTTCAGGATCAAAGCACTGGGCTGGACTTTTTTTTTTTCTTGGTGCACTGGTGAGAAATATAGTCTCCAAGCAAAGGTTACTGGACCGGACTTTTGGATTTAGTGAGAGGAGAGGCTATAATTTTTCCTGCTGGCAGCCTCGGGCCCCTGGAGGAAATTACCAAAGACACATTGTACCTCCCTGGTGCCCAGGCCAACAGCAAGAAGATAGAACAAATAGAGAGTGAGATCGCACCGACTGAGAGGCAGAGCTGTTTTGCCCAAATGAAGGCAAAACAACTTCCAGGGCCAAGCAGAATCATCAGGGCACAGAATCAATGGGGCTGGAATTTCTAACCTTATTCATAGACTATTCTCTTGTAACCAAATGCTAAAAATTGCCTCTTTGTGAAAGTTCTCCATGGAAATGTGCTTCAGCAAATTGATCAGGGCCATGTTGCCATCTCATGCAGCCTTGAGCAGGGACCTGGCCCCTGCCATGGGGATCTTGGTCCCCAGACCATCTCCAGGCTCCTGGGCTAGTCTAGATATAGCTGGGGTGGCCTGGGCTGAGATTTGAGTAGCTGTTCCCTGGTGAGAAGTCAGGGCCTAGGCAGTGGACTGAAGAAATATTGCCGGGGCTCCCACAGCTGAGCCTCCATGGGCAGAAACACCTGTGGAAAGCAGCACGGGGCCCATGGAGGCCTGCTGCCCTCCTGCAGTGGGCACTGGTGTGGGCACAGGTGGAAACAGACAGCCTTGGAAACAAAGAATAGTCATGGCGCATCTTTGCAGGGGAAGATACCAGGCCACCTGTGCCCCCAAGATCCAATGACATCCAATGGCATCTGCTATCATGAGAAGATGATGCCCAGGGTCCCCTCTTACCTGATCTACAGGCTAGAAACAGATCTGATGCCATCAGGGTGGTTGAGATGGTTTTCACAATGACTTCCCAGCCCCCAGCATCTGCACGGGCTGGGAAGATTCTCATGCCGGCAGCTGGGAAGGACTTTCAGAGGCTCCCAGCCATCCCTGGAGGCTTCTCCCAGGTGCCAGGGAGCAGAAAACTGTCCTCTTCCCCCACAGGACACTGCTTTCCTTCCCATTATACTTTCCTTCCCATTACCCATCCAGTGTTGACGCCAGCTTCCCAGTGACGAAGCCCAGGCCATGGGGACTTCACGCCCTCCTGGCAGTGGCTCCCATGAGGCTGTGTGTTGGACTGGAAAGAGCCAAAGCCTGGAAGCTGGGATCCCAAGGTCTTGGCCACAAGCCAGCACTCCGTGCCTCAGAGCCTTGGGTGTGTCCCCCAGCCCTGCGCAGCTGGGGGATGTCACTTGCAGTTTCACGTCTGATAATGAAAGTAAAGGGAGGGGCTCCGGTTGACAGCCCAGGTGTCTGCATACACCCTTTACACTGGGAGCACTGGGCCCATCTGGGGTAGTTTGCTTGCTTTGGCCCAAGGGCCATGATGTGGGACATGAGTTACCACACCTTAACAGTTCTTCAATTCCAAAGGGAAATTCTCCTGATATAGTTGTCACTGGTAATAGTAGGGTTTCCCTGGTGGCCCAGTGGTGAAGAATCCACCTGCAATGCAGGAGATGAGGGCTTGATCCCTGGGGCGGGAAGATCCCCTAGAGAAAGAAATGGCAACCCACTCCAAGTATACTTGCCTGGGAAATCCCATGGACAGAGGAGCCTGGCAGGCTACCGTCCATGTGGTTACAAAAGAGTCAGACATGACTTAGCAACTAAACAACAGCAATATTCACTGTGGACCATGGGTCCTGGGAAGCCAGGGCTTCTATGAATGCCTAGGAGTTTCCCATTTTCACAGCTTGCCATTCCCACTGTTGGATTGGATGGCCACAGCTTCCCCTCCCCAACCCAGGGTCCTGGGGCTTATTCAACAAGAAGGATGATAAAAATAGCTGGGCAACTTGACTCTTGAAAGAAAGTGCTCTGTTATCCCCTGTTGCTCTCTCAGTGATGCTGAGCATCTGGATGGAGGGCATTTGTATAATCCAATCAGCCCCATGTGACAGATATAAAAATACCGCCCTGAGATTTGCTCAAGATCATGGGCCAAGCTCCTGGGAACCTCTGGCTGAAGGCCAACTGCCCATCTTCTGGTTCACAGCTCTTTCTCCTCCCTACCCCACACCTGTCCATCAACCAGAGGCTTTGCCTTCAGAACATCAAATATACAGACCTCCCCAAACACCCAGAAGATGGAAGAGATTTTTCCCTTCTTTTCCACTCATGTCTAACATGCTGGGAAGTCACAGCCAGAGAATGAGTATCATGAAATGCTTAGTTTCTCTTCTCAAACAAACATGTAATTTGTGCACATGTCATGGGAAATTGAAGTTCAGAACTGAAGCATCTCCTGGACTATATTAATGTCTTGCTGCTGCTGCTGCTGCTGCTAAGTCACTTCAGTTGTGTTCTACTCTGTGTGACCCCATAGATGGCAGCCCACCAGGCTCCCCCGTCCCTGGGATCCTCCAGGCAATAATACTGGAGTGGGTTGCCATTTCCTTCTCCAGTGCATGAAAGTGAAAAGTGAAAGTGAAGTTGCTCATTCATGTCTGACTCTCAGTGACCCCATGGACTGCAGCCTACCAGGCTCCTCCGTCCATGGGATTTGCCAGGCAAGAGTACTGGAGTGGGTTGCCATTGCCTTCTCCGACAAAGTCTTAGAGCCTGATGTTCTGCTCTTATCACTACAAGCCTCTTTCTCCCTTAATTAGAGACCTTTAAAAGTCAAGGAGTTAAAAAAAGTGAGTGGGGGGAGGAGTCTCTTAGTGATCAAGAATGAATAAAGCCTGGACTTCCCTGGCGGTCCAATGGACAAGAATCCACCTGCCGATGCAGGGGACACAGGTTCCATCCCCAGTCCTGGAAGATTCCACATGCCTCGGAACAACAAAGCCTGTGTGCCATGATTACTCAAGTCCATGCGTCCAAGAGCCGGTGCTCTGCAACAAGAGAAGCCACCACAATGAGAAGCCCATGAACCACAACTAGAGAGTAGCCCCTGCTCAACACAAATAGAGAAAGCCCACACAGCAACAAAGACTTGGAAGCAGCCAAAAAAAAAAAAAGAATAAATAAAGTTGAAGGGGAAGAATAATAAAGAATGTGTATGGTGGGTGTTGATGTCACCACCTTCAGATATATGAAGTGTCCCAATAGTAGCAGGATGGGGACACAGTGACCGTCTACCCGTATCACATGATGGCAACTGCAGGCCTGGGCAGGTCAGGCCTCCAGGGTCTACAGCTCTTCCCTGAAGCTCTCCCAGACTTCAGGAGTACAAGTGTCCCTAAGATTCTCCCTATATCCCAGTTTTTTGCAGGGAACATCCAATGGACCATTCACGCATAGGTGATCATTTCCAGAGCATTAGGTAAAGAAAAACAAATGAACTCCTTGCAGAAATTGCTTTTCATATCTCTGGAGTCTAGCCTAATAGATGCAGTTGGATGTGTCTCACTTTTCTTTTCATCTGCAGTTAAAATTCCTCACTGTCTCCCAAGCAGGACACACAAAGAGATGCGAGAGTTTATCTCACCCTCTATGAAGACCGGCACTCCCAGCGCTTCTCTTCAGCCTGTCACAACTCAATCCTGTTTTCCTGAATGGCTTGTTTAACTTTCAGAGGGTATCAGATGTGCTGTGGTGTAAATAATATTTGAACAAGAGGGAGATTATTAAGTTGCCAACTAAAAAGGCACTTTACAGATACCCCATTACCCTGTTTAAATACCCTGAGCATTAGTGCGCTGGAAACCTCTTCATATTAAGTAATCATTTTAAAACAACACACATTGTTGGGCGGGAGGCACCCGATTCCAGCTCAACATTTAGCACTTAAAAGAGTTTAGAGACTCCAGACAGCCTTATCAGCTCTCAGACGGGGGCACTAAGCCTCAGGTGGGCTTCTGCCGGCAAACCACAGGGTAGAGCTCTGATGAACACAGGCTCCAGTTAAGTGCTTAAAGTATTAAGAGAATCTAAAAACAAAGTGCGCACCATTAGCCAAATTGGTGCTGGCTTTTGATGATCTACATCGGGTATTTGTGGCTTGGTCTTTGTCAAAAGTTTTTAAAAGCGAAGTGGGTGGGGGTGGAAATGACATGCTTGTAACTCTTCTGCCAGGATACAATAGAGTAAGAGGGAACCGTTAATGAGACTGAACCAGTGAGTGTTTCTGAACACCTGATTTTCCCCTTTAAATCCAATGAGCTATAAGAGACCACCAGAAATGGGGGAGGGGGAGAAACTGTTCTAATCTGAAGAAATTGCTGGCCCATATTCACCAGAAAATGCAACTTGAAAAAGCACTAGATGAGAAAGTAGCTTTTTTTCCCATTTAAAACTATAAAAGCCAAACTTTGATCTCCTGTGAGAAGAGTGGATGGAAATTTAAATATTTTTACCTTCACTTGACTTAGAAAATTATTTAGATGGAAGAAAAAGTAGTTCTCCATTAGACCCAATTCTTTTGAAAGTACTTTTGCTACTTTTGCTCCTACTGGCTTAATTTTAGCCTCATAAGAGCCCCATGGTGAACTGGGTACAACTGTGTCCATTTTACAGATTGGAAAATAAAGAGAAACCAGTTCTGCAAATGCTTTCTGAAGGCTCAGTATCAAACTTATTTTGGGCAGTGGCTCCAGGAATAACTAGCTCTAGGATGAAAACTCAGGCCACCTGGATCCTTGAAGAACTTCAAAAATTCAAATCCAAACCAAAACCAACATTGGAGCCTAACTATGGAGAGATATGCTTTTCCTTGGTGATCATGTGGAGCCCCACCATCCCCTCACTCACCCAGGAAAGAAGGTCACTCTTGATGCCTTTGTTCAGATCTCAGGTCGAAGTTCTGGAATCAGAGAACCTTCACTTAATCCCTGAGACCTTCAGCAAATGGAACTGATCTTCAGTGCTTCCCTTGAGAAAACCTCTGTGCAGAATGAAGATTAATTATGATATGAGTACAAAAAGCCTGGCACACATTGTGGGCTTGATTAAGAAGTGTTTGTCCTCAGGCCATTTGGGGCGGTGCTTGGTTGCCCTTGGATTTCATGTATTCTAGGAGAGAGACCCTAGAGCGGCAGTCACCAACACTTCTGGCACCAGGGACCTGTTCCATGGAAGACAGTTTTTTCATGGACAGGGGACTGGGATGCTTTAGGAGCATGATTATTATACACTTTATGTCTGTTATTACTACCTCAGATCATCAGGCATTAGATTCCAGACGCTGAGGACCCTTGCCTTAGAAGGTAAGGCATGGTTACCTTGTGCTCTGAAACTATTATTGACAGAAACTCCATCTCTCTTTTTTTTTAAATTAAAGTACAATTGGTTAACAATATTGTGTTAGTTTCAGGTATACAGCAAAATGATTTGATTATACATATGTATGTACAGATCTATCTTTTTTTAAAATTCCTTTCCATTATAGGTTATTACAAGATATTTCACCTAGTTCTCTGCACTATACAATAAATCCTTGTTGCTCACGGACAGAGGAGCCTGGTAGGCTGCAGTCCATGGGGTGGCTAGAGTCGGACACGACTGAGCAACTTCACTTTCACGCATTGGAGAAGGAAATGGCAACCCACTCCAGTGTTCTTGCCTGGAGAATCCCAGGGACAGGGAAGCCTGGTGGGTTGCCGTCTCTGGGGTCGCACAGATTCGGACACGACTGAAGTGATTTAGCAGCAGCAGCAGCAGGAATACCAGACAGAGAAGGCAATGGCACCCCACTCTAGTACTCTTGCCTGGAAAATCCCATGGACGGAGGAGCCTGGTAGGCTGCAGTCCATGGGGTCGCGAAGAGCCAGACCCAACTGAGCAACTTCACTTATCTTATTTTTACATATGGTAGTGTACATCTCTTAATCCCATAGTCCTAGTTTATCTTCTGCCACTCCTTTCCCCTTTGGTAATGGTAAGTTTATTTTCTATGTCCGTAAGTTTGTTTCTGTTTTGTAAATAAGTTCAATCATACTGTTTTTTAAATTTCACATGCAAGTTATAACATAGAGTATTTGTCATTCTGTGTATTACTTATTTCACTAAACACAATAACCTTCAGGTCCTTTCTTGCTGTTAAAAAATAAATGACAGAATTTCATTCTTTTTCATGGCCGAGTAGTATTCCATCGTGTATATATGTACCACATCTTCTTTATCCATTCACCTGTTAATGGGCACTTAGGACGTTTCCATGTCTTGGCTACTGTAAATAGGGCTGCTACGAACATTGGGATGCATGTGACTTTTTTAATTAGAACAATGGAAACCCCATCTCTTATTTGGAAGGGAGTCATGATACACCCCCTCTTTTCTGACTGGCCCATGTGGCATGGGTTCAGTCAACACCTTTCAGATATTCCTGTGATTTTTCCACAACACTGTACTTTCATCACAAGAGACAATATGAGGATTTTTCCTCTCAAGTCTGGCCCTATATTCACTTCAGTTCAGTCGCTCAGTCGTGTCCAACTCTTTGCGACCCCATGAGTTGCAGCACACCAGGTCTCCCTGTCCATCACCAACTCCCAGAGTTCACTCAGACTCACGTCCATCGAGTCAGTGATGCCATCCAGCCATCTCATCCTCTGTTGTCCCCTTTTCCTCCTGCCCCCAATCCCTCCCAGCATCAGAGTCTTTTTCAATAAGTCAACTCTTTGCATGAGGTGGCCAAAGTATTGGAGTTTCAGCTTTAGCATCATTCCTTCCAAAGAGCACCCAGGGCTGATCTCCTTTAGAATGGACTGGTTGGATCTCCTTACAGTCCAAGGGACTCTCAAGAGTCTTCTCCAACACCACAGTTCAAAAGCATCTATTCTTCAGCACTCAGCTTTCTTCACAGTCCAACTCTCACATCCATACATGACCACTGGAAAAACCATAGCCTTGACTAGATGGACCTTTGTTGCCAAAGTAATGTCTCTGCTTTTGAATATGCTATCTAGGTTGGTCATAACTTTCCTTATATTACAAACAATCAAATTTAAATCAATATGCTATACTTAGGTTTTACCCTTTATTGCTGAGTTGATCTAGTCTTCAACGTAGAAGTTAGTTTATCTAATATCTTTTCATTTTCATTTCTCAAGCCACACCATGATAAAGATACTCCTGTAAGTGCTGCCCCAAAGACTCAGCTCCATTTTGACCACTAACCCAACAAATATTTCCTGAGCGCCTATTAATACAATGTTTCAGCAGGTATTCTGCTCACTACTGGGAAGAAAACTGTGAACAAGATTGTAGTTCCTGTTTTCAGAGGGCCTGCTTGCATTCTAGAGTGGGAAACAATTAAAGGGACAAAATACATACAGGCTCTGATCTGTCATGAAGAAAAAAATATAGAATTGAGGGGGGAGTAATTAAGATTCTGGGCTTCCCTGGTGGCCCAGATTGTAAAGAATCTGCCTGTAATTCTGGAGACTCGGGTCCAATACCAGGATTCAGAAGATCCCTTGGAGAAGAGAATGGCAGCCCTCTCCAGTATTCTTGCCTGGAGAAATCCATGGACAGAGGGCTCTGGCCATGGGCTATAGTCCATGGGGTTGCAAAGAGTTGGACACAACTGAGCGATTAACACTTTTCTTTTCTTTGTTTTTTCAGTTAAGATTTCACAAGCAGTAAATGCCTCTGTGATGGGAGACACTCAAGGCGAATCCCTACAAGAGATCCAGCAAAGCTCCCTTGTCCAACCAAGCCCGGGTCTGATATATATCTCAAGCAATTGGCTTCAAATAGAGTCGCTTTAATCCAGCAAGGATTTGGCTATTATTTCAACTTTTTGCACACACACCCACAGAACTTTTAAATACACATGATTCTCTGTGAAGTCATGAAATGGTGTTCCTCCAAGATGATATTTTATAACGCAAGACAAATGTCAGTGAGAGCCCAGGGCTGCTGAAGTTCAGATCTTTCCAAAAAGCCATTTCTGGAAAACATAAATCACCCACCCACTTTCATGATGGATGTTAACATGGCAAAGGTCCATTCTTTACCTCACGCTCAATAATTCTCAGCCGCAACTTCACCCCTCCTTAGGTTTTCTGTAACTCCGGGCAGGTTTCAGAGACTCGGGAAAGCGCCCTAAATCACAGGGATACTCCTTCCGTGCTTAGAAATGATTTGTCAGGGACTGCCCCCCAGGTGGACAGGCCGTGGGAGCAGGGATCTCCCAGCTCCCTGTGGCTCTGAGAAAGAAGCCAGAAAGAAATCCCCCGAAGCGGTTTTCCTGAATTGGATTCTATCTGATAGACTCCCTGGGTTGTGGAAGGGGTGTCCTCAGATTACAGATAAGACTGCAGAGCTGAATCTGACAAGCAGGGGTTTCCAAGAGCTCTCCAAGAGCTCTGCTGTGAGACAAGGGAGCTATTTGTCCATCCAGACAGTGAGTGAAGGAAAGAGCCAATAAAAATTATATTACTAGGGCGTCTTCTTGTCTTCTTTCATTGCTATTAGTCCATTTATTCCATGGAAATTGTTACCTTTGGGGTGATTATGCACACACCCTGACATAATGATGGCCACACCTACCCATGAAATATTATCCCTTTGTATGTGTACTCTGAAAAGACCAGCCAAGTCTGTGGAAGGTCTTTGCGTATGAAGAAGCCGATATCTTTGGGAATTTTATAATTATTTGACTTTTCCATGGAGAGAAGAGAAACTTGTCTTCTGTGCTTTGACGTCGTATAAAACAAAAAGATACAGCTAATTTTGTTACCATATTAGATTATCCAGGGATTGTTTATTTTCCATTGCCTCTCCAGACAAGTCAAAAAGAATCTGGAATCCTGGTTTGCATTGAGTGTGTCCGTTTTCAATTTCTAAACTCCCCACAGCCTATGAATGATGTCTTTGCAGAGTGCACGGGAAGTGGTCAGTGGATTTTGCCCTAAATGGACTTACAACATTCCAAACAAGGATTGCAATTTTTCCCAGGGCTGTTCTATTCAGTGTTTGTGACATCATCAGAGACCTGGGCTTGTGACTGGATTCTCAGCTCACTTGCCCCAAAACCATACCAACTCCAGTTCTTACAACACACGTAGAGTTAAGTTTTAATGAGCTTGTCCTGGTGCCATATCTAAGCCTGGAATCAAGTTTGACATTCAAAACAAAGTTTAAGTCACCACAACCCCCTATAGCATGACTAAGACCATTAAAAGTTGCACCAGGATTTCTGTCGCCACAAAGGGCAGACAAGTTCTCTAGATCTCATTTTTTCAGACAATATACTGGTAGCATGGTAACTGGAACATGGTTTATTTGGCCAGAGGTGGTGAAGGACTGAGTCATATCTTCAGCAAAAAAAAAAAAAAGAAAGAAACAACCCTCAGGAAAGGCTGGTTCAAGGAACCTGACACTTGACAGCCTTTCAACTCTGGGATCATGTCTGCTGAGACCTCAGAAGCAAATGGGGGCATGAACAGATCCACATCTCCAGTGATGTGGAAACACTGTGGGGCTATATGGTAGCAGGATTTAATCAAAGCCAGGGTTACCCCTTGAGGAACTAGAGGGAGCCCCAGGTTTCAAAGCTGAGGAATGTGTTTCTCTTTTTTCCTGGTTCTTAGCAACCTCATCTGTACATTCTAGATGATAAAAAATGCCTGCCCTACAGAGGAGTTGGGATCATAAGATCAGATTTTCCCTGTTATTAGATCCTCTCCTCCCTGCCCCCTTTGCTCCTTCCTTCTTCCCTTCCTTCCTTCTTTCCATCCCCATCACCATTTGGAGAACAGTGTTTTGGAAATAGATTCTTTTAAAGCATCTTCTAAGGCTAGAAAGCAGATAAATTCTTTAGAAAATGTTATTAAATAACACATCTGTATTACATATATGCATATATTTATAACAGGTATAAATAACTTTGCTAGAGTTGACTCATTGGAGAAGACTCTGATGCTGGGAGGGATTGGGGGCAGGAGGAGAAGGGGACGACAGAGGATGAGATGGCTGGATGGCATCACTGACTCGATGGATGTGAATCTGAGTGACCTCTAGGAGTTGGTGATGGACAGGGAGGCCTGGCGTGCTGCAGTTCATGGGGTCGCAAAGAGTCGGACACGACTGAGCGACTGATCTGAACAGTTTTTCATTTCCCCTTCCTGACATTTCTGCCATATGGATATTATAATCATCACATCTTATAGATGAGAAAACTGAGGTTCAAACAAGTGCATTCACTTGCCAGAAGTCCTACCTGGGGTAACTGCTGGATCTGGGACTTGAAGCCAGACTCATCTCATTTTAAATTTTATATTCTCTCTAGAGGGCTTCCCTGGTAGCTTACCTGGTAAAGAATCCACCTGCAATGCAGGAGGCCCCAGTTCAATCCCTGGGTCAGGAAGATCCCTAGAGAAGGGATAGGCTACCCATTCCAGTATTCTTGGGTTTCCCTAGTAGCTCAGATGGTAGAGAATCCACCTTCAATACGGGGAGACTCAATATTTGATCCCTGGGTTAGAAAGATTCTCTGGAAGAGGGCATGGCAACCCACTCCAGTATCCTTGCCTGGAGAATTCCCATGGACAGAGAAGCCTGGCAGGCTACAGTCCATGAGGTCGCAAAGAGTCAGACATAACTGAGCAACTAAGCACAGTACAGCATCCTCTTTAGAGGCCCAAATTCCAACTAGTGGCAGTAGACTGTATATTCTCATCAAAATATAAAAGAGAAGGAAAGTCAGATTGCACAGATCAGGGTGGCCAGAAGTACCTGCGTCTAAGAGAAACATGAAGTGAAGTGTTAGTCACTCAGTTCTGTCCTACTCTTTGTGACCCCGTGGACTCTAGCCCACCAGGCTCCTCTGTCCATGGGTTTTCCCAGGCAAGTATAATGGAGTGGGTTGCTGCTCCCTTCTCCAGGGGATCTTCACAACCCACGGATCAAACCCGGGTCTCCTGCATTGCAGGCAGATTCTTTACCATCTAAGACACCAGGGAAGCCCTGGGTACCTACTAAATGAAGAGTCTGGAGAGTCTGACACAGAAGTTCTAAGGCAGTGCCTGGAGATCTGCATGTTGACAAACACTCCAGAGGGTATAAGTGGGCCAAGGTTCACAACTAGGGAAATGGAATTGGAGTCTGTCTGTTGATGTTTCCCTTCATCCTGCCTCCATGACACAAAACTTGGACCCACCAGGGTAACAGCTTGCTCCCTGGGAATGATGCTGAGCTGAGCAAAGACAGGAGCCCGGGAGCTGAGTTCTCTAAATGTCTGAGCACTCGAGGGTCACGGGTACCGCTGAAGCCACGGGGCCGCCTCTGTGCCCCTGCAGGCATCTTGTTCAGGGCACAACCACTATGCAGAGCTGTAAGTATCTACTCACCCACCATCAGCATCAGTAACTGAGGATGAACTGAAGAGTATAACCAGATTCAGTCTATCTTCAACTTGAGAGATGTTTGGTCTTTTCTTTTTTTCTTAGAAAATGTTGGGGGAAATGTTGATTCACTCACTTGAACTCCCAAAGCTCTGGTTGAGAACAAGGTTCTCATCGATTTCAGAAAATCTGGAACCTTATTGACCTCACCTCTGAATCCAAGATATCAAGGGACCTGTCTGGAAAGGAATTCAGCTGATTTACCTACACTCAACTGACAGCCCAGACCATTCTCTGACAGAATCTGTTTTAAATCTCAAGTGCAGACTTCCCTGGTGGTCCAGCAGCAAAGAGTCTGCCTGCCAATGCAGTGGACATAGTTTTGATCCATGGTCCGGTAAGATTCCACATGCTACGGGACAGCTAAGTCTGCACCACAAGTCCTGAGCCCACACGCCTAGAGTCTGTGCTCCACACCAAGAGAAGACACTCTAAAGAGAAGCCCAGAAACAACAACAAGAGAGAAATGGCCTTATAATTTTAGTATATACGTTTCACTGGGCTTCCTGTTGCTTTCAGGTGCAAGTATTCTGCTACAATTCATGTTTAATTTACACACTGTCAGTGGGTGGACTCCTCATCTATTTTATATGTTCATTTGTGGCAGAAAAAAATTATTCGAATGCATCCTAGAACACAATGAGGTTTTCTAGTTATCTAATTAACAACAGGGGCTTCCCAGGTGGCTCAGTGGTAAAAATCCACCGGCAAAGGGGGAGGCGGGAAGGGAACCCCCCCAGTATTCTTGCCTGGAGAATCCCAAGGACAGAGGAGCCTAGCAGGCTACAGCCCATGGGGTCGCAGAAAGAGTCAGACATAACTTGGCAACTAAACAACAATTAACAACAAAAAACACATTGCTAGTTGGTGCCTCTTCCTATCAGGCATGCACTTAATTTCAGAAGAGGGAAATTACTTCTCTTTCACATATGGAGTCCAAAAGTCACATGTTAGTTTTACTTTTTAACTGTGAGGTTGTTAGCACATTGTGGCTCTGCATTGCTAGAGTGACCTCATTCAGTTTATTAAAAACTATTGGCAAAATATTAGTGACGTCTGATATACTCATCATATATTTAACAGCTATTCCATAAATGAGGCTTCTTTATTGGCCAAAGGGATGTTTCATGTGGAATTTACACTATCCCTTCTCTATGAACAACCAATTGGCCCTCCACATTAGTGATTAGGTTGATCCATAAAGGTGGCTCAGATGGTAAAGAATCTGCCTGCAAGGCAGGAGACCCCAGTTTGATTCCTGGATCAGAAAGATTCCCCTGGAAAAGGGAATGGCTACCCACTCCAAGATTCTTTCCCTGGAGAATCCCATGGACAGAGGAGCCTGTCAGGGGATTACAAAGAGTCAAACACGACTGAGTGACTAACACACCTTCACCTTCATATGAAACTGTCATTTTTTTTAGGTTAAAAATATTCAAAGATCTTCAGTTTCATGTGATTCATGAAATCATCAGCCTATAAAAACTTGAACTTATCTTCTCTCTGTATCATTACAAATCACTTTGAAAACTTAAGTACAAAGACCATCCCTTAATAAAACTGATTATTTCTGTACTATTAATGAACAGTTTTCAACATGTTCAGATATATCTACAAATGACCAGTTAAGCTTGTTGCATTAACTTTTATTAAGGCCAATATTTCTGTGATTTTTTTTTCAATAGTATGTTAGGGTTGCTAATATAAAAGCTCCATTTTCTACTTAAATTTGTTATGTTTTAAAACTAATATAAACTTCAATAAAGTTCAAAAGACTTCCTATTGCATATGCCAGGTGTTTTACAATGTAATAATTTTCTCATATTTGCCTGACCAATCATATCATGAGTAAAATATAATAATATCCCCAATCTTCATTATCACAAACAGTCTCAGGCTTTGAATAAATTCATCAAGAGTGTTTCTTGCTATTTCTTAGCTTCTTTCAACTGTATTTTGAGAAGGTATTCATTATCTTTTCATTAGAGGCTGAACCGAGTTTAATAATTCTTCCCCAGGTGTAGGTATTGCCTAAACTTGGGGTGATGCAATTTACATCCTGCTTCAGGAGCAGTTAAATAATCAGACTTAAGTTTGGCAAAAAGATCTTAGAGCTGTGTTCCAGTAAACAGTAAGCTCTGTGCAGTTAGTGACTGGGACTATTTTGTTTTACTCAGGGGGCACAACCCCAGGCAATGGCCCTTTTGGCTGAGAAACTCAGAATCCTTGCAAACCTTTCAGGATGTGTGTTTTAAGCCCTCACAGACCTGAGAGACATCAGACTCCCACTTGAACAGCAGGGTCCACCTATTTCAGAAACAGCCTGACTCTGAGCATCTTCTCGTGACCTGGACACTCCATCAGACCCTTCCTTGGTTCCAGCCAACTGCGTTTAGGGAGAGGAGCCCCATTTTGATTTTCTGAGCGGTTCTCCTGTTGTCTGGTCTTGCACCTCAAGCTTCTATGCACCTCCTATAGGTCTTCTGGTTCCTGTCTGTCAGGTCTAGGTCACCCTGTGTACTCTGCCATTTGACATGTGTGCACCTACCTGGCTTCTGTCCAGCTTCTTTTCCTGACTCATATTCTCTGTCTTTACCCCAGTTCTGAGTCTGTGTCTTGCACTTACCCCTAAACCTACTGAACCCAGCCAGCTCTGCTTATGATTTCCTGTCCCTGTGTCCGCAGCAACTGACACTCCGGTGAAATACCAGCTTTGCCACGCACAAGAGGGCCTTATTTTTCATATCAGCTATAAGCTCAGCCTCACATAGACTCATGGTGAAACATAGAGGTGTCCGATGATAACTAACAGCACCTGATATTACACTCCCTGGTTTACGAAGCACTTATCATATATATATATACACACACACATACATACATACATTACACACACACACTTACGCACATACATTCACTGCCCCCTAGAATCCTAGAGTCTGAAGCATGTTCCAGGGTCTACTCTGCTGGAGTACAGACTCGTAATAGGTTTAAGATCACTTGGAAACCATTCCTTTATAGGCACTATCTTAAAATCTGAATCAGTAGCTCTATAGGCTATAAGACTCAGTTTTCCCAGCCACTCCAGGTGGTATAAATAAACTGCCAGGCTTAGAAATTACAGACGCAATCTACCTTCATCTCTGAAGAAGGGTTAGCTGGCTTCCAAGGAAGCATCACATAAATAAGAAAATCTCCCCCTTTTGAAAAGTCATGGCCATTATGAGAGGAGTCTCTCTCATTGTTGGCTTGGTTGCCCTGCCTTGAACCAAAGTCAAATGTGAGCTATCAGATTATACCTACAATCCAAGTAAATAGTCATAAGATTCAACCATAGGACATTCCACCGCTCTTGTCTCTACCTCAACATCTCCACATCTCAACAAATGTCAGTGGTCCTTCTTCTGAAGAAAAATTACATTTTTCTCATTTGGGGAAATTCTACTATTAAAATTGATCAAAGGACAATGAGTCCATAACTTAATTATTTATCTCCAGCAGGAGGACTCATTATGGTTAGAAAGGAAAAAAGAAAATGTTTTTGAGGCTCACCATTTTTGATCCTTCTTCTCTTTCTGCCTCAAGACTCAGCACGTTGGAGACATCACTTGCTTCATTCACAAAATGAAGGGATCATTATTTTTCACCAAAGCCTAGACCCAGTTGTAAGTATGGTTTCAGAGTGTCTGCCCTCTGATGCCCTCTTGCAACACCTACCATCTTACTTGGGTTTCTCTTACCTTGGACAAGGGGTATCTCCTCACCGTAGCCGCTTCTGACCTTGAACGTGGAAGAGCTCCCCTAGGCCCTCCTGCGCCTGCGGAGCCACCACTCCTTGGAGGTGGGGTTGCTCCTCCTGGCCGCTGCCCCTGGCCTCAGACTTGGGGTAGCTCCTCTCAGCCGTCGCCCCTAACCTCAGACGTGGGGTAGCTTATTTAACTTATATGCAGAGTACATCATGAGAAACACTGGAGTGGGAGAAGCACAAGCTGGAATCAAGATTGCTGGGAGAGATATCAATAACCTCACATATGCAGATGACACCACCCTTATGGCAGAAAGTGAAGAGGAAATAAAAAGCCTCTTGATGAAAGTGAAAGAGGAGAGTGAAAAAGTTGGTTTAAAGCTCAACATTCAGAAAATGAAGATCATGGCATCTGGTCCCATCACTTCATGGGAAATAGATGGGGAAACAGTGGAAACAGTGTCAGACTTTATTTTTTGCAGACCATCTGCAAAATCACTGCAGATGGTGACTGCAGTCATGAAATTAAAAGACACTTACTCCTTGGAAGAAAAGTTATGACCAACCTAGATAGCATATTCAAAAGCAGAGACATTACTTTGCCAACAAAGGTCTGTCTAGTCAAGGCTGTGTTTTTTCCAGTGGTCATGTATGGATGTGAGAGCTGGACTGTGAAGAAGGCTGAGGGCCAAAGAATTGATGCTTTTGAATTGTGGTGTTGGAGAAGACTCTTGAGAGTCCCTTGAACTGCAAGGAGATCCAAGCAGTCCATTCTGAAGGAGATCAGCCCTGGAATTTCTTTGGAAAGAATGATGCTAAAGCTGAAGCTCCAGTACTTTGGCCACCTCATGTGAAGAGTTGACTCATTGGAAAAGACTCTGATGCTGGGAGGGATTGGGGGCAGGAGGAGAAGGGGACGACAGAGGATGAGATGGCTGGATGGCATCACTGACTCAATGGACGTGAGTCTGAGTGAACTCCGGGAGTTGGTGATGGACAGGGAGGCCTGGCGTGCTGCAATACATGGGGTCACAAAGAGTCGGACACAACTGAGTGACTGAACTGAACTGAACTGAACTGAACTGAGACCCAGTTGACTTCACTGGAAGTAAGAGCTCCATTGAGGGTGTTTCATTCGCATTCCAAAGCCATTCTATGGGAAGGCTTGTCAGCAGGACAGCTGAGCATCATGTGATCCTGGGATCACAATGGGGCAGGAAGCATGCCCTGTGTGCTATACAAGCAGACTTCTCATAGCCAAAGGCATTAAGGCCAGGCCAATCCTTTCCAGGTACCATGGGGTTTCTAACACGTTTACTTATATAGACATAAATTTATGCATAATATACTATATAGTTAAATAATAAATTTATATATAACTTGTGCATGTCTGCTAAGTCACTTCAGTTGTGTACAACTCTTTGCAACCCTATGGACTGTCGCCCACCAGGCTTCTCTGTCCATGGGATTCTCCAGGTGAAAATACTGGAGTGAGTCGCCATGCCCTCCTCCAGAGGATCTTCCGGACCCAGGAATAGATCCTGCATCTCCTGTGTCTCCTGTACTGTGAGCAGATTCTTTACCCATTGAACTACCTTGGAAGTCCCCATATAAATTATACCTAATTTAAATATAAATTTATATACAGTATATAAATACATATATGGAAGAAGGCTAAAGTGGAAAAAGGAACAGTGGACAAGGCATTTTTTGTGTCTCCCCAGGACAGCTGGGCGTGCCCCCAGGCCTCCCGTTCTGAGCCTCTCTTCTCCTGTCCCAATGAAACCTGAATAAGGAGAATTGTCATCCTCCACCTTCATGACTCCAGCAGTGATCTGGCTGTCAGAAGCTACACCAGACAAACCTGTTCCCACTCGGTGATTTCCATGTGGGAGGGCAGAGTCTATGTGAAACCAAATGTGTTCACCAAAGCCACCTGGGTTGGGTTGGGCAGGAGGGAGTCTCACCTTGTTAGGCACCCCCTGGAGAGATGACATGATGGAAAACAGAGGACACGTGTCCCTAAAGGGGAGAGGAGAGAGGTTTAAGGAGCCAAGAAATCTTCTGATCCCCAGAGCCCAGGGCAGGCCCCCAACGTGGGTGAAACTAATGAGAAAAAGGTTTGTCAACTGACACAGGAAGTTGGCATGGTTCAGAGCCCTTCATGGCAATTTCTGAAGCATCTGGCCCCGAGCCTCTGCATTTCCTGTGCTGGTTGGAATCAGAAAGGGCAAGGAGTTCCAAAAGCAAGAGAAAAGTTCTAAGTAGATCACTCTGTGTACCGGACCTTGAGTAATTCTGACTCCTGACTGGTGCCAGAGCCCACATCACTCTGCATTCTATCTGAATCAGGGTATCTTTTTATTCTTCAGTGAAATGATGGCAGGAATCCATCCACAACAGACAGAGAGAGGCCTCGTCCAGGGTCTCCGCTTGGCAGTCTACACTAGCCAACAAGGTGGGATCACAAGTGGCTCAGTGACCAGGTTTCCAATCTGATTCCCAGTAACTGTAGACCTGCTTTTACTTCAGCTGAAAGTATAAATACAGCTCAGACTACTTCCTGAGTCCTTTTCCCTGTCTCCTCCCACAGCAGGAGTGCTGTACCAGCTCCAATTAAACCAGTTATTAAACCAGTTATACATTAGGGGGCGGCAGAGAATGAGATGGTTCAATAGCATCACCGCCTCAATGGACGTGAATTTGAGCAACCTCCGGGAGATAGTGGAGGACAAGGGAGCGTGGCGTCCTGCAGTCTATGGGGTCAAAAAGAGTCGGACACGACTGAGCGACTGAAAAACTACAAGATAGGGTGCATGATTGGAGAAGGCAATGGCACCCCACTCCAGTACTCTTGCCTGGAGAATCCCACGGATGGAGGAGGCTGGTAGGCTGCAGTCCGTGGGGTCGCTGAGAGTTGGACATGACTGAGCGACTTCGCTTTCTCTTTTCACTTTCATGCATTGGAGAAGGAAATGGCAACCCACTCCAGTGTTCTTGCCTGGAGAATCCCAGGGACGGGGGAGCCTGGTGGGCTGCCGTCTCTGGGGTTACACAGAGTCGGACACGACTGAAGTGACTTAGCATAGCAGGGTGCATGATTGGGATGGGATGCAGGTGCTGACAGCTTGTTTTCCAGAGAAGAGAAACACACACTTCTTCTGATTACAGTTAGTACCCCTTCTATTTAATTCCTCCCTTTATCTCACATGTTGAAAGTGTTAGCCTCTCAGTTGTGCCAACTCTGCAACACCATGGACTGTAGCCTGCCAGGCTCCTCAGTCCATGGGATTCTCCAGACAAGAATACTGGAGTGGGTTGCCATTCACTTCTATAGGAGATCTTCCCAACCCAGGGGTTGAACCCAGGTCTCCTGCACTGCAGGCAGACTCCTTACCATCTGAGCCACCAGGGACGCCCATCTCACAATACTATAAGTGACTATAATCCAACCTTCAGATTTATATAACTCTTTAGGATTTCAATCCATCCAGCCATTCCACCATAAATGGCTCCTTCCTGAACTCCTGGCACTGTTCCCCTCCAGGGAGCGATTGAGCAGAAGTAGCTTCGAAGAGGCAGAGCCATGGCCTTGGGGAGTGACAGGTCGAGATCAAGATGGACATGAAGTGGAGAATCATGCCAGGCAGCCTCCAGAGTCATCGTTTGGCTACATTTTACTGGACTCATTCATACTGAACATCAGACATAATGACATTTGAATGTTCATACAAAAATAAATCCAAAAACAAATAAACATGAGCTCAGAATTATTAGCCAGTTTGGACACTGCATGCCTTGTTGCCCTTACATGACAAAATAGAAACTTGACCATGGTTCAAAGTTGAAGAGCCTTTGGAGACTTTTGGGTAAAAATATCTTTATATTATCCAAAAAGCATGTATTTTATATTTACTATTAAACCATCTTAATTCTGTCCCTGCATGACATCATTAATCCTCATGGAGAGTATAACAGATATAAATATTTCACAAGGAATTGACATACTTGCTTTGGGAGCACCCAGAGGCCAGACAAGTCGTGAGCCAAGCATAAACCATGTATTCAAGTGCATGTGGGAAGAAATGAACACATCCATTCCCATCGTATCTGAAATTTGTAAATTACTCAAAACAACAAAATGCTTTTGATGCTAAGGGTCCTTGTACATAGACATTTATTTCCTATACATAAAATATGAATTTTATGAGTGAAAGAGGAGAGTGAAAAGGCTGGCTTAAAACTCAACATTTAAAAAACAAAGATCATGGCATCCGGTTCCGTCACTTCATGGCAAATAGATGGGAAAAAAGTGGAAACAGTGACAGATTTTCTTTTCTTGGGCTCCAAAATCACTGCAGATGGTGACTGCAGCTACAAAATTAAAATATGTTTGCTCCTTGGAAGGAAAGCTATGACAAACATAGACAGTGTATTAAAAAGCAGAAACATCACTTTGCTGACAAAGATCCATCTAGTCAAAGCTATGGTTTTTCCAGTAGTCATATATGGATGTGAGTTGGACCATAAACAAGGTTGAGCACAGAAGAATTGATGATTTCCAACTGTGATGCTAGAGAAGACTCTTGAGAGTTCCTTGGACATCAAAGAAATCAAACCAGTCAGTCCTAAATTAAATATTCAGAAAATTAACCCTGAATATTCATTGGAAGGACTGATGCTGAAGACGAAACTCCAATACTTTGGCCACCTGAGGTGAAGAGCCAGTTCATTGGAAAAGATCCTGATGCTGCAAAAGACTGAGAGCAGGAGAAGAAGGGGGCAACAGAGGCTGAAATGGCTAGATGGTTAGATGATGCTATCTAACCATCCATTGAGTCGGTGAATCCATCTTATCAACCAACTCAATGGATAAGAGTTTGAACAAACTCCAGTAGATGGTGAAGGACAAGGAATCATGGCATGCTGCAGTTCATGAGGTCACAAAGAGTCGGACACAACTCAACAACAACAAAAATGTGCAGCTACTTTAAAATATTACTTGTTTTCACTGTTCAAAGAAAATATAGCATTTGCCAATAAGTGGCGGCTGCAAGTGCACAAACTGGCTTTTCAATAAAAATTCTTACCTTGTCCATTTTCTAAACATTCAGGAGTCTTACTTATTTGTTTTGGAGGGTGTCTCAAATGCAGTTGGAGTGAAGCCAAGGAACAACAAAGCAGAGAGAGACAGAGGCAGGGGCGTGAAGGGGAGCAAATCAGCTCAGTTAAGATGAAAAGACATGCCTGACACAACTCTGGCTTCAGGCAAATTCGCTATTTCTCCTGGTTTCTCCCCTCTGGTTTCTCAGCCACCCTGACGTTGCCATCACTTCAGCTCCGAAGGGTTCTGAAAGAAGAGGGCCAGACCCCAGATGGATGTCCTTGGTGATATTAACCAGAGTCCAGCCACCCTGCTACTCTGCTGGTGTCAGAATGTCTCAAGATCACTGCAAGAAATATGCCAAGGAAATGATGCTGCTGAAAACATCACAGTTTCTCAGTGAGGCTCCTCACTAGCTACTCCATCTCAGATTTCAGCATGCCTCACCCTCCTGTGTGTCAGAGCCTTCTTTCCTACTTTATTTTTGTCCTGTGGAACCTACCAGTGATGTACTTACTCACCTTGTTTACAGTGTGGCCTCCCCCACTAGCAGAGAAGCTCATGAGGGCAGAGACTCCTAGGGTCTCTTTAATTCACTTCTGTATCACCAGCACTGAGTCCATTAGTAAATATTTGTTGCATGAATAAATCCATATCTGACTTGGTCATTGTCTAACAGGTTCAGTTCAGTTCAGTCGCTCAGTTGTGTCTGACTCTTCACGACCCCATGAATTGCAGCACGCCAGGCCTCCCTGTCCATCACCAACTCCCAGAGTTTTCCCAGACTCACGTCCATCGAGTCGATGATGCCATCAAGCCATTTCATTCTCTGTTATCCCCTTTTCCTCCTGCCCCCAATCCCTCCCAGCATCAGAGTCTTTTCCAATGAGTCAACTCTTCACATGAGGTAGCCAAAGTACTGGAGTTTCAGCTTTAGCATCATTCCCTCCAGAGAAATCCCAGGGCTGATCTTCTTCAGAATGGACTGGTTGGATCTCCTTGCAGTCCAAGGGACTCTCAAGAGTCTTCTCCAACACCACAGTTCAAAAGCATCAGTTCTTCGGTGCTCAGCCTTCTTCACAGTCCAACTCTCACATCCATACATGACCACAGGAAAAACCATAGCCTTGACTAGACGGACCTTTGTTGGCACAGTAATGTCTCTGCTTTTGAATATGCTATCTAGGTTGGTCATAACTTTCCTTCCAAGGAGTAAGTGTCTTTTAATTTCATGACTGCAGTCACCATCTGCAGTGATTTTGGAGCCCCCAAAAATAAAGTCTGACACTGTTTCCACTGTTTCCCCATCTATTTCCCATGAAGTGATGGGACCGGATGCCATGATCTTCGTTTTCTGAATGTTGAGCTTTAAGCCAACTTTTTCACTCTCCACTTTCACTTTCATCAAAAGGCTCTTTAGTTCCTCTTCACTTTCTGCCATAAGGGTGGTGTCATCTGCATATCTGAGGTGATTGATATTTCTCCTGGCAATCTTGATTCCAGCTTGTGTTTCTTCCAGTCCAGCGTTTCTCATGATGTACTCTGCATATAAGTTAAATAGATCAGATCAGATCAGATCAGTTGCTCAGTCGTGTCCAACTCTGCGACCCCATGAACTGCAGCACACAAGGCCTCCCTGTCCATCACCAACTCCCGGAGGTCACTCAGACTCACATCCATTGAGTCAGTGATGCCATCCAGCCATCTCATCCTCTGTCGTCCCCTTCTCCTCCTGCCCCCCGATCCCTCCCAGCATCAGAGTCTTCTCCAATGAGTCAACTCTTCGCATGAGGTGGCCAAAATAACTGGAGTCTAACAGGTTAGGTCCCCCTAAAGAATGCTTTTGGGTGAAGGGATGACCTGCTGCTTTGGAGAGATTTGATGCAGGACCACCCTGCAAGACCCCCACCCTGACCCCTATCCCAAACAAAACTTTTTGAATTGAACTGTAGCTGCTCTTTTAGGAAAACTCATTTCCAAATCTCAAGGACCAAGCCACCTAGCAGAAAAGGAACAGGACTTTTTCTGCTGTATCCTAAGCACATCAGGCAAGTAGTCTGGCCAAAAGATGATAGTAAGAATTGTTAGTTTGTGTTTTAAGATACTTTACCATTTGAGAAGATTAATAAGAAAATGAAGAAATGACACTCTCTGATCCATGAAACTGTGATCTGTCATGAACTTTAACAAAGCATTATAAAGCTTCCCAATATTGTTTGCTTGCTTAAAGTTGATAAAAGCGATTAAACAAAGAAAATTCACATCAAGTATAGAAAAGCTAGGAACTGTGGGAAAGTATGAGGGAAAAAGCAAAAATCACCCATAGTATTGAATTTTAAAAAGCAAGACTTAACATGCTGGTGTATTAACATTTAGTCAAGTGTGTGTGTTGGAGAAAGGAATGGCAACCCACTCCAGTATTCTTGCCTGGAGAATCTCAGGGACGGGGGAGCCTGGTGGGCTGCCGTCTATGGGGTTGCACAGAGTCGGACACGACTGAAGCAACTTAGCAGCAGCAGCAGCAAGTGTATGTGTGATTAACGTGTTATAGCAAATACATGGTTTTAAAATTTTCATTTGATGTCATAGAACATATCATGAAAAATCTAGTCATTACCATTTTTATGACAAAATTAGGCAAGCATAAAAAATGTAAGTACAAGATGAGTGTAAATTGGCTCAGACTTTCTCTAAGGTAAGCCACAAACCTGTGTATAGTATTTGACTTAATAATTTAACTTTGAAGATTTATTTTAAGAAGATGATCAGGCAGGGAGACAAATGTATACACACATATAGATACAGATGTTTATTGAAGCTTTATTTATAATGGAGATTTAGGAATAAACTAAAACAAATTATGATGCTGCCATACAATGGAATACTATTAAAAATAACACAATGAATCGCTGTTTAATCTGTAACCTGCTCTTTACCACATTCCCACTCCTGATCCCCCACCTGCTCTCCTAGTTTCCCATAGCGCTAACCCCTCAAACACACTTTCTGATTTACTTAGTCATTATGTTCACTGTTCATTGTCTGTGGCAACCTGCTAGCATGTAAGCTCAGAAAGCGCACTGATAAATGTCATTCTTCCTTGATGAATCTCAAATGCCCAGAAAATCTAGTTGGCATTCAACAAATATTTCTTGTCAGATAACACCCTGGAACTGGAATTTCTAGGTAATGACATATAAACCTGTTCAAAACTTTGGGGATATCCTTGTGGCTCAGTTGGTAAAGCATCTGCCTGCAATGTGGGAGACCTGGGTTCAATCCCTGGGTTGAGAAGATCCCCTGGAGAAGGGAAAGGCTACCCACTCCAGTATTCTGGCCTGGAGAATTCCACAGACTATACAGTCCATGGGGTCACAAAGAGTCAGACACGTCTGAGCAACTTTCACTTTCATTAAAAATACAGAGACAGACACATTGTTGTTGTTTTAGTTGCTCAGTGGTGTCCGACTTTGGCGACCCCATGGACTGTAGCCCCCACTTTGTCCATGGGATTTTCCAGGCAAGAATACTGTAGTGGGTTGCCATTCTGTTTCTCCAGGGGATCTTCCTGACCCAGGGATTGAACCCACATCTCCTGCCTTGGCAGGTGGGTGTTTTTTTTTTTAACTACTGAGCCACCAGGGAAACCCCAGATATACATGTATATATCTATCTTTATATTTCACACTTTAAAAGTGACTTTTTAAACACTAATGACAGAATGCCTATTATCAATAATATTGTTCTTTATAGGATTTCCACTAAAGTGCCATGTGTCCATTCTGTTGAGACTTACAAAGAAAATGTTTTCTTTCCACGATCTCCTCTTTACTGTAATAGGTTAAGACTGTTTTTTCAAAACAGCTTCTAGAATTTTTCTTCATAATACATAGTTCTACAACCTATCCTAAAAGTCAAAATAAAGAGTTATTTGCAACTGACTTTTCTGCTGTCATTTCATGTCTATTATATTTTAAGGAATCATGACAAAGAAGCATTGCATTGTACAAGCCAAATAATACCCACCAGGAAGACTGGTTTGCAGAAGATAACATTGTATATTTATCAAAGTATGTCACTCGATTCCTTATCATTCATGATAAAAAATATCCTGCTTCTATACAGAATTTAGACAGTCCCCCATCCAGTGGAGAGGCTCTCTCATGAGACATGAATGACAGACCAGGAATGGCTCTCATGATGAAACCTCCAGGCCAGAGCTAGGAGGCCAGGTCAAAAGCCAGGGTTCAGTGACCACCAGCGTTCAATTCCCATAGAGCTGAGACTGGAGAAAGCAAAAGTTACAAGGGGTCTGGAGGGAGAAGCAGGCCAGTAACTTGGAGAGTTCCAACCTGAAAATCATGCAAAGCCCTAATCCCACTACTGTTGAGGACAGATTCTGTGTTAGGCTCCCTACTCCCCTAGCGCTGGGAGCTCTCTGAACTTGAACATTTACATGCAAAGATCCATCAGGGGTACTGAACACCTGTGCCATCATTCAGATTCAAGGTTTGGAGGCTGCAGTCAGATCAGATCAGTCGCTGAGTCGTGTCCGACTCTTTGCAACCCCATGAATCACAGCATGCCAGGCCTCCCTGTCCATCACCAACTCCCAGAGGTCACTCAGACTCACATCCATCGAGTCAGGGATGCCATCCAGCCATCTCATCCTCTGTTGTCTCCTTCTCCTCTTGCCCTCAATCCCCTCCCAGCATCAGAGTCTTCTCCAATAAGTCAACTCTTAGCATCAGGTGGCCAAAGTACTGGAGTTTCAGCTTTAACATCATTCCTTCCAAAGAAAGCCCAGGGCTGATCTCCTTCAGAATGGACTGCTTGGATCTCCTTGCAGTCCAAGGGACTCTCAAGAGTCTTCTCCAACACCACAGTTCAAAAGCATCAATTCTTTGGCTCTCAGCCTTTTTCACAGTCCAGCTCTCACATCCATACATGACCACTGGAAAAACCATAGCCTTGACTAGGTGAACCTTTGTTGGCAAAGTAATGTCTCTGCTTTTCAATATGCTATCTAGGTTTGTCATAACTTTCCTTCCAAGGAGTAAGCGTCTTTTAATTTCATGGCTGCAGTCACCATCTGCAGGGATTTTGGAGCCCAGAAAAAGAAAGTCTGACACTGCTTCCACTGTTTCCCCATCTATTTCCCATGAAGTGATCGGACCGGATGCCATGATCTTCATTTTCTGAATGTTGAGCTTTAAGCCAACTTTTTCACTCTCCACTTTCACTTTCATCAAAAGGCTCTTTAGTTCCTCTTCACTTTCTGCCATAAGGGTGATGTCATCTGCATATCTGAGGTTATTGAGATTTCTCCCAGCAATCTTGATTCCAACTTGTGTTTCTTCCAGTCCAGCGTTTCTCATGATGTACTCTGCATATAAGTTAAATAAGCAGGGTGACAATATATAGCCTTGACGTACCCCTTTTCCTATTTGGAACCAGTCTGTTGTTCCATGTCCAGTTCTAACTGTTGCTTCCTGACCTGCATACAAATTTCTCAAGAGGCAGATCAGGTGGTCTGGTATTCCCATCTCTTTCAGAAGTTTCTGCAGTTGATTGTGATCCACACAGTCAAAGGCTTTGGCATAGTCTATAAAGCAGAAATAGATGTTTTTCTGGAACTCTCTTGCTTTTTCCATGATCCAGCGGATGTTGGCAATTTGATATCTGGTTCCTATGCCTTTTCTAAAACCAGCTTGAATATCAGGAAGTTCACAGTTCACATATTGCTGAAGCCTGGCTTGAAGAATTTTGAGGATTACTTCACTAGCGTGTGAGATGAGTGCAATTGTGAGGTAGTTTTAACATTCTTTGGCATTGCCTTTCTTTGGGATTGGAATGAAAACTGACCTTTTCCAGTCCTGTGGCCACTGCTGAGTTTTCCAAATTTGCTGGCATATTGAGTGCAGCACTTTCACAGCATCGTCTTCCAGGATTGGTAGTAGTTCAACTGGAATTCCATTACCTCCACTAGCTTTGTTCGCAGTGATGCTTTCTAAGGCCCACTTGACTTCACATTCCAGGATGTCTGGCTGTAGGTCAGTGATCACACCATCGTGATTATCTGGGTCGTGAAGCTCTTTTTTGTACAGTTCTCCTGCGTATTCTTGCCACCTCTTCTTAATATCTTCTGCTTCTGTTAGGTCCATACCATTTCTGTCCTTTATCAAGCCCATCTTTGTATGAAATGTTCCTTTGGTATCTCTGATTTTCTTGAAGAGATCTCTAGTCTTTCCCATTCTGTTGCTTTCCTCTATTTCTTTGCATTGATTGCTGAAGAAGGCTTTCTTATCTCTTCTTGCTATTCTTTGGAACTCTGCATTCAGATGCTTATATCTTTCCTTTTCTCCTTTGCTTTTCGCTTCTCTTCATTTCACAGCTATTTGTAAGGCCTCCCCAGACAGCCATTTTGCTTTTTTGCATTTCTTTTCCATGGGGATGGTCTTGATCCCTGTCTCCTGTACAATGTCACGAACCTCATTCCATAGTTCATCAGGCACTCTATTTATCAGATCTAGGCCCTTAAATCTATTTCTCAGTTCCACTGTATAATAATTCATTTGGGTTATGACTTAGGTGACAGTTTTTTTTTCTTTCTTTTTTTTCACTTTTTTTTTATTTTTTCATTCGCACACCTAAAACTTTTTTGTTTTTTTTTTTTTTTTTTTTTTTAATTTTTTTTATTTGATGGATAATAAATAAAAATAATATTATTTTTTTTTTTATAAATCAGTAATAAATCTGCTCTAGTATACATGTGTCCCCTTCATCCTGAACAGAGTCTTCTTGAGGCCATCTCAGTTAGGGTCCATGAAAAGAAGAAACAACAGTATAATTAATATTTATAGAGTTTTTAATTTAATTTGTATCTTACATTAGAGCACAGCTGATTTCTAATGTGTTAGTTTCAGGTGTACAGCAAAGTGATTTGGTTATACATATATGTATATCTATTCTTTTTCAGATTCTTTTCTCATATACTATTACTACAGAATAGTGAATAGAGTTCCCTGTGCTATACAGTAGGTCCTTCTTGAGTATCTATTTTGTATTAAGATAAAAGCTTTTTTTTCCTTGTTCCATGTCAGTTTGAATAACAAAGCACTTCAATATCAAATATGATGTTTTTAAAAATAATTTTAAAACTATCTAGAATAATCTGTGACACACTATAGAAACAGTAAACCCCCAGCAATGCAATTGCTAAGTTTTAAAATAAAACAGTCACGCTTCACTTAAAAAAAAAAAAAAAAAAAGATGGAAGCTTTTTGTATTAAGATATAATAGGCCCTATACCAGGGAATTTGCCAACACAATATCACTTAATAATTAACAACAGAGTCCTGTGAGTCAGCCATTATGATTTCCCTCTCTTTAAAGTTGAGGAAAATGATACAGTTTAATTTATTGGAAGTAACACAGCTAATAAATGGTGCAGAGGGACTTTAAGGGACTCTACTATTCAGTGAAGCCAAGTTACTGTGGGAAACCCAGAGGCAACGATCAGAATTCACTCTTCATTCAAAAAGGCTGAGAACAAGAGTCCACCATCTACCATTATATGAGGAAGCAATTTACATTTTATATACTTGCCTTTAAAGCTCTGTCTTTCCATTTTTTCAAACAGTCCTGAAATTTCAATGAAACTAAGAAAGGTTTAAAGTGACTTGGTCCCTGTCTTTGGAGTTCTGTTATAGGCAAAGTGGTTTCATCATTGTCAGTTGTTAAGTCCGTTATCTTTTATACCTTAAAAAGAAAAGATTCTTTTTCAAATGTAACATGGCTTCTCACATTCTGCTTAGCCAAAATGTAATGTTATTCTACTAGTTGTTAGTGAACTGAAAGAGTTCTGAAAAGAAAAGAACTGAAATTCACATATGTATGCCGATAGGGTAGAGCTCTCAGCATCATTCCCAGCATCGCTTGAGAGCAGGGATTCTACTCTCCCCGCTAGGAGCCCCATCGGAGAAACACAGCCACACAGATAAGCCATCCTGTGCTGCAATGACTCCTGAAGTCAGTGAAACTGGTGCTCCCACACTCTGGCACCCGTGTGAAAGGAAAACCTGACCTAGATTATCATGAAATTATTCTTGATGCCGCTCACATGCCCTTTTGAGCCAAACAGTGTGGCTAACAAAGAAGGTTTGTTCAGTGGGGACCCAACGCCATCAGTCTGGTTTCAGAACAGTTTTTAGCTGTAGGTTGAGTGGTGGATGGGGAATGACTTACTTAGAGGAAAACCAAAGAATGAAGAAGTGGATGCCACCTGCAGCCATCCATCATTTTCTGGATGGTCTGAACACTCGCAACACAATTTGAGACTTAGTTGTCTCATAATATACTTATTTATATTGAGGGTTTTATTTATTTATTTATTTTGCAGTGCATATTGCTGTAACACTGAGGGCCTCTGACGATGGAGTATTTCAAGGCCAGGTGTTAAGAACGTGGTTTTGTTCTTGCTGGGAAAAAAAAAAAAAAAAAAAAACTGAGCCTAGCCAGTTGTTTTTTCTATCTTCTGGTGTCTTCTTCTTTTATAATTTTATTTACTTGTTTATTTTTCGTTGTGCTGAGTCTTCATTGCTGGGCTGTGTTTTCTTTAGTTGCAATAAGTGAGGGCTACACAGAGAGGCCTGGCGTGCTGCGATTCATGGGGTCACAAAGAGTCGGACACGACTGAGCGACTGAACTGAACTGAACTCTCTAGTTGCAGTGTGCAGGCTTCTGTTTTGTGGTTTCTCTTGTGGAGTACAGGCTCTAGGGCATGTGGAGTTCTGTACTTGCAGCTCCCAGGCTCTTAGAGCACAGGCTCAGCAGAGCCTACATGTAGATGCTCCACAGCATGTAGGTTCTTCCCAGATCAGGGACTGAACTTGTGTCTCCTGCATTGGCAGGCAGATTCTTTACCACCGAGCCACCAGGGAAGCCCCCATCTGGTATTTTATTTACCTTCATAGCAACAGATCTCCTCCTCCCTCCACCCCACCACCCCAGCCCCGTTGCTAAAAAAGGAAAGTGGGGGTGGTCTTACCAACTGGTTCCACATTCTAAATCCTCCTAGAAGTTCTCACAGTTATATTTGGATACACAGTTCTAGAAACTGTCTGAGGGCCCTCTGTTAGAAGAGTATTCAAGCATTTCTGCAAAGCCCACTCTTCTGCTATCATGTCCCTGTGCCACTCACCTCCTTGTCCTTGACGGGGTTTCAGTCCCTGGGTGGTGAAGATCCCCTGGAGGAGGGCATGGCTACCCACTCCAGTGTTCTTACCTGGAGAATCCACTTACCCAGCTCCCAGAAAGAAAGCTGTTCCATCTGCTTCTGCCTCCCCCTGTTCCCATCACTGTCCTGCTAACTCAAAAGCTTACATACACTCCACTCACCCTGCAGAAATAGCCTGGCAGGGATCCCCGGACACCACATGACCATATGCCTTGTTTGCCTGAGAACATGTGTTGTTCTTCTGTCATTACTCTCAAACATGGCCTGGTTCAAGATAAATCATGTGGTCTTTTTATGTACCAGATTCCACAGAGTGGTCATGATATATAAAAACAGAAGAGCATCTGATAGATTTGACAGATACAAGATTATTGGTAAAGAGACTACATGATTTATCTTCAAACCACGACACATTTAAGAGTGAACAGTGGTGCTATTAGTAATTACAATCACAGAAATGACTCCTACAATAGGCAAACTCTTCTCCTTTGGCTTACACGATGCTCTTCTCTTCTGCATCTCTGTCCCGTCCAAGCTGTCTTTGTGAGCTGTCCTTCCTCTCCATGTCTATTAAATGTTGGTGCACCGGGGCCTCCCTGGTAGCTCAACGATAAAGAATCCACCTGCCAATACAAGAGACACTGGTTCGATCCCTGATCTGGGGAGATCCCACCTGCCTTGGAGCAACTAAGCCCAAGTTGCCACAACTATTAAACCTGTGCTCTAGAGCCTGGAAGCCGCAACTACCAGAGCCTACACACCTTCGAGCCTGTGCTCCACAACAAGAGGAGCCACTGCAGTGAGAAGCCTGTGCACACAACTAGAGGGTAGCCCTCATTCTCCACAACTAAAGAAAAGCCCACACAGCGATGAAGACCCAGCACAGTCAAAATAAATACAAATAAACAAATAATTTTTAAAAATATTGGTGCACCCAAGGCTTCATATTACAGCCTTTGCCTTTCGTCACTTTTTATGGACACCTTAGCAGCCATCATGGCCATGCCTTTGGTCACAACTTACAATCTGATGACCTGGTAACTCACTCTCTCTCTTTTTCTTTCTGTATTTCTATCCCTCAATCTCTCTGTCTGTCTCTTTCTCTCTATTTATCTTTAGCTCTCTCTCTATCTCTCTTTCTCTCCCTAGCCAAGACCAGTCTCCTAGGCTCCAGTCCCATGTCTTTTTCACTCAAGTGTCCCACAGACATCACCAGATCAATGTATCCAAAACCGCACTCTTTACCTTTCCCTTCAAGGGTGCTCTTCCCCTTCCCTCACAAATCACAGTTCATGATGTACATCCTACATTCACATTTTAGAAATGACTTCATTGTTTTCAGCCAAGTGCAGCCTGATCAGCTCTATGTAGCCAACTCTCAGATCTATGGGGATAAACAATCGATGTTTTAAGACACTGTTTGGAGGGATATTTTTGTAGTAAAAGTGAAATGATGTAGAAATTGGTTCTGGAGAAGAAGAGCTCCCCTAAGAAAAACTCATTATAAGTTCTACTGGCTTTAGGGCTGTGTAGGAGGAGGTAAAGGGCTTTCCCAGTGGTTCAGCAGTAAA
Organism: Tragelaphus eurycerus; assembly: GCA_935064755.1. Lineage (NCBI taxonomy): Eukaryota > Metazoa > Chordata > Mammalia > Artiodactyla > Bovidae > Tragelaphus > Tragelaphus eurycerus. The sequence goes on along the minus strand of CAKXYN010000186.1, from coordinate 55,339 downwards.
GAATTCACCTGCAATGCAAGAGATGCAGGAGACAGGGTTTCAGTCCCTGGGTGGTGAAGATCCCCTGGAGGAGGGCATGGCTACCCACTCCAGTGTTCTTACCTGGAGAATCCCATAGACAGAAGAGTCTAGCAGGCTACAGTCCGTAGGTTCACAAAGAGTCAGACACGAGTGAGCACACAAGTACACACGCTCAACTCATAATAATAATTTGTTTACAGGATGAAGTTCAAACTCCTTGGCATGACATATACAGACCTTGCTGATCTGTTCTCCAGCTACATCTCTGTCTTGAACTCTACAATAGAGCATTCTTCTTGTTGACCCGGAATGTACTAAATCATCTCATACCTCAGGGCCTTTGCTCGTGCTTCTCTTTTTGTTTTGAAAGCCTTTTCTTCCTCTCCCAGTCTACCCATAAAGTTTTATCTCATCTTTAAGACTTAGTCAAATCTTATGTATTAAGAAAGCAATGAGATTTCTCCTGATCTTTTGGAAAATTAATTGCTAATTCTGCCTTTAATCTCAATCCAGAAGAAATCTAAAAGTGCCAAAGTTCAGGGAATTCTCAGAATCTTCTCTCAGTGTCACTTGTCCTTATAGTTCTTTCCTGGAATTGTAGTGTTGTACTAAGGCAAGTCCCACCAGATTTCTTTTGGAGAAAATGTGTCATTAACATGCCAGTTTTTGATTTATGCTACTGGTCAGCTGGTCAACCACATTGCAGAGTTCTCCGTTTTCTAGTATATGTTGGGCGTATTTTTATTTATTAGAAAATATACTATCTTCCAAGGAGAGTAATTTAACTCAAGAAATTAGACTCATGTAAACCAAATAAATTGCACTTTTATAAACAGATGTGTCATCAGCCCTAATCTCCCCAGGATCTGCCAATGAACCCAGGAACCATTTCCACTGCAATATTTAGGAAAGATGAAACATTAGTCAAAATTGTCTATTTACCCAGTGATGTAACTGTCAGGATTTAAAAACTTCTATCAGGTTCCTGTGCAAATCTACTTCTGTCAAAGTATTTAATAAACTCCTGTTTGTGCTAAATGTCCAAATCAGCTTAGTAAAAATTTCAACTGGAAAAATCCACAAAACCGTGCTTCCATTAACAGTGAAGACATAGCCTACCTTTTTCTCAGAATGAGAAAGGATGAAAGTAAGCTTAATGAATGCCCTCTGTGGACTTCAAAAAAATGCACAATGTGAGAGTTGTGACTGAGTTTTGCTTGGGGGAAAATGAGGACTGCAGCCCCAGAGACAGCAACTCAGAGAGCTCTGAGAATCTGCTCAAAAGAGGTAGGGAGGAAAGTCAGTATCTATGTGATTTTGGCGAAGGGGGAGTACATGCAATCAAGCACAGATTTCTCCAAATAGTTTCTGCTAGTCTCAGACGCTTTTGCTAGTCATGAAAAGCAGTCATAACCATGAAGGATTTTAATGATTTTTTAGGTATAGGAAGATACAAGAATTAGGTTCGTAAAATCGACTCCTGAAAATATCTAACTATCTGAAGACCTGTCCTGCCAATTCTCTCCTTCCCCAAGCACAGAGTGCCTCATTTCTGCTCTCCACTCTGAACTCCTTTCAGGGGGTGTTGAAGATCAGCAGCTGCAGCAGCACGTGATTTAATCCTTGTAGAGGCAGATGGCAAGTGCCCATGGCTAGTGCCAATTTGTAGTTGACATCTATTTATAAAGCTGAAGGTAGGGTTAAGAGAAACCAACAAGAAATATGAAGCACTCGGGTAGCCACTGTCACACTTAGACAAAAAGAGACCAAAAAAGAGGCAGTTCTAAGAGCTAGAGTTATGGCAGGTTCCTCTCCCCCTAGCCCCATCCCCACCCCACCCACCAGGAACTGCGACCTTCGGATCAGGAAGAGGAGAGTCCAGCTCTGGCCCCCAAGAGGACCTGTAGAGACTAGGAACTGATAACAGAAGCCCTGACCTCTCCTTCTTCCCGCCTTCTAATCCCCTCTGGTGCCTTCAGTGACTGAATCTAACCAAAAACAGAGGGCAACGGAACCTGTGATACAGTCTTTAAAGGTCAGCCTCTGGGGACAAAAAGCAGGGTGTAAAAAGTTGGAATAGATCTGATATGCCTACAGACAGGTCCAGCACACAGACTTTAATCCGAAAGGATTGCTTCTCATTAGACTGTCAGGCTGCACTGCGCCATGCCTGCTGGAAAGAGGAAATGAACTGGGTTAAAGATTTATAGATTGTGAGAGCTGACAGAGTGCTGAAGGGTCATCTAACCCCGGCCTCTCACTTTACAGACTGATGAAATGGACGTCCTCGGAGATTAAATGATGTGCTTAAGATCACCTTTGAGTTAATAGCTGAACTAAGACTAAAACCCAAGTTTTTTTTTTTTCTCCCTGTCCAGGGCTGCTTGCTCTTTGCATGTAGCTCAAATTCGTTCTAGCTCTGTGAGTTTCTAGTAATCAGTTTCATCCAGAAGCACGAAGCAACATACAAAGTTTTAGGAATTTTAGAGGAGAAATTCTCAAAGGATCTCAAAAGACAAGCCACAAACTGTGTTCTAAAGACTTGCCTTTTTCCTTCTTTTGACCAAGTGAGTTAGACAGAAAATACATAGTCTTTTATTTATTTATTTATTTATTATTATTATTATTATTATTTTAATTTTTCTTAACTTTACAATATTGTATTACTTTTACTATACATCGAGATGGATCCGCCACCAGAATACACGTGCTCCCCATCCTGAACCCTCCACCCTCCCCATCTCCCACACCATCCCTCCAGGTCATCCCAGTGCTCCAGTCCCAGGCATCTGTTATCGGGCATCGTACCTGGACTGACTCGTTTCAGATATGATATTATACATATTTCAATGCTATTCTCCCCAATCGTCCCACCCTCTCCCAGTCCCAGAGTCCAAAAGTCTGTTCTATACATCAGTGTCTCTTTTGCTGTCTCATAAGCAGGGTGATTGTTACCATCTTTCTAAATTCCATATATATGCGTTAGTATACTGTATTTGTGTTTTTCTTTCTGGCTTACTTCACTCTGTATAATAGGCTCCAGTTCCATCCTTCATTAGAACTGATTCAAATGTATTCTTTTTAATGGCTGAGTAATACTCCATCGTGTATATGTACCACAGCTTGCTTATCCATTCATCTGTGGATGGACATCTAGGTTGCTTCCACGTCCTGGCTATTGTAAACAGTGCTGCTATGAACATTGGGGTACACGTGCCTCTTTCAATTCTGGTTTTCTCAGTGTGTATGCCCAGCAGTGGGATTGCTGGGTCATAAGGCAGTTCTATTGCCAGTTTTTTGAGGAATCTCCATACTGTTCTCCATAGTGGCTGTACTAGTTTGCATTCCCACCAACAGTGTAAGAGGGTTCCCTTCTCTCCGCACCCTCTCCAGCATTTATTGCTTGTGGATTTTTGGATCGCAGCCATTCTGACTGGCATGTAATGGTATCTCATAGTGGTTTTGATTTGCATTTCTCTGATAATGAGCGATGTTGAGCATCTTTTATTTTTTATAATTAAAATGAGAAGCAAATGAATCAGCTCATAAATAAAATCCTTGCTCTAAGTACTTGGAAAAGGCACAAGCTTTGGGTTCTTTGTTGATATTTTCTGTTTTGTTTTCTACTCCTTCTCCCTAATTAGGTACAAAATAATAGCTAGAGCCATGTATTACCTGACAACAGAAGTAAAATGAAATTCTGAGAAACATGATACATAAATTTTTGCTTATCATTTTCAAATTACACCAATGGGAAAATGATTCAGGGTATTGTATGCAAGCATCTGACTTTCTGGAACATCCTAACTTCCTTGATCTGGCCAGACTCTCATTGGCCAATGTTCAAATACAATCTAAAACCAACCCTAAATCTAGATAATCAAAAGCTTCAAAGATAACTCTCCTTTCCTGTACAGCTAAGAAGGGAAATAAAATGCATTTATTCATTTAGCCAGTATGATTTAGTCCTTACCTTCGGCAGAGCTTCATGCTAAGTGTTAGGGGTCTAGAGTAGGCACAACCACTGTCCTAAAAGAGCTTCAAGCCCAGAAGGAGAAGCAGACCAATAAACCATATTGCTAAAGTTGGATGGCCACGTGATGCAAAGTGCCGACTCATCAGAAATGACCCTGATGCTGGGTCATTTCTCCTTCTTCTGGAGAAGAGGGCAGCAGAGGATGAGATGGTTGGATGGCATCACTGACTTGATGGACATGAGTCCGAGCAAACTCCAGGAGATAGGGAAGGACAGGGAAGCCTGGCGTGTTGCCATTCATGAGGTTGCAAAGAGTCAGACGCAACTGAGCAACTGAATAGCAAAGCTGGATGAACAAATTTAATGAGAGCACATGTGAGGAGAGAGAGACATTCAAAAGGAAATTAGTTTCAACTGAAATTATTGTTTATTTTCCCAAAATGTAAGAGATGTCATGAGTTAAATCTTGAAACGTTAACCTGAAGTTAAGCTATATTCTCGGGATGTCTGGCACCACACAGTGGTTTAGAAACAGAGGACTCTAGAATTGCACTGCCTGGGCCTAGATTTCAGCTTGAACTTGCAGAAAGCAATTAACTGTTTAGTGCCTTAATTTCCTCTTCTACAAAGAGAGAATAATAATTTAAAGGGTGCTTGAAATACAGTATGATCCCACTTATATGTGAAATCTGAAAGAACAACAAAAAAACAAGCTCGTAGCTATAGAGAACAGGTTGATGATTGGCAGAGGTGGGGGATCAGAGGGGGCAAAATGGGTGAAGGTGGTTGAAAGATACAAATTTCCAATTAAAAAAATAAACAAGTAATGGGGATGTAATATACAGTGTGGTGACTATAGTCAATAACACAGTATTACATGTTTGAAAGTTGCTGAGAAAGTTAATCTTAAAAGTTCTCATCACAAGAAAAAAAAATTTTAACCATGTGTGGTGACAGATGTTAGCTAGACTTATTTGGTGACCATTTTGCAATGTATACAAACATCATATCATTACATTTTAAACTGAAACTAATGTAAGATTACATGTCAATTATACATCAATAAAGAATAATAAAAGTGCTTCATATATTCAGATAAAAATAGAAAAGTTGTTCAGTTATCAAAAGGGAGTTGGTTTGGTTTGTGCAGACAATCTTCAGACAATTGGCTGAAATATTTAGATCCCACCCAAAAGTTGACATTACATACTTGACCTTAATGCTGTACTCATTACTTGTTCTATTAATACCTAGTATTATAATTCTCTACCTACCACTCAGCAAAATATGATGATGTCATAGTTTAAAAATAAAAAGGAAAAGTGCAAGGGCACTTTGGTTAAGATAGAGAAGTTCTTGAAAGGTTATCCCTACAGAAACTTGCAAAAATTAGACCACAGAAGAAGTTATGGAATATTTTATTCACAAGTATACATTAATTATCAAAGAAAATCAGATAAAGCTTCCCAAATACTATGCCTCTTAAATTGAATTCATTTACAAAGGGTTTGATTTTTCAGTGGTGTACTCAACTTACACACAGTTGAGTATTTAATATTTGATTACTTCAAGATGGTAGTAAGTTTTTATATGTTTGACAACTTAACAATAACTCTGAGACACCAGAGAAATCTATGGAGTCATTTTTTTAGTACATAATGAATAGCAACAAAATATTGTGCTGTATGACATTCATAAATAATAACTCTTCAACCTACCATACTTAAACTCTTCACAGTTTGATAAGATACATATGATATCTACCTCTGAACAAATAATACTGAATGATAACTGTGATAAAAGGAATTTTTAAAAGCTTCTTTTATAGGTTATATCTTGAATAAATGAATCCAAGCATTGTCCACATTATGAAACTTATCTTCTTTTCTTGAGGTCTCAAATGAAACATATTACTCAGATCATAGATCAAGAACAATTCCTTTGGAGTTTCAACATTTATCCATGCACTTCTGTAAATTGTAGCTATCACTTGCAGATAGTCACACATCGAACAATGTGTTTGGGGACATGCTTTTTTATCCACTCAGTAGGAAAATTACAGATGGAATACACATTTTAAGAGAGTAGGCTGAGTTTTCTTTCTTTTTATTAGAAACACATTGAAATCTATTTCAAAGTGTGTTAAATAAATGCCCCTTTGAAAATACTTCCTGAGTATCAGTGCATTTCAGGATGCATGATTATCTACAAAACCCACAAATCACATTTAATGAGTGTCTCATAAAACATCACTTTGCTCTATCTTTCTTTTTCCCAACTCTTCTTCAGTAAGTTGTCCCTCAGCATCCTTGGGGTATACTTGAGATTCCCTGGTGGCTCAGATGGTAAAGCATCTGTCTACAATGCGAGAGACCAGGGTTCAATCCATGGGTCGGGAAGATCTCCTGGAGCAGGAAATGGCAACCCACTCTGGTGTTCTTGCCTGGAAAATCCCACGGACGGAGGAGCCTGGTTGCTACCATTCATGGGGTTGCAAAGAGTCAGACATGACTGAGCGACTTCACTCACATCCCTGAGGTATTGGATATCAAGCTCCATGGATGCTCAAGTCAGGGTTGGGCAACATGGTTTCATTTTTTGGATTTATGATAGGTTCTGACCTATTTAGAAAGTGTCTCAGGGTGTGGTGTGAGGAAAGGTCTAAATTTTATATTTTCCATTTATTTCCACTTGGATGCTTGATTATCCAGTTTTACATATATATATATATATGTGTGTGTGTGTGTGTGTGTGTGTGTGTGTGTGTGTGTATCTTTTGTTGTTGTTGTTCAGTCACTCAGTCATATCCAACTCTTTGTGACTCCATGGACGGCAGCAAGCCAGGCCTCCCTGTCCCTCACCATCTCTCAAAGTTTGCCCAAGTTCATGTTCATTGCATTGGTGATGCCATCCAGCCATCTCATCCTCTGATGCCCTCTTCTGCTCTCAATCTTTCCCAGCATCAGGTACTTTTCCAGTGAGTCAGCTGTTCACATCATGTGGCCAAAATACTGGATCTTCACCTTCAACATCAGTCCTTCCAACAAGTATTCAGTGTTGACTTCCCTAAGACTGACTGGTTTGCTCTCCTTGCTGTCCAAAGGACTCTCAAGAGCCTTCTCCAGCACCACAGTTCAAAGGCATCAGTTCTTTGGTGCTCTGCCTGCTTTACAGTCCCGCTCTCACAATCATACGCGACCATTGGGAAGACCATAGCCTTGACTATATGGACCTTTTTCAGTAGAGCAGTGTTTCTGCTTTTCAATACATTGTCTAGGTTTGTCATAGCTTTCCTGCCGAGAAGCAATCGTCTTCTGGCTTTGTAATCAGATAGTAGCCACCATCCGCTTATTATAGAGCCCAAGAAGAGGAAATCTGTCACTCTTGCCATCTTTTCCACTTCTATTTGCCTTGAAGTAATGAGGCTGGATGCCATGATCTTAGTATATTTTAATGTTTAGTTTTAAACCAGCTCGTTCACTCTCCTCCTTCATCCTCATCAAGAAGTTCATTAGTTCCTCTTCGCTTTCTGCCATTAGAGTGGCATCATCAGCATATCTGAGATTGTTGATGTTTCTCCCACCTATCTTAAGTCAAGCTTGTAACTAACCCAGCCTGGCATTTCTCATGATGTGCTCGGTGTATAAGTTAAACAAACATGGTGACAGCAAACAGCCCTGTACTACTCCTTTATCAATCCTGAACCAATCAGTTGTTCCATAAAGGGTTCTAACTATGGTTTCTTGACCCACATACAGGTTTCTCAGCAAACAGGTAAGTTGGTCTGGTATTCCCAACTCTTTAAGAGCTTTCCACATTTTGTTATGATCCATACAGTCCAAGGCTTTAGCACAGTAGATGAAACAGAAGTAGATGTTTTTCTGAAATTCCCTTGCTTTCTCTATGACCCAGCAAATGTTGGATTATTTACTAAATTTACATATATTTATGTAGCTATTATACTTCTGAATTTTCTATCTGATTATCTCAGTCTGTCTCTTCACACATCAATAACAACTGTTATAATTATAGAGACTTTAAAATATTTCAGTATCATGTAGTACTAGTCCCCACACCCTTTCTATTCTTTGTTTTATTTATTAATCCTTCTGACTGGACTTTAGAATAAATTTATTCAGAACTTCTCTGGTGGCCCTGTTGTTAAGACTCCATCTTTCCAAGGAGGTGGTGTGGGTTCAATCCCTGGTCAGGGAGCTAAGATCCCACATGCCTTGCAAGCCAAAACAACAGCAACAACAGCAAAAAAGAAAACAGAAGCAATACTCTAACAAATTCAATAATGATTTTTTTTTAACTTTAAAAAATAAATTTATTTGGCTCCAGAAAGAAAAACAACAGCAATTTTCTTTGGAAGGCATAAATATGTAAAGTAACATTGGAAGAATTGACATCTGCTATCTCTTGCCATATAGGAACATGGTGTGTCTTATTACTTATTCAAGTTTACATGTGTGGCTTTCAAGACTGTTCCATCATTTCCCTCATATAGTTCGCACATTTCTTGCTCAGTTTAAGCCTAGGTGTTTTGTATTTTGCTACCACATTGCTACTTTAATGTAGTTTCTCTTCTATTAGTTTTTCTAACTCATTAGTGTGTTTGTGAATTTTATATTCTGCCTCTCTACTGAAATTTTTGAAGTATATTTTTCCATTGATTCTTTTGAGTTTTCCAGGTGTATAAACATATCATCTGCAAAAAGGGATAGTTTTGCCTCTTCCTTTCCAATCCTAACCCCCTAATTACTTGCTCTTGTCCAATTACTTTGGCTACTATCTCCAGTACAGGATTCAACAATAAAGATGAGCAATGGCCGTTCTCGCCTAGTTTCTGACTTAGTGGGACTCAACTTTTAGTGTTTTTCCACTAACTATGATGAAGGGTTTGGGGTGTTACGGCATATACAGTTTATCATGTCATGTTAAGAAATTTTTTTTTTTTTTTGTTTATTCTTAATCTGTCCTATGTCTTATCATGAGTCCTCTAGAAACACAGCCACCTCTGAATATAAATCCCCTTGTCGTCAACTGGCAGAAAAAGAAAAGAAGAGAGAGGAGACTTTTTTGACCTGTTCGGTATCAATAATGATGCTGAGTCTTGGCTCTGGGTTTCTGGCTAATTTCCTAAATATCTGAGCAGAGAGAGAACTGCCTGGCTACATGTAACTGTGCTTTTATGACTCTGTAAAACACCCTCCCCCACCTCCCAACTGCCCTCACACTCCCCTTGGCTCATGCACAATCAGACTCAACTTTTGAAAGCAACGGCTTAAAATCCTTAGGTCTTAGGAGACCTGTAACAAGTGAAATCGCTCCTCAGCCAGCACCGCAGCTTCAGAATTAAGCACCATTTCTTATTGGATAGCACAGACCCAGAATACATGAGCATATCCAAATTAAATGCAGACCTGTTTCAGCTTGGGAGCACAATCCAATTCCAGAAGTGGGAGATCAGCTTTATTAACTAAGCCACCCACTATCCCAGGAAGATGGCAGGAATTAAAAGCAGACCTTCCTGGTGCTGTAAATTTGATTTCTGTCAGCCACGGCAACTATACTCTGAAAAATCGAACTTCTTACTATTGTTTTTTCCATCCCTAATATAACAGTTGAAGAGAACTGAGTGTAACCAGGTGTTCCAAGTTCTCTTTCAGGTGAGAAAATGAACTAAAGGGCTTACTGTTCTGATGTCTGAGATTACGTTTCTCCGTTAATGATTTCATTACCATGTCGAGACTCCATTCCAATCACTTAGATGGGAAGTTTCTCAAAAACAGGTCAGCTAGAATTTCAGGTTCACTCATGGCTTACAAAGTCCATCCTTGGAAGGATCACCCAGTGGGTGATGGGGTAGCAGATAGTCTTAGACTTTGTTCCATCGTGGCCTTTGTATCATTTGATCTCAGTTATCTTTCTAAATGTGGTGTTGCAGAAGACTCTTGAGGGTCCCTTGGACAATAAGGAGATCAAACCAGTCAATCCTAAAGGAAATCATCCCTGAATATTCATTGGAAGGACTGATGCTAAAGTTGAAGCTCCAGTAATTTGGCCACCTGGTGCAAAGAGACAATTCATTAAAAAAGACTCTGGTGCTGGGAAAGACTGAAGGCAAGAGGAGAAGGGGACAGCAGAGGATGAGATGGTTGGATGGCATCGCCAACTTGATGGACATGAGTTTGAGCAAACTCCGGAAGATGGTGAAGGACAGGGAAGTCTGGCCATGCTGCAGTCCATGGGGTCGCAAAGAATCAGACAGAATTGATTTGCAACAACAGCAAATCTTCATTCTCAATGCTATGAGGGTCCAACCTGGGGACAGTGGCTTCCAGAGCCCTGGCCGTTTGACAGGGAAAGCAGTAGCTATAAGCCTGAAGCCCAGAGGGGAAGTGGCTGAAGGACCTGTGGAATCTCCTGAGGATTTTATTCCAATGGAGCTGGATGTCTGGTTGTGCCTGCTGAGAAACAGACTATTTCCTGCCATCAGTAAACAAGGATGTCACAGTCATCAGCAATAGAAGCTTGCTAATGTGAGCTAGTGAGCCCTAAGGGCTCACAGGAAGGAGAATACCTGCCACCTAGCAGCCATCAGTCTGCAGCCACTCCTTACAGTAAGCCCAAAGGAAGCTAAGGATGTGAAAAATACAGGATACTGGCCCCAGAGAGGTGAGGGGCATATGAAAGGAATGATTTCAGCAAGCCCAGATTCTTGCGTCTTCCCATACTTAGAAAAGTGCTAAACTCCTTAACTTGGGATATCTGGTTTTCTTTAATTAGCACTAATTGTTTGATGTTCAGATGACCTGCCCTTTCTTGCAAAACTTTTATGTAACCTGACTTCTCCCCTTGTCTCCTCAGAGCAGTTCTCTCAGGGTTACTTGAGATGCTGTCTCCAGGCTTGAAGTCCTAAAAATTCCCACCGACTAAAACATAACTCTCCACTTCTAGGTTGTGACTATTTTTTAAGTTGACACTGTTTAGAGCTTGGATTTGAGGGTAGAGGCCCTGCAAGGACTGGGCTGGAAGAAGAAATTCTCCACGTCTCTTCATCTGGAGAAGTAACTTTCCGCCACTCACCTCACCCAGCTGTGCAGCCCGCAGTAAGTTAACTGTTCTGAGCCTCAGTTTTATCACCTATAAAATTGGGATAAAATGCTACAAAGATAAATATTAGGACACTTAATGCACACAATGCACTTAATGCCTAGAACAGAGTATGTGCCAAATAAACAAACATCTCCAATCTGGACTACAGGGATTTTTTTTTTTGAGACATTTTCAACGTTTACACTTCCGTTTATCAATTTTTTATTCAGAAAAAGTGAAAGTTAAGGTAACTTAGTCGTGTCCAACTCTTTGAGACCCCCATGGACTACACAGAGAGGGGATTCTCCAGGCAAGAATACTGGACTGGGTAGCTGTTCCTTCTCCAAGGGATCTTCCCAACTCAGGGATTGAACCCAGGTCTCCCACATTGCAGGTGGTTTCTTTACCAGCTGAGCCACCAGGGAAGCCACTGATACCAAATCCTTAGAATATATCATAGCAGAGTAGAGGAAAATGCTGAATAAAAGAAATGTAGAAAAATCACAAAGACAACATTAGCACTTACAGTACAAATGTGGGATGGAGAAGTGTCCGAGGTTGAGAAAGTGGGAAATGCAGAAAGTGGCAGAATGCAGCCCTAAGAGCACCTGCTCGGGAGTGTCATCTCACACTCCATTGTCTTCATTGCTGTCCCCTCTGGTGGTTTACACAGTGCCTGACATGATGTGCAACACACGTGTTGACCTGTGACAATTTTACCTTCCCGCCGCTATTGAAATTGGTTTCCTTTTCAGAAAGGAGGGGTGAGCTGCAAAGTGAGTGAGGCTGGAGGACAGATGATCCGTCCAGTCCTGTCCCCAACCTCCAACCCTCATCTCCTCACTGCCAGCATCTCCCTTCTGGACTTCGAGGGGCCTCCTGACAGCTGTGTGTCCATTCTCCTTCCTTCCAGCTCAGCCTCTGCAGAACAGTTGAAAAATCTGTCCTATTAAAAATCATCATATCTCATATCCCCCCATCTTTTAGAAACACCCACGACTCCCTCGTTTCTATAATAAAAAAAAAAAACAAAAAAAAAAAATAATTAAAGACCCCCCCCAAACATCTCCCCCCCCCTCCACCCCCCCCTCTCTCACCCTATTTTTGGGCCCAGCGATCTATAATTCCCATCCCCCCACCCCACTACCCCCCCCTTTTTCTCCCTCTTCCCAGTGAGCTATTGATTTCAGTGTCTCTTTTACAGGGAAGCTGACCTCCGTAATTAGAGCTCCTGTTCCGTGTTCTCACTGAATCTTGTACAGTGTTCTCACTGACCACCCCAGTGATTAACAACCCAAGTAACCATGTTTCTTGTACATTTCCGGCCTCCTGGCCTGAGTAAGCCTCCCGCAGGCAAGGACCATGGACATCTAGATTCACCCACACGGTAATTAACAAGCATATGCCAAATAACCATGAAATAATAAAAGAAGTGCTAAAAGAAAAAAAAGAATGACCGCAATAAAAAAAGCTTCTCCTGTTGAGAAAGTTCAGACTGGGAAAATCCAGTGTCTTTAGATCTAATTTATTCAATTGATTAATTAACTCAGCCATCTGGTAGACATAAGTAGGAATATGACATTTACCTACCCATGCATTCATTTACACATATATTTATATATAGCCTGACTTTCCCTACTGGCAATACTTTGGGGGTTCAGAGCAGGGAACTGACATGGATGAGTCAGCACCCCAGGCAGCCATTCACTGAGCATCACATTTAGAGATGCTTGAAAGGCAGCTGCCCCCCCCCCCCCCCGGACGCCGTAGAGTTACACCGAGCCCATTGTGCGATTCCATTATGACCGGGCCCCGCCCCCCGCCATGACGGCAAATACCTCCCCCCCCCCCCTGCCCCGCGCCATTTAAGAGCGCCCCGCCGGCTCCCCCCCTCGCCCGCGAAGGGCCCAATAAGAGCGCCCCCGCCGGCTGCGTCGCGCCACCCATTTAAGAGCGCCCCGCCGGCTGCGTCCCGCACTAAGAGCGCTGCCGAGAGGAGCTACCCCATGACCGAGGAAGAACGTTGGTGAGGGCCAACGCACTAAGCACGGCAGAGAAGAGCTACCCCACGACCGAGGTCAGGAAGGGCGGCGGTGAGGAGAGACGCCTCGTCCAAGGTAAGGTGCGATGGCTGTGCTTCGCTGGCCGGGAGCAGCCTGGAGCAGCCGGGATGAGATACCCCACGCCCAAGGTAAGAGAAACCCAAGTAAGACAGTAGGTCTTGAAAGAGGGCATCAGAGGGCAAATACACTAAAACCATCCTCACAGATAACTAGTCAATCTAATCACACAAGGACCACACACCCTTGTCTAACTCAATGAGATTAAGCCATACCCGAGGGGCAACCTGGGATGGGCGGGTCATGGTGGAGAGATATGACAGGGTGTGGTCCGCTGGAGAAGGGAATGGCAAACCACTTCAGTATTCTTGCCTTGAGAACCCCATGAACAGTATGAAAAGACAAAATGATAGGATACTGAAAGAGAAACTCCCCAGGTCAGTAGGGGCCCAATATGCTACTGGAAATCAGTGGAGAAATAACTCCAGAAAGAATGAAAGGGTGGAACCGAAACAAAAAGAATACCCAGCTGTGGATGTGTCTGGTGATAGAAGCAAAGTACGATGCTGTAAAGAGCAGTATTGCATAGGAACCTGGAATGTCAGGTCCATGAATCAAGGCAAATTGAAAGTGGTCAAACAAGAGACGGAAAGAGTGAATGTTGACATTCTAGGAATTAGCGAACTAAAATGGACTGGAATGGGTGAATTTAACTCGGATGACCATTATATCTACTACTGTGGGCAGGAATCCCTCAGAAGAAATGGAGTGGCCATCATGGTCAACAAAAGAGTCCGAAATGCAGTACTTGGATGCAATCTGAAAAACGATAGAATGATCTCTGTTCGTTTCCAAGGCAAACCATTCAATGTCACAGTAATCCAAGTCTATGCCCCAACCAGTAATGCCGAAGAAGCTGAAGTTGAAAGGTTCTATGAAGACCTACAAGACCTTTTAGAACTAACACCCAAAAAAGATGTCCTTTTCATTATAGGGGACTGGAATGCAAAAGTAGGAAGTCAAGAAACACCTGGAGTAACAGGCAAATTTGGCCTTGGAATACGGAATGAAGCAGGGCAAAGACTAATAGAGTTTTGCCAAGAAAATGCACTGGTCATAGCAAATACCCTCTTCCAACAACACAAGAGAAGACTCTATACATGGACATCACCAGATGGTCAACACCGAAATCAGATCGATTATATTCTTTGCAGCCAAAGATGGAGAAGCTCTATACAATCAGCAAAAACAAGACCAGGAGCTGACTGTGGCTCGGACCATGAACTCCTTATTGCCAAATTCAGACTGAAATTGAAGAAAGTAGGGAAAACTACTAGACCATTCAGGTATGACCTAAATCAAATCCCTTATGATTATACAGTGGAGGTGAGAAATAGATTTAAGGGCCTAGATCTGATAGATAGAGTGCCTGATGAACTATGGAATGAGGTTCGTGACATTGTACAGGAGACAGGGATCAAGACCATCCCCATGGAAAAGAAATGCAAAAAAGCAAAATGGCTGTCTGGGGAGGCCTTACAAATAGCTATGAAAAGAAGAGAAGCGAAAAGCAAAGGAGAAAAGGAAAGATATAAACATCTGAATGCAGAGTTCCAAAGAATAGCAAGAAGAGATAAGAAAGCCTTCTTCAGTGATCAATGCAAAGAAATAGAGGAAAACAACAGAATGGGAAAGACTAGGGATCTCTTCAAGAAAATCAGAGATACCAAAGGAACATTTCATGCAAAGATGGGCACAATAAAGGACAGAGATGGTGTGGACCTAACAGAAGCAGAAGATATTAAGAAGAGGTGGCAAGAATACACAGAAGAACTGTACAAAAAAGAGCTTCAAGACCCAGATAATCATGATGATGTGATCACTGACCTAGAGCCAGACATCTTGGAATGTGAAGTCAAATGGGCCTTAGAAAGCATCACTACGAACAAAGCTAGTGGAGGTGATGGAATTCCAGTGGAGCTATTCCAGGTCCTGAATGATGATGCTGTGAAAGTACTACACTCGTATGATGGTGAGGAAAAGACTGGTTCAAAATAAGAAGAGTACGTCAAGGGCGATTTTGTCCCCATTTTTTTTTAACTTTAATGCAGAGTAAATCAAGAAAAAGCTGGGCTGGAAGAAACACAAGTGGAATCAAGATTGCCGGGAGAAATATCAATAACCTCAGATATGCAGATGACACGACTCTTATGGCAGAAAGTGAAGAGGGGCTAAAAAGCCTCTTGATGAAAGTGAAAGTGGAGAGTGAAAAGGTTGGCTTAAAGCTCAACATTCAGAAAACGAAGATCATGGCATCTGGTCCCATCACTGCATGGGAAATAGATGGGGAAACAGTGGAAACAGTGTCAGACTTTGTTTTTCTGGGCTCCAAAATCACTGCAGATGGTGACTGCAGCCATGAAATTAAAAGACGCTTACTCCTTGGAAGGAAAGTTATGACCAACCTAGATAGCATATTCAAAAGCAGAGACATCACTTTGCCAACAAAGGTTCGCCTAGTCAAGGCTCTGGTCTTTCCTGTGGTCATGTATGGATGTGAGAGCTGGACTGTGAAGAAGGCTGAGCGCCGAAGAATTGATGCTTTTGAACTGTGGTGTTGGAGAAGACTCTTGAGAGTCCCTTGGACTGCAAGAAGATCCAACCAGTCCATTCTGAAGGAGATCAATCCTGGAATTTCTTTAGAAGGAATGATGCTAAAGCTGAAACTCCAGTATTTTGGCCACCTCATGCGAAGAGTTGACTCATTGGAGAAGACTCTGATGCTGGGAGGGATTGAGGGCAGGAGGAGAAGGGGACGACAGAGGATGAGATGGCTGGATGGCATCACTGACTCGATGGATGCGAATCTGAGTGACCTCCGGGAGCTGGTGATGGACAGGGAGGCCTGGCGTGCTGCGGTTCATGGGGTCGCAAAGAGTCGGACACGACTGAGCGACTGATCTGATCTGATCTGATCTGATATATATGGAGAAGGAAATAGCAACCCACTCCAGTATTCTTGCCTAGAGAATCATGTGGACAGAGGAGTTTGGTTGGCTGCTGTCCATAGGGTTGCACAGAGTCAGACATGACTGAAGCGACTTAGCATGCATGTATGCATTGGAGAAGGAAACGGCAACCCACTCCAATATTCTTGCCTGGAGAATCCCAGGGATGGAGAAGCCTGGTAGGCTGTCATCTATGGGGTCACACAGAGTCGAACACCACTGAAAGCCAAGCAGCAGCATATATATGTGTGTGTGTATATATGTATATTCTTGAAAAGAAACTGATATCAAGATTCCATGTGCCTCAAAGCCAGTTTGCAGGTGAAGGGTCCAGGTTGGTTAGAAATTTGGAGTTACTTATACCAACAATGGACTTCCCTGGTGGTTCAGCGGTAAAGAATCTGCCTGCAATGCAGGAGAGCTGGGTTCAAGCCCTGGGTCAGGAAGATCCCCTGGAGGAGGGTGTGGCAACTCTTTCCAGTATTCTTGCCTGGAGAATCCCATGGACAGAGGAGCTTGGCAGGCTACAGTCCATGGGGTCGCAGAGTCAGACTACTGAAGCAACTTAGCATACATGCCAACAATAGAGATTAAGTCTCTGAAGCCTCAGTAAAGAATCTTTCACGCTGATCATTCTGGTTGCCTGCAATCAGCTGTGAAGTGTTTGCGTGTGTGAACACAGGGATACCTGTGGGGAGATGGCTGGCCCAAGGCTGGCCTCTGAGGCAGTTTAAGGTGCTGAGAAATTCCTCTTGGGTTAGGGCCAAGGCTACTAGGGAAATGGCTGCAGAGATATCCCTGATCAGGGCTGGTGGGAACCAGAGCATTCCCTCCTCCCTGAACTAGATGCCCACCCCTATGGTAACTAGTGTTGATTTCTAACCTGGGTGATGACATCAAATATTCAAATCAGACCCTGCCTTTGTGGCTCTGCTTCTTGGCTCCACCTGGCCTGAGAGGCTGTGCTCTGCAGCCTCATTTCCGTATGTGACAGTGAAGGGAATGTGTAGGCGACACAATCCCAGACTGTGACTCTTTAGTTTGAGCCAAACAGACTCCCTGAGAGTGAAGCCCTTTGTGAGCTGGCATCTGGGGTCTCCGACAACAAGCTCGTGAACCAGCAAGCTCTGGGAGGCTGCAGTCCCAAAGGGACTGGGACTCCCTTCTCCTGGTGGTCCTTTCCTTCCTTCTCTAAGCTGCTGTCCTAGTGTGTTCAGTCCTCACTCCCCTGGGAGAACACTGACTCTCACCAAGGAGTTTGAAAACTGTTCCAGTAGGGAACTTGTAAGAATATAACCCTGCTTCCCAGAAACTGAGCAGGACACATTATTTCTAGGGACGAGAACATAATCCTCTATAGGAGCTACCCCTTTGAAAGTGAAAGTCTCTTAGTCATGTCTGACTCTTTGCGACTCCATGGACTGTAGCCTGCCAGGCTCCTCCAGCCATGGAATCCTCCAGGCAAGAATACATTCCTTCCTCCAGGCGATCCTCCCAACCCAGGGGTCAAACCCAGGTTTCCCACATTGCAGGTGGATACATCTTTCCACCAAGTTAAAATACTAAGAAACTTCAAGCAAACAGGTGGATTTACTTCGAAGCTCTACTTTTTTAGAGCTTCCCAGGTGGTGCAGTTGATAAAGAATCCTGCCAGTGCAGGAGACACAAGAGACATGGATTCAGTCCTTGGGTCAACAGGATGCCCTGAAGTAGGAAATAGCAACCCACTCCAGTATTCTTGTCTGGAGAATCCCATGGACAGAGGAGCCTGGCGGGCTATAGTCCATGGGGATGTAAAGAGTCAGAAATGGCTGAACAACTGAGCATGGTCTACTTTTTTAAAATAAAGGAGAAATGATACATGAACAGCATGCTCTTCAGGATTAATTCTACACAACAGCTCTGGACTCTGACACTGAAACAGACTTCATAGCAGATTCACAGTTGCTTGAAATTTCTTTGTCTACATTGCGGAGTTCCTATGGGCGCCCTTGAATGCGTGCATGCTAAATCGCTTTAGTTGTGTCCAACTCTCTGCCACCCCATGGACCGTAGCCCCCAGGCTCTTCTGTCTGTGGGATTCTTTAGGTAAGAATATTGGAGTGGGTTGCCATTTCCTTCTCCAGGGAAGTGCCCTTGAACACTAGGTAAATTCCAGGGCCTTCAACATCATCAAATGAGGGGGAAAACTTTCAGTGGAAGTTATAAAGTATTTAAGTTCCTTGATTTTTTTTTTTTTTTTAAATTGGGAAATGCTTTCTGGTATAGATAGGATTTTCCAATTAAGTCAAATATTTGGATATGTGAATAACCAGAACATTCCATTATCTGAACTTTTTAGAGAAACAAGCATTCATCCATCTGTAGAGAGCACACCATGCACAGAGCAACAAAACTGAGCAAAATTATTGATTTATTTGAGACAAGTCTTATCTCCAAGTATGATGTATAGCTAATCAATTTGTAACTTTACCCATCCAATACCTTGAAGCTCTTGCAGAAGTAGAAGAGCTGGGTTCTTACATTTCCTCAATAAAATTACCCTTTATGTTCTGGAATTGAGGTTTCTCCAAATCTAGTAGATTATTCCTAAAATAGCTGATTAAAAATGATGGCTTGTTCTAACCTCCTATGCTTTCTGGCTGGGAATGTGTTGACAATCAGTAGGGCAAAGGTCAAGAGGAATGAATGGAATCTGTTCTCAGGGTGTCTATGAGAAAGTTTTCAAAACCAGATAAGAATTTAATACAGAAGTTTTTCATCCGCCTAATCAAATTTAAATGCCCCAATGATGCCTGGAATGTGTGCTGAAGATTGTAATCTGCAGGTGGCTATAAACGAGTCATGTGTCTTGGAAAGGCATTCCTGGAACAGGAAAACTTTTTTTTTTCTTGGTAGTTCAAATATTCTTATCAGAACCTACTTCTTGACAGAAATCTTTGTATTTATCCTTATGATCTCTGGGTCAGCTCAACAGGGTACTTCTTCTGCTCCACGTAGCAGAGATGGGGGACAGTAGGTGGGTTTTGGTGGCAGCAAGACTAGACTGGAGGATGCAAGATGGCTTATTGCATATGCCTAACATTTTCGTGGAAAATTCTGGAAGGCTGAGCTTAGTTGGGCTCAGCTCCCCTTCTCCATCTGAAGTCTAAGCCTTGCCATCTAGATCCTAGGACTTCTGATGTGACAGCTCAGGGCTGCAAGAAACAGAGAGGAAGATGCCAGGCCTGTAAGACCTGGACCTGAAAACTGGCACCTCTGTGCTCTATTTGTCAAAGCACTCACAGAGCCCACCCAGGTTCAAGGGGAAGAAACATAGGCTCCAACTTTCATTAGAAGTGTTGAGGAATATCCCTCCATCTTTAACGTGCCCCAAAGTATATGGAAAACATCCAGAATCAAAGTCTGAGAATCTTCCCTGGCAACAGATGAACAATATCCAAAGGGCCTCAGAACATTCAAGTCCCTGTGTAAATACAAATTTTATTCTACCTCTGTTTGCAAAGTGATTACACAAAAGAGCTCTTTCATTTGGCAGGAGAAGTTACACAGAGATGAAGCCCCCAAATGCAACCTGTGAAAAGGAGCCCCATATCAGACATCCTCAAAGTCTTTGCCATTAAAAAAAAAAATAACAGATTTTTCTCTCATTTTTAAACATTTCTTCCTTAATTATGTTTAAGTTGCTCAGAAAACTCACTAAAGGAAAAAAAATGCAATTTTGGTATGCATACTTGTGGGGTACAAGCTGAAACTGTCTTTACGTCATTCACCTCCTGTGGCCACTGCCTCAAGCTGGGGCCAGTTTTCCATTCTAGATGCAAAGGACAAAGAACTAACCCAGAATTTGCAGCCCCCTCATGCCCACCCAAGGCTAGAAGCTCTGCCATGTTTTAGCGTTGCATCCACTATGTTGCCAAGGCATGAAATGCTGACTTTGGGCTCAAGTTTCAATCTAGCTTTGCTATTCCTGACCCCTCTGTTTCCCTTTGATACTCTTTCAGGGTTTGTGATTATAGTGTAGGGCATGTTTGTATTTGAGAATTTCCTTTTATAAATCCCACCATAAGTCCACATATGGGCCTAGAAAACCTAAGGGCCTGGAATAAAGACATCAAAACAGAAGAGAGTTACCCTCCTACTCTGCACAGTAAACTTCTCTAGACTCTGAAGGCAGAGTTGCTCTACTCAGATGCTGTCTCCAGAATGCTGTCCTTCAACACCAGCTGAGCCTCAAGGCCCCAGCAGAGCCATGAATTAATAATACTGTGAAAGGATTCTTCTTCTATGGTGACTTCTTAATGGCTTTAAGTGTTTTTAGATCATTAAATTCTTGACAAAAAAATTGGAGTGGAGAGGGAGGGAAGAAGAGGGGAGGGACAGACTGGGAGTTTAGGATGGACGTGTACACACTGCTTTATTTAAAATGCATAACCAACAAGGACCTACTGCAAAAAATTAAGTAAATAAAAAGTTGTTTTGAAAAGGATCAAAGAAAGTAAGTTTTTGCCAAAATTATTAAGAAACATCATCACTTTTTAAAAGCTGTTCTTTTTGCTTAAAAAAATTTTTAAGTTGAAGTACAGTTGATTTATAATGTGTTTACTTTCTACTGTACAGTAAAGTGATTTAGCTCTCTCTATATATAGATAGATATACAAATATATTCTTTTCCATTATGGTTTAACAGGACATTGAATATACTTTCCTGTGCTGTACAGTAGGATCTTGTTGTTTATCCATCCTATATATTACAGCTTGCATCTGCTCACCCCAAACTCTCAATCCATCCCTGCCCC
Organism: Tragelaphus eurycerus; assembly: GCA_935064755.1. Taxonomy (NCBI): domain Eukaryota; kingdom Metazoa; phylum Chordata; class Mammalia; order Artiodactyla; family Bovidae; genus Tragelaphus; species Tragelaphus eurycerus. Next base: position 34,374 of record CAKXYN010000186.1, on the reverse strand, counting down.
CTCCGCCCTCCCCGCTGGCAACCACAAGTCTACTCTCCACGTCTCTGAATCTTCCTATTTCATAAATAAGTTCATTTGTGTCATATTTTAGACTCCACATATAAGTGACACCATATGGAGTTTGTCCTTCTCTGACTTATTTCACTTAGTATGATAATCTCTTGATCCATCATGTTGCTGCAAATGGCATTAGTGTGTTCTTTTTTATGGCTGAGTAGTATTTCATTATGAAACCTCATCATTTGAAAATAAATAAGAATAAACCAACTCTGGAATGAGAGTGTCAAATTTAAAAAATGCAAAATATATTATTACTTGGCTTACAAAAGTTTGAAGAACATAACCTTTTACAAACACCTCTCTTGCACAAGCAAGGTACTCTTTGCAGCACGAGCTCATAGGTAACACGAGTGTTGGACTGCATTGGCACCTGCCCAGCACCCAATAGAGAAGGAACCCAAGATCCAAGTCAGGCTCAGCCCACTCTCCTGACCGCAGCAGTGATGTTTCTGATTCACTCCATTCCTGGCTCCCAGTTCTCCCTATGTGGACAGGTCAGTGGACCAAGGGGGATCTCAGGCTTTTCTTTGTTTGAATTGTGCTTAAAATCCTTTCTTGAGAATCCACCTGCAATGCAGGAGACCCTAATTCAATATGGGGGTTGGGAAGATCCCCTGGAGAAGGGATAGGCTACCCACTCCAGTATTCTTGGGCCTCCCCGGTGGCTTAGCTGGTAAAGAATCCGCCTGCAGAGCGGGAGACCTGGGTTTGATCTCTGGGTTGGGAAGATCCCCTGGAGAAGGGGAACAGCTAACCCATTCCAGTAGTCTGGCCTGGATAATTCCATGGACTGTATAGTCCATGGAGTTGCAAAGAGTTGGACACAACTGAGCAACCTTCGGATCAGCTCAGAGCTGGGAGAAAGCTTTCATGAATCATTTTCAGTGAGCTCTTTACTTGCCCTGTCCATGCTTTATCCCTTCTATGTTTTCACAGCCTCATGGTTAACCGTGGATCTTGTATTCCTTTCCTAGAAGGGACCAAGGTTATGGCTTTCCAGGCTTTGTTCGAAGCAACTTACACTAAAATACCTCTTGATTACTCTTAGCATGGCCGACAGTGCCTTTGGGTTGCTCTTGCCAGGACTTGAAGTTGCCTCCCTCATCTGGCTGTTTCCTGCCACGTGGCTGCTGTGTATAGTCCCTTTCTCAGCCACATTTTGGAAATGTGACCGTCCTCAAACTCCATGCTTAAGGTTATGTTGCTGTTGCTTAGTTTCTAAGTTGTATCTGACTCTTTTGCAACCCCAAGGACTGTAGCCCACCAGGCTCCTCTGTCCGTGGGATTTCCCAGGCAAGAATACTAGAGTAGGTTGCCATTTCCTTCTCCAGGGGATCTTCCCAACCCAGGTATCAAAACTGTGTCTCCTGCATTTGAAGGCAGATTCTTTACCGCTAAGCCACCAGGGAAGCCAGCTTAGGGTTATAGCTCCTTGCAAATCTCTGCCTCTTAAAAAATAGGTCTTAATAACATTTATTATTATAAACCTCTCAGCTGTGAGTTTCCGTTTTTCCTGTTATTAGCAATGTATGAACTTCACTCCTGCCATTCCAATCCCAAGGCTGGAATTTCCCAAAGTTCCATGCTTCTCCCTCCAAGCAATCTCTTTAATGCAATCATCAAACACAAAGGACACAAGTGACCCACAAACTCACCTCAAACCCAAGCCTTTACCCTGGACTTCAGTTTATGTGTCTAGCTGCTAGTCCAGCCTCAAAGATGCTGGAAACCCAGTGTGTGTAAATCAAACCCACACATCTACCCTTAAAACTAATGCTTGTTCAGTGTCTTCTGTTTCTAAATGGAAGCAGTCTGTAAACAGAAGCTTTAGAGGCAGTTTTGAAATCCCCCTTCCTACTTGCATTGTGAGTTGATGGTTGGCTTTTTTAGCAATGAAATACTTTTTAATTAAGGTATTTTAGACATAATGCTATTGCACACTTAAAGGACTATGACATAGTGTAACATAAATTTTGCATGACAGGGAAATTGAAAAATTCACGTGACTCACTTTACTGCAACATTTGCTTTACTGCAGTGGTCTGGAATTGAACTTGCAATGTCTCTGAGGTCTGCCTTTACTGCCAGACTTAACATAGTACCTGGCATCTGATAGATGTTCAGAAAATATTCCATCCTCGAGTCTATGTCTTTTCTATTCTCTGTGTCTTTCCATCTTGACCATTTCTCTCCCTCCAGTGGATCCTTAGTAAGTGGCCCCAGTGGAGTAAGTGATAGTCACCCACTTTTCTGGGAGGCTCAGCTCATCCCATTTCATCTTGCATGGCTGTTAGGTAAGTCTGGGATGCCTTGTCCCAGAAATAAACCCACTCTGATCAAGATAGGCTGGCGGGAAACCTGAGCAGAAAAACGAAAGTAAATCTGCAACTTTACAAAAACCTCTTCTCATACAGCAAGGACTTTTTAAGAAAAGGATTTTCTTTTAAGAAAGTACTTTTATGCTGAAAAAGCACTTATCCCACCACTACCTTACACACACACACACACACACACACACACACACACACACTCACACACACATGCATATACACACAGAGCTGGGGGAGAAGTAGAAGGAAAGACAGGTTGGGCGGGGGGGGTGGAGTCCAGATTCCCCAGGTCAGGCCCTTCTGATACTCTGAGATTAGTTTGCACTTTCAAATAATAACAGTTAATATTTGAATTGTGACCTAAGTGCCTATATTTACCCATTTGGTTCTTACAACAGGTTTATAATGTGATACAATGCCAAAACTTGGGGCTTCCTAGGTGGCGCTAATGGTAAAGAACCCGCTTGCCAAGGCAGGAGACATAGAGAGATGCAGGTTCGATCCCTGAGTCGTGAAGATCCCCTGGAGGAGGGCATGGCAACCCAATCCAGTATTCTTGCCCAGAGAATCCCATAGACAGAGGAGCCTGGTGGGCTTCAGTCCCTGGGATCGCAAAAGTCAGGGACAACTGAAGCAACTTAGCATGCACACATGCAATGCCAAAAATTAGCCTCATTTTACAGATGAGGGAATTGACTGCAAGTTGTTGAGTAAGTTGTCCAAACTGGCATAGCTAGAAATGGTGGACGTGGAAGATGAACCTCTAAGATGGTCCCGGTAATCCTCATATCCTGTCATCCACACCCCATGTGGCACCATCACACACTGGATCTGGTTTCACCTCTTGTGACTACGGAGCATGGCTGGATTGCCACAGAGAGGGCCACATGGCAAAGAGCTGAGGTATCTTATCAGCACCAGCCTGGGTGTGGGGGCACCCTTGGAAGTAGCTACCTGCCCTGATTGAAACTTCCGATGTCTGCAGCCCTAACCAGCACTTGACGACAGCCTCATGAGAGATCCCAGTGAAATAACATTTATTGCAACCTTACAGCACTATGTCCTGGGGTTAATTTATTACTCGGCAGAGATAATTAATACAGTGTCAGTGGAATTCTAGCCTTAGCAAACTAAGGGCAGAGTCCACATTCCAAACCCTGGGCTAAACTCCCTCTCCTATGCTCTTTGAGTTTATTTAGGCTTTATTTAATTTCCAGCCCCCTTTGATCTGATCTTTACCACTGAAGGGAGAAGATGGCACACAGGGAGGGGAGAGGGGTTGAAGGAGAAGATGGTGATGACCTGGTCAACGTCCAGGCATCCAAGATTGTCACTGCCCCTTAGGAGCTTGTGACCTGATTGGGGGCAAAACCTTCCTTAGTGTAAAAGGTACATGGAATCTAAAAACAATAAATTTATGCACAAACAAAAATAGACCCACAGGCCCAGAAAACAAACGTACGGTTGCCAAAAGGGAGAGGGGATGGAAAGAATATGTTAGGAGTTTGGGATTAACATACACACACTGCTATATATAAAACAGATAAACAACAATATATAGCACAGGAAACTCTACTCAGTATCATGTAATAACCTATAAGGGAAAAGGACCTGAACAAGAATTGATGTATACGCTGTTGTTGCTGTTTAGTCACTGTCTGACTCCCATGTTGTGACCCCATGGACTATACCTGACAGGCTCCTCTGTCCAGGATTTTTCCCAGGCAAGAATACTGGAGTGGGTTACCGTTTCCTTCTCCAGGGGATCTTTCCAGTCCAGGGGTCAAACCTGAGTCTCCTGTATCGGTAGGCAGGTTCTTTACTACTGGGCCATCAGGGAAGTATTTTATATATATAACTGAACCACTATAATCTACATGTGAAACTAATACCTCAATTAAAATTTTTTTTCAATAAAAATAAATAACTGAAAGGTAGCCAAGACTCAATCTGGTTAGTGTTGATGGTGTGGTACAGATACGGCATGAGGGAAATCCCTGCAGGCTCAGGGGAAAGTGGGACTTCAGTTGGGCACTGAAAGATGAATGGGGTTTAACAGGCACCAGCCGGAGAGCAGCAACGGTGGGTATGGTAGTAACAGTCAGAGGGGACTCAGTGGACTCGAGGCAGAAATATGCCCACATGTGGGGTTGTTATGCAAGACCAGCCTTTCTGAATCATCAGGTCCCTGGAGCAGGTTGAGGGGAAGCAAGACTGCATCCCATAATGGCCAAGACCCTGGGCTCTGGGCTCCACCACCAACAGCCAGTTTCTGCCCTCTCTTGGCCCCTCCACTTCCTAGACACATGGCCCTGGGACAATCATTTAACTTCTCTCGGGCTCCAACTTCCTCAGTCATAAGCTACCTTCCTCACTGGGAAGTAATGAGGGATTTGGGTTCATTACTATCAGCGTACTGAGCGCCAACTCTCTGCTAAACTCTGTTCTGGGTCCTTGGGATACATCTGCAAACAAAAACAGACCAATATCCTGTGGTGTCCCACAACGTTTAGCATGACTCCACCCACAGAAAGTGCTCAGAGCAGTGCCTGGGACCCAAGAAACACTCAAGACATTTCATAAGACTAAAAGGAGATCAGGGCTGAATGATGGAGTGCATTCATAATAACATCTTTTCTAAGGGAGTTAAATCACCAGTTTGTCACCTGAGTCACCCAATACAGGAAATCAAACTCAATGACTGGATCTTTTGCCCAGAGGCCTCCGTGCTTCCTGAGAAACAGGGTAAGTGAAACCTTAGCATGACCCACTCGGAGAGTAAATAGGAATGAAAATGTCCCCGCAGACCCGGGAGAGCCTTGTGGGATGCTCTGCCGTCTGACGCACACAGGGAGAAACTCCATCATTTTAGCAAATTACTGCTTTGTGTTTATGTAAAGAAAGAACTTGTGCTCTGGCTGTGAATGAGTCACAGACTTTAAGCGGAACCAGATTTCCCAAGTTCCATTATCTTTTCACTCAATAGCTTTGTCCCAAATGGAGCTCTTTGCTTTCAGATGAATGTCTGCCAAGTTGTTTTTTTTTTTTTAACTCTTCTCTCAAAAAAATTTCACTTTAGAGCCTATAGGATCTCCATTCTAGTCCAACAGAAGAAAAGCATGCCTCTGAAAGGCTAAGACAGCAGGTGGGGAAGGGAAGACTTCCTCCAAAGTGTGGCCACTGTGTAGATTCAGGCACATGCCCTTGTTTCCATAGACTGGAGTTAATTCAGCAATGTCTTCTGGACATGAATTCTCATTTGGGAAACTTCAATCCTGGTGTGTTCTTTGAAACTTTGTTCCTTCCTTCCTTCTCTCCCTCCCTTCACCTTTCTTTGTTTTTCCTTCTTCCCTTCATTCTCTCTCTTTGTTCTTTCTATTATTTGAAAGCAATGATTGCAGGGACATTCATTCTTGCTGTTCACCATCCCTTTTCCCAAGTCCTCCCAACTATAAAGAGAGAGTAAGGATAGAGTAAGCATGCAGCCAGGGGAAGTTTTAGCCAAGAATATAACCGCAATAAGTCAGAAATATTTCTAGCCTGAGTGTATTCACATGTGGATCTGTACAAATTTCAGGCACCCTCATGGACACTTCCCTGTATTCTATCTTACTTCCTGGAAAAAATATTTATATATCCCTAAAACGGAAGTAAAAACATAAAAAACCAATATGAGATTCAATTTCTCCCCAAGGTACCTTAGGTCTAATTAATGGTAGTGTTAGGAGAAAGCAGTGGAGAAGGAGGAGGGGGAGGAAGTCAGTGGGTCAGTCAGTTCAGTCGCTAAGTCGTGTCTGACTCTTTGTGACCCCATGGGCTGCAGCACGCCAGGCTTCCCTGTCCATCACCAACTCCTGGAGTTTGTTCAAACTCATGCCCATTAAGTCTGAGATGCCATCCAACCATCTCCTCCTTTGTTGTCCCCTTCTCTTCCTGCCTTCAATCTTTCCCAGCACCAGGGGGAAGAAGGGGAAGAGAGAAGAGCCTTCCCTGCTGTGTGCCTGATGGGTTAGGACTCTGAATGCCTGCTCACCTACAAGAGCAGGTGGGAGGAATCTTGGGAGCTGGCTCAGCTGAGGGCACTGAGGTTTCTCCAGCAGGTGGCGCTAGACTAATCTTATTGCCATCAGAGATGCCATCCTGGGAGCAGGGGGTACTTAAACACACACTTGAATTCTTTACCTGGGTTCACTGGTTCCCTTAAGGGCTACATAAGGATGGGACCCCCACAGCCATCCTAAGGCAAGAAAAGGAACTCTCACTTTTGGATATCCACTAAATTCTAGACACAGACTTTCAGCCCTCCCAACAAGCCCCCAAGGTCAGTATTACCTCAGTTTACAAATGAGGAACCCAGACTCAGAGAGCGTTAAGTACATTGCCCCAAATCAGACTTTCTGCTGATGCAGAATGAAGACTGGAAACTAAGTCCATGATCTTTCCACTCACACCTGCTCTGTGAACAGCAAATAGCTCATCCCCCTGCCAAGTTCCCCTTGAGCAGAACTCCACTAACTTGACAAATTCCATACAAAAGGCTGCCGTATGAGCCAGAAATCCTTTTGAGCCTTATTTCACAGATAAGGAAACAGAGGCTCAGATCCACTGAGAAACTCTTCTCTGTCCCACAGCTACCTGATCATCCTGAAGCTTCGCCTACAGATGAGCCCAGGCCTCCCAGGCAGTTGTGATATGTGTTCCCATCATAGATCAGGGAATTAAGATTTGGGGCTTGACTTCAGCTCTAATTATAGGAACCACTGAGACAGAGCCATTTACCCAGGAAACAGCAAATTAAATGAAGAGAGAAAGAGAACTATTTAAACTGTTCTAAAAAGCAAAAGGAATTAGCTGCCACATTCACCATCTTTTTGTCCCCAGAAAACCCACTTTGAAGCTGCCTGATGAGTGACAGTGGCATTAGGAGAGAGGAATCTGTCTTGAAAGCATGGCAGAGAAGACAATAGAGCCAAAGGAAATCTTTCCAGGACTTGAGGCCTCCCAGACGCATTGTTTTATGACAATGAGTCATTTTCAGGCATCCCTAAATGCAATCAAAATGTTTTATTTTTAATTTTATTTATTGGCTACACCAGTCCTTAGCTGTGGCATGTGGGATCTAGTTTCCTGACCAAGGATCAAACCTGGGCTGCCTGCATTAGGAGCCCAGAGTCTTAGCCACTGAACCACCAGGGAAGTCCCTCAAGATGCTTTTATTAATGGAGCATAGATGCAGTCATCTAGTGTAGCTATTGGGTTAGGATATGATGCCTTTTTGCTACTAAAAATGAGTTAAATTAATTTTTTTTAATAACAACTTACAATCTGGAAATTCCCAAAGGCCTCAGCATTCTTGCATCCTAAATTTTAATTGCTTATCTGATGCTGGGAAAGATTGAAGGCAGGAGGAGAAGGGGATGACTGAGGATAAGCTGGTTGAATGGCATCACTGACTCAATGGATATGAGTTTGGGCAAACTCTGGCAGGATGGTGAAGGACAGGGAATCCTGGCACGCTGCAGTCCATGGAATTGCAAAGAGTCAGACGTGACTTAGGAACCGAAAAACAACGATGTAAGATATGAAAGATGCATCTTTTGTACATCACCTAAAGTCTACCAGGGATCCTTGTGAGTCACTGTCTTGTTATTTCTAGTTTTCACCACAAATAAAAAGTAATGGGAGAACAACTGGATTCAAAATCTAGAGATGGAGGCTTTCGGGTCTGCACTTTGGGTACACAGTGGGTACATCCGACCTCCTCCTGGGACCCAGGAGGGGGACCTAGGCTCTTCCTCTATACAGCTCTCACATGCAAGTGTTTCTTTGTTAATATTTTAGCAGTTTGTACCAGAAAGTCTTTAGAGCCAACCAAATGTAATTAAGTGTATTTTTCCAACATATAATGTTGCAACAAAGAGGCGAATAATAGAACCATTTTCCCCCAAACCATTAAGCAGCCTCCTGGGAGGCACAATTTCCTTTCAAAGTAAACTATATTTCAATTCATAGAATGTTTTTATTACCCAAATTGGACTAAGTAATTGACTGTTTTGGAACTGACTCCTTCATTGTCTAAGTAACAATTAGCTAATGAAACATTGCACAGTAAAGTGATAACCTGGAAAGATTCAGGTAAGATTGCCTTTCATCGTTTGCTCTAAACCCCATCTTACCTTCCCCAATTTCTCTTTGGCCACTTGAGATATGATCACGACATTTAAATCGATCCTATAACCTGGTGCTTAGACCAGCTCGTGAGCATACAACAATGTTCGCTCTTGGGAAGGCAGCAAAGGTGATATTTTTACATAGCTGGATGAAAAATTCTAGAGCACAGTCCACTCAGGAGCAGAATGAAAGAAACTTAATAAAGCCAACACTTTGCGGTTCCTAAATATTACATTTTATAAATAATGGAGTGGAGCACTTTTTCCTTGAATTCTCATCTTTGTCTCCATTCATTTCGATTTCAACCACCATCAACTGAAACACTCACCAGCACTTACCAGTGCTGAGTACTACATTAGGAAGAACTGGAAGACCTTGACCTTGCTCTTAAAAAGTAATACAACATAGGTGAAGAAGTGAGATATGCATACAAGCATATAAATATCTACCATCATGTGCCCAAATCAGTCTATGATAGAGTCAAATTCACGGTCCGGGAGAGAGGCCCCTTGTGCTGGGAACTGTAAATGGGGCTAGTGCATTCCAAGAGAAACCGTTATTTCTGATTTTCACAGAAGACAGATGCATGTTTCCATTCCTGATGTGTATGGATGGTAGAGCTCTTATTTCTTTCCTTGTCCTGTTTATTATCTGCCTTCCTATGTGTCTGTTTCTCTATAGTTTTATCTTTACAAACTTGTCAGCTGTATATTTATCCGTGGACCTGAACTTGAGTGGTGGCAACGCCAACTTACCCCACTTTTCAACCCTAAAAAAAATACCCATTAGCTGCTGATCTTCCAGAAGTGGAAAATCTGACAGGAAGACAGAAATGTGCCTGTGAGAATCCTGTTTATGTGTACTTCTTCAATACATGTTTTTCCCTGACCCTGTGGTATAGTTTGAAATGCCCTCTCTCCTCAGGTCTGGCAGACATGGGGCAAGAAAGAGACAGGGCGAGCTGAGGCTGGGAGGACCCAGGTCCCTTTGTCTGTCGTTTCCCACCGATGTTCCTGTGTCACACCAATGCCATAAACAAGTGACTCCTTCACTAGCCGAATTATGACCTGAGATTTATTTTCATTCTGATAATTTAGCTTCAGATTGATAACAAACATTTTCTCTGCAAAAGCAGTGCATTTCCTAACAAATCTGAGAAAGGTAAAACAATGACTCAACGTACTTCCAGCAGGGAAAGACAACAAAGTCTTTTGTAAACCTGAAAAGTATGATTGTCATCCTATCCATGAAAAGTTTAAAGAAAAGGCAAAACTCCTATAATATTCACATAATTTGAACTGCTCAATTTGTTAAGAAAAACAAAAATATTACAGGAGAACTTCCCCAACTTGATAAACAGTATCTACAGAAACCTATGTGTAATACACATAATTGTGAAAGACCAAATGACTCCTCCTGAGACTGGGAGCAAGACAAGATGTCTACTATTATCATTTCACTCAATGTAGTGCTAAAAGCTCTAGCCATAACACCAAGGAAAGAAAAAGAAATAAAAAGCATATTGACTAGGCAGGAGAAAAATAAGATTACCTCTATTTGCTGATGATATGATCATCTGATAGAAGATCCCAAAAAATCTATAAAAAGAAAACATGACAACAACATTTTAGAAGATCAGCAAAGCAAAAGATACAAGGGAAACACAAAAAGACATATTTCTATAAACTAGCAATGAACACATGGGCATTTAAAATATGATACCATTTACAATTGCTCAAAACATAAAATACTTAGATATAAATATAAAAAAAACCAAAGCTTATATACGACTTTGCTGAACACTGCGTAGTGCTCATGAAAGAAACCAAGCAAGATCTAAACAAACAGAGTTATTCTGTGTGGCTTTATACAATTTAATGATATTTTATCAAAAGTCCAGCAAGATTTTTTGTTCATACAAATTTGTTCTAAAATTTGTATGAGAAGGCAAAGAAAATAGAATGGCTAAAACAAGTTTGAAAAAGAAGAGGAAAGTAGGAGGGATCCATCTACCCAATTTCAAGACTCACCACATAGCTACAGTTATCAAGATCATGCAGTACTGGCAGACAGACATATGTCAAGAGAATAGAATAGAGCCCAGAAATAGACCCACACAAGTATTTCCAATGGATTTTGATGAAAGTGCAAAAGCAATAAAGTGGAGGAAGAATAAATTTTCAATAAATGATGCTGACTCAATTGTACGTCCATAGGGGAAACTAAATCTCAAACCTAAGTCAAACATTTTACAAAAATCAATTCAAAATGGACTTAAATGTAAAGCTATGCAACTTTCAGGAAAAAACCTCCAGGACCTAGGGTTAGATTAGAAGTTCTTGGACTCAACAGTGAATGAATGATTTATAAAATAAAATGTTGATAAATTGCACTTCATCAAAACAAAAAACTTCTGCTCTGCAAAAGACTGTTAAGAAAGTGAAAAGACAAGCTACAGAGTGAGAGAAAATATTTTCAAACCATACATCAAATAAAGGTTAGCATTTACAACATGCGAAGAACTTGTAATCCTCAATAGTGACACAAAAAAATAACCCAATTTTTCATTGTTGTTTTTGTTTAGTCACTAAGTCATGTCTGTCCGTCCGTGGGATTTCCCAGGCAAGAATACTGGAGTGGGTTGCCATTTCCTTCTTCAGAGGATCTTCCCAACCTAGGGATCAAACCCACATCTCCTGCATTGGCAGGCGAATTCTTTACCATTGAGCTACCAGGGAGGCTCAAACAACCTAAAGAGAACATGGCAAAAACCCACACACAGACATCTCAGTGAAGAAGATACACAGGTGGCAAGTAGTCTGAGAAAAGATTTGAACGTCAGCAGCTACCGAGGACATGTAAATTGAAACCATAATGAGCTATTATTAACCTCTATCAGAAGGGCTAAACTTAAAAAGATAATGACAACACTAAATGCTAGTGAGGAGGCAAATTGGATCATTCTCGCAATGCTGGCGGACACGTGAAATGGTCCAACCACTCTGAAAAACAGTTTGTAGCTTCTTGAAAATCTGAACGTGCAACTACCTGTACCTAAGTGTTTATATAGCAGCTTTATTCGTAATGACCCCAAACTAGAAACAGATGAGCTTCAGTGGAGGAATGGATAAACAAACTATGGTTCACTCATACCTTGGAATAGTACTCAGCAATAAAAAGGAGTGACTATTGGTGCACAAAACACCCTGGAGAATTTTACTGAGGGTCAATATTTGGGTTGTCATCATGTACATGTAGTTTTATAAGATGTTAACACTGGGGGAAATTGAGTACACATACATAGGATCTCCCTGTGTTATTGCTTACAACTGCATATGAATCTATAATTATCTCAAAATAAAAAGCTTAATAATGAGACAAGAACTATCTGCCATTGAAAGAAACCCTTTCTGTGATGTTTATGGCACCATCTCTTCTCTTGACCACCTTCAAAACTCTGGGAACTCAGAGTTCATTAAAACGACTAGTTGATAGCATCTTTATGATCATATTTCTATAAAGGAATGGTCTTTACTGACTACAAATATGCTTGTCTTTGCTCCTAAACATTTCTCTAGGTGAATTTTGAAATGATATATTTTGAAATGAGTTGTATCTTTCAGTTATTGAGAGAATCTTTCTGATTCATGGTGGGGGGTGAAGGGGGTGGAAATTGGATATCCTCCAAACAAGTTTCTAATAGAAAATGCACGAATATTAAGCAGTGTGTTCTTGGCATGATATTTTATATTAATTCTTCATTTTATGTATGTGGGAATATACATGCCACAGTTTGACGCTGTAATCTTTCCCAAAGTTTCCTTTTTGTCTGAGGTCCAGTGTTTCTGGTTGGAGTTTCATAACAAAATATGCATTGTTTCCACTGGGGTTTATACCAGAAATAATTAGATAAAATGGTGGTATGGTAGAAACAATACAGCTTTTATAATTCATTATTGCATTGTTGCTAAACGTCACAACTTTCTGGGTTTGAAGGACTGTCCTAAGTTCACTGCTTCAAATTAACCAGGAGGAATCACCAGTGATCTATAAGTACCTTCATTTGGCTTGATTATCACAGTTTCAGAAGACCTGTGACCCAAGAGTCTGTTGATTTTCACAGATGTTTAAAATTAAAAGGGAAACTTCACATCAATGCAGTAATGGACATACAAAGTTTATTGCTTAATTCAAAAGCTGCCCAGAGTTTAACTCACTCCCCCTCACATCTCCTTATATGGACAGACTTCTGTTTAACAAGCTTTCTTCCTGCTTTCTGCTCTGTGCTGACTTGTACAAGGCACTGATTTCTCTGGATTTCAAGTTTGTTTGTTATTTATTATTGAAAATAAATATCTCAAAAAATATTTATTTTTTGACTTACAATTCTCCCTGGAGTAGATTTGAGGATTAAAAATAATGCTTGCAAAACACTTTCAGGTTATCAAAGGAAATAACAAGGGAAATACCCTTTAGCCAGAATAACAATGAAATTAAAAGATTTTTTTAAAAAGAAAAAGATTTACATGTATGTATTATTTTAAAAACAAAAGATGTTTAAACAATCTCTGAGGCACTGAATTGAAATATGAAAAGTCTTCCGAATTGCTGAATTTTTTTTTAGGATTTCTTTTGGATTATTTTATGCTATTCTAGTTCTTGGAAGACTGGTTTCCCAAATCTATTGTCTAATTCAGTGCTCAGAGACCAGGCCGTGGATCAGCACCAGCCCCGCCTGGAAGCCTCTTAGAAATGCAAATATTTAGGCGGACCTATTAAATCAGATTTAGATCAACCAAACAAGAATCCCTGGGGGCCCAAGAATCTGGGTTTCATCAAGTCCCGCAGGTGATTCCCACGTGTGCCACATTTTGAGAATTACTAATATTAGATCAGTGCTGTTCGAAGGCAATGTCCATGCAAAAGGCTGAATCCTGCCACCTCTGAAATGCACATGTTACAACCCTAACCCCTGACATGTTTGTATTTGGAAATACTTTTTGAAGGTAATTAAGGTTAAGGGCTTCCCAGGTGACGCAGTGGTAAAGAATCCACCTGCCATTGCCGGGGACACAGGGAACACAGCTTGAACCCTGGATTGGGAAGATCCACTGGAGGAGGAAACAGCAGCCCACTCCGGTATTCTTGCCTGGGAAATCCCAGGGACAGAGAAACCTGGCTGGCTACAGTCCATGGGGTCGCAAAAGAGTGGGACACAACGACTAAAGGACTACAACAACAACAGTGACCTCAAGCAGCACCTCACCTGTCCCTGACTCTGTCTCAGCTCAGCCCTTCATGGCCTCGCCTCCATCTGAAGTGATCATATCCCTTTATGAATGGTTGATCATCTGTCTCTGCCAAAAGACAGCAGACTCCATGACAGCAAAATCTGTTCACCTAACAATATCTGTTGACAGAATAAAATATGTAAGGTCACCCCTTCATCAAGGTTCAAATACTGAAATAATAGGAATACTCCTCTCCTTGTGTACAGGCAGATGAGGAGGTCATCTCATCACTGAGTGTTAATTGGAGTCCTTGACCTATCTGGCCCTGGTTTGGGCGTCTCTGGTGATTTCCTATAGCCAGTTTCCCCTTGTCTATGTCTGACCAGGTCTGACCAGTAGAAGAAAGCCATCCACAGCATTAGTGTCTGTGTCATGGTGCTGGTTTTGAAATGGATGAGAGATGAAGGCTGGCACCCCTGCAGCCTCTTTGCGAGCATTATCCGTCCCACTCAAGGCTGAGATTTTGCTTCAGCTTTACAACTTAGCACCAGGTCCTGCTGTCTCTAACCAGGATGATCCAGCTTGTGGAGCTGCAGTCCTGACACTCTGTCTGCTTGTCGTCACCTCCGGAGTGCTGAACTCTGGCCCCTCTGTGGCTCCTGCCTCAAGAAGTGGTTGTGGTCCTGCCATGACTGAATGGATGGATAGATGGATGGATGGATGGTGCAAAAACAAAGCTCCATCAGCTTACACCAGCTGCTCATGAGAGTCTATGGTGCACATTCTAGCCTTCCATTCAGTGACTCCCCTGGTGGCAGTTTGTGGTCTACCACAGTGGGGGTGTTTACACCAGAGAAATTGCAAATGCTTCTCATCAGGATTTTGTGAAGTCCCCAGAGAGCCAACTGTTAAACATTTACCCCAGCACCCCACTGGCTGAAGTCCTTGAATTGGAAACGCTCCTGCTCTCTGGCCATCTCCTGCCACTTTGCTGTACCCTCCAGAGGGCTGTCCCCACAGTGCCTCTCCCCCAGTCCACACACACACAGGGTCTGAGTCCTTTTGGGCAGCTGCTTTTTCAGCATTCCTGGTCCTGCTTTCTGCAATCAGCTCATTTCACCCTAGTCTTGTCTCCCTGTGCCTTCCCCATTGCACGCACAAACACATACACACACACCCCCCACACACACACACACACACAGAGTGAGGTCTTATTGACTTGGAATCCTTAAAGCACACTGCAAATTCTGACAAAAGCATGGGGTGCTCTGACAGGTGCTGGGGCATAAAAGCCACAAATTCCTTGACTCTTACCCACAACACAGTATCATTTGAAATTTTCCCAAAGAAAATCATGAAAACTGATGTTCATTCTCATTCTACCTGGGTTTTTTTCTGGACACTTTTCTAAGTTTGCATAGACCAGAGAGAAACACAATTTATATCACTGATAATAAAAGATTTTTATTTTTTTGTGTGCATTTCAAAGATGTTGGCACAAATATGCAGTTGGTTGCCCAGAGGAGAGAAAATAACTCAGTCTTGGCAGGAGGGTCAGCCCGAGTGCATGATCATGTAGATGTGCAATTCATCACACTCTCCCTGGAAAAACTCTTCATTCTTGTCCAGCCTAATGTTTAAATCTGTGCTTATCAACCTCGGAGCAGGACAGTGTCAATCAGCTGCATCCGAGGGGCTTTTTCCAAACTCTCACCAACAACAGGCTCATCTTTCAGTAACTACACACCTTTCCATGACAAGCAGCTGCTTTAAACACTATAGTCTTTATAGTTCAGTTCACTTCAGTTGCTCAGTCGTGTTCAACTCTTCACAACCCCATGGACTGCAGCACTCCAGGCTTCCCTGTCCATCACCAACTCCCCTACATACATCTTATTTCCACACTTGGATTATTAGGTATCAAGGCAGAGAAAGTGGCTTACACATTGTTTTATTTCTTCCAAGATACTGGAACAGTTCAGTCAACACTAAAGTTAAAAAATTTTTATATGTTAAAAAAATCCACACTATAAATACAATTTAAGGGCAAATGGTTAAAAAAACTAAATTTATTTGGAACAGGTCACATCTGTAGTTGAATTTTAAATTGATTATAATTAATTGGGAAAAAATTCACTCACCTTCCTCAGGCAAAAAAATTAAAAGGGGAAATTCACAAAAATGCACAGATGGGCAATAACATTTGAAAATGTTCAATGCTCATGTGAGGAAGTCCTACAGGTGATCAAAAAGATGCAAATTTAAGCAACAATAACATGTTTCTTTACCTATTACATTGATTTTAAAATTGTTTAACTGATTATACCCTCTGCAGACAATTTTGGGGGAAGTGAGTGCTCTCCTACATTTTAAGGAGAAGTGTACCTCATTGTGATATTGCTAAAAAAGAGAAATTGGAAACAGTATGATTGTGTGATAATAAGAAATTTAAAGTGAAATACAATAAAGTCATTAAAATATCGTAGAGAATATTTAATGTCATGGAAAAACATTCATGAAATATGCTAATAAATATGCTAATAAAAATATAGAAATGTACAAGAACACCATAAACATATACTATTTGTGGATAAGAAAAGGCAAGCATCTAAGGTTTTGATGTTTTGCAAATCATCAGTGAAGTCTTCCTCTGGAAACAGGAAATAATGGAACCCTCTCTTCCAATGTTATTGTGTTAATTAGTAATGACTCTTCATATGATACCTGGAGAAGGAAATGGCAACCCACTGCAGTATTCTTGCCTGGAAAATCCCATGGATGGAGGAGCCTGGTAGGCTACAGTATGTGGGATCACGAAGAGTTGAACACGACTGAGCGACTTGACTTTCTTTCTTTCTTTCTTCACATGATAATCAAAGATTTTTCCCAGGCAATGTGTGTCAGTAGACAGATAGAAAATGTCACATACTAGAAGATCAAAACACAGGGAACCAGGTTGCCAGTCATGGCTGCCTGGCAGTAATAAAAAGTGCCCTTTTAGAGACTTGTCCCAAATGTTTTAGACTTGATTTAGCTATAGAAGCATCAAAAAGGGTGTTGAGTGAGAGGTCCTAGGACAGGGAAGGAATAATGTGCACAGCCAGGCAGGAAGGGGTGGAGAGAGGTCAGAAATGACCTTCTCTCAACTCCTGTAAGAGAAAAGAGTGGGTATGGAAAAACTGCAGCAGACCAGTGACCTCTGATCCTGGAGCAGTTCTAGCAGATTCTCTGTCTTATTCTGCAGAAGTTTCATCAGAAAGATGAGTCCTCAGGCAGCCAGCCTAAAACTCACAAGAGGCATTTCTGTGTTACCAAATCAGGAGATCAGACAGCATTAATCTTTCAGCAGCCAAATCCAGACTGTGTCACTTCTACCCAGTCCTGGTCCAGAATCTCAGAAGAGCTGAGAAAGTTCTCTCCATGTTATTTTAGAGTCTTACTTGCCCAGAGCCTGGAAGTAGGACTGTAACTACATTTCTGAAAGCACTGACAATTTTTCCATCCTGTTCTAACATGAGAGATCTCCTGTTTTTCTCCCCACCCAGTACTCCCTTTCCCCAACAAACCATAAATTCAATCTGGATTCTAACACTTATGATATCTTTCCAAGGAGCTTATAGAGAGTCTCCACATGAGAACCTGCTTGGACATTTTACATGATTAACCACTTTAGTTTGCCTAGCCAGTTAATCCAAATGGCTAAATTGCAAACCAGACATGGACGCAGTATTCTCAGAGTTCAGCTAGGTGGTGTCTTTGTCTTTTTATGGTGACTGCAGCCATGAAATTAAAAGATGCCTGCTCCTTGAAAGAAAAACTATGACAAACCTAGACAGTATATTAAAAAGCAGAAACATTACTTTGTTGACAAAGGTCCATATTGTCAAAGCTATGGTTTTTTCAGTAGTTTTTCACATCGGGTATGGATGTGAGAGTTGGACCAGAAAGAAAGCTGATCACTGAAGAACTGATGCTTTTGAACTGTGGTGTTGGAGGAGACTCTTGAGAGTCCCTTGGACTGCAAGGAGATCCAACCCATCAATCCTAAAGGAAATCAGTTCTGAATATTCAATGGAAGGACTGATGTTGAAGCTGAAACTCCAATACTTTGGCCACCTGATGCTTGGAACTGACTCATTAGAAAAGATCTTGATGCTGGGAAAGATTGAAGGCAGGAGAAGGGGATGACAGCAGATGAGATGATTGGGTGGCATCACCACCTCAATGGACATGAGTTTGAGCAAGCTCCAGGAGTTGGTGAAGGACAGGGAAGCCTGGCATGTGCAGTCTATGGGGTCACAAAGAGTTGGACACGACTGAGCAACTGAGCTGAACTGAACACACACAGGGTGACTTGTAAAACAAGAAAAACAGATACTGATTTCTTGAAGAGCTGGAGTCTTGAAGTCCAAGATCAAGTCCTTGGCAAATCTGGTGTCTGGTGAAGGCTCCCTTTCGTTTCACAGCCTGCTATGTCTAGCTGTGTCCTCACATGGTGAAAAGGGCAAAGGAGCTCTCTGGGGCCTCTATCAGAGTGTTAATCCCATGCGTGAGGACTTCACTCATATGACCTGCTCACCTCCAAAGTCCTGCCTTATAATACCATTCCAGAGGGAATTAGGACTTCAAAATGAATTCTCATTCAGACCACAAAAGGTGGTGTCCCTTCACAGTCCACAACCTGAAACTAAACTTACCATCTTCTTGTTTCATGTGCTTCTCCTAGTGATGGAAGTGACCAGAAATTTGAAGTTAAAAACCAACCAAAAATGCCTTCTTTGATACCACTGAGGTGCATGGAAATATAAAAGGCTCAGGGTATGGAGGGACATGAGAAATGGTTTTTCCCATCATCACCATCTTCACTACCTTTCAAAGTGGCCTGGTCCAGGGGTCAGCGCCGATGGTCAGAAAGAACATACCTCTCTGGAATTACATCCACTTTCCAATCTCAACTGCTACTTCTGGCACTGCCTTCATGGAAGACCAAAAGATAGAAAGTTTAATTTCCCTTTCTGTCATTAATTATAATGGTGGAGTACATTTAGGGGTAGAAAAAGGTAAGGAAGCTTATAGAAGTGATCTGGCAATTGCAGGATGACCTGTTACAAATACTCATCAATTCCATTTACTATTTCATGACAAATACTCAAAAGTGAGAGAAAACACCCCCAAGGCCATGTTAACTAGGCAATGACTGGATTTAGTACTATGAGACTGTAGCACTGCTTTTCTTAGCATCATTTCTCAGGATGTGAAGACCTATAAAAAGTTAATTTGTATAAATACCGTTTTCCAATTCTTTCTCTTAAATAGTACAAACATTATGGCTTATAAATGTTAACATGATTAATGAACTATTAAAAGGAGGTATACATGTCACTGCTTCCCTTTTATAGCCTCACATTTACTTCTAAAAATAAATGTAGACATGGATTACCTAGCCACATTACACTTCTCAGAAGCACGGGGAGAATGAGAGAGGAAAAGTCCACAAACTGTTGAGGAAACTGCATTTTCACCTGGAGAGGACTCAGCCATCATGTGAGATCAGGAGGATGGGGTTTGTTCTTCCTCCGTGAGCATCCTTTTAGTGATTTTTGATCTAAAGGTCAATGAGATGGCTCTGTATTTCCCAATAGTCTTCCAAACAAAACTGTGTAAGAGCCAAGTAGCTGCTCACCACCAACTCTATCTCTGTTTCTAGGGTTTATTACTCAGCTTCTTGAAAAAATTCATGACAGACACAAAGGCAACACAAGGCAGATCCTGGCTTCTTAAGAGAAGTCTGTCTTCAAAGTCCAAAAAGCAGCTACAAGAAAATTTACTTATTTACTGAAAGGAAAAGGCTCAGAGGTTTTTCTGAGTTTAGACTAGACATTCTAACGGCACTCCCATTTTTTTTTATAATCCATGTAAACCATAAATGAATTCTTTTAATCCAATATTTTGTGCTAAAATCATTTATCCAGGCTCAGCAGGGGCATAAAGCCTTCAGGGCTGGAAAATTGTTTACTATTAACTCGGGGATGCTGTTATTAAATTTGCCAGAGCTGGCGCTTCTTAGTGTTTGTATGCAAACAGACCCTCAGTTACATTTTTCTTTTCTTTCTCCCCTTTGGTCACTTCGCAAGCTCTTTAAGGACACAAGTCTTGGGTGCAGACGTCTGTGCTTCCCACAGAGCAGACCAGCGATAAATATTTTTGAGTAAACAAATTCTTGAGGAAGAAGCATTTACACAATGCACATTATTTGGGGGTAAAAATCGCAAATACTGTCAATGAAGTATTTTCTTGCAAATTCTTCTGGGGCGAAGAAACACATGCAGGGCTCTGGTGTGCCAAGACACACAGTTCCTGAGAACCCCACTTTCACAGATTATAAAATGATCTATGTCGTGTTGTGTCCGATTCTTTGTGACCCCATGGATTATACAGTCCATGGGATTCTCCAGGCCAGGATACTAGAGTGAGTAGCTGTTCCCTTTTCCAGGGGATCTTCCCAACCCTGGGATTGAACCCAGGTCTCCCACATTGCAGGCCAATTCTTCACCAGCTGAGCCACAAAATAAGCCCATAGATTACAAACTGGCCTTTATTGTTTTAAAAAGTCTTAAATGAGTGAAGTTGCTCAGTTGTGTCTGACTCTTTGCAACCCCATGGACTGCAGCCTGACAGGTTCCTCCATCCATGGAATTTTTCAGGAAAGAATACTGGAGGAGGTTGCCATTTCCTTCTCCAAAAATCTTACTGGGATTAAATAAGAAAATGTAAAATTTGTCTATCCTTCTTAAAAGAAGCTACTGAAACTCTAACATCAGTTGCTCAACCTATGTGCTCATGTAAGAAAATATGAAAGGAAATACATCTCTACAGCTTACCTGAACTGAACTGACAGCTTACCTGGTAGACCAGATGACCCCTGAAGAAGGAACCCACACGCAAAGAAAGTACTCCATGAGCACCTGGTGAGCCCACTGACCCAGTAAGAACAGTATCTCCATGAGTCAGCCATCACTGATGCATGAAAACACACATAGGCAGGAGATGTTCAAATGACTAATGCCTAATGCCATTTATCCCAGAGACTTGATTTGAGTAACTCCCTTTTGGAGTCAGTACACAAAAGGTGATGGAAACACTGCAAGAAAGAATCAATGATGTACATTGTCTGCAAGTAGTTATAATCAGAGGACATGAGTGTGAAAAGGAAGAGTCACAAAGTGCAGGCAGGTGACTTCAGCCAGGATACATAGACAGACTGAAACAAAGCACAACTGATTCACTTCAGAGGAGATAAGGGGAAATGGAAACTTGGAAAACTGACCTGGCTTAGCAAGTGACACAGGAGTGTGGAGACGCCTAGATGCATAAATGTTCACCTCTTACTCAAATAAAAGAAGCATCCCAGATCTTGAGTGTGCTTCTTAAAAATATAGATTTGGACATGTCATCCAAATAAAGAAAAGTAAAAGAAGTTAACAACAAGCAAATATAAATATATAAGTTGACCAGAAATTTCATTTGGGTTTTCTATTTGATCTTATATAAAGATCAAAACCTGAACAGACTTTTTGGCCAACACAATATATACATATATAAAGTCACTTATAGAAAAGCAAGTGGGCTCCCCTGCTCAGACAGTAAAGAATCTGCATGCAATGCCAGAAACTTGGCTTAGATCCTTGGGTCAGGAAGGTCCCCTGAAGAAGGGAATGGCTACCCACACCAGTATTCTTCACTGGAGAATTCCATGGACAGTGGAGCCTGGTGGGTTATAGTCCATGGGGTCGCAGAGTCAGACATGACTGAGCGGCTAACACTTTCACTTTTCCTAGAAAAGCAAGTGTCTTTGAGATTTAGTTAGCAGAGAGTGAAAGTGTTGTGGCAGTTGCATGAGATGGTACAGTTGTACCTGACAGACAGAATAATGTCTCTTGAGACTTTTAGGAAAACTTTTATAAAGACATCTTACTTTTTCTATTCAGAGACGTGAAAAAGTATCCGGTAAAAACTACATGGATTTCCAACTGCAGAATTTCCTCTAGTTGCTAAAGCCAGGAACTGCTAATAAGACATTCTTTACCAAACAACCCATATGAAATATGTTCAATTTACCAGTTCAAAGGGAAGGAAAGGGAATGTGCTTTTAACAATTAGAAATATATTTATCAGCAAATTTATAGTGCAACAAATCTCTGATGCTTAGACTCGGAGTCAAGATGTTGATAGGAATGGTGCCACTTTTATATCTAATCAGATGGCAAATCCAGCAATAGATTTAGAATCTTAGGATTTCAAAGTTGAAAGAATCTTCAAAAGCATATCAGACTTTGTCAGTGTCTTTTGACATTTTGATCTGTCCTTACAAACTCACTAAAGTGCTAGTTGCTCAGTCATATCCAATTCTTTGCAGCCCCATGGACTGTAGCCAACCAGGTTTCTCTGTCCATGGGCTTCTCCAGGCAAGAACACCAGAGTGGGTAGCCGTTTCCTTCTCCAGGGGATCTGCCCAACCCAGGGATAGAACCCAGGTCTCCCACATTGCAGGTGGATTCTTTATCACCTGAGCCACCAGAGAAGCCACAAACTCAGTAACTCAAGTAGTAAGTCATCATCTGGAAAGGGAGGGAGATGGGACTCCACCTGCGTGAAACTCGGTTTGTATGATGGAAACCAAGCAACATAGAAATGGGAACTGCCAACAAGTGTGATATCTCTGGAAATGAAGCTAATGAGAAGTCACTTCCTACAACTGCATTTGTTGAGGTTTTCCTTCTCCTCAGATCCCATCATACTTTTCAGATTCTTTTGGTTAAGATTTTCTACAACTGATGGACATCAGGGGGCTCCATATCCTCAAATCAAATTTCTTTGGAGCTATGTGACTGTTTCTTTCAATGAGCTTAGACACCAGGGAGGAAAAGACAGTGAATTGGAAACACTGAAGAAGCCAGGGGCTGCTGCTCTGCTAAGTCACGTCAGTCCTATCCGACTCTGTGCAACCCCACAGACAGCAGCCCACCAGGCTCCTCTGTCCCTGGGATTCTCCAGGCAAGAATACTGGAGTGGGTTGCCATTTCCTTCTCCAAGAAGCCAGGGCACTAAAATAGCAAACCAAGATGCCAGCCAAGAACAACAAAGCATCGAAAACAAATGTGGTAGTAATGTCCCTTCTAGGTAAGTACCCAGAGGAAGTGAAAATTGATTCCCATGCAAGTACCATACATGCATATTTGTGCGGCACTTTTCAAAAAAAGCCAAAAGGTGAGAACAGCTCAAATGTTCATCAAAGGATGAATGCAAAAACAAAATTGTGGTGTACGGCAGGGGCGCACAGCCCCCGGCCCGTGTACCTATTGTGGTGTATGACAGGGGTGCACAGCCCCCAGGCCATGTACTATACTGGTTTGTGACTGTTAGGAACCAAGCTACACATAGGGAGGTGAGTGGCAGGCAACTAAGCAAAGCTTCACTTTTTCTTTTACAACCGCTCCCCATCACTCTCCCATCTTCCCCAGTGGGTGATGGGACCATCAAATTGCAGGAAAACAAGTTCAGGGCTCCTAGTGATTCTGCATTATGGTGCGTTGTATAATTATTTCGTTATATATCAATGCAATCTCTGGTAACTCAGTGGTAAAGAATTTGCCTTCACTTCAGGAGACCACCTGCAACACAGAAGACATGGCTTCAGTCCTTGGGTCGAGAAGATCCCCTGGAGAAGGAAATGGCAACCCACTGCAGTATTCTTGCCTGGACAATTCCACGGACAGAGGAGCCTGGCAGGCTACAGTCCAGGGCATCACAAAAGAGTCATACATGACTTAGTAACTAAAAAAAAAACAAGGGAATGGAGGAAAAGTAAAGCAGATATATACCTAAAAATGAGAAACATGGGGAAATATGGAATGAACCACAAGCTGCAGGTAACAAAGGCAGAGGCAAGTCAGAGGAATCAGTATCTGTCCGCCCCCTGCCTAAGCCCTCCCATGGTTCTCCCTCCCTGACCTCCTGTGTCCGCAGTCACCATGTCCCTCTTTGCTGTACAGATGCTCTCATGGGCCTCTCACCTCAGATCTTCCTCCTGGGGGTCTCCTCATCCCACTCTAGTTCACAAACAGATGCCCTGGGAAACCTCACTGGTTTCCCTGGGCAAACCTAGCATCTCTTTCCAAAGTCTGCTCCAAGTTCTGTAGGATCTGAGATGGAGGCACTATTCTTTTGCAAAAAAGAATATAAAGTTTAAAATAAAAATCAGGAATGAGAGGAAAATGTATTTAGCATTAGAAAAGCAATCATAGTAGATTATGTACCTACAAAGCCTAACAAATGCCACAAATACAACACTCCTTCCATAACAGTGATTGCCTCACATACCTCTACACTACTTTTCTCCCCTCTAGTTTTCAGCTCCCTGCTCTGATCTTTGAAAGACAATTTCTAAATTTCACTTTATTGAAGTATAGTTGATTTACAATATCATGTTAATTTCTGCTGACAGCAAAGTAATACAGTTATATATGGAAAATCATGTCATATTCTTTTCATTATGGTTCATCAGGATATTGAATATAGTTCCCTGTGCTGCACAGTAGGACCTTGTTGTTTATCCAGTTTATATACTACAGTTTGCATCTGCTAATCCTAAACTCCCAGTCCACGCCTCCACCACCTCCCCCATACAACCACAAGCCTGTTCTCTATGAAAAGACATTTTTCTCTATCTTCTATTTTCTATACAGAGAATAGGAAGATCCAATATCTTTTCTCTAACATAGTTGATGGTAGTTTGGTTTAAGCTGTAGATTGTTTGCAAACATTTCTTTTGTTCTCAGAGATCTGTGTTGGGAATGTTCTATAAAATTCTAAGATTGCTATCAAGCCTGGGGAAACCTCTCTCAAGTTTTTCTGTAACCAGACCTTCTGCTTACAATACAACAGTCTGATAACCTGAAGAACATTCCACAGACCAGCTTCCGGCTCTGTCCATTTAAACCACTTTTCTCTCCCATTACTCACACTGTTCTGGTGCCAGGAGCTGGGAGATATGTTTAAATTGTGATATGGGCTCCGATTGTGAAGCTTTACGTCACAGGGTGGGTGAGTCATAGCCGTGGGTGATGGAAGTGTTTTTGGAAGCCATTGCCGCATGAAGAGGGCTAAGAATAACCTAACTATAACCACACAAAAACATCTCATGAAACCCAGACAAAATGTATCCCAAACTCAACTGTCCCTTAGCCAGTTCCAAAAATGCCTTTGGCCGCTTCCATGCCATCTAATAAAACAAGAAATAAGGCAGAGAGGAGGCCACTGGGGAAGAAAAGTCATTTTAACTGGCCCCTTTAAAGTAGCTTGCGTGCTCAGTCGCTTCAGTCGTGTCCGACTCTTTGCAACTCTATGGACTGTAGCCTGCTATGCTCCTCTGTCCATGGGGTCTCCAGGCAAGGATACTGGAGTGGGTTGTCATTTCCTCCTCCAAGGAATCTTCCCGACCCAGGGATTGAACATGTCTCCTGTATTGACAGGCGGATATTTTACCACTAGCGCCACCTGGGAAGCCCCTTAAAATAGCCTATTTCTGCAAATTTTATAAAAATCTATGACCACATGAACACTTTGTTAAGGTCGCATGTAAATGACAGACTCTGAAACTTGAACTTTCTTAGCTTCAAGATAGCCTGACATCCTATCATGGCCCAATCACATTAAAATTATAATCACTTAGGTGTCTATCTGTTCCCTCACTGTGTGACAGAGGTATGACTTCTTAGAGCAGGAACCTATCATATTGGTGTCTCTAGTGTCTATTCAGGTTGCAGAGCAGCTAACCAGTAAATAGAAATTGAATGAACAAATGAGTGTGTTCCTTCCAAAAGACCAAGGCGATGGAAACCAGGGGTCAGAGAAGCCCCTGATGGCCACCAGGGGGTGCTGGTGGGTGGTGCTGGGTGGCAGGTGGATTGGGTGGGGTAGAGGAGGGCAGAGACAGGATATAGAACTGGTAGTTCTTCTAAAAGATGCTTGAAAACAAATCTGCGCGGTTCTGGAGACACAAGAAAGGCAAGAGGGGCCTCGTGCCATTAAGACAAGTGAGTCAAGATGTGGACATGGAGAAAGAAAAGCCACCTCTGCTTTGGGGGATCGCTGACCGGCAAACGGCCTCCATTTCCAACTTGTCTCTGACCTGAGCCTTTGATGATGGCTAAAGTCGGGAGTGTTCTGGAAGCACCATGCCCAGGTCTGCTCCTTGTATTTATAGAGCTTTTAGCACAAAGGCATGTTCATCAAAGCACTTTAAGAGCAGGGCACACCCTGTAACACACACACACACACACACACACACACACACACACAAACTCCAGACCTGCAGGGGCCCATGGAAAGCTTCGGAGCATACTCCCCAGCCACCACAAGAATCCCAGTCTGAACCTGGCAGGAAGAATGGCACCAGGAGGAGCCAGCAGAGCCCTGGTGAAGGGCCTGACCCATGATCGTGGAAGAAAACCTGTATGTGACGTCTCTGCCCACGATCCAGGCCCAGAGCCTGTGTACAGTCCTTACACACTGTATCTCACTGACTCCCAGCTTCATCCCCACGGGGAAACAGAAGAAACTGATGCTGGGGGAAGCAAGACCACTGGCCTCAGGACAATAAAAAAGGATAGAGCCAAAGCCAAGGGCCAAAGGTAAGCCCATGTAATCGCAACAGCTGGGACCTTAGCTGCACTCCTTATACATGATCCAAATCTATCAGATGAGCTGACCTGGATCCGGGTTGACTTGATTTTGAGGCCAGCACAAGTGCCTCGGCGTAACTCACATGGACCCTAGAGACGAGGGTCATCTGAGCCCATGTTTTAGTCAATACCCCTCGAGTCCCCAAGAGTCCGATTCCAGTTGGGGGGCATGTTGTCACGGCCTCCCATGGTGTGAAAGACTGTGATTACCTTGGCACCACTTGCCCCCAACTTGAAACTCTCCCTCCACCGAGAAGCTAAGACATATCACTTCCAAAGGGCCAGCCCAACAGAACAGCACTGACCCCTCGTTACAAAGGTCTGGAGCATAGAAAGCCTTGGGTATGTGGGACCTTGCCATTATACCTCCTGGCACTGTCTCTTATCTGGAGCACAAGGATACTCCACAGTGGGGCCTCTGTGGGACCACAGCAAACAGTCTCCAGTGGTGTCAGTTCCCAAGAAAATTCAACTCTCCAAGGAGACCTCAGACATTTCCTTCCAATAATGTCTGCTGAAAGTCCTCCCTTTAGAAAGAGGACACACTTAAGTCTCTGCTCTGCCTCCTATCAACTGCTGAGTCTGGGCAAGTTTCCCAACTTCCTTGTCTGTAGAGTGAAGCTTGTACTCCTTACCTCGCAGGTCGTGATGGGAATGTGTGAAACGGAGGACAAAGAAAATGGAAATATTAATTACATCAGATGATAAAATAAGTCTGATGATAATGTTATATAACAACTATTTCCACTACCATTGGCAACACTTGCCTCTCCTGGGCAGGTTCCTAGTCCTGAATCAATGGTTACATCACTGCTGTTGCTGCTACTGCTGCTGCTAAGTTGCTTCAGTTGTGTCCGACTTTGTGCGACCCCATAGACGGCAGCCCATCAAGCTCCCCCGTCCCTGGGATTCTCCAGGCAAGAACACTGGAGTGAGTTGCCATTTCCTTCTCCAATGCATGAAAGTGAAAAGTGAAAGTGAAGTCGCTCAGTCGTGTCTGACTCTTAGCGACCCCAAGGACTGGAACCCACCAGACTCCTCCATCCATGGAATTTTCCAGGCAAAAGTACTGGGGTGGGGTGCCATTGCCTTCTCCGGGTTATATCACTATTGAGCATCTAATGTGTACTGGCTCTGCCCCAAGAACTTACAGAGCGCTGTCAAAGACATAGGACCAGTTAGTGTTAAGACTGTACCAATCTGTGGAAGGAAGACTTTGAAAATGGGGGAGCATAGCTGGGCATCTAACAGCGGTGTTGAACCAGGATAAACTGAGTCAAGTTAGAGAAAGAGGGAGAGGTTGGCAAGTGTGCAGTGACTTCTGGTCTGATGAACTCTTTCATCAGAAGATGACGACTTTGGTTCCTTCAGAGGGAAATATGACAGTAAGTGTTCATAAAGTGTTGATCTCCACTGATTCGTAGAATTTGCCAATCTCTATGGTGTCTATGCTCCCCTGATAGCTGGTTTCAAGCTACTTGTACAACTGAGAGCAAACCTGGGAAGGAATGCTGAATGGTCATCATTATACGGTGTTTCCACTGGACAATCACTGCAGACAAGAGCAACCTCAAAGGCGTGGATAATAGAGAAAAGCAGCAAAGACAGGAAGTGATGACTTTCAGATACGTATTATCTTGGTTTCTATAATTTAATAGGAATTTTATATTATCTAATTTTTCCAGCTTTACTGACAGAGAACATTGTGTACATTTAAGATGTACGATGTGATAACTTGATACACGTGTGTAACTGCAAAGTGATTCCCGCAATAAAGCTAGTTAACACACTTTTCATCTCACATCGTGACCACTTTATTGTTGTTATTATGGTGAGAAACTTTAAGATCTACTCTCTTAGCAACTTTCAGGTAGAGTGGAGAAGGGCATGGCAACCCACTCCAGTATTCTTGCCTGGAGAATCCCACAGAGAGAGGAACCTGGTGAGCTACCATAGGGTCTCAAAGAGTTGGACACGACTGAAGTGATGAGCACAGCACAGCAGACAGTATATACAATATAATACAGTTAACTATCATCACTGTGCTGTATGTCTGACCTCAGAACGTGTTCCCCTTGTAACTGGAAGCTTGTACCCTTTGACACTCCCCAGTCTCTGGCAACCACCAGTCTACTGTCTAGTCCTGTGAGTTCAAATTTATAAGTAAGATGGCATATAAGTAAGATCATACAGCATTTGTCATCTCTGTCTGACTTATTCCACTTAGCATAATGCCCTCTGTGTTGTTGCAAATGACAGGATTTTCTTTTTTATGGCTGAATAATATTCCATTGTGCATATGGATATAGACATTGGTATATTTTCTTTATCCATTCATCCACCAATGCACATTATTTAATTTTGAATCATGATTGTACTTTAAGAAAACCTTGCAAAGCTCCTGGAAATGTAATTGGCTCTTGTAATTTACATCAGGGCTGTTGCAATAACCCAGGAGAGAGATGCTCATAGCTTAGGACCAGGGTGTTGGCTAGGCAGATGGTCAGGGTCAGATTTTGGATATATTTTGATGACAGACCTAAGGTCTGTTGGGGGACTATATGTGGAATGGGAGAGAAAGAGAAATCAGTGGTGACTCGGGGGCTCTCTTGGGCTTGCTCCCCCGTCTCTGCAGGAAGCCTGGGCTGGTGAACTTCCTTGGTGGTCCAGTGGCTAAGACTCTGTGCTCCCAATGCAGGAGGCCCAGGTTCGATCCCTGGTCATGGAACTAGACCCTGCATGTCACAACTAAAGACCCTGAATGCTGCAAAAACATCTCATGTGTCGCAACTAAGACTTGGCCCAGACAAATAAATTTTTTTTTTTTAAAGAAGCCTGGACTGGTGAACCTCACACTTCTCTTTTGATGACGATGAGAGCTGTTCATCTGTGTCACACTCACTTTCTTCCCAGCCGCAGCCCCAGCCCCACATTGTGTGAGAATCTGAGATCAAAGGCTGTCAATGACTTTCCTTCATGTAAACCAAAGGACTTGACAAAATTCCTGCTTGCCACCAAGCTAGGCTTCTAAAACTCCTCTTTTCTGTGGGCAAAACAGTATCAATGTGTTATTTTATTTAAATACACAGGGAGAAAGAGAGAGGGAGAGAGAGACTTGGGGAGGGAGAAGGAGAGTAAAAAAGGAGGAGGAACAGGGAAGGGGGAGGAGCTTGGGGGAGGGGCAGTGTGCATAAATGGGTCCCAACCCATGGATGGGGCCTTTGGTGTCTTGCTCTACATTCTCACCCATATCTTAAAACAAAAATATATTAATATTTATATAATAAAAACCTAAAGAGAATAAAGGGGAAGAATCATTAATAAAAAAACATACAGACTGGATATTCCCTGGTGGTCCAGTGGTTATGAATCCATCTGCCAATGTGGAGGACTCAGCCTCGATCCCTGGTGCAGGAAGATTCTGCATGCCTGTGGGTAATTAAGCCTCTGTGCTACAACTAATGGGAGAAGGCAATGGCAACCCACTCCAGTACTCATGCCTGGAAAATCCCATGGACGGAGGAGCCTGGCAGGCTGTAGTCCATGGGGGTCGCGAAGAATCGGACACGACTGAAGTGACTTAACAGTAGCAGCAGCTGCAACTACTGAGCCCAAGGGCCCCACAGCCTCTGCTCCACAACAAGAGAAGCCACAGCAAAAAGAGTCCATGCGGCACTGAGCAGCCCCTCCAACAGAGAAAGTCCAAAAGCTAAAGAATTTAAAAAATAAAAAAAAATATATATATATATATATACACACATACTGACTAAATTCAGCTTAAAACAAGAGAGACAGAGAGAAACTTCTGGAGAGCTGGCAGCCCTGTGAGGGGCTCAGAGCACAGGGCAGGAGCAGTTGGGGTGGGTGGTATTTGCTGGGTGGAGGAGGGGGCACCCTGACCTTCACTTTGAAAGTCCATCAAGTTGGATGGGTCTGGCAAGATCCTTGAAGGAAGAAGTGCCCCTGTGCAAGGTGGGTATGGAAACAGCCTTTCTGGGCCTCACACGGCCATACTGTGATGGGACCAGTTTGGGGGGGACACAAAGACAGTGTGGAGGTCTTCTGAGAAGGATGGGAGGCTTTACACATGAGAGCTTTTGCTGTGAAACTGACAGGTGGCCCTGAGTGCCTGCCAAGCAACACCAATGTCTTTGTATCTAAAGAAACTGTAAACTATCAGTAATACTTTTCCACATAAAGGGTGGGGTGCATCGGAGGACCACATTCAAAGGAGGCCACTAGAGCCTTCAGAGAAGGCTGGGGCCAAGGGGATCCTCAGTCTCCAGACTTCACCGCTGCTGTGTCCCTGACAGACCTTGTCGAAAGGCAGCTTGCCCGTGGGGGAGGCCGGGGGGAGGGAAGACTCAAAGGTAGCGTGAGTCTGGACACTGTCAGCGTCCTCTTCTAGAGCCTCCCCTGAGGCACTCACTGCCTGGAGAGCCGGAGGGCGGGGTGGAGTCTACGGACTGGGCCCACCCTCTGCACAAAGCATTTAAACAATCTGGGCAGGATGGTCAGGTCCCTGAGCTGGAGTCAGTGGCGTGTCCTTCAGGCTCCAAGAAGCCACCGGGCCCTCCCTCAGTGGAGACATCGTGTATTGACAACCTCAGAGGGCTCCTGGCTTGATCAATAACAGCGCTTTTCCTCTGCCTCGGGCTAAAAGCTACCGAGACGGGCTGGTGCATATGTGATCACTAGAATTTAATTATATATCACATTGATTTTTAATTAGAACTCTGGTGAGGACCTCATCTAGTCAAAAATATTCCAGCTGGTAAATGGGTTTTACCCAGTCCATCAAGTCATTGGAAATGCACTGGCTCCTTCTGACCTTTCACTCTCTGGGGGACAAGGAAACCCACGGAGGACCCAGCACCATGAAGATGAAGACCTTTTAAACATCCAGCATTTCTCCAAAAATTGTATTCAAGTTCTGTTCTTCAGCATGTGTGACAGATACCAAAAGAAACAGTGGGGAGGGGTTTCTGTGTTGATATTTATAATTGATTCCAATGAACACTGAAGGGGCCCACTAGCTTTGATTCCTCGTTTAATCTCTTTGAAAGGTACGTCCGATCTCATCTAGCTTGAAAATCAGATGTGGCACTAATGCTTGTCTCATTTGGCCCCGTTTTTGAGCTAAGGGGCTTCAAACCTCCCAGCACGTCTGCACTCAGTTTCTCAAGCCTGCAAGAAGGCAAGTGCTTTTGCAAGCTGGAGGTCAACTGTGGACCCAGGGCTGATACTTGGACCTCAGACACGGCCGATTGCTGTGAATGCCCACACAGAGGTATGAGAGATGTCAAGATTTGCCCTTGACAGCCCCTGGGTTTCTCCTCAGGGCCTCGCTGGAACCTGACAGTCCCGCAAGTTCCTAGGCGCCCAGAGAAGGCTTAGATGGCAGTGCCAGTCAGAACTGCTGACCACATGGTGTGAACAGGATCTCAGTGAGGACCCTCCTGGACGAGATTCAGCCTCCTGGTTACATAGCCCTGCCCGCATCCCAGGCACTCTGCTGTTCCATGACTTGCATTCTTTATTCACGGGTCATGGTCATTGGCATTATCCTTTACTGTCAAGAAAACCATGGCTTAGAGGGTCTCTGTGATGCGCCCAAGCTCACACAGCTGGCAGATTGAGGACCTGAGCTGAGAGGCCCAGACTCTCATCCCTTCTGCCCCCAGCCTGTTGCATCATCAAAGTGTGCTCCTCCAGGAACATCCCCCTACTCCTCCTCCCGGCTCCACTCCTGCTGAGAATGGCTCCAGGAGCCAAAAACAGAGCAGGATCTGTCCCCTCACTTCCTTTCCACCCAAGCACCTGCATGCTCAGTCAGTCACATGGCACCCCCTTTCCTCCCAGTGATCTTCACAGACTTGCATGAGGTTGCCCTGTCCCCACCCCTGAGCATCTTCTTGCGCCAACCTTCTGCCCAAAATGTTCTTCTTACTACCCTCCACTCATTCATTCAAGCCAACACATGCGTTGAGCTTCTGCTATGTGCCAAATGCCATGGTACTTGCTGGGGATGTCCAGGTGAACAAACCCTTGTCTTCAGTCCAGTTAGGGAGACAGTCAGGTAAACAGACCATTAGAAAGGATTGGAGAAGGAGGCAGATGGAAACGCAAAGCTAGACGCTCAAGAATGTGGTGGGGAGCCTCTAAGTCAGTCTTGGGAGGGAGAAATGGCCATGAACTTTCCTGAAAGATGCACCAATACCACCTGTTATTTTCCCTTGTCACTTACCTGTCCCCATGAGATTCTGTCTCACGGACACAAATTCATACCATGAGCGCCCTAAGTTACAGATAGTAAGAAACATCTTGTAATTCCGAATCCTTTGAAGTGCACCATTAAGTGCTGCATGCCCAGGAGATTAGACAGAGACTTCAACTAAGTGTAATTAACACACTCCGTCCCTATCAAATCCTAATCTTAGAGACCCTACTATAGATTATTATAAAACATAAGCTTCATTCTGGGTGAGAACTACAATGACTGAACTGGGTTTGTCACTACTTTCAATTAAACTTTTCTCCAGAAAAAAATGAATATGTCGGCTTCCCTGAAACCTGAGGGCCAGGAAAATAATGGGTCTGATGGTCACTTATCTGAATAATGGCCACCCAGAGTCCACCTCCTGACCTCTGTGACTGTTAGTTAGAGAAGGCAAGGCTGACATGATCAAGTTAAGCATCTTAAAATGGAGAGTTTATTCTGGATTATCTGGGTGGGCCCAAAGTATGAGCACAAGTGTTATAAGAGGGGCCCTAGAGAGCCTTCAGATGGAAGAGGAGAAGGTACATGACTACAGAGACAGAGGTTGAAGTGATGTGACTGCAAGTCGAGAAATGCCAGCAGTACCAGAAGTTGGAGGTGACAGGTACAGACTCTCCCAAGACCTTCTGGAGGGAGTACAGCCCTGCCAGCACTTTGATTTGGGCTGATTTAACTGATCTTAGGGACTTCCCCGTGGCTCGGATGATAAAGAGCCTGCCTGCAATGCAGCAGACCTGGGTTCAACCCCTGGATCTGGAAGATCCCCAGGAGAAGGGAATGGCTGCCCACTCCAGTATTCTTGCCTGGAGAATCCCATGGATGGAGGAGCCTGGTGGGCTACAGTCCATAGGGTCACAAAGAGTCAGACACGACTGAGCAACTCGGCATACACGCACACACACATACAACCTAGTCAGAGGAATAAGCATAAATCCCCTTCCCAGGACCAAAGGAGCCCAAAGCTGGCTGAACTGAGCCATGCAACGGGATATGTAAAGCATGACCTCTCAAATTCAGAGTCCAATGTCCTGCTTCCTGTCCCACCCTCTTCTCCTGTCTTACATGTTGTCTGAGAGGGAGTTCTACATTTCAATGTTAGGCTGCTTTGTTTGTGGTTGTGGTCCTTGGCTGATTGCTGCAGGCCAAGCAGTAGAAGGAGATGGAAAAAGAAGGCAATACTGATACACACTGGGCACAGCTGTGCATGCCGGTGCAATGATTGGTACAGAGCAGAATCTATGGACTCTCACACACTGCAAACAAAGGTACTCTCAACAGTTTCTCCCCAAGCCAATTCCCTTGTTCCTGCGGGAGGTGATTTGATGCTCCTTCTTGTGCTGCTGAAAAAAACATTTTAAACAAATGAGCCAAAAATTTAAATAGAACACATTACTCCTGTCGGGAACATGGGACTGTTGGGGTAGGTGGCTCAGCCAGGTTCTTAATGAGACAAAACACCCTTAAGTGTAATAAAAACAAGGAATAAGAGAGCAGTGAATTTGGTTAATCCTGTTGATTTCCTAATGCTTCACCCTCATTCCCAAAATCTACGTTTAAAA